>CAWUFW010000277.1:4185000-4785000 GCA_963921515.1 Calotriton arnoldi
TGATCAGAGCCAGAAAGCAACCTCTAGCAATAGGAGCCTGGCAAAGGGCATTCTGGGAAATGTGGACCAAAAAACATCTCAAACTATTTGGTATTCTCATTCCACCTCCCTGTTTTCTTTGTGGTAAGCCTCTGAAGATTCCCTTTGAATTAATTGCGCAGGCACCTGGATTTCAAGGATGACAGTCCCGTAGTTGGTCACTGGTTTTCCCTCGAGTGCTTGGGCCTCCCTGAGCCAGTGTTTAGTGTCCCCTTGACTTCTGAAGACACTCTGTGCACTTGCATTTGGGAAGGTGTGTATCAGTTGCAGAACCCTCTGTTGTTGCACCTTTCAAGGTCAGGTCCAGGTCTAGAACCGTTGATCGCCCCATCTTCTGTACCCTCCGAGGAAGAAAAGAAGGTGGAGACCCCTGAGCAGGGAAAGCCTGCCTTGACTTTGTGGATCAGGGACCAGGTCAGGAACCTGAAGGGCAACTGACAGCTACTTGCTTTGATGGGAAAAAGCCTGCCAAGATTGAAGGATCATCAGCCCAGCGTGACCCAGAAGCAAGAACACAGTTGCACTAACTTTAGGGACAGAAATCTGTAGTCCCCAGTGAACAACAGCTGCTCGGTGGGCCAGCTTGCCTACTATGTCTGCAGATGCGGGCTAACCTCTTAAACCTCTGTTCCATCCACCATAAATTGGAGGTTCAGTACACCACCATTGGGTACCTGTATGCCTTGTCTACCTGTCCCAGATGAACGAATGGTAACCACCTCTTGTGGTGCCTCCTGTTGTGCGATAAGAGCCCATAGCTTTTCAGAGCATCGGGAACGTCTCATTTCATCATAACCTTTAGTGTGAGATTAGTTTTGGTCCAATGTGTTATGGAGCTTCAGCAACCATGAAAGAAGAGGGTCCTTTGATTCACTTGGGTGGTGGGTTTGTTGGCAGGGTATGGGTTGTTTGCAAACATTAAGTTTTCCGGTACTGACAGTGACTGCTGACCTACCTAGTTATGATTTGACTGGAAACTGACTTGAAAAATAAGGCATACTCTTTGACTTGATGATTGCTAAGAAACCTGAGCTATGGTTTAAAGATCATGTGCTCTCTTGTCTTCCATGGAAACGCTGCAAGTAAGACACTATGTCACTAAATCTAAGTGCTGTCCTCCGAGTGCAAAAATGTTGACAGAATGTTACTTGTCGGCATTTTTCTGCAGTAAATGTATCCCCTTAAGGCTAAGTAAAGGTGACGCATTTGTAGAGCCGTAAGCGGTGGGGCTATAATAACATTTGGAGTTGTAGCTCAGCCTTAGAAGGTGCTAGAATTTTCTGGTTTGCTTTATTATTATAATAGTCTACATTCAGAGTCACTGGAATTATGTGATACAGTGGTTGTAGTGTTTCACACATGATTTTGGATTTGCCACATTTTCTACATAATTCTCCATCTGCTGCATAATTTGCAGATTTCACCAGAAGAAATTTGTTTCAAGTTCAATCAAAAGTTACAAAAAGAAGCAGCAAAAAGTAGTACAGTGCAATGGCAGACCCTCAGCAAAGGTCAGCCAATGACCTTTCAGTTTCATATTGATATTTTCTGGTTTTCAACTGGTACTAATGATGGGGATCTTGCCCAGACAGTACTAATGGTGTCTAGGCAAACGTTTAAACCTCGTTAGTAACAGTTGAACATTTGACTACAGCAGTCCAGCAGTCAGCAACTAAAGGGAAACCAGTTACCTCAAATAGTTTGCTACTATGGGCCTAATTATAAGTGGTTCGTTAAATTCGATTACGTGCGTAAACCCCTGTTTAGGCACGGGATGGAATTACGGGTTTGGTTTTATTTAGCACATCCAATAATTATCAGATGTGTTAAAGAACCCAACATTTGTTACATTTCGGCAGGCAAACCTGCCGAAATTTAACAGGGGAAAACATGAGGTGATTACCGTTTCATACAGATTTTGATGCGTTAAATACCAAACTCCACATGTTATTACCCATAAACTAATAATAGGTGTTTAATATCGCACCTGATAAATTACGTACCCTGTGGTATTGCTGTTTACCAGGAGCAATAAATAACGCCTCAACTCCTAATCAAGCCCTATGCGGCTAGATGTGTGGCGCTTTTTTAATATCTACCAAAACGTATGAGGTAGAAAACATTTTTTACGTTGAAATCTACAAATCACATAGCACACAGTGAGAGTGCAGACAGTGGCAACTGGCTGGACAATGCACTTTATTGAGCGTCATTTGATTGTGTCATATCATACTGTATCTGACTACCAAACCCATAACCTCATCCTAGATTATGCACTGAATTCCTGACCCGGCTAGCCCAAGAGGGTGCAAACCCCAGATAGAAGACTTTCAAGCAGTGCTATAGGACCCAAGTCCGGGAACACCATTAGTTAATAAGTCTAATGAGTATTCACTTGAGAACTGCCCAAGATAGACCCAAGACCTCAAGAAAATGCCTGACCCTGCCCATGTGAGCTGGACAACTTTGCTCAGGATTTTTACATTGGATTGAAAGTGTGTCTAGTGCTCGAAGCTCAGACGCTGATCCTTTTTGGTATTTCCAACTCAAGAAGTATAAAGGGAGAAGGCCCTAACACATATCATTGCCTTGCAACTAAGCTTGGGCAGAATTTAAATTATGCCGGAGTAATCAGAGTAATTTTAGTAATCCCACCACTCTTTGATGTGGAATTACCAATAACTACGCGATTACTCCTGCTTGCGTAATTAACAGTAATATGGGGGAACAAAATCCCACAGCAAGAGCACATTCAGTGAGCACGAGCAGCCGCTCGTGCTCACTATTTGTATTCTGCTGCATTTAGCTCTGTTTCTCACCACAAAATGCATCCTCACATCCGTTTAATTTTAGATGTAATGGTGCATTTTGGACCTAGAAAATAGCGCTAAATGCCGGTAGTAAGTTGGGGGAAAATCCTACCCGAAGAGCGCTTTTAGCGTGCATGAGCAGCTGCTTGCGCTCACTGTTCATGTTCTGTTGCATTTAGCACTATTTCTTAGCTCAAAATGAATCCTCTATGCGGAAGACGCAGTGCTTATTGCCCGTACTGGTCTAGCAC
Organism: Calotriton arnoldi; assembly: GCA_963921515.1. Classification (NCBI taxonomy): domain Eukaryota; kingdom Metazoa; phylum Chordata; class Amphibia; order Caudata; family Salamandridae; genus Calotriton; species Calotriton arnoldi. The sequence continues at coordinate 4,188,101 of CAWUFW010000277.1, forward strand.
TCCAGAGATTGCTAGACACATACGTTAATTATATGCACAAACTGGACCTGAAAACCAATGAGGCGAAGTCCTTTGTTTTAGTAACTGTCCGTAAGGAAAAGAAGACTCCAACCTTTTATATAGATATCATTCGGCAATAGTGCCTGCAAAGTGAAACAATAAAAAGATGTGAAAAGAAACACACACACCCTTTTTTGACGGTTGATTCCCGGAAAGTGACGGAGATTTACTAAATCATATATGCACTCTATTAGGAAGAAATGGGCACTAAATATTTCTAGATGTGCCGAGCACCCCGTCACAGGACTCGTATCTGAGTCCAATGTAAGACACCTTGGTGATACAATCCATCCCAAGTGCATACGCCATCCACTAGATCGTTATCTTATCGGGCCGGCATTGCTTTACGGTTTGCCATGTAAAACCAATTGCGCGCATTTCCAAAAAGAGGCCCCAGATTGTAGAATCCGGCTCTAATGATGTAAAATAATATGTTATAATAAGTGAGCCGAGGGCCTCTGGCCAGTTCCCCCAAACAACAAGGATCAAAGCGGCCCAAATGTATATATATTAATGCGCCGTTTTGCAATTGGCCAAATGAAAGTAACAAGAGAAAATCGAAATATCGACAAAAAAATCAACAGAAAACAAGCCCGTATCCCGGTCACATTTAGGGCTGATAATACATACAGATGCCACAAACAACCTTCCAAAGCATGTATAAAACTATGTCCCAGCTTGGATAGTATATATGTCTCACGCTATTCACCCCCAAGCAAAAAATCGGGCATATCCGACTATCCATTCCTTGTGGCCCTGCTGCCTGCATCAGGCTCATCAAGGCTAGTCCTGTTGATGCCAAAGCAGGGTCGGATTGGGATCACAATTTGGCCCGGGCACTGACGAAAAAAGTGGCCCACATTCAAGGGGCCTGGCCCACATTCAAGGGGCGTGGCCCACATTCAAGGGGCGTGCCCTTTCATGAGAAAGGGGGTGTGGTCAGAGCAGTGAGACAGAAACCTATGGGCCTGCTGTTTTCCCACTCATGCAGGCAGTGAGTAAGGGGTGTGTCCATATGGAGGTGAGGCAGGAGCTGGGGAGGGAAAGGAAGGCCACAAACATAACCCAACAAGATCCCCCATTGAGGAGGGAGTCACTGGAAAATATGAATACTATGAAATGTTATCTTAGTGCAAGCTTAGACTCTCCCAGAATAACAAAAAGAACATAGAAGTAGAATGATGCACCCGACAAGAGGTACAGAATGACTTAAGTGTCAGAGCGCAGCCTCCACAACATAAGAAAGCCAGACAGGGAGGCACTAAGGGGAATTCAATTAAAATTAAAATTTTGCATCAGAAAAGCTGTGTTAAAAAATACGGACATGTTTTTATAAAGTGTCCTCTTTAATTACCATGTTCCCTTTGCAGAATCATAAAGCATGAACAAATGGTTATTTTGTATAGTTGTTTTTCCATTTGACAGTTTTATATAGTGTGAATTCAGCCCAAGACAAAGGCTATTTGAGTTCTATTCATGAGCACCAATTACAGTACACAAGATCCGATTTTTTATTTAAGGGCCTGGGCGATGAAGTGATCTGCCCAGAATCACAGGGTGTTGAGCAGACGCTGGGACTCAAACCTGATTCCCCATCTCTGCAACTCAGGCGTCAGGCCACATATGCCTATGCACACACAAGGAATGAAAGTGGGAGGATACTGTTCTTGTGAAGGACACAGGGCCAATGTGACAATGGCCTACAAGCTGAGCAACTAAAAAAGACAGCAAGGCCCCTTTCTGTTACAAAATTATTCGAGCCCTCCAGCACAGGAGCACCTGAAAAGCAGCGAGGCCCCTGCTATTACTAACCTACTCAGCCCTCCCCAGCCCTCCAGCGCAGGAGCACATGAACAGCAGTGAGGTCCCTGCTATTAGTAAATTAATCAGCCCTCCCCAGCCCTCCAGGGCCTCAGGGCAATGTCCTGGCAGGGGAGCACAAAACACAGCTGCTGGGTCATCCATGGTAGCCAGGGGGAGGCTGAGGTGAAGATGGTGTGAGTTCCAAACATCACCTGGCCCCCACAGCGAGACCCATTCTTCCTCGCCCACTATGCCCTGAATGTGAAGGGCTGTGGGCGAGGTGTTAAGACAAACACTGTTTCTGGGCTGCCTGGGCCCCAGGGGGGCCGAGGTGAAAATGGCTCAAAGGCCTGAGCAACACCTGGCCCCCAGGGAGGCCGATTCTTGCACACAATCACCCCTCCCCAGCCCACCCTCAGCGTGATTGCTTTGCAGGGCAGGGGGTGAAGGAGAGGCCACAGCTGATAATCGCTGTACGGCCGCCCAGCGAAGCTGCTTTCCTTTCTCTGTCTTTGTCTCAGTGCCCTCTGTGGGCCGTTTTTTTTTCTCCCCTTTCCCAGTCCACAGAGAGCACTCTCTGTGGACTGGAAAAGGGGAGAAAAAAAAACGGCCCACAGAGGGCACTGAGACACCGGCCCTTCGGCCAATGCCCGAGTGCCCGCAGTGCCAATCCGCCCCTGTGCCAAAGGGACCCCTGCGGCAAGCCAAAAACTGAGTTGTAAAATTCACATTCTCACTCACCACTCCATGCGGCAGTAGGGAGCGTCCTCATTCGCGTCCTCTGCTGTGCGGTGTATGCCACGACTCCTACCCTGCCCCACTCTGCAGACCACTGCTGATGGCGCGCAGTCGGCGCACAAAATTTGAACATGCGCCATTGCGGCTGCGCACGCCTAGCCTCTGTCTCTGAGGCCGAGGGCCCATTTTAATAATGGCCTGCTGCCCGTGCAGAGAGCCAGCAATTGCGGTGCATGGGCGGCAGGCCATTGTCATTATTAAAACACCCCTCTGCCTCGGAGACTGTGCCCAGCTGATGCGTGCCGTGACACTGACTGCCCGTTATTATGCAAGGTCATTGGTCCCAGAGTCGTGCATTGTGCTGAGGGGCCCCCTGGACCACGGGGCCCCCCAGCACCGCGGGGGCTGTGGGGGCCTGTGTTACGCCCCTGATATAGAAGGTAGGAAAGTGGCATAGACAGATACTTTTTCATATTTAGGAGTGACCTTTGATAGATCGTTAAATTGGTCTCACATGATAACTATTAGGGGCTTAATGTTAGGAAAAAGTATTAATGCCCTTTATTCTTTTATTAAAAAGTTGGATGCAAAACCCCTAGATATGGTCAAAAAAGTAAATATGGCTAAATCTATTTCAGTTGCAACATATGGGGCGGGTATCTGGGGATATTCTAACGTTTCAGCTCTCCAGACCATTGAAAATACCTTCTGAAAAAAACAAGTAGGTCTCCCTATAAGTTGTTCAAATTTTATCTGCCATTTAGAATTGGATGCCCCATTCATATTTGATTTGGTTAAGCTTGCTCCAATTCCTTTATGGCATTCAGTTTGGAGAAAGGAATCTGTTAATTTCACCCAAACGTTCATTGCAGACTGTCTTTCATTGGAACAACTGCATAGAATCCCTTGGATTATGTATGTCTAAAACAGTCTAAGCTCATTAGGTTTAGCACACATATTTGAAACCCCAAGCAATTGCTCTACCATTTCCAAAAAGGAGATCAAAACACGATTTTTAAATCAGATGGCAAAAGAAAGATTTAAAACCAATAGTTCAAAACACTCAGTAAATTCTTATTTAGAGGGACCGATTACTTATGAAGGGATAACCCCATATTTACTTTCTGTAATAAACTAACGCTATAGATTTATTTTACTTAGGTTTCGCATAAATTTGACTACTTGTATATTGTCCTATCCATCGGGAATTTTCTCATTACACAAGCTTTCGCCCTGTCCAGGCGATGATGTGTCCACTCAATCTAATTTGCACATCTTTTTCTTTTGTAAGTTTTATGCGGTCCATCGTAAAAGATTCATATTGCCAATTATGCGCAAATATAATTTTAGGCAATGTCGCCCAGGGTTGTTCTTTTTAAAATCATTGTCCAACCTTCACGTTTGTTATAGTGTTGCGTCCTTTTTATGTCTCTCTTGGAAGACTAGAAGATTGATTATTAATTAAGAATGAAATGCAAGTTTATTTTGATTACAACAGATGGTTTTAATAGGACTTTTAATATCTTTTGTATAATGATGAATGCCTTTTTGTATGTTTTGTGCTTTTATGACCTTATTGTATAAAGATCGAATAAAGTGATTGACTGACTGACGAATCCTTGCGTCCATTTTGGATCCCCTGTTAGACTCCTGGCTGATTGGATCTAAGTCAAAAGGACCTGAGGAGAAAGTGAAGCCGGTGTGCCTCGCAAGAGATCAAGGTCAGCTAACAGAGGCTCAGCTTTGAAAGAGTAACACTTGTGGAGAAGAAGGACTCTGCAATGAGAAGCATAGAAGGAAGAGGTCTTTGGTGCCCCATTATTTTGTATCCATGACTTACAACTGACGCTACTACTTCAACAATTTAACCTAGCCAATTGCCTTTACCCCAACACCAGTTCCTTGTCATTACCATTTCCTAGACTTTGTACTTTGTCTGTACTTTAGACTTTTATCATGTGCAGTTGCTTGTGTCATAAAGTACCCAGAGTTCCATAGTCCTCCAGTCGAATTCGGAGCTCTTGGCTGCAGGTGACTGAAGCATTAGTGCCCAGGTCCGGGGACACCAGAGGTTAGCACCAGATACTTGCCCAGATGCTGCCTGGCAGCCCTGACTGTCACAGGCGCTATACAAACAAACACTGGCAAATCCAGTAGGCTTTGCTACTTTATATGTATAATTGCTTTTGCGTTGATTGAGAACTCTGTTTATGAGTGAATGTGACAGTAGCAGTGCAAGGATGGTGTGGGCCCTGATGCAAGCAAGGAAAATGACCGCTTTGACTGCTGTTGGGTTAGTAAAATATAGCAATTGTCAGATTTCAATGGGCCCCTCAGGGGCTTGGACCACTGTGCCTCTGCACCTGCTGCGCCAATGGTAGCTAAACCCCTGAACGTAACTATGAGTCAATGGCTCGATGGATGAGGCAGTGTACTGAATGTATGAATGGGTTAATGAATTGCAGGATAGTTGTATAAGGGATTGAATTGATCAGTGAATGAGTGTATAGTTTTGCGGAGGCAAGTTACACTAAACTTTCTCAGACAGCATATAAAATGACAATAATTATCAATGTTATGCGAGTGCAGGAATTACGCCAGGACTTGGCAACACTGTGCCAAGAATATGTAATGAATGTAATCATTATGGTACTGCAAGCTTACAGTAGAGGTGGGCATCACGGTTCCAAGGCTGCCAGCATACTAAGTCAAGCACTGGACCCATTGCAAGCAGTAGATAAGATAAGGCAACATCACGGGAAGAATAGCCTTAGTTTAGAAATTGCCGCAATTATAATTGTTATTGCATGTTCAGAATTACATTATTTCTAGTCTTAGGTGCATGATTAGATGTGCTCTATTAGCAGGTAAAATGCTTACAGTAGTTTCCCGCTTTAGCAGTGTTTGCCAGTGCACCCCCTAGGTCTTATATAATAATTGACAGAGATTTTTGTTAACAAAATAATTTGGTGTCCTATTAATGTAGCTTTTTGGCGTAAAAGATAAATTGTTTTATTTGGAAGATAACACTGAAAATATTATGGTATATTTACATATACTCATTTACATAAAAATTGCACTTTTGTATTATTAAACCATTGTTCTCCCAAAGGTTGTTTGTCATTTCAAGATGGCTGAACCCCTTGTTGTAGGAGGTTATCTTAAAAAAAGACCATGCTCATAAAACCATGCCTTGTGCAGAGAATCCACTTTGGAAATGCAGTTTTCTCACAAAACAAACCTTATAAAAATCAAAACTCCTAGTATAAGTATCATATACATAAAAATGTAAACACACTATTACAGGCGTGGCCTGAGGCGTCAAGATGGCGGTCGCACTCTAAGAGTGCTCCTGGACCCCTCCGTCATCCGCCTCGCATCCTGTGTTCTCTGGCTGCCATCACTCGCTCTCACCTGCCTGCCCTGACTCCGGGGGCACGGGGCATCGTCTGGAGCTGTCTGTGACTTGTGTTGGCCTCCTGGAGCGTCCTGCCGACCTTCGACTCTTCAGGCCCTGAGCTGTAAGATGGCGGCCCTCACCGCGCCGAACTGACGAGCCTGGCGCCCTGGCCCTGGGGGCGTTGCCTAGAGTTGCTGTCCCCCCGGGCCGGCTGTGGCCTCCTGGCCCTGAGAAGTGCTTCGGCCCTTGTCCTGTGGTCGGCTGGCCCCGTTGGATCCCCCACTCTCCGTTGGGGGAGAGGTGGCGCCTAGTGTTCCGGCCCGCGGGACCGGCGACTCAGCCGGAGATTCAGGCCTGATGCCCGCGGCGGCGCTCCCGGGTCCCCCGCATCCTCACAGGGGAGTAGGGTGGCCGCCGTTGCCCCTGATCATCACTAGCATTGGGGCCTGCCCGGGGGCCAGCGGACGAGCAGCCGCGGACTGGTTGGGGCCCTCGGAATGGCGGCTACCACATCGGGTAGCGGAAGGTGAGCGGGATTGGTGTCCGGCCCTCGTGGGGCCCCCTCTCTGACACCCTTGCATCGCCAGCCCGGCTACCAGACGCCGTCGCCGCCCTCTCTTTGCCGCATTTTGCTTTCCTGGAGGCACGACTCTTTGCCGCATTTTGCTTTCCTGGAGGCATGACTGGGGGGCCCATCGGCTGCGTAGATCGGGCAGCGGGCGCCCCCCCTTCTCCTTTACATCGCCCCCACCCGAAGGGGTATCCCATCCTACTGGCCACCACTTAGGCGTTCGTTGCCCCCTGGAGGTGGGCGACCTCCTGTGCCCGGCAACCTCCTTGGACTGCACCTTGCCTCTCCTAGGCCCTGTCTCGCTGGTGGCGTCCGTTGCTCCTGCTCGACCTTGGCCCTGAGGCCCACCTGGGGGCCGGCGAGGGAGCGGCTGCGGTCTGTGGGGCCTCGGTGGGGCGGCTGTCACACCGGGTGGCGGAGGGTGAGCAGGACTGGTGTCTGGCCCTTGTGGGGGCCCCCCTCTTCCATCCTTGCAACGCTAGCCCGGATTTCCGAGACTGGGGCCACCCTGCCTTTGCCTCCCTCTGCCTTCCTGGAATTGTGTCTGGGGGCCCACCGGCTGCACGAATCGGGCAGCGGGCGCTCCCTTTTCCCTCACGCCGCCCCCATCTGAGGGGTACCCTCGCCTCGCTGGAATCTGCTTGGGCATCCATCGCCCCTGGAGTTGGGCGGTCTCCTGCGCCCGGCGGCGTACAAGGATCCCTGGGCCGCCTCTTGCCTCTCCTGGACCCCGTTTCGTTGGTGGCGGCCGGCTGAGACCCGCGCGCAAGATTGTTCTGGTGAGTGGGGAGTGGGCTGGGGGATCGGCTGCCTGGCCGGGCGGCGGGCCGGGGGGTCGACGCTGGGCCTTCCGAAGGGTGCCCCCCGCCCCCTTCCCCAGACCCTTCAAGGTGCTATTGCGACCTGAGGCGCCATACCGGGCCCCGCTCGGCGGAGTCTTGTGGACTTGCGGCCGCCGTGCCTTCAATGAGAGTGCGCAACCCTGCTGGACCTGCCCCAATGAGCCCCGCCCTCCCACCGACCTGGCACTTGCCGTCCTGCTGAGAGGGGCCGTGGAGCGGGGCGTTGTGTCTGGGTCCGGGGCGCTCTTGGCCCATCACAGTCCCAGCCAAGAAGTTTAATCCTGCCATACCAGGCCTGCACCCCCCTCTGGGCGACGACCAACCGGAGGAGAGCCAGCTGGGAGGCCTACCGTCTTCTTCCTCCCCTTCTCCCCGCCAGTCTCATTGGAGTGCAACAGTGTGCGGCATCGGGACGGCCTGAACTACCTTGTCCGCCCTCCGACTGGTGGTGAACTCCCTACCACAGTGGTCGACCGGGCTGATTCCCACTCCCACATCTGGGCCCTTGGCTGGAGTTGACGTTCTCCCTACTCCAGTTCCCGTTCGGCCGCCATTGTCGGGCGGAGGGAACGCGCTGTTGGCCCCTCACTGCTGCTGCCTGTCCAACCCGGCTTGGCCACTTCCCAACAGAGTGATCCTTACGGGCCCCGCCAACGACCTCGGGGCCCTGGATGTGTACTGGTTCTTCCTGGTGGTTCTCAAGGACCTGGGGGGGCTGACCTGAACGCCCGAGCCTGAGTATCGACGGTCTCGGTGTCCGGGGGCCCCCCCCTCCTCTCTGGGAGCGCTGATCACCCCCTTGCCCGTGCAGTGGCCGGACCTCACCCTTGGTGGCGATGGGCAGGAATCGCACCCTGCAGACCTCTAATCCTCCAACCCAAACCAAAATGGATCAATACACCACGTCCAACCGGGATCCTGGAGGAGGGGCGTCTACTACTCCTGCCCCCGCTGGGGGAGATCTCTCCACTATCCTTCAGGCGATAGGCGCATCGCAGGCCTCAGTCGAAAATAAGATTGGCGAGGTGAGGGTAGATATGGCCCTTATTCGCTAAGACCTGCGCAATGCCACTGCGTGAATTACGGAAGCGGAATCCCGTATCTCCACGGCCGAAGATGACATTGGCCAGCTCAAGACCCAGGTGGCTCTCCTCCGGACCCAGACCTCGGAGCTCCACCGACGGGCCGAGGACGCCGAAAACGGGTCCTACGCCTCATAGGATTTCCCGAAGGGGTTGAGCAAGGCCATGCGGACACATTTGTGGAGACTTGGGTGCGATCCTGGATGCCCAAAGAGTCCCTCTCACCCTGGTTCGCAGTCGAGAGGGCCCATCGCTCCCTGGCCCCCCGACCTCCACCCGGGGCTCCCGTCCGGCCCATTATCCTGAGGGTCTTCAACTTCCGGGACAGGGACGCCATCCTCAGGGAGGCTAGGGCGCAGGGTCCACTGACGTTCCAAAACAACAAGATCATGGTCTTCCCGGATTACACCAGGGAGGTGCAGGCCCAACGTCAAACTTACGATGATGTCAAGCAGAAGCTCCGTAACCTGGGTCTTCGCTACGGCCTCCTTTTTCCGGCCCGGCTCCGAGTTGTTTTTCAAGACAAGACATTCTTCTTTGATAGTCCCCAGATGGCCTGCACCTGGCTCACGGAAGAACGACCCCTTCTGAACCGGTGGGTCTCCTCCCCTACCCGGCGAGCCCCCATGCAGCTTCACCCAACCCTGCCTAAACCTCAGAGACGCCGGACTAGGTCCCGCAAGAAGGGTGACCGTCGTGGTGAAGCTTCCCGCTCGCCGGGTGCAGCGTCCCAGCGGCCCTCTCTTCATGCTTCAACTCAGAGGTCTGCCATTCCCAGCTCGACTGGCTCCCTGATTGACTTGAGCGTATCCCAGCCCTCCGAGACCCTGCGCCCTGCCATATCCGACTCCGACTTGTCAAGGAGCCCCGCGCTTTGTGGAACCGGAGACGACGAGGGAGTTTGAACTCAGGTCCCAAGGCAGGGGATCCTTAATCTGTTTCCTAAACTGTTCCTGCAACTGAGGTCACTACAATATCAATACTGCAGGAGCGGTCCATCTTCATTGCGACCACGTTCTGCGAACTGTTTCTTACCTCAGCTCCTAGACTTAATTGTACTCCTCTGTTGCTTATCTGTTCAAATGTCAATGCAGCTGTTAACAAATCTTTTATCCGATTATATGGAGGGGTCCATCTCTGCCACGTTCATGTTCTGCTAACCGTTTTAGCTTAGCACTCAGACTCATTCGTGTGTTGGTGTTTTAAGGTGTTTTAGGGCGACAGATGCTTCATCTTTGGAAGTGTAGGGTGGGGGTTGTTGGGGGTTGTGGGAGGGTGGGTAGACCGTTGTCTCCCAGTTGTTTATTGTTTTTGGCCGCCTACCGGCCGCCTCTCTTTGTTTTTCTAGGTAGCTATCTATGCACGCACGCCATCCACGACGACATGAGACTTAACAGACCGCACAAATTTCACCCAAAAGGCCCCGGCAACGGGATGTTGCCTTCCCTGGGACCCGGGTCCGCTTGCGCTTGCGCTGTTCTTTCCACACAATGTCCACCCAGATGACGTCCACCTTAAATAGACCCCTCCATATTCTGTCGTGGAACGTCAGCTGCCTACTAGACCGCATAAAACGTACTGCTGTTCTTCGCAGCGCCCAGCGTCATGCGCCTGATATCCTTTTCCTACAGGAAACACACCTTCTGGGCACTCACTGCACCTTCCTCGCCCGGTATGGGTTCGACAGGGTCTGGTATTCTGGTTTCGCAAGGGGCTCCCGGGGGGTTGCCATACTGCTTCGCAAAGGGCTTCCCTTTACCCTGGCACAGGCCGAGACGGACACACAAGGCCGCTATGTGGCCCTGACGGGCAAGATCGAAGGGCATCCCTTTAATCTCCTGTGTGCATACATCCCCCCGCTACAACGTCCTCTGCCCTTCGACGTCTCACACTCGTAGTCTCCACCTTTCCACAGGGTCTGACGGTCATCGGAGGCGACTTTAATGCTGTTATGCAACCCTCCCGCGACACGACAGGTGCTCCCTCGGCGTCCCGTCTTGCCTCTGCTAAGCGCCTATCTGACTGGTCCTCCGCCCTGGGTCTCTGCGATGCATGGAGGGTGTGGAATCCCCGCCGGGAACAATATACTCACACTTCAGCGGCCCACCATACCCACTCTCGTATCGACCTGCTCCTATTGCCAGCCCCTGACTGTCAGTTGATGTCCGGGGTTACCATCCTGCCCGAGGCATCTCGGACCACTCGCCTGTTTCCCTCCGTCTCGGGAACACACCTGATGGCGTTCGTACGGCTTGGCGGATGAACGCCTGGTTTCTGCAGGATGCGGCGGAATTCGTTGAAACCCTCGGGCAGGAACTGAGGCATTATTTTTCGATTAATAGGGGTTCGGTCTCCTCGCCGGGAACATTATGGGAGGCCGGCAAGGCCACTATACGGGGGGCGGCTAGAGGTTTGGTCCACGCAAAGCGCACGGAACAGGCCGCCCGCTTGTGCAGCTGGAGGCCCACGCTGCACAGTTGGAGTCGGCTCAGGCGTTTACTGAAAGCGATGACTCCGCGCGGCAGCTTACATTGCTCCGTGAAGAGATCTGTCAGATCTCGTTGGAGTCCACAAAAATGCTATGGCGCTCCTCCGTGGCATGCGTGTACGGTTGGGGTGATAAGAATGGCAAATTACTACATAACTTAGTTTCATACCCCAAAGCCAACCGCATTATTCCCGAGATCCGTGATGGGACCGGCATTCACCACGTTACCTCTCGGGCTATTGCCCAAGCCTTCGCGGGCTATTACGCTGCCCTTTACGCGGCCCGACCTCCCGAAACCTCCCTGGCTGATTTGCTGTCCGAAACTGGGACCCAGCTGCCCCGCCTCTCCCATACGGTCTCAGAGACTCTGGATCTTCCCTTTACCCCGGAGGAGATACATGGGGCCATTTCGCTCCTGCAATCCGGTAAGACGCCAGGGCCGGACGGCTATCCCCAAGAATACTATGCGACCTATCACGACATGTTGGTCCCACACTTAGTGGAATTGTTTAAGCATGTGGTGGACACGGGGTCCTTTCCCCCAGAGACAGACATAGCCACTATTGTGGTCCTCCCAAAGACACAGCCACCTTCCCTTGCATGTGCGGATTACCGCCCTATTTCCCTCATTAACACTGAGGTAAAAATGTTTGCCAATACCGTGGCCCAAAGACTCCGCCCCCATTTACAAGATTTGGTCCATCCAGACCAATGCGGTTTTATGCCTGCCCGGGGTACCCGTCATTGCATACGCCGCCTCCACCTCGACCTTGCACACTGCCATCATCTCACCCCGTATCTGGCCCTGCTCTTCATTGACTTTGAAAAAGCATTTGATACAGTGGACTGGAGCTACTTGGGAGACGTGTTAGAGGTGATGGGTTTCGGCCCCCCGTTTCGGCGCCTCATCCGTGTCTTATACTCCAGTCCTAAGGCGAGGGTCCTGATTAATGGTGTGCTCTCTGAGACGTTCCCCATTCAGAGGGGCACTCATCAGGGCTGTCCGCTCTCGCCGCTCCTATTCGCGTTAGTGATGGAGCCCCTGGCCTCTCTCATACGTCAGGACCTCCACATCCGGGGATGGGCTTGGGACCCGTATCAAGTCGACAAGATCGCCCTCTATGCCGACGACGTCCTCCTCTTCCTGGCGGACCCCAAGAGCTCCGGCCCACGGTGCTTGGACGCCCTCTCTGCCTTTGAACGGGTCTCCGGCCTCCGGCTCAACCCGGCGAAGTCCACTCTGGTTCCCCTCCACCTGTCCCGGGCTTGCTTCGACTGGCAAACGATCATTCCCCTGCGCAGGCAGTCATTCAAGTACCTGGGGGTGTGGGTCGCCCTCCTTCCAGAACTCGAATGGGCCCTGAATATTACGCCCCTGGTTACCAAGGCCAAGGCGGAACACAGGAAATGGCAATCCCTTCCTCTCAACCCCCTTGGCAGAAGTGCCCTTTTTAAAATGATGGTTCTCCCCCGTTTTTTATATATCTTACAAAATATTACTCTTCATCTCTCGGGGAGCTGGTTTCGTGAAATCGACAGTACCCTAACCCGGTTTTTATGGGGGGGCGGAAGAACGCGAATGTCCCTGGCACACTGCCGCATACCTCCCTACGACGGGGGCATGGGAGTAACCAACCTCCACCTCTACTACCTGGCCACGAGACTCATCGTGATCCACGACTGGTTCGCAGGCGGCTGGTCCGACCCGGCGTATCGGGTGGAGCTCCGATCATTGGACTTCCCACAACTCCAGGCATATCTGTATGGGGCCCCCATACTGCAGGTCCTCCCCCCCATCACCCGAACGGTGCTCATGGCCTGGCACAGCCTTGCGACACACGAAATGGGACCGGAAGCTCACTAGGCAAACGCCCTTGTGGAGTGGTGTTTGGCTGGGCGAGGCCTCGTCTCTCCGGGACTTCCGTCAGTGGGACCACATTGGGATCTCGCTACTAGGAGACGTCTGGGTTGGGGACCACATCAGATCCTTTGCAGATTTACAGCAGCGCTATTCCCTCCATTCCTCCCAATTTTATAAATACTTACAGCTAAGGCATGCCCTTCGAGTACACATTCCATCTCCCACCTCTTTCCCTGACTTCAGCCCCCTTGAGGCCCAGGTGATGATGGGGAACCTGGGCAGAGGGGGGGTGTCACGGATTTACCACTTCCTAGTGAACAATGGCCCCGCATCCCTAGAAGTGTTACGTGCCCGCTGGGAGGGTTGGTTGGGCCCCCTAGAAGACGCGGACTGGAGAGATGCTCTCATGGCCCCCAAGACATTGACGACCTCCTCCAAGTTGCGTCTAGTCCAACTCTACTACCTCCATACGGCCTACCTCACTCCTGCGTGCCTCTACAACGCCTGTATGCGGCCATCCCCGACCTGCACGCAATGCAATCACGCCCCTGTGGACTTCTACCACATGATTTGGCAATGCTCTGTCCTTGCACCATTTTGGGCAGGGGTGGAACTGGAAATCACATAGACCCTGGGGTGGACGGTTCCCCATGACCCATTACGTTTGGTCCTGGGTGTGTTTGATGGCCTCGATGGATCTCGGGCCGATAAGCGCTTTCTAGGAACAGCGGTGGCAGTAGCGAAGCGGGATATAGCGGCACTCTGGTCTCAGGCCAAGCCCCCTACTATACGGAAATGGAGACGGGGTGGATTGGTGTGGAACCCAAGAGGAACCCCTCTTTGAAGCCCAGGGCTGCCCCGAGCTTTTTGGCAAGATATGGGGCAAATGGTTCAGTCTACTTCCCTAAGGGGCGCATGTGTGTCTTGTGCAGGAATAACTATATGCAAATGTTTTTATTCGTCCTTGAGAATGATTTACAAGTCTCTCTCGTCTCTCTTTCAAATGTATTTTATCCAAATAATGTGCTTGATTTCGCTTCCAACGTATGTTGTGATTTGTTCTTTAAAACCAATAAAATTGATTATCAAAAAAAACCACACTATTACAATTGTCAGATCTTATTTTTACATTAAATCTTTTTTTAATTTTATGCACTTTTTTTGCGCAAAAAACAATGTATTAGAAAATAACACTGATGTTAGACTTGGCATCCTTGGCGTGGTTTTACCCCCTAACTTTTTGCCTCTAACCTTCCTGTTCTGCTGACTTCGATTTTGCTGGCCTTGTTATGTTATGTTATGTTAAGCTGATTTATAAAGTGCGCGGCTGCCCCAGCAAAGATTAGCGCAGCTGGTAACAACAGAACACCTTATAGCGAAGGGAACAGAAACGTTTTAATAGCTTTACGGAAGGGCAGATAAAGCTTTAGGCTGCGAATGGAAATAGGAAGGGAATTCCAGAGTCTAGAAGCCAGCACCCGGAAGGAGCGGCCACCAGCACGAGCCCTCCTCACCCTGGGGACAACCACAAAATTCTGTCCCATAGAGCGGAGTTGGCGGGAGGGGGTGTAGAAAAAGTGCAGGTTTGACAGAATACTAGGCGATGAAGAGTTGAGGATTTTAAAGGTAATGCAGAGGGCCTTGAATTCCACACGCCTGGCAACAGGCAGCCAATGAAGGCGGCGTATTGCATTCGAGATAGAACACCGCCTTGGCAAACCAAGGAGCACTCGGGCCGCTGCGTTCTGGACCCTTTGTAGTCTGACAATCTCAGCCTGATTGGCCCCGATGTAAAGGGAGCTGGCATAGTCCAGTCTGGACAGAATCAAGGCCTGGACGACAACCTGCCTGACTGAAGGGTCGAAGAAGCCCAGCAGGGGTTTAAGCCCCCGCAGTAGCCCGAAGCACGTCCCTGCCACCTTCTTAGTTTGAGTTCTGAAGTTAAGGGCAGTGTCAAGCCAGACCCCCAGGTTTTTTACCACCTGTTTAGGAGCGGGTGCCGACCTCAGTGCGGCGGGCCACCAGTGCTCACACCACAACTCTGAGTCTCTCCCCACTAACAAAACCTCAGACTTACTAGCATTGAGCTGTAGACAGTTGGCATTCATCCACCCCGAGCTAGCCTCGAGATCGCTGCGAAACTTGCACACGTCTCGAGTAGTGTCATCGGTGAGAGTGACTATCAACTGGGTATCGTCTGCATACGACACCACTGTGAGCCCTCTGTTTTTTTGCCACCGTTGCCAGTGGTTGCACATACAGGTTGAACAGGGTGGGGCTCAAAGCCGAACCCTGAGGAACCCCCTGCTTGATGGCATAGACTCTGGACGAAAAAGGAGGGGTGGGGAACTATGTACACTTTACCACTGCTAACCAGTGCTAAAGTGCTTGTGCTCTCTCATGAAAACATGGTAGAATTGGCTTATACCTAATTGGCATATTGAATTTACTTGTAAATCCCTAGTAAAGTGGCATCACCTGTTCCCAGGGCCTGTGAATTAAATGCTTCTAGTGGGCCTGCAGCACTGATTGTGCCACCCACTTAAGTAGCCCTTTAAACATGTCTCAGGTCTGTCATTGCAGCCTGTGTGTGCAGTGCTAAACTGCCATTTTTTTTTTTTTTTTATAATTTTTTATTTTTCACCTAGGGTACATAAAGAAGAAAAAGAAGATATCCTTAATTACATGCATGTAGATTGCAATCACATCGAGCAAAAGAGGAGAGAAAAGAAAGAGAGACAGAGAAAAGATAAAAAAATAAAAAAGGTGTAAATATAAAAAAAAGAATAATCAAACAAAGCAGTCCCATATACGGTCAAGTTTTTGCAGTGACCGTATGCCTCTAATTTTAGCCAATGCACGTTCCCTCTCATATATGTCTTTCATAAGAGCAAGCCATTCAGAAAAGACAGGGGAGTTAGGCGAGATCCATGCTCTTGCAATGCAGAGGCGGGCAACAACTAAAGCAATAGAAAAAAATGATCTCGTGCCTCGGTCAGCACTCTCTTTAAAACCTAGCATGATCTCTTTGTTAGTAGGGAGAAAGTTATAACCCAAACATTGACCTATGAATTGAATAATTTTCCCCCAGAAAATACCTAACATGGGACAAGTACAAAACATATGAAGAATGTTAGCTGCAATCAGTCCACATTTTGAACACCGTGACCTATCTCCCCCGTCCCCCCATATCCCTGTACCTTTTGTGCCCATTTCCCAATCCTTTCAGGAGTGTAATAGAGCATGCAGATGGTTCGGAATTGTTGAAGCTTTAAATTAATAGAGTGGATAGAATTATACAGAGTGTCTAAAGCGGTAACAATTTCTGAAGCAGCCGTAATTGTGCCTAAAGCCTGACTCCATTTAAGCGCCAGGCGTTGAGTATCATCACTCCTGAATTGGCAAAGTTGTAGATATATTGTACTAATTCTTGATTTCAGCGTAAGGTTTAGCAAACATGTAAGTAATTCATGAGAGTGTGGTGATTGCATAAATTGTCGTTTAAAGAAGTAATCTCTAATCTGTAAGTATTTAAAAAAGAATTGTTGTGGAAGATGGTAGGCCAATTGTAAAGATGCAAAAGTGCGAAAACCATCAGAATCGTAGAGCTGGCCAAGCCATTCAATGCCATAGTTTGCACACCGATGAGTGGTACAGTCATGGAATAGATTTGGGAGAGTTGGATTATTCCAAAGCTGGAAATAAATGTGTTGCGTGAGACCCTCAGGGGAGAGTGAACAGTGATCGAGAATTTCATGCCATATATGTACCATGTCCCTAACGGTCTTAAATCGGACTCTTTTATAGTAATTAGGATCATTGATCCTGTAGAGAAACATATTGCTGTCCGTACCCAGTGCGAGAGAGGCCAAAGTATGTTTTTTTGTCAGTTAGTAAACTTTGAAAGCGCCCAGTAAATGCCGCCCAGAAGTAGAGTTTAAAATCGGGGAGCTGAAGTCCACCCTGCTTAAAGGGGAATTTGAGAAAACGTATCGGCGTGCTTGCTTATATCCCCATATAAAGCTGTTGATTGCGCTTTCCAGTTTTTTAAAGAAGAAATTGGGGACGCGTAGAGGGATAGCTCGGAACAGGTATAGAAACTTAGGCAAAATAGTCATTTTAATTATGTTGCATCTGCCAATTATAGTTATCTGGAGTTTGTTCCATTTCTTCAGATTTTGAGTGACCGAGTGTAGCAATGTCTCATAATTAAGTTTCCATACCTGTTCAACAAGAGGAGAAATTCGTACCCCCAAGTAGGTTGTGATAGTACAGCCGCCTGTTATAGGTGTAGTCGAATCTAAATTATGGAGAATTTGGGTTTTATGAGAATTCAATTTATACCCTGAAAGGCGGCCACAATTTTCCGCCTCTTCCTGAATTGAGATCAGTGCTGTTGCTGGATCAGGTGAAAAAACTGCAATATCATCAGCATAGGCGATAACTTTCAGTTTGTGTTGCGTCCCACCCGAGGGGCACCAAAAGAACACTGCACAAGCGCGCTCGAAATCCATACAAAAAACTACAACTCCCTTGAGCCTCGGCGGTTCTGACGTCGGTGACGTCAGCACGCGCCTGAGGCGTTTCCTTCAAAGAACTCCCGGGGCCTCGGAGAGACGCCGCTTACTTTTCCCGTGAGGAGCCATTGCTGTGAAGAAGAAGGAGGCTGGTAAGGGTGCTTCGCGCACCAAAACCTTCAACTGTTTCTAGGTCACAGGCTGTGAGCTCATTTCCCTGTGGTGGCGATTGTGGGGGCATTAACGCTGCTTCGTTCAGTTGCTCCGTTGGCGGAACCTTCTACAAGTTCCTTGCGGAGCAACTCAGCAGTCGAGCCTCTATATAGTGTTTGCGCATTACCGAAGAAACCCGTCTGAAACCTTTAAGGATAGGGGCTTTCTCGGAAATCCGCTAACCAGCAAGCTACAAAGGATTCTGGGCAAGCGAGTCCAGATACGTTTTCCCGCGTTGGCGAACCGACATCGGTTCATGCGGGGAAAATATTCCGTTCTTTTAATAGCCCTGATCAGGTGACTTTGCCATTTATTAGAAGGAACGCTCAGTTGCCTTCAGTTTCACTGCCCGGAGCATTGGGCACTTTTCTTCATAATTATGTTGTACTTCAAGAGTGGTGTTTAACTCTTCCTCAAAAAGGAGGGCGCATACATAAGTGAGTGAGACTGTTCTGAGCACTCCTTGTGTATTGTGAATATAACCTTTTGACTTCAGGCCTCTGTTCAAGATGGATTGAGACAGAGGGCCAAAGTTTGATTCCAGATTTACATGGTGTGCATACAACAGTGGTCAATTGAGTGATGCATGTTTCTTTATGTGTCTAGAAGCAGGGGTACAGAGAGTGAGCAGGAGGACGGCTCTTCCGCATCCCTGTCTCAGCAAAACGGATTGACTATTTGGTATGTTATACTAATCCTCTGTGAACCCTTAGATATTGATGTTATGTGATGCTAAGGAACTTGCTGATTATTATGTGTCACCTCCAGATCTAGCTGAAAACCACTTCCCGCCATAGATGATTCGCAGAGTAGAAGAGAAGGTTTTCTTTCTTTCCAGGTACAGCTCTTAAGTGTTCTATACACCATCCAAGAGGGTCAGGGTAGGAAAGGAAGAAGCTATAGGTTATCTTGTTGTTCATACCTGTCTTGTTCTTTTTTCAGGTCTCCCTCCCTGCTGTCCCCTTCCTTCCCTTCCCCCGCTTGACCACTCCATCGAGTCTGTGTAATTGCGTTCAGACTGTGGTGGTGTCGAGAGGTGGACCATTCGAGCAGCGTACGATCCTGAGGAGTCTCGGCCACAACAGAGTAAGTGGCCCAATGATTGTATTCCTCCCGGTCGTACGTTAGAGTTGGCCACCTTAGAAGACGTGCTCGCTGCGTTACAGGTAGTACAGATAGAGCTGGCAGCCTCCAGGGCAGACACAGCCGCTCTACAAGCCACTGTCGACAGAATGCAGAGAAACCCTTTTAACGCAGGCATGCCTCTAGCATCCCATTCTGCCCCTCTGGTGGTGGAGATACCAACCCCCGTTCCTTTAGCCACCCCCGAGAGGTTCCATGGGGAGAGCAGTAAGGTACAGGTCTTCCTCACTCAGGTGCTACTACACTTCTCGTGTAAACCCAAAGCATTTACCACCAACCATGCAAGGGTAACCTTCTTGATCTCTTATCTAGCCGGGGACGCAGCTCAATGGGCGGTTCCTCTCGTGAAGAGGGACGATCCCTTGCTTTATGATTGGGATTCCTTCATCCAGGATTTCGAAAGAACTTTCAACCGTAGGATAGCCACACTCTCGGCAGACAAAGACCTGTTGGAGCTTCGACAGGGGAACAGGGATCTCATAGCTTACCTCAACGACTTCCGCCGGCTAATTACCGAGACCGAATGGCCTGAGGCCAAACAGGCCGCTATCTTTCATCGGGGTCTTCGAGAAGAGATGAAGGACGTCTTGGCCCAAATTGACCCACAACCTGTGACCTGCGAAGACCTGATTAGCCTGGTTCTCCGTTTGGACCATCGCCTCAGTGAGAGATGGGGAGAAAATAAACGAAGGGAACGAACCTCCTGGCGAACGGACCAACCAAAGAACTCTGACAGCTCGTCAGCACCCAAATCCGAGCCTATGGAAATAGGAGCTGTCCGTTCCACTCTTACCCATGAAGAAAGGGAATACAGGCGAAAGAAAGGCCTTTGTATCTACTGTGGAAAGAAGGGCCACTTCATCAAAGTGTGCTCCCTGAGAACGAGATACCCACGCACGGAACCCCGTAAACAATTGGCTGCCACATCCGAGGGTACGGCGGGAAACGACCGAGCTTGAGGACAAGAGAAGGGAATTCTTCAAGCCAGACATACATCCCTTCATTGATTGGAGACACCCCGTGTACCAGACAACACTTCTTCATAGAACTTTCCCTGTTGGTGAAAGGGGAATGGTGTCCGGTATCAGCCATGTTGGACTCTGGCGCTCCTGCGTGTTTTATGGATAAAGAACAGGCACCATCATTAGGGTTGGTTCTGCACGAAAAAGACACACCGGAAATAGTGTTCCCAGTGGATGGGAGATGCCTAGAAGCTGGTCCAATACGGTTCCAAACCGATGCCATGGAAGTACGCCAAGGCCAAGACCACGTGGAAAAGCTCGCCTTCAACGTGATACAAGCCCCCCAATATGGGGTTATATTGGGGTTACCCTGGTTGAGACTGCATAACCCCCAGGTGGATTGGGTGGAGAAGACAGTACGATTCACCTCTGTGTTCTGCTGAAACCATTGCGTTCTCCCTAACCACAGCCCGTCTCAAGTGTTGGCCAAGCTTCACCACATAGCCACTGCGGCTGAACACCCGGTCACGCTACCCAGCGAATATCAGGATTATGCCGATGTGTTCAACGATGCCAAAGCCGAGGTACTCCCGCCCCATAGGCAGTACGACTGCCAGATCGATCTGATACCAGGGGCGGTTGTTCCCACAGGACGGGTATACGCTTTGACTGAACCAGAGAATAACCACCTATGGGCATATTTGGACAAATATTTGGCACTGGGGTTTATCTGCAATTCCATGTCTCCCGCGGCTTCCCCACTATTTTTTATCCCCAAAGCTAACGGCGAGCTACGTGCCTGCGTAGACTTCAGGGCGTTAAACGCCATCACGGTGAAGAACCGGTATCCCTTACCACTGATCCCAGTCTTACTGGAGCAGGTAAAAAGGGCTGTTGTATACACGCGATTGGATTTAAAAGGGGCATACCATCTGGTGCGGATGCGCAAGGGAGACGAGTGGAAGACGGCCTTTAAGACGCGATACGGCTTGTATGAATACCTCGTCATGCCCTTTGGGCTATGCAACGCGCCCGCCGCCTTCCAGTTTTTCCTGAACGATGTACTGCGCGAATACTTGGATCACTTCGTCGTGGTGTACATCGATGATATTCTTATCTATTCGCCCACCATTGAGAGACACACCACTCATGTACGTACCATTCTACGCACCCTGCAGGAACATCAGCTATACTGTAAAATCAGTAAGTGCGAGTTTGGACTCACCACCGTGGAATTTCTAGGTGTGATGCTGACCCCTAGGGGACAAGAAATGGCAGAAAGGAAGATAGCAGCAGTAAAAGATTGGCCCACACCAGCAAATTTCAGGGACATCCAATGCTTTCTAGGCTTCGCCAATTTTTACCGCCGATTCATCAGCCACTTTTCATCACTAGCGGCTCCCTTGACACGTTTGCTATGGAAGAAAGTTCCCTTTCACTGGACCAAGGAGACACAAAAGGGGTTTGAGGAGTTGAAGGAGGCGTTTGTATCCGCTCCAGTCTTGGTGCATGCTGATCCTGATCAACCCTACATCGTGGAGGCGGATGCGTCTGACCACGCGGTGGGAGCAGTGCTGTCACCACGCCATTCCGACACGGGCCAGTTACATCCGGTGGCATATCGGTCAAGAAAACTCAACGCTGCAGAGCGCAACTATACGATAGCCGAAAAGGAGCTTCTGGCAATTAAAGATGCCTTCCAAGAGTGGCAACACTTCCTTAAAGGAGCTAAAAACGTTATCACGGTTTACACGGATCACCGTAATCTCCAGTTTATGACGGCCGCACGTCATCTCTCCCCACGACAGCTGAGATGGACCCTGTTCTTCGCTGAGTATAACTTTTTAGTTACCTATCGACCCGGAAGAGACAACAAAAAGGCCGACGCCTTAACCCGTCAAACACACACTCAACCTTTGGAGGAACAGGCAGAGAAAGCCATTATAGATCCTCAACATGTCCTTTGCACTACCGTAACGGAGCCCTTCCTCAAAAGCATTGCGCAGAAAATACGCACTACTGAATGGAAGACGTGGTTGGCGAGACATCCAGAGTGGAAGCTAAAAGAGGGCCTGCCGATACGAGGGAAATAGCTGTTGATCCCGATCTCTTTACTACGGAGACGTGTTTTCACCTAGTGTCATACCCTCCCCAGTGCTGGGCATAACGGGATTGAGAAAACCACGGAGAGAGTGTTGCGCCAGTTTTGGTGGCCCACCGTGAGAACTGACATCTGTAATTGGGTCATGGAGTGCGTGACGTGTAACCAAATGAAGACCTCGCATGCCAGACAGGCAGGACTTCTGCAACCCTTGCCAACCCCGGACCGTCCGTGGGAAAACATATCCGTGGACTTCATTGTGGGCATGCCATCAGACAAAGGCCACACGATGATCCTGGTTGTGGTGGACTACCTTACTAAAATGGCCCATTTTATCGCCTGTAAAACCTTGCCCACTGCAGGCCAGGTAGCCCAACTGCTGCTGGTGCACGTGGTGAGGTTGCATGGGCTCCCGCAAGTGGTGGTTTCGGACCGTGGGTCGCAGTTCACAGCCAGATTTTGGAAGGCGTGGTGTGCAGCACTCAAGATAACACCCAACCTGTCCACAAGTTTTCACCCACAAACGGACGGTCAAACTGAAAGGGTGAACCAATCCTTAAAGCAATACCTACAGTGCTATGTGGATAATACCACCGAAGCCTCGGTAGACGGTTTATGGTTAGCTGAGATCGCCTACAACAGTGCTACACATAGCTCCACTAAACACTCACTGTTTTTCTGCACTTATGGTTTCCACCCTAGGTTCATCCCCTTTTGCATCCAGTGAAGACTGAGGCCCTACCAGAGGTTAGGGAAAGAGTGCTACACATTCAGAGAACACTAAAAGAAACACAAGACAGGCTGAGAGAGGCAAAAGAACCTTACAAGGCATACGCAGACAAACATAGGCGTCCAGGTCCCGTCTATAAAGTGGGGGATTACGTATGGCTCTCCACTAGGAACATCAGGTTCAAGAGGTATAGCGTTTTTAATCCTAAGTACATCGGTCCCTACAAGGTGGTGAAGCTCATCAATCCTGTAGCAGTTAGACTGGCCTTGCCCTCCTCTCTGAGGATTCATCCGTCTTTTCACATTTCACTTCTCAAACCCTCTCGTTCAACTGCCAACAGAGGTCCGCCTCCGGTGCTGGTGAACGAGGATCTAGAACATGAGGTGAGGGGTATCCTAGATTCCAAGATATACCGAACCAGGTTATGGTACTTAATAGCTTGGAAAGGATACGGAGACGAGGAGAACACCTGGGAGCCAGTGTCAGGGGTTCATGCACCACGTTATGTCAAATTGTTCCACAAACGCTTCCCTGAGAAACCATGTCTCTGTCAGTGTTCTTCGGAAGAGGGATGTACTGTTGCGTCCGACCCGAGGGGCACCAAAAGAACACTGCATAAGCGCGCTCGAGCGCGAAATCCATACAAAAAACTACAACTCCCTTGAGCCTCGGCGGTTCTGACGTCGGTGACGTCAGCCCGCGCCTGAGGCGTTTCCTTCAAAGAACTCCCGGGGCCTCGGAGAGACGCCGCTTACTTTTCCCGTGAGGAGCCATCGCTGTGAAGAAGAAGGAGGCTGGTAAGGGTGCTTCGCGCACCAAAACCTTCAACTGTTTCTAGGTCACAGGCTGTGAGCTCATTTCCCTGTGGTGCCGATTGTGGGGGCATTAGAGCTGCTTCGTTCAGTTGCTCCGTTGGCGGAACCTTCTACAAGTTCCTTGCGGAGCAACTCAGCAGTCGAGCCTCTATATAGTGTTTGCGCATTACCGAAGAAACCCGTCTGAAACCTTTAAGGGTAGGGGCTTTCTCGGAAATCCGCTAACCAGCAAGCTACAAAGGATTCTGGGCAAGCGAGTACAGATACGTTTTCCCGCGTTGGCGAACCGACATCGGTTCATGCGGGGAAAATATTCCGTTCTTTTAATAGCCCTGATCAGGTGACTTTGCCATTTATTAGAAGGAACGCTCAGTTGCCTTCAGTTTCACTGCCCGGAGCATTGGGCACTTTTCTTCATAATTATGTTGTACTTCAAGAGTGGTGTTTAACTCTTCCTCAAAAAAGGAGGGCGCATACATAAGTGAGTGAGACTGTTCTGAGCACTCCTTGTGTATTGTGAATATAACCTTTGACTTCAGGCCTCTGTTCAAGATGGATTGAGACAGAGGGCTGAAGTTTGATTCCAGATTTACATGGTGTGCATACAACAGTGGTCAATTGAGTCATGCATGTTTCTTTATGTGTCTAGAAGCAGGGGTACAGAGAGTGAGCAGGAGGACGGCTCTTCCGCACCCCTGTCTCAGCAAAACGGATTGACTATTTGGTATGTTATACTAATCCTCTGTGAACCCTTAGATATTGATGTTATGTGATGCTAAGGAACTTGCTGATTATTATGTGTCACCTCCAGATCTAGCTGAAAACCACTTCCCGCCATAGATGATTCGCAGAGTAGAAGAGAAGGTTTTCTTTCTTTACAGGTACAGCTCTTAAGTGTTCTATACACCATCCAAGAGGGTCAGGGTAGGAAAGGAAGAAGCTATAGGTTATCTTGTTGTTCATACCTGTCTTGTTCTTTTTTCAGGTCTCCCTCCCTGCTGTCCCCTTCCTTCCCTTCCCCCGCTTGACCACTCCATCGAGTCTGTGTAATTGCGTTCAGACTGTGGTGGTGTTAAGAGGTGGACCATTCGAGCAACGTACGATTCTGAGGAGTCTCGGCCACGACAGTTTGCGTGTCCCATTGCTGAATGGAATAATGTGGGTGTTTAGATTTAGTGCTTTAATAAACGGCTTGATATATAATGCAAACAGCAAAGCGGAGAGTGGGCACCCCTGCCGGGTACCGCGTTGTATCTGAAAGGGGGCAGAGTGTAAGTTAATGTATATAAGTTTAGCCTGTGGATTGGTATATAGTGCGTGGACCCATTTAAAAAACTGCCATTTCAACCCTACAAAAAAAACCTTTTGTCAAGCCCAAACCCTCCTTTTTAATACATATAAGTCACGGCTAGGGTAGGACCTGGACAGCCCAGAGGGTAGAGTGCAGTGTATTTAAAAGGCTGACATGTACTTTTAAGTTTTACATGTCCTGGTAGTGAAAACCTCTTAGGGCCTACCTCTCCCTTAGGATAACATTGGATTTACCTTATTACATTTAATAAGCTGTAACTTCCAAATGGGAACAGGCACTCAGCTCATGTTTGGTGTTTTTGGAATTGTAATGAATAATCCTCTCTTATGGTAAAGTAAATTTTTAAATTACAAATATGAAAATGCCACTTTTAGAAAGTTGGCCTTTTCCTGCCTTATACATCTCCAAAAAATAGGGGGAGAGAGAGAGGACGGGGTTGGGGCCACCCTCCAAAGTCAGAATTATTCAAAAGAAATAGAGGACTCAACCTTACTTAAGCGAGGAATATCTTGTTCCTTCACCTGGGAAAAACCTTAAGTTTTTTGTAAAACCCTCACCCACCAGGGTTACCCCTTGGTGGCATGCTTCATCATAGGGTCCTTCCCGTTCCGCTACGGAACGGGGCGTGCTGCGACCAAACGAATTACGCGGGAGCACTGATTTAACAGACTATGACGGGCAGATGTTCCTGCGGGGAAGGAGTGAAGTAAAGAGAAAGTGCATTTAAGATTACCTGACTAGTGGGTAAAAGTGCTTTATTCCGACCCCCAGTCGGTAAGGTTAAAAACAGGGGATAAATAGGGTCATTAGGAACGATGTTCCTACACCCTACCGGTCGACATGTTTCTAGCCTACCCCTTTCCGCTATTCTTCAGGACCTAGTACAGTAATTTTCACAAAACTAGTTCCACTCCTTTAGTTGTTTTCTAATTGCAGCTTACAATGAAAACAAACAGCAAAGTGCCCCAATCGCATGTGCACGCTCAGGTGTACAAATATTTCATACAACCTGGTCTTTGCATTGTTAATTTCTGTAAGTAAAAGGAAAAAGGCAAAAAAACAATTGTTATCTGTTCCCATGTCGGCTCTGCCGTACCAGGAAGGGCTGAAACATTCTGCCCCTCAACCATGTGTGCACCTCCTAGGTGAAGGAAATAACAATCCATTAGTGACTTGTTACACACTCGTTTGTGGTTGCCCGTGACCTTCTAGTGAGGAAAAGGTGGTCACTAAATTTAAAAGAAACACACACGAGATGTCTGTTGCACTCATATTTCGTTATATAGAGTGAATACCTAGTCAAGGGCTTTAGAATAAATGGTAGCTGTTAGCATTACACAAAACACACATACAAACACACAGAGAAGTCACGTACATATTGTCAATGAAGCCTGCGCTTCATGGTTTCACCGGTGGGGAGTTCAGCTTCTAGTTTTACACTGTGGCGGAAAAATAGTTTAAAGTTATTGGTATTACGAAGGAATACGATCGTTTGCTTGAGATCAGTGAGTCTTTGCGTTTAGGGGGCTTGTTAAGCACTCACCTTGCCTCAGCCGCACTCCTCCACATTACCTAATGGTTTGCTGCTCGGGAACCGCATCTTACCCGGTCCCGCTGCGGAAGTTGATTAAAAAGACCCGTGTGCACGTACGCGTGCTGCCGTGGGCCGTTCTCTGAAGAGAAGGAATGGTGCGCTGACCTTTGAAAATGGCCGCTCAGTGTGGGTCAATGCGCCAAAGAAGGAAGTGTGAAAAAAGTAAAGGCCATGGTCAAATTGTTATCATTCAAAAACGTATCAAATTTTGGTTAACGGCATTATCTTTGCTTGTTGCTGATTACGGCTCAAAAGAACCCAAATAAAGACCATGCTTCACAGTCTAATGATGACCGAATACCTGAGGACGAACTCTGCCCCACGAGGACTCATAGTTCGTAACGAACCCTTCATATTTCAGCAAGATTAAACCTTTAAAAAAGATTGGTCGCTCATTTCGTGGCACTGCACAAGGGACTGGCTGGTCTTAATCATCAAGACGGCAGCATGCCTATCCCAAGAAATGAAAACGGAAATCAACACCATCGAAGTTCGTCTGAAATCTTACCAATCAGTAGCCAGCCTGAAGAAGAGACTTGAGGAATTAAACAACACTATGAGTGAGTTTGAAACGACACTCAAACAGACAAAATATCAGAAATTCAAGAAGGACTCAACAAGTTTCTCCCATGAACGAACATACCCGTACATCAGAGAGGATTACGTGATGTCAGGGAGAAACCCCGGGTACAATACGGACACCGATGGCTCCGATACAGGATCCAACAGCTCTGACTCCAATCAAGGAGCCCAGGATTACCGCAGTGGCAAAGAGAACTATAGAAGAAACAGAGGACATAACTATGGACAGAGTTGTGGACAGCACAACGGTCCACCCACCTACCCAATGCCCTACTACTATGGTCCACCACACATGCATCAGCTAGCACCTGAATTTTGGGGACCACCACCACCGCCCAACTACCAAGGCCCCTACCAGAATTATCCACCGGTCCAACGAAGGCCTTTTTTAGGACCGGGCCAAGGACACCCTCGGGGGAGAATGAAGAGGAACACACAGGTCCATTGGGCATCAGCGGCAGAACAACTCAGGATGACAACACGCAGCATGAGCACCGAGAACCTGAACGCGGCAGGCACAAGCAACCGACCAACCTAGTGGTGAATCTATGCGGGAGAACACTCACTGACACTCAAGAGACAGTACTTGAGAGAGGCCTCGGTTTTGTCCCTACAGCCAACCTCGACAAATTCCAACTCTGTTGTGAAATAAATGAATTAATTCGTAAATTAAAACTACGAGCCTTTTTCGAAGACAAACCCACCCAGGAGGAAGGGATAGGAGACACAGGTTTGAGGAATAAATCATCCTTTACACCGCCACAAAATATGCTGCCTGTAGCGATCTTAGCATTTGAAACGGCTGTCCTTAAAGACATTGGAGAAATAGACCCAAGAACGATACGTGTATTCCACAATACCTCAAAGGAAAAAGCGATACAAGAACTAGCCAGAGATAACAGCATTGTGATAAAACCAGCGGACAAAGGGGGCGCAACAGTGATACAGACGACAGAAGCATACCGACAGGAATGCCTACGACTTCTGGGCGACAGACGAAATTACATTCCACTGACAACTGACCCGACAGAATTCCTGAGGATTAAGATCATGAGCATGATTGAGGAGGCTCTGACACACGATTGGATAACAAAAAAGGAAGGGGATTTTCTCAATAATAAAAAAACAAAAACCCCATACTTCTACACAATACCAAAGATCCATAAAACACTGGAAAATCCTCCTGGACGACCAATAGTATCCGGTATCGGCTCCATTTTGGATCCCCTTTCAAAATGTGCAGATGCGTTCCTGAGACCAATAATACAAAAGACTGAAACATACCTGAAGGACACCAAGGCAGTATTGAACCTTCTGAAGGATCTACATTTTAACCCGGAGATACATTTACTCATGGGCCTAGACGTGGAGAGCCTTTATACCAGCCTCCCGCACATTGACACCCTCAACATCATTGAAGAAGTCCTGTTTGAAGAAGAATGGACCTACCAAACACCCAGGTATATGGTTTTGGAATGCTACAAGTGGGCCCTCACCAAGAATTTCTTCCTGTTTGAAGATACGTTATACCTCCAACAGCACGGGACCAGCATGGGCAGCACTTTTGCGCCAAGTGTAGCCTGCCTCTACGTTCAGTACCTGGAGACTCACAAAATACTAGCACCCAACAACCCCTTTAGGAACAATATAAAACAATGGAAGAGGTATATTGACGATGTCCTAGTGGTCTGGGAGGGTGAGGAACACAAAGCGCAAGATTTCCTACTCTGGCTCAACACACAAGATGAGTTCCTCAAGTTCACATGCACCCTGAGTAAGAAAGAACTGGTGTTCTTGGACCTGAATATCATAGTAGATGGGCACAACAAATTGAGAACAACCACACACGAGAAAGCTACAGCGAAGAATTGCCTTTTACTCTACAACAGTTTCCACCCCCGCCATCTAAGGGAGAACTTTCCCTTCGGGCAGTTCCTGAGACTAAGGAGGAACTGTTCAGAATTACGAGACTACAAAGAGCAGGCAGACCGCCTAGCTGAAAAACGGATCATGCGAAAATACCCTAGGAGAACTATGTCACGAGCCAATAAGAGGGCCAGGAACAATAACTGAGAATCGCTCCTTGAGCCTCAAAGCAGAAAAGAGAAGGAGGAAAGGCATATTTGTTTCCGGTCCAGGGAAGACATGGCTTGGCAGTTCGAGCTGGACTGTTCCCATGAGGCACAGGGTCAGACTGATTTGCATATGGCCATGTCTGAACTGGGGTGGCGGAGTGAGCTAAAGAATGATGATGGATTAAACCCAGATCAGTTGACTGGGGGTGAGTGCTTGCAATGTTCAACACTCCGTCCATCATCCCCTTTGGTTTTGCTAAGTTCGCCCTAAGTTGGCAGGGTATGCCCAGACGTGGGTCCCTTGCTCACTTTGCCACTGGATTCAAGATAGCCTGGCTGATGAGGGTTATGAACCCGAAACCGGTCCCAGGATGCTTGTTTCCGGTCCAGGGAAGACCTGGCTTGGCAGATCGGGCTGGACTGTTCCCATGAGGCACAGGGTCAGACTGATTTGCATATGGCCATGTCTGAACTGGGGTGGCGGAGCGAGCTAAAGAATGATGATGGATTAAACCCAGATCAGTTGACTGGGGGTGAGTGCTTGCAATGTTCAACACTCCGTCCATCATCCCCTTTAGTTTTGCTATGTTCGCCCTAAGTTGGCAGGGTATGCCCAGACGTGGGTCCCTTGCTCACTTTGCCACTGGATTCAAGATAGCCTGGCTGATGACGGCTGTAAGCCAGAAACCGGTCCCAGGATGCTTGTTTCCGGTCCAGGGAAGACATGGCTTGGCAGTTCGGGCTGGACTGTTCCCATGAGGCACAGGGTCAGACTGATTTGCATATGGCCATGTCTGAACTGGGGTGGCGGAGTGAGCTAAAGAATGATGATGGATTAAACCCAGATCAGTTGACTGGGGGTGAGTGCTTGCAATGTTCAACACTCCGTCCATCATCCCCTTTGGTTTTGCTATTTGTATAACAACCTACAATATAGCAGCGAATGCTGTTTCTAAGATCATTAACGAGCATTGGCGAATTCTCAACAGTGGCGCTTTGACAATACCACACCCTATGTTCTCACATAAGAGAGGCAAAAGTTTAAAAGACATTCTGGTGCACACACGTCCACAGAAACATCAAATCCCAAGAATAAACTCACAGAGGACCATGGCCCCTATAACAGACCCCTATCCCTGTGGGAACTGTAGCGTTTGCCATTTAACAGAACCCACAAAAACAATCACACTAAACGATAGGATCACATGGCAGCTTAGGAAATTCACAAATTGCAACACAGAGAGGGTTGTCTATATGATTACGTGCCCGTGAGACCTTAAGTATATTGGGATGACCACAAGAAAGTTCAAGACCAGAATCTGTGAACATAGGAGTAATGTGCGTTGCGAGAGGTCAACTACTAAGATGTCCGCACATTTTATATAAATGAACCATACAGTCCAAGATTTCAAATGGGTTGTACTGGAATCAATGGAACATCATGATTCGGTAAAAACCAAGCTCCACGAAAAAGAACAACGTTGGGTTTTTAGATTGAGGACACATATGGAGGGTCTGAACGACAATATACCATGGAATAGCTGCATTAGATAAACACCATACCACAAAGAGTCTACCACTGGAAACACCTGACTAAGAGCATAATTTACGAGAGACCAGATTTTCCAATGTATGTGGTTGTGGTCTGTAAACGTAACTGCATTCACCCACAAACATGGGGTTTTTCCTACCCTATGGAAGATGAGGCCTTTTGGAGCCTCCACAAAGTTGACCACAATATCCAGAACAGATACACTTTTTCGTACGTGACACATTACCTCAGTAAAAAAGTTTATTCTGAGGTGCTCCCCACGACAAACAAGAAACAAATCTTTTAGGTACATGACCTCCTGTAAACAACTTTTCATTTGACCCCTTGTAACTACATGACCTCCTGTAAACAGCAATTTGTAATGACACACCGATAAGATCACGTGTTTATAAACACAAGAACAATCTTTGTAAGAGTTGAGAACCTTTTTGCTCAAAAACTAGGTTGGTAAAAAAGTAACAAAAGCAAATCCTCCGTTTTTTTCCCTCACAAACAATGCCCCAACCCCCTTTTTTGAGCCGTAATCAGCAACAAGCAACGACAATGCTGTTAACCAAAATTTGATACGTTTTTGAATGATAACAATTTGACCATGGCCGTAACTTTTTTTACACTTCCTTCTTTGGCGCATTGACCCACACTGAGCGGCCATTTTCAAAGGTCAGGGCACCATTCTTTCTCCTCAGAGTACGGCCCACGGCAGCACGCGTACGTTCACACAGGTCTTTTTAATCAACTTCCGCAGCGGGACCGGGTAAGATGCGGTTCCCGAGCGGCAAACCATTAGGTAATGTGGAGGAGTGCGGCTGAGACAAGGTGAGTGCTTAACAAGCCCCCTAAACGCAACGAATCACTGATCTCAAGCAAATGATCGTATTCCTTCGTAATACCAATAACTTTAAACTATTTTCCCGCCACAGTGTAAAACTAGAAGCTGAACTCCCCGCCGGTGAAACCATGAAGCGCGGGCTTCATTGACAATATGTACGTGACTTCTCTGTGTGTATGTATGTGTGTTTTGTGTAATGCTAACAGCTACCATTTATTCTACAGCCCTTGACTAGGTATTCACTCTATATAACGAAATACGAGTGCAAAAGACATCTCGTGTGTGTTTCTTTTAAATTTAGTGACCACGTTTTCCTCACTAGAAGTGTCACGGGCAACCACAAACCAGTGTGTAACAAGTCACTAATGGATTGTTATTTCCTTCACCTAGGAGGTGCACACATGGTTGAAGGCAGAATGTTTCATCCCTTCCTGGTACGGCAGAGCCGACATGGGAACAGATAACAATTGTTTTTTTGCCTTTTTCCTTTTTCCTTTTTCTCACAGAAATTAACAATGCAAAGACCAGGTTGTATGAAATATTTGTACACATGAGCGTGCACGTGCGATTGGGGCACTTTGCTGTTTGTTTTCATTGTAAGCTGCAATTAGAAAACAACTAAAGGAGTGGAACTAGTTTTGTGAAAATTACTGTACTAGGTCCTGAAGAATAGCCGAAAGTGGTAGGCTAGAAACAAGTAGACCGGTAGGGTGTAGGAACATCATCCCTAATGACCCTATTCATCCCCTGTTTTTAACCTTACCGAATGGGGGTCGGAATAAAGCACTTTTACCCACTAGTCAGGTAATTTTAAATGCACTTTCTCTTTACTTCACTCCTTCCCCGCAGGAACATCTGCCCGTCATAGTCTGTTAAATCAGTGCTCCCGCGTAATTCGTTTGGTCGCAGCACGCCCCGTTCCGTAGCGGAACGGGAAGGATCCTATGATGAAGCATGCCACCAAGGGGTAACCCTGGTGGGCGAGGGTTTTACAAAAAACTTAAGGTTTTTTCCAGGTGAAGGAAAAAGATATTCCTCGCTTAAGTAAGGTTGGGTCCTCTATTTCTTTGGAACTTTTCCTGCCTTAGCCATTTAGTGCCTGCAGTCTGTCTCTGGG
This sequence comes from Calotriton arnoldi, assembly GCA_963921515.1. Classification (NCBI taxonomy): domain Eukaryota; kingdom Metazoa; phylum Chordata; class Amphibia; order Caudata; family Salamandridae; genus Calotriton; species Calotriton arnoldi. Next base: position 4,220,488 of record CAWUFW010000277.1, read on the forward strand.
TCATATGACTGGGTGTAGTTGACAGTTTGGCTTTGTGCATTCCTCCTAGACAGCCACACACAATACAAAGCTTAGGTGTGCCTGGATTGGCCATCACTGGCAGGATGAGAGGGCGGAGCTAGGCACAGTCCTACTTACACTTGAATAGGCCGTGTTCTGCCACCACACAAAGGGCTGTATACCCCCTTGTAGTTAGTCTGGAGCCAAGGCAGGGGAGGCAGGAAACCTGTGCACTTCAAAGAGAAACCTCAATAGAAGCGTCTCCTACTTCAAAGGAGACACCTGGTATAAATATTAGACCTCAGACACCAACTCTTCAGTACACTTTCGGACCTGTGGAGACTCTGCTAAGAAGAAGGATTGCTGTGCTGCTCAAAGGTCTGTCACTCTGCTGGACTGCCGCCTTGCTGGATTGCTACCCTGCTGCCCTCCTCTCTTAGACAGAGGAATTGGATCTGCACCTGAACCCAGGACTCCCAGAGTGACTCTAAGGGCCAGTCTGCTGGCCTCCTGTTCAGAACCATAGGGACATAACAGGCTCCCAACCACCAGCACCCAGATCCCCTTGCCCCCCAAGTGGTGCCCTCAGGTCCTGGACCCTTGGTGTGGCCTCAGTGGAGCTGAATTGAAGTTTTTAGGCTCTTTGCAACTGCAAACAGGCCCGTTGGTGTTAAAAACTTGTCACTACCACTACCTGCCAACGTGAAGTTCTGTAAGCCCGACCCTTCACGGTACAGCATTGACAACTCACAGGAAGTGCCACCGCGAAGCTCCGGTCTGACCGTTTGCGATGACAACAGGATCTTCACGCTACAGCGATGACCGTCTGCGATGCCAAGCCTGCTCTTCGTGCTGCATCTACAACCGTCCACAACCCTTCCCTGCTCCTCGCAGCCTCCTCCACCGCGAGCGAAACTCTTTGTGCTAGACTAAGAAGGTAACTTTTTAGGGGCACTAACCTGGTCCCTATAACCGACCCATGCTCCATCGTGGTCAACCTGAACTTGTGACTTTCCCCTGGTCGCACACGATCAGATAGCCGCGGGTGGCGCTTTGGACTTTTTGGAGCTATTTTCGCTCAAACTGTTAAAAGTGAATATCTCCAGTTCTTCTGATGGTATTTTTGGAGTTTTGGTCTTGATTTATGTATTACATTTTGCTCTATTTTTCTAAAGTGGAGGTTGGGATTTTTCCTGTGCTGTGTTTTCACTTTACTACTGTTTGAAGTGCTGCATAAATACTTTACACATTGCCTCTAATTTAAGCCTAACTGATCTGTGTGTGCCAAGCTACCACAGGGTTGAGCACGTTAATTTGGGGTTTGCTTGTGCCTCACCCCAACAACGATTGTGGTTGCTGCTTGAGTAGGGTTTCACCATCCTCAACCAGTAACCCAATTTCCCACAACTGACAAATACTGCAGAGAGTTTAATTGCATATTTAAATCCTGATTATTGCAGCATTTCAGTGGGAGGAAGCCTTATTTTCAAGATGGGTTCTCCATTGACACATTATGTATTACAATGGAAGTACCCCCTATTTGGTGGAAGAATACACCTAATAGCCACAGGTGTGGCAGTGACAGAGAAATGCACCTCGCAAGCCCCAATGTGTGTATTTAGAAAAGTAACAACAACAGGTTATGGCGATAGCTAAAGCTATGCATAGCCATATTTAAAAGCCTACAAGCTTTTTACTGCACCGGATCGAAAGTGCCATGAGGGAAATTAAGATTCACGACATTACCTAGGCACACTGTGGGTACTCTCTTAAGGAAAAAATATAATTTATGGGGTGTAGTTGTTGTCTGGGTAAATTAGTAAATCTTTTGTCTTGACTTTTCAAGGACAGCGCTAGAGGGAATCTTTGAACCAACATCCTCGAGCAGAGGAATTCCTGACAATATTTCTGTGGAAGACACTGACTTTTATTGTAGCATGATGGGCCTCATTCTCTAAAGGTAGCAAAAATGGAGACAGGTGCTCCCTCCACTAGGGATACTCATATGTTCAAAGCAAATCTCAATTTTGAAAGAATTTAAGGAGTATTCAAGGGAATCTACAATAGTTGTTGACCTCAATGAGCATTCAAATGTGTAAGGAGATATTTTTTCATACGGAACTGTAAAAGTTGTACAATTCCGCCCGTGTAAATTTAGTGAAAGTGTGCATGTTTTTGTTTGCCCACTGTGAAAATAATTTCCCATCTATAAACCACTTCTCTTACATCCCCATCAATGTTTGGGAGTGTTCTTTACTCATTCCCAAGTGCACAGGAATTTTTGGGGTGGTATGCACGTTAACAGCCTCTGTTTCTACACGAACATTTCTGGAGTACAGAGTCTGTGGTTGTCTCTCATGAGCATCATTGGGTGAGTGGAACCTGGTTGCCATCGGGCTACACTCCATTGGCATCATGTGTCATCGTTGTACGTGTACTAATATTCCATCCAGTGCATTCTAAGCATAAGGTTCAATCTCTCAGACAGCCAGTCACAAGGTGTGCAGTGGTGCATATGCTTTGTTCTCACAGGAGTGGATAGTTTTAATGGCAAGTTTGAGGCTGCACCATGTTTGTTTTTTGGGACTCGAGGAGTACTGCCATTGACAGCTTTGTTTACAGGTGTAAGTCATTGTTTTTTAGTACGAGAATACAAAGCAATCAACAGAGCTTTTTCCACCTAGGAATAGGCATGTTAAAATTAATGCTGCTATACCCAGATTGTTTACAAATTCAGCATAGATTGGTAGCAACACGGAAATAACCCAAATTTATTTGCCCACCCTAACCTCCCCATCCTTATTTGCCCTCCCCAATCTGAGCACACCAAACGCACTCTCCTAACGTTTCATGAGGCGTTCCCCTCTCCAGTCACTAAGTGAGGAGGGAAGAGCATCATTCTCCATACACTGTCCGTGTTAAACAGGCCCAGCACCCTTAATTTACGCAGATAGCCTCTCACCAGGTCAGTTAGGTGAAGTACTGTATCAAAGGGAGGTCTTAATATCTGGTGTCACTTCTTGTGATGTCACTTCCCGTGAGATAACTTCCTGTGATGTCATGCGTTGTAATGTCATGCGCAGTGATGGCATGCGACATGATGTCACTTGCATATTGGCTAACTTGGTTAGTCCCCCCACTTCTTTTTTTAGGATTTGTGCCCTGCTCATGACGATTCATGATCATTTACAACGAATATGAATATTTATATGGTGGCTCGGCAGTAGCGTTTTCTGAATAGGTCAGTCTTAAGTTCCTTTCCGAATTTCAGTACAGTGGAAGCAGCTCTGATGTTAATGGGGATGTAATTCTATATCCTGGGTGCATAGATCGAGAAGGCCAGCCTTCAGGCTTTCTCTTTCTTGCATGTCTCAGTTCGCAGCTAGGTGATGTCCTGGCTCAAGGTGTGAAGTTTTCAATCGGAGGGGGTTCATTTTACTAGCTAGATATGAAGGCTTGGCATTTCAGGTGGCTTTATAAATGAGTCTGCTGGCCTTGAAGATGATGCATGTTTCAATGGTAGTGCCGGTGCAATTCCTATAATGTTGTGCAGAATTTCATGTATTTTATGAGACAAGCAGAAGTCTGCAGGATGCCTTTCAGGTGGTCAGTGTGGTGTTGGCAGAATGTTAAGTTAAGTTGCCTCCATCCAGGTGAGATGAGACTAAAGCTTGGACTGCTGCTCTGAAGCAGGCTTCAGGTAAGAAAGGTCTCATTTCTTTCAGGACGGACACCGGGTAACAAGATGACTTGGTTTTTCTTGGCGATGAGGTCTTTAGAGAGGACAGTGTTCAGGGAGAATCCAAGCTTTGTAAAGGATGTCAACGGAGGGTGATCATAAGGTAGGCTGATTTGGGATGGCTAGGCTTGAATCTGTGGTTGTTTAGTGTTGTTGTCGAAAGATAGGAATTCTATGCTCCTTGGGTTCAGATTTAGTTAGGTATCTGACATCCAGTTGCGTTGCTTTGAAGGTATGTATTTAGCTGTTTCATATCATGAGCTGTTTTGATTTTCAGGCAGAGTTGTGAATTATCAGCATATTGGTGAATCTATTTGCTGTTGTCAGCGCGTTGGGATTCGCTTCACACTTTGGGAATTAAGTATTTTGATGGCATTTAGCTGCAATGAGGTAATATGCAAGCTACTACAGTGGCAATAGGTGTAACTGAGGGATAGAACTACTGACTGAACCCTTAAGATCTGTAATATAATCTTTATATGTTACAGTCCCTTGCCATGGCATCCTCAGCAAATTCTGGCACCATAGGTAGCCCATGTATATTTCAGCTCAACATTTAGCGTTCCCTTCTTAATTGAGCAGCACCCCAGACAGGCGTTTTTGCACATTGCGCATTCAGTTTTTAGCAACACTTGAAAATATTGAAGCAGCATGTGGAAGCACATTTATTGGAAGTACTCTAACACATATGTGGCACACAGAAGGTAGATTACTGTGCCCTAAAAAAGTAAAATTCATAACTGCACTCAGCCCGAACTAAGGAAACAGATTTTAAATGAATAGGCAAAGGAAGCGACGGCGACAGTGTAGCTGTCGATTATTTTTAATTGGATTTTATTTGCATCTGGATAACCCTCACAAAGTAACCCCCTGAAGACCTATTCTTAATAGCTACATTTAATTATGTTCTTACTTGGCCTGCATTGTAAATTAAATGTTATAGTTAATTTTGGTTACTAAAACTGTTACTGACATTGTGTGGATTGCAGGTTTGAGGTACTTTAACACGGTGGGCGACAGAGTGATTGTATTTAGAGGGACCCCTACAGTAACCTTTCAGGACCTCATCGAAAGTTACGCCACTGGGGCGACCGCGCAACGCAAAATATAGTGTCAATTTAGTTTTCATTTTAGAGGCCTGTAGGTGCAGAGCTAAACTGCTTTGTATTTCTCCAGCACCCGCTAAAACTTTCATAATTGAAGGCTGTTTTTTTGCTTTGCCGTTTACATTTCTCAAGCGTCGTGTTGCATCATGTTATATTTTTAGTTTGTTCCATATTATGTAACACAATAATCCTATTGTGTATATTGAACATGACTTTTTTCTACCTGAGAAATCACCAATAAAAGCATACTAAAGTATGATAGTTTTATGTTTTATACATCATGGCAACCCTCCTTGAAGTCCGGCTTTTTCTAAAAACAGTTCTCGCTCTTAAACTTAAACCTGTATACGTCCTCTTTAAAATACATCTCCTTTTCACAGTGGTATTTCATAATCGCCATTCATTTCTCTGACTGGCGTGAGCCCTGGACAAACCGGCTGCGGGGCATTCCAGGGATATTACATCAGAGTCACAGCCTCTGCACTTTGGAGCGGGGCGGGGACAGGGGGGCAGAGGGTGTGGATCCTGGGGCAGGGAGGCAGAGCGTGGGGATCCCCGGCCGCAAGCTTTAGTCTGAAGCCTACAGCCGACCAGAGCGCACCGGGTCCGAGAGGAGGGCACAGCGCACTGCAGCGGGGCAGTTCAACCACCGTGAGCACGGGACCAAGCGAACTTTACACCACCTGTAGGTGTGAAGTAAAGGAGGCTACTAGAAGAGGCGATAACTTCAAGAGGTGACGTAAGAGGGTCGTCGTTCCCGTGGGAGACCTCAGGAGGGGCACCGAACCCGAGAAATACCAGCAGAGGGGCACCGAGGCCTCGGGAACGTGGCCACCGGGTCTCAGGGAGACTAGAGCTGCCAAGACGGGGCATTGACACCGGGAGCGAGCCAGGAAGGGCACCGACCTGTCGTTGGTCTCTGGAGGCCGGGCACCGGGTATCACGGCTTCCTCGTCGTCCATAGGCCACCAGCGGGGGCACCGAGCCGGAAGGCGGCGGGTCTGCTAGGAGGGTGATCGAGTCTGCGACGGTCTCAGGAGGGGCGGCCAGGCCCGGGAGTTGGCACCGACAATTGGCGGACCTGCGGGGGCCGGACTCTTCCGTCCATGATGTCCGGATGGTTGGCGCTTCTCCTTCTGGCGGTTACGGTGGGTGTTATTGCCCTTTTGATATCACGATCCAGAGGCGGTTGGAAACACTGTGGCGGTTATTTGGAAAGAGTGAGGTTTTGAGGACTGCACAGTGTGTTGGGCTGGCGAATGGAAGTTGTGGTGGAGGAATGGAAGTTCAGAAGTTCACTAGACTTAGATTTTTTTCCCGGAGTTCACTAACAATAAAGATACAACGGTGCTTAATTTGTACAATAATAATTAGCGGGGCCCAAAGTTTGGCTGAGAGGCCAGCGGTCAGCACTACCCAAAGGCTTGGGTGCAAAATACTAGCACTGTGTAGTGCCGATAACACTTCACGGCTGTCTCTTTCATCCACCACCAGACACTCTCTGCCAGGTTTTCTAAAAAATGCAGGTTCTTTTTCACCCCTAAATTCTCTCTTTATTGCTGTTTTTCTGTCTTTCGCTTCCTATTTCTTTTCACCTTTTTTGTTTCTCTCTCTCTTGCTCTGGACCTGAGTTGGATGAGGAAAAGTAAGTGCCGGTGCACATTATTACTTTCATGTTTCACTATACTAATTCACCACTAATCCTTTATGGGTTCCGGAGTAGCTTGCTACTCGCCGAAAAAGTGCTTCAACACCCCATCAGGAGAAGCAAGCGCTATATCAATGCAAACTTTTCCCCTCAACTATCCTTCTCAATTCAAATAACTAACTAACATATCCACCACTCAAATTACATGCATATTTCCCTATACTAATTCACCACTAATCCCTTATCTGTTCTGGGGTAGCATGCTACTCGCCGAAAAACTGCATCGACGCCTCGTCAGAGGTAGTAAGCGCAATATAAATGCAATTCAATACATAAATAAGTGCCTGAGGACCCCACCTGAATCCACTGGCTCAAATTAGCGCAGCATGGACAGTAGCAACAGAAAGAATAAATAACGGAAGTGTGGCAGTAACACGAGGAACATCACACAATTATATCTCACTCACACCAACAGGTACACAACGGGTAGCAAACACTAAAAAAGGGGAGGGTGAGAGGAGTTTAAAGAGCTGTTGTATGATTTTCGTAACCAGACATAAACATACAAGAAGCACAACAGACCTAGGAGAAAGAGTCAACCGCTAATAGAATTTTAGAAGTACAATACATTGCCTTACTCTTGTGTGAGGATGAAGCTTTATGTGCAACTTAATAGGAGCCCTCAGGGTGGTGACTATTTTCACTTGGTCTTTAAAAAACAGACACCATGGCAAGAAAGTAATATAGACACGGTGGACGGATTGCTTTTCACCTGGGTGTCCGAGGTTAGAGGTATGGCCGTGCACATTTTAAGGTGGCGCAGGGCATGCCACTGCTGTTCGATATTGGCTTTGACTACTAAGTGGTGTGGGGCTGAGAATCAAAGGTGAAAAAAAACCACAAGCTGATGCAATTGTTAACTTTTTTATATTTTATCGCAGACGTGTTGTGTAAATTAAAAAGAAGAAAAAAAGGAAACATGTTGCCACTTAAATGTGACAGCCATATACTTATAATCAATATGTTAAAGGAAAATAAATAACTATTGCTTATAATTTGAACAGCATAGTATAGGTGCTTCCTAGGGGTGGGGTTCAGTCCTTAATTTGAGCTGGTGTGTTCAGGTGGGGCCCAACCATTGTCATTTTAGGAGACTGGCACTTAAATTTCCTCATATGATTTTGACCCTGATCAGGAGCGTGATAAATAACACATGCAGGAAAAGAAGGAGGAAGAGAAAAATGGAAGGACTGTAATAAAGGGAAAAAGCCGAGATGAAAAATAACCTGTAAAAGTGAGCGAAAGGGGCAGGGAGTGTAGTGGTGGTGGATTTAAAAAGCATGTCATTGAATCAAGACTCTGCTGTCTTGGTTTTCTGCATGCTGACATTCAATAGCGCCAGCCATAAGCTTCTGAGTAAAACTTTGGGCCCTGGCATTTATTCTTTTACAAATTAACCACTGTACTTAGAAAAGGTAAATCCTTTTTAGTTTGTATGTGCTGTTCACCAGCCCTGGCAGGTGGGTTCGCACTCGTGATCAGGAAATTACTGTCACTCACAGTGAATGAGAGCCAATGACGGAAGTGGGGTGACCTACGTCTCCATGCTGTGATAGGCTGAAGAAAAATGTGAATGAGAGCTGAAGTGAGGGCTGATCCAAAGATCATCTGTGTATGTAGTTTTTTATTTATGTTTTTTTATTAGACGAAATTAGGGACACAGCTAAAGTTGCATGAGGCCAGATCTAAAAATGCTGCTAAGTATCGTCTTCACATTTAACGGAAAATCAATGTTTATGTGGTTTCTTCCATATCAAAGAGTGAAAATAACCATCCGTGAGTGCAGTTCCTCGTTTAGGGATCAGCCTAATCTGTGTGATTTCACTGTATTTATGCTTGTCTCCTAGGTAATATTTATTTATTTAGTAGTCTTAGGCTAGATCACTGACAGGTATTCAAGCACTTAACACAGAAAAACAATCTGAATGCAAGCACATTTCTATGCATAACGGGAAATTTAGGGTGGTGTGTTAGAAAAATATGTTGTTTTTTATGTTTGTCTGGGGGCGTTTGAGTTAATTTTGATTGGAACAGCATATAGGTCGACCCCGAGTGAATCCATGGAAGCAGAGGGAAAGGAAGACATGTTATGTTATTTATTTTATATGTAACCACTCCTTTTGTAGTGGTCTTGTAGCTCTGTGGGTTTTCTTGGCCTGGGCTCTCATTTGGGCCCGTGTACCCACAGGTCAGGGTCTGTTCGATTTGTAGTGGTGCCTATGCCCCCCTGTGGTACAGGTGCCAGTGGGTGGACTTGGTTCTGGTGCCTCTGGGCGGTAGTAATCCCAAACTGAGCCAGGCAGGTGTACTCGAGGCCTGTCTGCTTTGGCTTCTTTTCTCATATATAGTGAGCAGGAAGGTGTTTTGGAAGTCTTGCTCAAAAATCTAATACACATTAACAATGGTGGATGAAGTGTGGGGGAAGAAAGAAGGCTGAGGGACCGGGTGAGAGGAACAGACAGGCCTGAACAGGCGTGAGGGGGGTGTATGAAAGAAGAGCAGAGCTCCCAAGTTTCCTAAGTCCATGTGTGACTAGCTCATTCCGTCCAGGATTTTTCTTTGCATTATTAACTTTAAATTCCTGTTTCTCACATTTTATGACCCGGACTACAAGTCCCAGAATGCAACCATAAACGGGTGTTTTGGTGCTTCGTATGCTAATTACGCATGGACTTAGGAAAAAGTAAGAGCTCTCGACAATGGATGTATGTTACGGACAATAGAAATGATGCAGGGAGAGATGGGTCGGGTCGACGGAGGAAAGGGTAGGGCTGAGAGAAAATGGTGGATGGCGCAGAAAAGGGGCGGTACTAGGTGCAGTGGACCAAGGTGATAACAGGGCTGCAGGCAGACAGGCCCTCCTGCGCGAAAGACCCCGGGGGAAGACTAGTCTGCGACTCTGCTTCCCCCGGGGCCCGACATTACCTGAGACCACTCGATATTTCCCAGGGACAGCGAGCGAGTTCACTCTAAGGCCACCAAGATTCTGGCCTTTACATTCCCGGGACGTAGAGTGAAAACTTGGACTACTTTGCTGGCGGTGCTTTAAATGAGGAGGCACTGAGTTCCTGTACTTTCATTTCAATGGCGAGTACGTGCATTCCTCAGCACGGCTGCAGTATTTCAATCGGGAGAGTACCGGCACTTCTCAGTAGGAAGCTGCCCTGTTATTTTTCCGCTTCAAGCACTGGTCGCTGGTACCTGTCCCTGGGACACCTGCGGGCTCGCGGCAGGTGCCTGTCCCGCAGACATGTACGGGCATGTCTCGGCAGCGGCGCTGCGGACAGACAATGGGGACGTTCAATACGTCAGCCGGCTCAGACAGCGCCAAGTACGAGGCCTCCTTCATGCGCCCAGTACACACGACATGTGCTCATGTGCTGATAGTATATACCTCACTTTCGGATCACATGCTCTCAGCGCACCCCCCTTATGGTGTGAGCTCACGTGCACAATGAGAAACAGGTTCAGTCTCATTTACCAGATTGTGACGCAGGGCAGCACAGTAAGTCACTTTACTGCGTGCAGCGGCTCGTGGAGGGAGTGCCGCGGTGCGGGGGAGGAGCAGGGTGTGGGGCAGTAAACTACGGCACACGGCCGAACAGAGGTAAGTAAACAAATAAATAAATAAAACGAATTTCATTGCGCGCGCTGTATTGCCAAATGCAGCGCGCGCAACTAAATTCGTTTTATTTATTTGTTTACTTACCTCTGTTCGGCCGTATGCCGTAGTTTACTACCCCCCACCCTGCTCCTCCCCCGCCCCATCGCCCCGCGGCACTCCCTCCACGAGCCGCTACTGTGCTGCGCTGCCCTGCGTCAAAAGAAAAGGGCAGGAATGCACTGTATCTATGAGATACAGCGCATTCCTGTCCTCTTCCACGGCCCTGGCGCACAAATGGCTGCCTTGTGCCAATGCAGGCACCCTTGCACCATGGTGCATGGGTGTCCGCGTTGTAGGAATGATTGTTTTTGTGCAGGGAGGGACACCTTCCTGCACAAAAACAATCAATGGAGGCGTTTTCCTCATTCTGTGTGTGCTGCAGAATGAAGTACTCGGAGAAAGAGGGAAAAAACAAGGAGAAATAAAGTTATTGCTCCTCGTTACGCCACCCCTGGGGAGGCGCACGGTTGTGACGCATTCCCAGATTTACGCTGTGTTGTAAATCTGGGACTGTGCCAAATACCATGGGCATTGAGTGGGAACAACCACTGCAACGCCCCTGGCACGCCTCCTCGACGCAGTGTGAGGCAACGCAGCAACTTGCGCTGCGTTCCTCGACGCAGTGTGAGGCAACGCAGCGACTTGCGCTGCATTGCCTTACACCATATCTACGAGGCCATGAAAAGCCACGCAGGGTGGCTTTCCGTGGCCTCGTAGATATGGGTCTACACTCTGTGCTGCCGGAACGTCAAAAAAGTGACGTTCCGGCGGTGCACCAGGCTTGTAAAAAGCCCCTCAGCTTCCAACTATTTGCCTTTCTGTCTGCCCAAGACTTCTGCCAATTTTTTTCTTCCGGGCAATGAGAATTCTGCGGGCAGTGCCTGACTCTAACATGTCCGCGAGGTGACAGAAACGAAGAGTGGTAGTACTGGTTTCTGCGGCTTCTGTAGCTCAAGCATGCATTACGTGTTGCCACACATAGGGCCTCATTTACTGCATTTTGGCATAGGGCAGCGCAGCAAGGCAACTTGCTGCGCTGCTCTACACCAAAGTGAAAGGGCGGGAATGCGTCGTACTTAAGCAATACAGTGCATTCCTGTCTTTTCTGCCTACACTGGCGCCGTTTTGGCAGCCTAGCTCCAACGTAGGCACCCTTGCACCATGGTGCAAAGGTGCTCCAGTTGCAGGCAGGATTGTTTTTGTGCAGGAGCGGGCACCTTGCGGCACAAAAACAATCCTACGAGGTGTGTTCTTATTTCTATGGAAAGAGGAAAAAACGTGGAGAAATGAACATATTTCTCCTCATTACGTCTCACCTCAGGAGACGTACAGCTTTGACGCTTCCCCAGGTTTACATCACTTTCTAAATCTGGGCAGCGTCATATTCCGTGGCTTTTGCGTGGTAAAACCCACCGCAACGCCCATGCAGCGCCTCCCGGGTGCAGAGTAAGGCGACCCAGTGATTTGCATGGTGTCGCCTTACTCATTATTTATGAGGCCGCTCAAAGCCTCGCAGGGTGGCTTTGTGTGGCTTCATAAATGTTTGTGAGAGCCCTGTGTCATGCATGTACCACTTTACGTGGTGCAAAAGTGACACAGGGCACTCATAAATAATCCCCCTTGTTATGTTTCATATAGAGGCCCTAATATAGACATGTTCATAGATGCCATAATATAGACATGTTCATATATATCCTAATATAGACATAATCGTATATGCCCTATTATGGTCATAATCGTATATGCCCTATTATAGTCATGATCTCCTATGTCCTAATATAGGCATGATCTTTCACCTACATTAGTTCCCTACAGTACACAACGAACACTGAGGGTTGAACGTTATCTAGTCTGTGGTTTGAACACTGAAGGGTTTTTCCCGAACACAGGCCTACAATGTACTCATAAATTATGCATGAGCATTCACCAGCTACATCTCCTGCATAATATGTATGTACAAAGTTCACCCCTGACATCTTCCTCATGTCTAACAAAGACCAATACAAACCATACTGAGGGACGAGACACTTTAGGGTATAAATACACCACATCTTGTCACAGTAAGATAGAGGGAACCGATACTTCCATGCCGACACACTGACCAGAGACGCTGAGGCTCCTGCATGCAGTCGCTCCAGCTGACAGCGGTCTAACACAGCCCTTGGGGGGTGTCCAACTCGAGACCAGGACGGGGTCCCACACTCTCTCTCTTCAGGTAATGGGGTTCGACTAAATCCTAGAGGGATTTTTGGCTCTTAGGCTTTTAGACCTACACACATGCTAGGTACACACTTAGGTACATCTAGTTAGGCATCGTAGGAGTATGCACACTTTTATAATGCATTTTATATATTCATGTATGTAACCATTATTATTGCAATATGGTAGAACTGTACTATCCTTTCACTTTTATCGTAGTGCTGATAATATATCTCTGCTACTGTCTGCTGGTTGCTGCAGCACATATATTCTACACTAGAATAACAACTGTTCAATAAATACTAATTGAAACGCCCAGACTGTTTATTCTGTGTAACTCTCTGAGACAAACCAAATAAGTAAGCACGAGTGACTGAGCGAAAAGTAGTACATTGTTTCCACGATTCTGAGGGATCAGGGTTGTCATGATCTAAGGTTGCCAGAAACTTATCTCTCCCCGATAAGAGGAGATTCTAGTGGCACTGTGAGCTAGCTAATGCAAAACAGGCTAACATACGCGGTGGGGGTGCACAGAGCCAGTCTGTCACCAAGCCCACAGTTTATGTTATCCAAACACGCAGGTCCTGCATGGGTACTATAGGAACTACACGACACCCTAGTTTGCAGTCACAAGTTAGATGTGAGTCACCTAGAGAGTATTAAGCTGCTGAATGTGAATTGCCAACCGCTGTCGAGGCTGGCGAGGACTCTTCAGTGATGAACTTTCAACATCTTTAGACAAGACAGTTTGACCCATAAAGGGGAATTTCACACATGGTGAATATACAATTCTGCCTCAATGTGTGGGGCTTAGGGGCAGTTCCTCGTCCTTATCCCATCTCTTTCTGTGTTAGGGTACCCTCCCAGTTTTTTTCACGGAAGGACAGTAAGTCGCATCCCTTCATTCTCTGAGTAGTTACACTGCAGCAATCGTTATACATGGCATACCAATAGGAATGTACAGTAACTCAGTGCTTCCTGAACATTCTCAGAAGGAAGATTGGTTGTATATCAAAATATCATGTACACAAATACTGTCCTACAAAGATATTGTTGACAGAATATCAACAACCATATTATCATGAAGGTAAATATATAGGTAAGTATAGAGTTACTATTCTTTACTCCACATCTACTGCACAAGAAACAAGCATTGGCATAGCCAATAGGTCTCGCCTTTGGGACCTTATAAGTGTTTAGCTGTGCAACATTTGATGTTGTTGACGAAAGGATATTGTGCTGCAGAAGTAAATACTTATAAGGTCATAAAGGGGAGATATATTGGATATGGTAATGATTGGTTTTTTTTAAGGACAAGAAGTGATTTTAGGCTGCGGCTACCACTTAGTGTACCGTATTATACGTAGACGTTGTAGCTATATTTGAGAGAGGTAGCGAGAGGTAGAGAGGTGTATAGAGGTAGAGAGAGAGCTAGACAGATGTAGAGAGAGGTGGACAGAGGTAGAGAGAGGTGGACAGAGGTAGAGAGAGGTAGAGAGGTGGACAGAGGTAGAGAGGTGAACAGAGGTGGACAGAGGTAGAGAGGTGGACAGAGGTAGAGAGGTAGAGAGAGAGAGGTAGAGAGGTAGAGAGAGAGGTAGAGAGAGGTAGAGAGAGAGGTAGAGAGAGGTAGAGAGAGAGGTAGAGAGAGAGAGGTAGAGATAGAGGTAGAGAGAGAGAGAGAGAGAGAGAGAGAGAGAGGGAGAGGTAGAGAGGGAGGTAGAGAGAGATAGAGAGAGAGAGAGTTAGAGAGGTAGAAGGAGATGGTAGAGAGGTAGAGAGAGAGAGGTAGAGAAAGAGAGGTAGAGAGAGAGAGGTAGAGAGAGAGAGGTAGAGAGAGAGGTAGAGAGAGCGAGGTAGAGAGAGAGAGGTAGAGAGAGAGGGAGAGAGAGAGAGAGGTAGAGATGGAGAGAGGTAGAGGGAGAGGTAGAGAGAGACAGGTAGAGAGTTAGAGAGGTAGAAGGAGATGGTAGAGTGGTAGTGAGGTAGAGAGAGAGGTAGAGAGAGAGGTAGAGAGAGAGTTAGAGAGGTGGAGAGAGGGAGAGGTAGAGAGAGAGGTAGAGAGATAGAGGGGTAGAGGGAGAGGTAGAGTGGCAGTGAGGTAGAGAGAGAGAGGTAGAGAGAGAGGGGTAGAGAGAGAGAGAGGTAGAGAGAGAGAGAGAGAGAGAGAGAGGTAGAGAGAGAGGTAGAGAGAGAGAGGGAGAGAGAGAGAGGTAGAGAGGGAGAGGTAGAGGGAGAGGTAGAGAGAGAGGTAGAAAGAGAGGTAGAGAGAGACAGGTAGAGAGTTAGAGAGGTAGCAGGAGGTGGTAGTGAGGTAGAGAGAGAGGTAGAGAGAGAGAGGTGGAGAGAGGGAGAGGTAGAGAGAGAGGTAGAGAGATAGAGGGAGAGGTAGAGTGGCAGTGAGGTAGAGAGAGAGAGAGGTAGAGAGAGAGAGGGAGAGAGGTAGAGAGAGAGGGAGAGGTAGAGAGAGAGGTAGAGAGAGAGGCAGAGAGAGACAGGTAGAGAGTTGGAGAGGTAGAAGGAGATGGTAGAGTGGTAGTGAGGTAGAGAGAGAGGTAGAGAGAGAGAGGTAGAGAGAGAGAGAGAGAGGTAGAGAGGTGGAGAGAGGGAGAGGTAGAGAGAGAGGTAGAGAGTTAGAGGGGTAGAGGGAGAGGTAGAGTGGCAGTGAGGTAGAGAGAGAGGTAGAGAGAGAGAGGTAGAGAGAGAGGGGTAGAGAGAGAGAGGTTGAGAGGGAGAGAGAGAGGTAGAGAGAGAGAGAGAGGTAGAGAGAGAGAGAGGTAGAGAGAGAGGGAGAGGTAGAGAGGTAGAAGGAGATGGTAGAGAGATAGGTAGAGAGTTAGAGAGGTAGAAGGAGATGGTAGAGAGGTAGTGAGGTAGAGAGGTAGAGAGAGAGGTAGAGAGAGAGGTAGAGAGGTGGAGAGAGGTAGAGAGAGAGGGAGAGGGAGAGAGAGAGGGAGAGAGGTGTAGAGAGATAGGTAGAGAGTTAGAGAGGTAGAAGGAGATGGTAGAGAGATAGGTAGAGAGTTAGAGAGGTAGAAGGAGATGGTAGAGAGGTAGAGAGGTAGAGAGAGAGGTAGAGAGAGAGGTAGAGAGAGGTGGAGAGAGGTAGAGAGAGAGAGGTGGAGAGAGGTAGAGAGAGAGGGGTGGAGAGAGGTAGAGAGAGAGGTAGAGGGAGAGAGAGAGGTAGAGAGGTGGAGAGAGGTAGAGAGAGAGAGAGGCAGAGAGAGAGAGGTAGAGGGTGGTGGGCACGGAACTCGTTTTGGGCGACCAGTGCTTGTTTTCCATAATCAGATTTCGACCCAATGCAGGCGAGAGAGAGAGAAAGTTAGACAAGAAGGGCTGAGCGAGAAGGGAGGGGGAATGCCAGCAGCAGAGGCAGGCGAGAGAGAGAGAAAGTTAGACAAGAAGGGCTGGGCGAGAAGGGAGGGGGAATGCCAGCAGCAGAGGAGCTTGATCAAAGCTCACGAAAAAGGGAGGGGGAGAAGGGAGGAGGGAGTGCGAGCAGCAGCTGTGCACGTGCAAGCAGGCTGGCAAATGGTGTGCGATGTGCGCGCATCATGACGAGAGAGGAAAGCCATATGGCGCCTCTGCTAGTCATTGTGCGCGTACTCGCACGCTCTAGGCAAGCCCAAAAAAAAGTGGTCGCATTTCTAAATGCCCACTTACAAAATGTCTCGCCCAGACCAGCGCAAGCGCTGGCTTCAGGGCGAGACCTAAAAAAGGTACCGCTCCAGCTGCAGGGGGAGACACCGCTCACCCTGCTGCAAGTACTTACCGAGAGACACCATTTGGACTCAACACGCATACCCTGAACGCGCTCCTGTAGGTCCCACTACTGACAATGTTTGCTAGGCCACTGCAGCCGTGCCCAGTGCGGCCACCAGTTTCTTACTCCCGGATTCTATTTCATGCCGACGTAACGGCCCATGGTGATCGTGTATCCTTACAAGGACACCCTCATTTTCAGACTAAATTGTCCATTCAGACCCTCAATAATCAACACAGACTCGTTGTGTACTTACTCCCAGAGTTCTGTCCAGGCGCTTAGTACCACTTATTATTTTGGGCTCAGTTATATGTCTAGAGTCCTGATGATGATCCCAGTTTTGGTTTTGATATCGAAACGTTTAACTGCGGAAACGTTCCATATTGATTATAATTTGACTAACGGGCCATGCTATTCTTGTTTTTAGATATGCACTCTGATCACTGTTGTCTCGTAACACCCTTGAGAGAGCACCAAGCACCTTTTTCAACTACACCCTGTCATTTATATTTATTGTATAAAATTGTCTTTATTTGTTTGTAAATACATTTATAATTTGTCTACATTACATACTGCTTATGTTTAGGGGCTCCTGTTTATACGATACTATGTTTATCCAAGGTCCCTGATGACTATCGGGTTTCCTTGTTATTTGAAACTTCTTTTTATTTGCTAGCATGCATCAAGAGTGCTGTACAGTGGTTTCTGCTTTGGATGACAGGTGCAGTTGACCACAGACACCAAAAGTGTAGAAGATTACATTCATATGACGTATAATCCTACATACAGAGATGCACTTCACACATCCCCTTACAAAACTATCCTACCAGTCAAAACCACACACATGGGTACAATAGTCCACTACCCCACTGCTTACTTGTTCAGAATAACTTTAAGGCCTTCCTTCCTTCCCACAGCCACACTTTTATTTACTTGTCAATACATCCAGACTTACCAGTCCTCGCCTCTTTGATCAAAGGCCCTCCTCCATTATCATGACCCTACCAATCCTTGTCTCCTGGACCAGATGGTCCTCTTCCATCATGATGCACCCCTCCCATTCCTCATCTCCTAGATCAGATAGTCCTCCTCAATCTTCATGGACTTTACAGTCCTCGTCTCCTAGATCAGATGGCCCTCCATCATTAATGGACCTACTAATACGTGTTTCCTAGATTAGATAGTCATCTTCCTCCAGTCCTCCTCTGTTTGATTCATTGTGAGAAGTTGGCCTGGTATATGCTGTTCACTAGTTAAAGTGGACACCTTGCACCAGTACAATTCGACTCTTATGGTAGGTAGGTTTAAGACAACCTTTATTGAAAGCTATCCTAGTGGTAGCTGTGGAGAGCAGCCTTCAGGCTAAGTCTTGGAGGAATGTAAAGCAGCTTGTTTTACCACACAATCTCTTGAATCACCAAATGAAAAGACACCACACAGGTATATATATCAAATATATATGTATTTATTACTAAACAACTCTCTACTAATCTCTTTATGAGATTAGAAGTCAGGAACATATGCACAAATCAACGTTTCACAATAAATTAAGCACAAATATGGCTGGGGCCCTAGGGGCGTACCAGACCATATACTAAAAAAGAGACTTAAGAACAACGACTTGCAAAGGGACAAGGGCCATCAGAAGTGTTGGGGCCTCACAAAACCACCCAAGGCAGGTAAGTAAAGGACCCACGGGGGACGCGTGCAGTGCGTGAACACAGGCGCGGATCGCCGTAGACTTCAATGGGGCAAGTCGCGGTTAGAAATTAAGAGTTTATGGGCACTTAGGGAGTAGCTACAAGCAAGTCACTTACAGGGTAAGTAGTTCTAGGGCCAACACCCACAGGAGCACCGTAGTGCTGGAGTTACCTCACCCAGGGAAGCCGGGTGCATAGGTGTCCTTTGGTGTCGTGTCGCGGCGTCGTTTTCAATGGGAGCCAATGAAGACTTGCTGCTTGTGAAGTCCGAAGAAGTGTCCGGTGGAATCCAAGCCTGGATTCGGAAGAAGGAAGACCTGAAAGCAGAGGGGACAGTGTTCAAAGTCACTGGGCAGTGACCCGGGGCAAGGAAGATGAATGCCCACCGTCGTCGGCAGATTCAGGTCGTTCACGGGTGTCTTGACTCTTTGGCCACGAGGTCCAGGAGGCGTCGACGACGACCAGGAGCTGGATTCGGCGTGTCCCACGAAGTCTGCAGCTGACTGCGGTGTCGGGAGCCAACAAGCCTTGGTAGCAGCAAGTCTCGTGGAAAGCGTAAAAAATCAATGGTGCAGACCAGCAAGGTCTGGGGAACTCACCCAGCGAGGGTAAGTCAGGGCAGGCCTGGAGCAACCAGGGGAGCCCTTTGGTTCTTTAGAAAAGTCTTCAGGGGACCCACAAGCCGGCTGGCAAGGGATCGCGAAGACGCCTCGGGAGGATTCCTTCAACAGGGGCCCACGGTCACTCGGGATGGGGTAGGCCTCTGATCTTCGGAGGGATTCCTGCTAGAGGCTGGGACCACACGTGGTCCAAAGCACAGGTTCGTAGAACGTCGTGAAGGGGTTGCACTCGACAATAGTGCACAGTACCCAGGGACTGCGGTTCCTCGTCACTCGTGGGGTCCACTGGCCTCAGCTTCGCTGGCGACTCACGATGGCCTTGGAGAAGTCAGGAAATCCTCGTCTTGGGCTGCAGGGACCTCGGGCTCCGGCGGGAGCGGCGTAGTTTGCGACCGTCGTTTCAGTTTTTGGTGCCTGCCAAGCAGGGGAGTCACTCCTTGACTCCAAGGGAGATTCTTCAGTCTTCCAGAGGTAGTGGAACGTCGAAGGTCCAGGATTCTTCTTCAGAGCGTCGTCCAGGGGTATCTAGTTTGCAATGCACAGGTTCCCCCTCTTATACTAAAAGGAAGGGAGGGACTAGCTCTATGACCCCACCTATGGGAGGGTCAGGGGAGGGGGTGGCTACACCCATTTCCCTTTGTCCAGTTTCGCGCCAGAGCAGGGGCAGGTAGCCCCTGAGCTGGTTTGAACTGGCATATGCACAGAGGAGCCTTCTGCTCCCCCAGTGCAGGACTTCAAAGCACTCTAGGAGTGCACCCACCCAGCCCCAATACACTAAACCCTGTCTGGAAGGTGGTCACACCCTCCTGTGACAGGATACCTATTGTTGGGCTTCCTCCACTGCGAGTTTCGGTCATCAGCAGGAGGGCAGCCCAGTGTCTGTGACTGGTGGCATACATTTTGTGATGCCAGGGCTCTTCAGGATTCGACCGCGTTTCCACAGTAGGTACATGTCTATCCCTCTAGAAGGGTGGAATGCTACCCCCACTGCCAGAACTGGCGGGGGGGGTAGTATTCCAAGATGTTTGACACCAAACACGACATGTTTCCGCGCAGCCATCCCAAAGTTAGCATTTAACGCGAGGTTATAATGCGCTTAAGAGTATATGGTCAGGCTGCACTACAAACAGCCTCAGAGAAGGGTCTCCGAATGCTGCAGAGGGGCTCTGCTCATGCAGGGGCACCCTCTCACATAGGAACCAAGCACTCTGCCTTCAGGATTGATAAGGCCTGCCATAGGAGTGACTTATAGGTTTATATGTGTGTATCTATGTAGTGATATAGGTAGCCTATATCACAATAAGAGGTGCATGCACCACCTTACCCAGGCTGCAGTAGCAGGCCTGTGGTGTCAGATTTAGTCTGCTTCCCAGGGGTGGCATAATACATGCTTCAGCCTCTGGTAGGCCTGTGAAGTACCTATGCCCTTGGTACCTAAGGTACCATATAATAGGGACTCATAAGGTACCACAGTATCCAATCACTAGTGCACCTAGAGTGCACTCCAAGTCGTTTAGAGAGAACAGAGAGGCTGGGGCCCTGATTGGCAGGATCCCAGCCTGACTATAGCCAGAAACCAGTGTAAACATCAGAAAAAAAGTGGGGGCAACATAAGAGGCAGATCCTACTCTCCTACAATCATAGACTTACCAGCACTCGCCTCCTAGATCAGACGGTCCTCATCCTTCATCATCATGGATCTACCAGACCTCGTCTCCTGGATCAGATGGGCCTCTTCCATCATCATGGACCAACCAGTCCATGTCTCATGGATTGGATGGTTCACTTCCATCATCATCAGTCCTCTTTTTCTAGATCAGATGCTCCACATCATCATGGACCTACCAGTCGCACTTTTTCATCCAGCCTACTGGTCCTCCTGCTTTTTTTCAAGACCTATTATCACCCATTGCTATGCTCCCAAGGAGCACAGGCCCTTATGTACACTAACACTCGCACTCTATACGTATCAACTACAAAGGAAATCTATTTACAGTTAACTAATCCTCCCATATTTATTTAATAAGCTGCTCTCCTTTGATCACCCCTTCAGTTAAATAAAATACAGAAACTGCCTGATATGAGCATTCAAAGAACGCTCCGTTTGACATCGCCTGTTGCCCTCTCTCTTCCACCAGTAAGGTGAACACTATTTTTGAAGATGTAAAAACCACACTATCACACCTTAAAATGTTATTTCACCCCTCCTTCAGAAACGAAAATTGTCTAGCTCTTTCCCGGTCTTAATATGGCTCTGAAATGGCCTATCTTTCCTGTAGACCTGCGTGTAATGGCCTTAAAGCTCGATCATATGATACATATATTCCCAGTGTTTAATGGTCTCCCCAATAACATATATGGGAGCACAATGCATGCTCCCACATTTAGCCCTGCTCATGGAGGTCCTGATCTCTCCCAGCTCCGCCAAACTAGCAAAGTCCTTCCCAACTGCAACCCAGCAGAAACCCCTGCAACAGCATTTGCTCATGTTTAACCATTGGGAGTGTTTCGATAAGTCATTGTACTGTCAGGTCTTCTAGGATAGTCCCATCATGTATACCCCATTTTACATACATTGTCCCATCCACCCGACAATGAATGTAATTTCGGGCTCCCAGAATCTCCACATATGTTTACTCCTAACTCTTAATGAGGGCTGTAGAGTGCTGTTTGATGGTCATTAAGTAGTAAACTGAGCACGTGCGGAGTGATAAAATGTCAGTGCAGAGCTGTGCCTGTAGCCAAGGCAATAATAGCTTGTATTTTGTGCGTCACTTTCCCATTATTAATGGTTGTAATTAACAGGTGTTACAGCTACCCAGTTTAATGGTTCTCCATTCTCCTGTCTCAGAGAGAGTCGACCTTCAACTCTTGACTTGCGGATAACTGAATACTTCAGGGGCGAGTGCTCCATTCATTCTACCATAAGGCTGGTTAAAATAAGCTCTATTTTGAGCCGGCTGTTGTAAGGCTTCTCCTTAAATCATGTTGCATATATTCTTTTTTCTCTTACTCAGTCTATATAGGAGATCTAGTGATGTCATCAGAAGTGATTTGCAGTCTTATCTGGGCCTGAGGATGTAGTTCCCCATTTCTAGGCAGTATCTTCACCGGTTTCTTCCTCATCGCAGCCTTTGTGCTTTAGTCACAGTTAGGCCTAAACATGGAGCAGAACTTTAAAGTGTTCTCTGTCTCTCTTATTGTGGCTGTCATGCTAACAGCTCTCCTCGCCTGCGCTCCACCGCCCCAAACATTCAGTATTAGGCCATCATTTCTTGGGGTTATGCCACAGTATCCAGTCGAAATTCTGACCAATAGATAAATAATGCCCACAATATCAACTCACAAAATATTGTCGGACGGAAATTAACAACAATGAATCTACTCCTACCTTGAGGATGGTTTGACAGTTGATATTATGGTCACATGCGTAGGTTGGTATTTCTACTGTGTATATAACCAATTTCTCCATTTCATTACCATTTAAAAACCCTTCTACTCAAAGGTAAATTGTATAAACGATCTCTCGTATATTCTGAAAATTATGATTCCTTCCTAAAGTCTTGTTTTGAGTTCTCCGCAGTAGCCCAATAATCTACTCTTAGACCCATATCATTGTCATCAGCACACCCATCATTTAGTTTCCTCGTGTATTGCCAATAAAAATGAGGTTGTTCCTTTCTTGTAATGTCAAAAAGAACAATTGATGGACAGAATGCTGATCAATGTCATACATTCACCCCAGTACAGAGATCTGGGCCTAAATCCAACGGTTTTTGCTCCCCATGCCATTCCAGTTTAGACCTAGCCATATGCAAATCAGTCTTGACCGTTTTCCCCATGGGAACAGTCAAGCCCGAACTGCCAAGCCAGGTCCTCCCTGTACTGGAAACAAGCATCCTAGGTTTCAGGGTTTCACCCCTCATCAGCCAGGCTAGCTTGACTCCAATGGAATGGAGAGCCTGGGACCCACGTTTGGGCATTCCCGTCCCACTCAGTGTGACAAATGTAAAAGGAACAATTGATGGACAGAATGCTGAACAATGTCATACATTCACCCCAGTACAGAGATCTGGGTCTAAATCCAGCATTTCGTCCATCAATTGTTCTTTTTGCATTTGTCGCCCTAAGTGGGAAGGGTATGCCCAGACGTGGGTCCCGTGCTCACTGCGCCACTGGATTCAAGCTAGCCTGGCTAATGGGCGGGTTATGCCCCGAAACCGGTCCCAGGATGCTTGTTTCCGGTCCAGGGAGGACCTGGCTTGGCAGTTCGGACTGGACTGTTCCCATAAGGAACAGGGTCATGGCTGATTTGCATATTGCTGGGTCCGAACTGGGGTGGCGTGGTGAGCAAAAGAATGATGGATTAAACCCAGATCCTTGTGACTGGGGGTGAATGTTTGCATTGTTCAGCATTCCGTCTATCAGTTGTTCCTTTTGCATTTGTCACCCTAAGTGGGAAGGGTATGCCCAGACGTGGGTCCTGTGCTACTGCGCCATTGGATTCAAGCTAGCCTGACTGATGAGGGGTGAATGCCCCGAAACTGGTCCCAGGATGCTTGTTTCTGGTCCAGGGAGGACCTGGCTTGGCAGTTCGGGCTGGACTGTTAACATAAGGAACAGGGTCAAGACTGATTTGCATATATATGGCTGGGTCCAAACTGGGGTGGCGTGGTGAGCAAAAGAATGATGGATTAAACCCAGATCCTTGTGACTGGGGGTGAATGATTGCATTGTTCAGCATTCCGTCCATCAATTGTTCCTTTTGCATTTCTTGTAACGTGGCCGCTCCAAGCAACCTTATTTACCACCTCACCATTTCAAAGAAGAATTGACTAAGTACAAGTTTGGCGTTTGTTTATTACAAAACCAGTGTTGTCCTTCCGGCCAATCGTTAAATAAAGTCTCTTGCAGGTATCTAAGCTGAGAAAAGTTGTGCCTCCTTTTTCTAGGAACAGTGCAAAGATTTTCAGCAATCTGGGCACAACAGAAATTCGCCTTAAAAAGACAGTCATGTTATGGCATTTTTTCGAAATGTTGTGCCACCACTAGGTGTCGCCCCGTGTCTACTGCTTTTATGTTCTTTTATGCAAGTGTAGTTATCCGAGAATTGACTCAGCCTGAGACCGGCCTTTTCGCTTCTTTCATTCATAAGAGGGGCGCAGCACGCCTGGGCATAGCCCTTTGTAAACATGAGTGACGAGTCATATCACTGGTGTGAGGAGGTTCATTCATTGGTTTCCAGTAAAATAACACATCCATTTGAACTAATGATGGCTTGGCTCCAGCCTGCCCCGCATACTTTTCAAAGAAGTCCATTATGCACGGTCCAGCCTCTGCTGAGTTTACAGGTGTACTTCCCTCTTGCTCAGTCTTGGTTTTAGGACATACACTCGGAGATACACGCAACTTGCGTGCATACATTCACATATCGATCGTGCAGACAGTGCAACACAGTTGCAGGGTTCCATTCACACACAGACCAACACACCTTATGACTCTCACGCACAAACCAGTAGGTAGCCATGTCATCAGACTTAAAAGGTACCGATGCACACAGACCTACAGACGCGCAGGCATCACCCGTACACACACACCAACAGGCATACAGCCACTATATGCACAGGCCGACAGAAAGACACGAGCCAAGTACGCATTCATGTTCACAGACATGATATAGGTGTCCATGCACACAGGCCGTCATACATAAAAGCATGTATGCAGACCAACAGACATACAGGACTCTGGAAGGTACTAACAAATTAATTGAACTACTTCACTATCCACGCCCATCCAATGTTTGCCCTCTTTGGAATGATCACCTTTGTTAAGAGCAAAATTAAGCCCATTATCTTCCTAGATACATTTTCTTCCCCCAAAGCAGAAATGCCTCCCATGCTAATCCTAACACACATCCTAAATGCCAAACAGAGTAAGTAAACCTCTGATACCTGAACTTGCTTATCACTGAGAGAGTGTAGTCAGTCGTGTGCTGATTGGCTCTCTTTGTCTGCCCAGTGGAAGCCCTTAACCTGTGTCTTGAGCAGGAGGGCATAGAACGGCCTCTGGGGTGAAGGTATGCACGTGGTCCAGAAAGCTTCTTTGCTGGTCTCTGGGGTACTTGTGGTGCTTGTAAGCCTCTCAGGGGATTGAAAGCTTCTGTGCTGCTGGTAGGTTGTGACATACAGCCTGGGCCCCGGAAGGCTTGAGTGCTGCTTGGAGGCTGTCCTGAGTGCTGCTTGGAGCCTACTCTGAACTGTGTAAGGCTTCTGTCATGCGTGGAGGCCACCCTGGCTGTACAAGTATTCTGTGCTACTATAAGCTGAAAACAGTCAGGCGTAGTATAGTAGTGTAGTTTCGTCGCAACAAACACTGCATGCGTAACCTGTAAGGATCAGCTTCCTTTGATAGGCCAGCAAGGCTTGTGTGCTGCTTGAATGCGCCATGGGCCTGCAGGGCTGCAGGGTTGCTTGTTGTCCAGTGCAGTCCTTAGGACAGGCTCTCAGGTCATAACAGTCCCCTTGTTGGGAGAATCCTCAGGGCATCAAAGGATGTCTTCACTACCTAATGGTGTTGACTGTAGAAGATCAATTTTATCAAGTGGACAAATACAGTTTGGAAGAAATAAACAGCAATAAATAGGGTGACTCACACAAGAATAGGACACAGAAGGTTGGCAGGTTATTTGTGCTGCTTACGCTCGCATACCTACATATTAATTAGGGTTTTATGTAACAGTGTCCTAGACTTCCAGCTTTGGCCTTTGATTCATAATGCTATAACGAACAGGCTTTATTACCCAACTGAAAGGCGCTTATTGTTTTGCCACCAAGAGGGTGAGCCAGGCCTCTGGAATGTGGCAGGCTGTGCACATGTCCTAAGCCGTTCTAGCAACACACACTTGTCTGCACTCCTTGTCCTTTGAGACAGGTTCCTGGGCTCTGGAAGTAGTGCTGGCTCATACTCTCAGTCGGGGGCATCATCCTTTTCCCTTACAAATATTGTTTATTATAAGCTCGCTTCCCTGGTAGGTGGACGCCTACTATGTTCCCTTTATTGGACCAATTCTTGCCCAGAATTGCCAGGTTACATTGAGGTTTTTAACTTTGATGTATATGTAATATGGGTTCAGGCAAATTGTCCTGATGATGATCCCACATTGATAGTGGATCGAAACTTCGTTGACTGAATCACTCTGACCCGCATGTCTAAGTTTAATTGGTTCCTTCGGTGCAGTAGCGATGTTGGAATATTAAGTGTGACACTGTTATTTTATGTAATTAATCTCTTTTGTCACAATTTTTTTCCCTTTATTAAAAAAAGCCCTGTTGTTGCCATACCCACAAAAAAGGGGGCTGTTACCCCTCAAACGTGTTTTTATCTTCTGTTTGAATGAATTACTGATTGAGTACTACTCTTCCTGGGCATTAATTGTATACCCAGAGTATGATTGTTTTGTATAGCACTTAGGGACTGCTGTTCTTTATAACCTCTGACTACCCTTGGTCCTTAGGCATCTGAGGGTTTCCCTTGTTTTGTTTGATATACATTTCCTAAGCAGGCACTAAGTCCATATGGCCTATCATTTATTAAGCTATGTGATCATGCAGATTACGTACACTGTGACGTCTCACCTTCATGCCATGGTCTGTACTGCGATTTGCGTGTACATGTGTTTGTGTGTTTGGCGCCACCACTCAGCGTTAGGTTTGGGCTGAGAGACAATGGAGGGTCAAAAGTCAGGATGACGGTTTTCAGCTTATAGTCAGCAGCCATTGGTTGAGACAACAGCCTTGAACTTTTTGCTCCTAGAGAATGTATGGACATTTCATAGGTGGAGCTGTGAAATCTGCCCACCTAAGGAGTGCTTCCATTGCACTGCATGGACAGTAAAGCATCCATGCATTGCAGTGGAGGGAGCATTGATAGCCTTAAATGCCCTCTGCTATGCTGTGTCAACCCTTGCATGTGTCACAAATCTAGCCTTGGTTATGAGGCGGCAGGGGAGGCAATCTTATTTCATACACTGTAGGTGATACATTTGTTTGTTGTAATCTTTAACATTTACTTGCTAAACTGATGAAATCAATGTAATCCATTGTAAGGCATAGTTACTTTTCTCTTTGCGATGACCTTGAAAACAAGCACATTTTTGTGTTAGTGCCTCCATGGATTTAGTTCCTGAGTGTATCACAACATTGAAGATCTCTCCCCCAGGCACCTGTTTGAACTAACAAAAGCAAACTATGGAATCCCCCTTCCCTTTCTTGTTCAGGTATACACACACCCAGTTTCACGGGAACACAGGCCTGTCCCCTTTTTAGGTCGAGCCTAGCGCAGCGCGCATGCGCTGCTCTAGGAGATGACCTTGTGGAATCGGTCTGCACTTTTCTAACACTCGTGCGTGTGGCGGCATCCACCTTGCGGGAGCGAGAAGCGGCGGGCAGGGGCCATCTGTTTCTAATTAGTGTGGCCGCGCGCGCTTGTTTACATTTCTCTACGCACTCTCCCCTGCCTGTCTCACCCTCGCCCTCCCTCTCAGGCGCCCTGTTTCCAATTCTGGCCCCCGCCCTTTGACAGGAAAGCGAAACTTGTTCGTTTTTCCTTCCTAGGTCTTTCTGTCTCGTGGCTCTGTTTCTTAATGTGTTCGTTGTCACCCTCTTTTTCTTTTTCTTTAATAAATGTGGTCTAACTCTGTCCTGTAAAGGTTTGCTGTGAGACAAGGAGTCTTTTTAATCATCGTATTTACATTTCAGTCGCCCGCAGGAAGCGGAGCTCTTTGAAGAAGTGCCTGTCGTGCGGTGGGCAGTGGTGAAATGAAGTTCAATAGGCGTGCAGTTTCCCCCACCGCGGGTGAACAGTTTTTGGCTCCGCACCATCTGGCTCATCGCGCCCTGGAAATCACCGACAGGCTTTGATGTAGAAGCAGAAGATGTGTGAGGGTTGCAAATCCTTGGACTGGCCTCATGCGCTCGCGGAGACCCGTGCACACATCCGCGCAGCCGCGGGCGTCTTGTAAAAGGCACAGTGACCCGGAGAGCGTCAGAAAACTATCCGCGTGCAAAGCCACTGACTGAACCTACGATATTAAAACTGCCAAAATACCTTCATCCTGTCGCGACGAGGGCCTTTCGCTCACATACCCGACCAGGCCTCTACTTATTTCCTTCAGTATTTATAAAATGGTGCCATTTGGAAACACCGACACACTTGGTAAGAGGGAAATGTGCAAAGCAACTCAGCTGCGCCCTGAAAAAACAACAGTTTAACCGCTTCGCCGCGATCGGAATTCCGCCCAGGTGCTGGACATTCCGATCGCGGGTGTGGTCGTGACGAGCTCAGCTCGTCATGCGCACACGCCCACCGCGCAGCATGACGAGCTGAGCTCGTCATGAGCATAGAAGGGGTTAATATGAAAGAACGCCATGCGAAAGAGATTGGGCAATAAATACAAACAAAAAACTTTGTGGCTTAAAATCGAACTGATAATGCACTGCACACAAGCACACTCATCATTGTCTAACGAGCCCAGAGACAGGTGTGGCCTAGGGTTCAAAAGCTGAAACACTCCAATCATACCCAACCACATTTATACGAACAGCCTCGCACAGCTGCATAGCAAAGCCATGCATGGTTGCCATGAACAACAAATGTGTATAACGCCCTGACTACGGCTACTTCCAACATGCAAACCCAACTACACACCGAGATACGGCCTCTAAAAAGATTATGAGGCCTAAACAAAGGATGCACACACATCGACGCCCACACACCCAAGCACACGTGTGCGAACACTTGTTCGCTGCTGACCCAAACACAACAGCTCAGTTACCATCCATAACAAGCATTGGCATAGCCAATAGGTCTCGCCTTTGGGAACTTATAAGTGTTTAGCCATGCAACGGTTGATGTTGGTGCACCAAGGATATTGTGCTGCATAACTAAATACTTATAAGGTCCCAAAAGAAAGACCTATTGGCTATGCCAATGCTTGTTTTTCTTACAATTACTGTTAAAGAAATGACTCAGATCTTGTGTGCATCATGTAGTTTCGTCGCAGCAAACACTGCATGTGTAACCTGTAAGGATCAGCTTCCAAGAACTGGTAGGACCAACAATGGCATTACTTGAAATAATTCAGCTAAGCTGGAGCCCTCGAAGAAGCACAAGAAAGGTGGCTGACAGAAGAACTCAGCAAAAGTGGCCTAGTGGGGCCTGATGAAAAAGGTTTTGAGTAGGACCACCGTGTTGTCAAACACTCACCCTTCTCCACAGCTGCGATTGAAGCTTGGTCTGAAGGATATTTGCAGCATTTTGAGGTTCTGGGTGGCGACACTAGGGAGGTTGACCATACACTGGGGCTGGTGAATTGGTTTCAGATTGTGCTGTGCAGACATGCTCTGCATTCCAGTGTCCCGGAAGAACATCTCAAAAGTTGGGTGGAAGAGTGGTGTGGAGGAGGAATGATGGTGTGGGTAGGTTAAGAAACCAGGGACAGATCGAAGATAGAATGGAACGACTGTGGGCAAGAAAATTAGAGTAGCGAGAGATAGAGCGAGAGAGGGGGAAGAATTGAGATTTTAGGACATTTACAGGAGAAGAAAGCGAGTTGAGGAAGTGTGTGGATTTGGGGATATTATATGGTATGGCTGTGCAGCCTTACTGTGGACTACTCTTGCAAAAACTATCTTGGGTCTCCATCCAGGCTCGTTTGAACAACCTTAAGTTCAACCCTGGATAGCTATGGTTTCGAGCAGCAAGGCTTGGACAAAAGAACTTTGTGTAAAGTATTTAACAGTACCAAACAACAAAATGAGAAAGCCACACGACACGAAAGAAACATGGCACAAATGTATAAAAATAGGTTATATTTTTATGAATTTTTAAAGTCCTTGATGAGCAAAATCAATCAGAGGGTTCTGGAGATACAGATTTTCAAAGGCTTTATCAATATTTAATCCAACCGCAAACAAGCATTGGTCAACAAAAAGTTTGTAAACTTTTGAAAAGTTTGCATAATTTAGTTCAGGTACTCTGGCTCAGCTTGGGCGACCAAATCCGACAGGATGAAGGTCTTGGGGGGAGGGGGGGGGGGCAGTGGGGTAGATTTGGGCAGTTACCTGGCCACCTGAGCGTTTTCCAGTCTAGTTCCAAATGTTACAGCACAACCGCCATAGACTTTAATGTAGTGCTCCTGATGCTGGGGAGACAGTATGAAAAGATGCTCAAAGATGCTTTGTTGTGATTCCTCGGTCCACAGGTGATTTTGACCACAGAGGTCAGGCCCCACAAAGTCCTCTTCAAGACAGTGGAAGGCTTGCTTTTGCTGGGCTACTGGTCCCCGAGCACAGTGGTTGAAGCGAAATCCTTTAGTGGGGGCTAGTGTCCCTCTTGGGCGACCAATCTGTACTGTGGCTGCACTCCCAGGTCCAGGGCACTCGTGCAACTTTTGGCCATCGAGGATCAGTCTCTTAGGGCGCCCAGTGGCAGTCAGCGGCGATTCCTTCGAAGTGATTACCAACTTGCCAGTTCGGACTTCTTCAGCTTTAATGCCCCTGGTGCTGTTTCAGGGGGCCAGCCAACTGACCCTTGGAGTCACTGCTTCGGTCTGGGGCACGACTTTTCCATGAGCCACAGACACAGTCCTAACTTCGCTAGCCCAGAAGTGCACCAGGTGCAGTCTAGCAGACAGTGTATTCTCTTTGTGCAGTCCAGGGGCAGCAGTGCAGTCCTTTTTCGGTACTTGTTCCAATTACGAAGTGATCTGAGGTTCAGGGTGCCAGAGGTGCCATATTTATCCCAGGAAAGTGCTGAGAGGGGGCCACACGGTCACTAGCCAATGGGTTACCAGGTCCCCTTCTTCTTAGTGATGCCTTTCTGGCAATGTGTGGCATCTGGCAATCCCAGAATACACTATTCTGGCCACTCTCATGATGTCTGAACCTCTCCTCAACTGTGAGGAGCTTGGTAGGCCACCCTAGAGGCGTGGCTACCTGGGGGCTACACGCCCATGGGAAAACCAGTTTGGGCACAGGTCTTCCCTCTCTGGCCCTGTCTCCAGCTTGTCTTCCTAACTAAGGGCAGCTCCTCTGGAGTGTTATCGCCATTTGCCCACCGAAAGCAGCTTCGCCTTTGAAGCTCACCTGGACCAGCTGGGTCACAGAGTGGCAACTTTTTAAAAGTTGCTTTACTTTAATAGTGACATTAAATTCGACCTGAGCTTCAGGTCGGGTTCAATGCCATGATTAATTTGATACCTTTACAGTACCCTGCTATGTAGTCCCATTCAGAAGTTAGCCAGGCTGAGGTGCCAGGCGGTAATCCTGTGTTAGTTAATGGGGTACTAACTTTTCCACAGCAAAACAACAACTTGAGGGGTTTTGCTGCAAGGACATATATGAACATACATGTTCCACTTAATAATATACAGCTCCCTGCCTTAGGGCTCTATAGGCATTCCTTAGGGGGGACGTACATATATTGTTAAGGGAAGTGGTGGCTTTGCCTTTGGTTTGAGTGGCAAACCCAAACTGGCAGTGTGACAACTGCCCTTCCAGTCTGCAGTGGCAGGCTGGGAACCATTTTGTACTTCTTGTTCACACACAGGGTGGTACAAACAGTGCTGCTATCCTGGGTGGATACCCTACCTTACCTTACATGTCCTTAGTACCCTGGGTACCATATACTTGGGACTTATAAGTAAGTCAGTACTTGCCAATTGGGGATAGCCAATTCGACATACACTTTGTAATGGGTAAGAACACTGGCTCTGAGGTCTTTTTAGCATGTCTCAGTGCACTCTCAGGGTAAAAAACCCAACAGCTAGTAGTCTAAATGGGGGCAAAAAGTAGAGGGGAAACCTGCAAAAAGCCTGTTTCCTAACAGAAAATATCTGGAGGGGTGTGGGGGGAGAGCGTACAGTAAGCCTTGCAGCTGCCTTCACCCTGGAATTAATACATGGTGATTGTACTGGTTCTCAACTTCCGAGTACTGATGATAACCCTATTATAGGGTTAGTGCGTTGTAAACCCTGGTGGGAGTTTCATCAACCAAATCCATAGAAACCACAGTGACAGGGCTGGAGCCTGTCTACTGAACATAGGGAGGCTGACAGGATGTGACTCAGAGGGGTGTAACAGAAGGGGATTTAGATTGGAGAGGGGTTACAAAGGGAGCTGTTGATGGCTGAGGGGTTTCAGAGAGCCAGTGGTGTCATGTTAGAGGTTACACAGAGAACCAGTGGCAGCCCAGGAGTTCGCAGCTAGAGGTTGCTGTGGTGTTACACAGGTAGCTGTTGGTCGCTTTGTGGGTGTGGGGTACATGTGGATCTATGGTTAGGAAAGATTTTAGATAAGATAAAGATGGTTTAGAAGGGAGCAAGAAATGGAAAGGTCTTTCAGATGATGGATGGCTTGGATATAGAGCAAAAGAAGGAAACGGTCTTGGACAAGGAATTTCTGGGGGTCGGGAATATAGAATACAGAATGTCAATGGGTCACAATATTGAGGGACACTAAACAGAAAATTTAAATTTTTATAGATTTTCTACACCTAACTCCACAGATACTTACCTTGGTGGGTGTGTGTGTGTATATATTCACTAAAAAAACAAAGATCACAGGGACGTTATAGTTAGGTGGAGAATTTAGACACACAAAATCATAGAAATTCAGCAGTTATAGTTAGAGTTATCTCAAGAAACTATAACTTGTGCCCTAACGTAACTATAACTTGCACCCTCGGCATGCAGTTTTCTCATGAATAATTCTACTGCAAATTTTGCAGTGATATTATCCATTATTTCATAGAGTTATAGCTACCTTAGGGCACGAGTTATAGTTTCTTGAGATAACTCCAACAATAACTGCTGAATTTGTATGGTTTTGTTTGTGTAAATTCTGAACCTAACTATAACATCCCTGTAATCTTTGTTTTTTTAGTGAATTTCTAAGGTTTTTTAAATTCTATTTCCTAACCATAAAGTCCCTGTAACATTTGTTTTTTTCAGTAAATTTCTACTGTTTTTTTAACAGAGCGGGGGGTTGGCCACAGGGCCCTTTAGCCAACCCCCTGCATGCAGCCAATCCCATGCAATGCGTATGGCCTTTGGCCTTGCGCAGCAGGGGGTTGGCCTCAAGGCCTGGCATGCGTCCAGGCCCTGTGGCCGAGGTGGGAAGGGAGGCACGCAGCCCCCTTCCCTGGGCCGTATTTCGGCCTCAGGGACCCCATCTCCCGGGGCCTGACCTTATTATAAATGGGGTGGGGGCAACCAGCCCCCCTCCCTGAGCCTATTCCTGGCGCAGGGGACGTAATCTCCCGGGGCACAGCCATACTTAGAAGGGGGCACGTGGCTCCCCTCCCCAGGCCCATTTCGGCCCTGGGCACCCTATCTCCTGGGGCCCAGCTATTCTATGAAGGGGGGGGCATGCAGCCCCCTCCCGGGCCAATATTGGCCTTAGGGACCCCATCTCTCAGGGCCCGGCGGCTATACAAAGGAAGAGGGGGCACACAGCCCCCCTCCCCAGGCCAGTATTGGCCCCGGGGACCCCATCCCCCCGGGGCTGGTCAGTAAATGGTGGGTGCCTTGGAGCCCACCCAGGATACCCACTGTCTCTTTGTTGAAGGCCGCAGGGGGAGTCCCAGTGCCTCTGCGGCCCCAGCCTGATCCCCGCCTTCAGCTAAAAACACTGCTCTCTGCAGGCCGGAGCAGTTTTTTTGATCTGTTTCCCTGCCCACTTCACAGCGGACAGGGAAACAGATGAAAAGTCCGCTCCCAGCGGCGGGAGCATTTTTCATGCTCCCGCCCACTGGGAGCATACTTAGTGTTTGCTCTCGCTTTGCGGCAGCTTTGAAATTGTTCCCGTCAAGTGAGAGCAAACACAGGTTTCCATGCCCGTGCCAGTGCGGGCAGGGAACCTGCTATGTCCCAGGGGTGGGCACCCCGGGACGTAGCTGGAGCCGGCCCTGGGGGATGGCTTCCCCAGGAGGGGGTCACATTGCCCCCCTCACATTTTGTGGCCCATCGTGGGTGTGATATGTCTTTCTCATCTGATGGCTTTGTTGGGAAGGCGCTTAACTATGCCAGGCGGATCTTACCCAGCTACTTGGGTTTTTCTACAGTGTCCATCAGTGACACCCACGGGGTAGGCCTGGACACTTTCTCGATCACACCCAGCTTCTCCAACTTGTCTAATTCCTGCTTCACCAGTAGCCGTAGGTGGAATGGGACTCTCCGGTGTCGTAATGCCACAGGCCTGACTGTTGTGTCAATGTGTAGTTTGATTGGGGGTGCTCTGAAGCACCCCAGCCCCTGGAACAGGCTGGGGAGCTAGTGTGGGTTCATCTATCTGAAAAACCTGGACATTCTGGGCGAAGGACGAGACCCAGGTCTTCCGCCATGTGGCACCCGAGGAGGGTTTCAGTCTCCACTTAAATGATGTGTGAATTTCGTCGGAGTCTCCGTGCCATTGAACAGTACCAGCACCGTCATTGTCCCTTTTAGCTGTATGGGTGTGTGTCCCCATAGGTATAGATCTTGATCGTGGATGACGAGATTGTTGGTCTCAGTGTCACGACTTGCTCCCTGCGTTTTCGTGTCCACCACCAGGGGGCTGAACTGTGGGACTCCCCAGTGTCATAACAAGCTTCCAGACCCTCCCCTTCATGTACATACTGACTTCCAGCCATTTGGACACTATTTGGGAATTGACATCCATTCCCAATCCATGCCGGGTTTTGTGGAAGCCATCCTGCTCATGCCTGAAACTCCATTAACCAGAATTCCCTGCTCACTGCTTCGTCTTCACCCCTGCAGGCCAAGGATGGGTGGAGGAATTCAGCTCACCTGTGGCTGGCTGCTGCTAGCCTGCTCACACCTGATGCGCATGAGTACTGTGAGCTCTTTTAAGCTCCAGCTCCCTTCAGCCCAGTGTTGGTCATTGAAGCTGTTTTCCGGTGAGACCGGTCCTTGTTTCCTGAGCTTTTGATGTTCCTTGATTCCTGAGCTATAGTTAATCCTTGTTCCTTGATTCCTGAGCTATAGCTATTCCTTGTCCCTGAATTAGCACTGCCTGCAGTGCTACCTTGTTTCCTGAATTCCTGAGCTATAGTTATTCTTTGTTCCTGGGCTTCAGCTATTTCCTTGTTCCTGATTTGCACTGCTTACAGTGCTCTCTTGACTCCTTGTTTCCTGAGCTGTAGCTATTTCCTGTTTCCTTGAACAAGTAATTCCCTGTTCCCGAACCAGCACTGCCTGCAGTGCTACCTTGACTCCTGAGCCTTAGCATTCCTTGTTCTTGAACTGCAGCAGTTTCCCTTCTCCTGAACTAGCACTGCCTGCAGTGCTACCTTGACTCCTGAAGCTTTAGTAATTCTCTGTTCCTGAACTAGCACTGCCTGCAGTGCTACCTTGACTCCTGAAGCTTTAGTAATTCCCTGTTCCTGAACCAGCACTGCCTGCAGTGCTACCTTGACTCCTGAGCCTTAGCTCAATTCTTGTTCCTGCCCCAGCACTGCCTTCTATGCTACTTTGTTTTCTTGATTCCTGAACCTGCACTATTCTAGTATACCCTTGTAGCCTCCCCTTCTGTATATCCTTTTCCAGTCCCTGCCTTTCTTCCCATTTCCTTGGTTCCAGTTCTAGTTTGCTGTCTTTCTATTCTGCTGTCTTGCTTCTGTTACCTTGTATGTTTACCTGCTTTCTGCCAAGTGTGCCCTGTGATTTCCTTCCTTTCCTGTTAAGCACTCCTCCTTGCTAGCTCCTTGTCTATTGTGCTTGTGTTTAGTTCTACCCCTTTGCTGTTACTGCCTTGCGTCTTCCTGTTTGATCGCCAGGATCCGTGGGCACAGCTGACTACCTAGGTGGTGTTTCTTGTTCACTGTGAGTATTGTCTTTGAGTTACAGTTATAACATCACCATAGGTATAAGCGCCACAGACCCTGCCTTTGCATACATATCCTATATGTTGGTATTTTCAGTCAGTATCTGTTACAGCAATGGTGGGTGAGGAACTTACTGAGTTTCTGTCTTACCGTGTGGAGCTCCTGAGTGCTTTACCCCACATTCCCTTTATTGTTAATGTTGTATTATATATATGTCTTGCACGTCCGTCCTGGGTGTAGTTAGTCTGAATGCTAAATTGCCTTGTGAGTGGACTCCCCTTCCTTTCTGAGTCTTAGCCATCTTGTACAGGCTTCCCCTTTGGATCCCTTTTTCTCCTTTGACTCATTGTGTGATCCTGGGCAGCGCTGTACTACTCTTTCTGTGCACGGTACATTTTCTACCCAGTCCCCAGTCCTTGCTCAAGTCCCTGACTGTGTTCCCGACATAGTCCCGGACAGTCCCTGACACTCGGGCAGAGGTGTCAATATTGGTGGTAACACATTACGTTGATAGACATCCCTGTGTCGATGAGGGCCATGATGGTCGTGCCCTCTACATTGACCTCACGTGTGCATTGGTGTCATCTGTGCTTCTTGAGGTGCTTCGTAAAGGAGATGAGGAAGACATCCTCGCCTTCTGAGAGCGACTCGTCTTGGGGGTTGCTCAGCCACATGCCTGTGGGGTCACACTTTGGTGTCCTGTGTCAGTCAGTAAAAGTTGTTGGACCGCTTTTGTCACTGGCGTCCGCCCTCTGTTCCTTTGGCCCCTTCAGCCTCCTCAGCACATCTTCGTAAAGTGGTTGAGCTTGCCACAGGTGTAGCATGTTTTACTGTGGGCCGGGCAGTGTTCCAGTGGTGTTCACCCCTCCCACAGTTCCGGCACTGGGCGATGGTCGTAGCTTGGGGCAAGTGCTCTTTGTCTTGGTGAATACTGCGTCCACGACTTCAGTCTTAATGAGGGGTGACATGCTGCTGTTGTGCTTGTGGGTCAGCGATATGCCAATTTCTGTGGCTCGCGCTGTCGACAGGTTGTGGGATTGCACCAGGACGAGTATGTCATCGAGGCTGATGTTGGGTTGGTGCAGGATCAGCCCAGGAGTGTCCGGATCTCTTTTGGCTGGTTGTCGGCCGTGCTGGAACTGACCAATTCACAGAGGCGGGCATAGAAATTATCGATTGACTCCCTTTTGCGTTGGCGGTCTTGGCTTAGCTTGAAATGCTCAAAGTCTGGATTCAACTGGGTGTCGAGTGGGCATTCAAGCCCTTCACCGCAGCATCGTAGTCATCATCTGTGCCCGTGCCAGGGAGGTGTTCAAACAACTTGTAAATCTCTTCCCCTACGTAGTGAAGCAGGAGGGGGCCCTTCTAAGTGCCGGGTCGCGCCGAAGTAGTTATTCAGTTGGCCAGCCCACGTCTTCCATCTGGGTACCGCGGTGGTGGGATCAGCCAGTTCGCTGAAGGGCTGGAGCTCTGCAACAGGGTTGTGTTCCGGCGGTGTGGGAGCACGTGCGGCATTGGCATCATCCACCATGTCGTGCCGATCCTTGGCGCAGGACACACAAGGCAGGTGCGACCACTGTACCTCAGGGGCTAGGGCAGATAGTTCTTACTCGGGCTTCTGTAGGCCAACCGGAGCTTGTGGCGCGTTACAAGAGAGCGTGATGGCCCTGCAGGCACTCGCACTTGGCCCAGTCCCCCTCACTGTAGGCCTGGGTGCTAGGCGCGGGCGCTGATGCAGCAGCAGCCTGCAGGGATGTGGGGTCCTGAGAGGCCAGATGCAGGGCCTGTGACGTTGCCGGAAGCTGTGCAGGAACTCGTGCTCTTGGGCACCGGGTCGATAACAGACCCAGGCGTGTGTTTAGAGCCGATGTGTGGGTGAGGCCGCTGGTGTGAAGTGCCAACCCAGGTGTGTGGACAGGAGCTGGTGAGGGGTGGGCCGTGAAGGCGGTGCCGACGAGGCAGCCGGCGGCGCCAAGTCCAAAGCAGAGGTGGGGGCGAACGCGAGGGCCCTCCTCGCCATCAGCACAGACGCCAAAGACACAGGCAGATGACAGACTAGGTATGTGCATAAGACCCCGAGTTATACCCTCGCCCGCTCCTGGCCTTGAGGCTTGACATGGTACTCAGCTGGGTCATGGGGGCAGGCCATAGTGGCCGGGCAGCTCAGTGCACCTGGCATTGCTCAAAAAACTGTGTAAAGCTACTCAATATTTTAAATACAAGGTTATGGGGACACCGTATGATTGAAATAAAGGTCGACATCTTCTCAGGGCAGAGTAAGGCGCTTAATGTAGGTGCATATTGAGATGTGAGAGTCTTGACTTAAAATCCTTTTTTGTATTTACAAAGCCACGCTTCAGTCGATTTGTGTGGCTTTGTGAGAAAAAGTAACACAAGGCAGCGCTTTGATTCAAGTAGGCGTCTCAGGTGGTGCATGGACATTCTTGTGCATCTACCCATGGATTTTGATGCAAACCCATAGTTACAAAGAGTTGTAGACATAGGTTTGCAACAAAATGGTGCTCCTGCCTGAGGCTTGCGTACCGAGGAGAAATATCTTTATTTCTCCTCATCATTTCCTCTTTTCATGTGTACTGCATTCTGCAGCACACATACAAAGAGAAAACGCTTCCAAAATAGTTTTTGTGTAGGAAGGTACTCCTTCTTGCACAAAAACTATCCTGACCACAACAAAGACACAATTGCACTATGGTGCAAAGGTGAGTGCGTTGACAATAAGCAGCCCAAAGTGCAAAGTGTATGGAGAGAGTAGAACCGTGACATTTCTTTGAAGATATGGCACAGTTCTGCTCTCTTCAGGTGACACAAGCCAGTGCAAAATCCTTTGCTGTGCTGCGTTTCGCCACTGCTTTGTAAATATAATGCCCCTTAGTGACTGGTTTACCAAAAAAGTAGCAAATCTGCACCCATAGCAGTTTTCCTTGAATGGATGCAAATGTTATACTTCTTAGCATTCACAAACTTTGGCAGTAGCAGGCTTGGAAAGCTAAGCCAGTCCCAGGTTTGCAGGGATACTACTATCAATCAATCACCCAATGCGGGTGTTTGTTTTTGAAAAAGAAAGAAAAATAATGAACCCCACATCAGTTTACTCCCATGGCTTGGGGGTCATTTTTCCTTTTTTTTTTTTTTACCTGTCCCTCACCATCACAATATACTTGGCTGCGATGGACGTAAAGAAAAAAAAAAACATCTGACCTTTCAGTCTAAATACGGCGGAAGGCCGGATAGCTTACTTCGGATTGCACCCACTCCATGTTGGGTCGTTAAAAGACAATTTAACACTGACAGAGCAATTTTTTCTCTTTTAATGTAAAACTTGCGGTCTGCCCAACTCAAAATTGGGCAGGCGGACCTTGAGTTTTGGTGACAGGGTACCTATCTGCCAAACTCTAAATCAGCCCTAGAGGCCCACCAAATGCAAATGAGTACTGACGCTGCTCCTCACCGGAACAGTCCATCCCAAACCTTGGTCACCTCATACATTCATTTTTTTTTAAAAACAGATTTTATTCAATTATCTGCAGGTACATAAGAACAATACTTTGATGATTGGGCATACACATCATACAGCTGACATTGAGCGCAGAGACCTGTGGTTGATAAATGTCCAGCATCAGTTGCAGTTTATCAGCGGTCGTGGTCCACGTACCAACTGTCCCCAACATACCCCACACAATGGAGCAGTGCCCCAGCGGGCATTTGCTACGCCCCTCTAGTAGGGGTACTCCATCTCCACAGCCCATCCCAGTGCCGCATCACAAATACCACAGTAAACAATGAAAGATCAAGGAACAACCCCCCTCCCCCCTGATAGAACTCCCCCCTCTCCCACCCTCCCAGGCATGTCGCTCCGTCCTCCCCACCGCTGCAGAAAGTATAACCAAGCACAGAAGGCATCAAGTACTATGAGTCCGATAAGCAGAGGTCCAATGAGGGGAAGCCACCACACCCTAAGCGCCTCCAATCTCCCAGTTCGTGCGTCAAGGCAGGACACCAGTTCTACTTGCACGGGCTGCTTCACTCACTCGGGGGGGGGGTGCATCATCGTCAGGCGGGCTCTTAAGCAACTCTACTAGCGCTCACCTCATACATTCATCGAGTGGTGATTCAACCCCCACTCCCCCACCCCCACTGGAATCTCACTGACTAAGCTACGCCCCTGTGTGAGAGGTCCAGAGAATTGGACCCGATAAGCAGACTTGCTTGAGGACGCCCTAGTGGCGTAACGCTAAATAATGGAGCCCCCTGCAAAATGTGAGGAGGGGCTCCTGAGTTTCCTATATCTCACAGATATTCATTGGACTTGGGTCGAATATGGGGCCCTTGTAGGTTTGAGGAGCCCCTGAGGGAAACGGGGCCCTCCTGTGCTGCAGGGGCTTCAGGAGCTTGTGTTACACCCCAGGAGGCCCAGGCATGTAATGCAGCATGGGAGGGGCCAAAGGCCAGCGTGGTAGCTCATGGGGAAGCAAACAGATTAACAGAGGTACCCAATGGGGCATGAGAGGCCTGGAGTAAACAAGGTGCCAGGGAGCGGTACCTGATGGGCAGACCTGATAAGAATCAGTGAGGCCCAGAGGGAACAAAACTGCCAGGGAAGGGCACAAATACAGCATGAGGCCAAAACAAAACTAACTGGTCACACATTTCATGCACCATCTTTTATCATCCCTCATTTAAAACACCAGTGTCATAACTCACCCACTTACTACACGAAACATTAACCACACATGTGCAACATTGTTTGCCCTACACCGCCACTCCGCCACCAACAAGGTTATATATCTACTCGCTGGGGGTGAGGCATGAGTCGACATCTGCATTATCTGAAGATTGGTTTGCTGTGTGAGAACTGAGTCTATAGAGTGTGAACAAAAACATTTAGGAAATTAGTTACAAACGTGGACCTAGGGTTTACATAAACAATATATAAGCACCCATGTATTAGGTATCAAAAATATTTTTTATTTATATGGACAATTTTATCTTAGTTTAAATAGTAAAAAGAGGAAGAAGGGGCGTTTTCCCCTGGATACAATATCACAATGTGCACAATGATGCTGTATTTAATACATTTAACTACATTGAATGTCCATGTTTCCTAAGGTAAATATTCAGACATACTGATACATTCACACTGTGCCTAATAGTACACAATATTGTATGTGGAATTATCATACAAAGTTTGAATATTTTTTTATAAAAAGAGAAACATGGATTATACAAAACAAATCAATTCATTTCATTGAAGGACAATCATCTTTGGCATGGCTCTTGAAAATCTGTGTTCTACGCGCGTTTCGGCGGTGCGCCTTCATCAGGAAGCCATGTAAATGTTAATAATGAAACCTTAATGGATACCAAAAATCATCTGACCAATTGCAGTAAATGGTAAAAACGTGGTGATTGTAGAATTTTAAAAGACCTACAATGGTGGTAGCCGGTGACACATATCGAATCTGAAGGTCATTAAATCAAGTGCTGCGGTATGGAATACAAATGGTAGCCGCTAACGG
Organism: Calotriton arnoldi; assembly: GCA_963921515.1. Classification (NCBI taxonomy): domain Eukaryota; kingdom Metazoa; phylum Chordata; class Amphibia; order Caudata; family Salamandridae; genus Calotriton; species Calotriton arnoldi. The sequence goes on from CAWUFW010000277.1 coordinate 4,261,408, forward strand.
AAATATGGATAGGCGGGCAAGAAGAAGAAGATGTGGAACCATGCCTGCACTGCGCTTTAAAATGCTACGATGAAAGGAAAGCGGCCGCCTTTCTTTGAAGGGCAAAGTAGGATGCCAATGTCAAAACGTTAAGGCGGGCGTTAATGAATCCTCCGATAACCAGCAAAGGCTCAGTCTTTAGGTGGTGATCGAAACCGGACCCACGGGTCAAATTAAAAAGTTTGATGGAATCCAAAGGTCTGCGCTGCACCTCGTCCACGTCATGAGATGGGAAACAGGCCCTCCTGTGCTGCAGGGGCTTCAGGAGCTTGTGTTACACCCCAGGAGGCCCAGGCATGTAATGCAGCATGGGAGGGGCCAAAGGCCAGGGTGGTAGCTCATGGGGAAGCAAACAGATTAACAGAGGTACCCAATGGGGCATGAGAGGCCTGGAGTAAACAAGGTGCCAGGGAGCAGGACCTGATGGGTAGACCTGATAAGAGTCAGTGAGGCCCAGAGGGAACAAAACTGCCAGGGAAGGGCACAAATACAGCATGAGGCCAAAACAAAACCAACTGGTCACACATTTCATGCACCATCTTTTATCATCCCTCATTTAAAACACCAGTGTCATTACTCACCCACTTACTACACGAAACATTAACCACACATGTGCAACATTGTTTGCCCTATACCGCCACTCCGTCACCAACAATGTTATATAATCTACTCGCTGTGGGTGAGGCATGAGTCGACATCTGCATTACCTGAAGATTGGTTTGCTGTGTGAGAACTGAGTCTATATTCAAGTTAAATTAACCCATGAGGGATAGGTTTGCAGTCCAGGACCACTGCCTGTTGGTCAAGATGTCTTAGAAATAATCTGCTGTAGTTTGAGATCTCTTTTGTAACATCTACTTGTGTTAGCGTGTGTGCCATATTTGTGCATCCACACATTGCATAATGTACAGCCGTACAATAATGAGCATGTTCTACTAAAATAGCCAAGACCTATTTGCTTTGCCAGAGCTTGTTTGGCTTAAAAGATGTTGGAAAGTTGATAGCATTGTTGTGCAGCCCTGAAAGGTGACTTTTCTTAAACAGCCTTTCGCATGCTGGAAATTATATCGGTGAGTTGTGTGTTTTCAACATTTGCTATTGCATGTGGATTGGTTACGTCTATCAAGTCTTGCATGTGGTGTTGTAAGTATGTGTTTATTGTGTCATTTTTGCATGGTGTGTTTGCATGTGATATGTGTACAAAATGGGTACACTGCATGTACTGCATTTGGAGTTTAATGTCAGAACTGTTCCAACCCTTCTGCAGTTCAGGGTGAAACTGAAAACTCATGTCTTCAAGGAGCATTACATTTCAACATATAACAAGCATTGGCAAATCCAATATGTCTTACCTACCTACAGCTATTGTCTTGGTCAATGTGTTTTAGCCATTTTGCATAGCAGCTTGGTTGCAGTACAGCATGGCTGATAGAAAAAAAGCACTATGGTATGACCAGCGCTAGCTGTGTTATAGAGCTTTTTTAGGTCGAGCCTAGCGCAGCGCACATGCGCTGCTCTAGGAGATGACCTTTAGAAATTGGTCTGCTCTTTTCCACACACGCGTGCATGTGGCGGCATCCACCTTGCGGAAGCGAGCAGCGGCGCGCAGGGGCCATCTGTTTGTAATTAGCGTGAGCGCGCTTGCTCTTCCACTGCCTGTCTCACCCTCGCTCTCCCTTGTCAACTTGTCTGCTTTGCTCCCGCTCTGTTACTATTGTCGCCTCACTGGCACGAGCTTTTTTTTGTGTTAAATGGAGCTGCCAAGCTAATGAAGAGCACACAAAAAATCCCACTAATTATATTTCACGTGACACCAAAGTTCAGACAAGTCCTTCTCGGCTGCAGCACCCCAGAGGCTGAGCATGAGCAGAGAGCAGCGAGAGGTGAACCCAGGCTGATGGAACAACCCAGGGATAAGCGGGGTGCCTAGGGTTAACAGTCTCCAAGTAGCAGAAGGAGGCAGAGGGAAACCTTCCAGGAACCCGACCACTTAGAGCGCCTGCCTCAGCTTGACACAAAAGCCTCACAGCTTATGCATATTCATTGAACGTGTGTGTGTTCATGTAGACTTCCCATTCACGGCGGGGTTGTTTCTGGCTTTTTGTGTTGTTGTGAAACTCGTACCCTGAGGCCAAAACACCAGGGCTCATTTACACACCAGTTCCTGGCATCGTTTGAATAATAGTTTTCCTCTTCGAAGCCCTCCCCCCCCACCTCTGAAGTTAGGAGATTCCTATGCGTGACTGTGAAGCCCCCTCCACATTCCGTTCCCGTTGTTGGCGTGACAGCGGTTTGTTTAGAGAGTAAGGCTGTCTGGGGTGGGCAGAGGCCACTGATGACCCCCGGAAGGTGCTTGTGTTGTGATGTACCACAGGTTTATTTTTTGTTATTTTTCTGTAGTGTTCAGATGCTTAGTGTGGGAGTTGTAGAGTCCACCATGTAATGTGACATCGACCAGCATGCGTTCTTGCAGTGTGCACTGAATATTAGGCTGGGAGGGGGCACCATGGAACAAGCCTCCCCAAGCAGCCTCGAAGTGTAGGCTGGTGTCATTGCCACATTCTATCTCCTCAGTTAAACATTTCACATTGACCTCTGACCTGCCCCATCTCCGTCCACAGAAACCCTTCTGGTCAACACCTTCAAAGGTGGATTTGGGGAGTAAATATTCATCAACCCCCGCTCTTTATTACTTTCTAATATCGTATTTCATGTAATCATCCCGTGTTAAAGTGAAGAGGCGTTTTCTCCAAAATCTGCTCTGGGCCTTGAGTCTGTCCTGGCGGCCCGACAGGATCCCGGCCAGACTGTCCCACCCTCCCCACGTGCAGGAAGCTTATCCGCGCTTGTCTGCTCTGTGCCTGCCCTAGGGTGTACAGAAAGCCCCAACTGCTTGATAGCTTTCCTCCAGTTACTCCAATTATACATTTCATGTGAAGCTCGCAGAAGCCTTCAGTTTTAGCAGGCGCTATAAAAAAAATTATTGATCAACAATGGAGATTTACCACCGTACACTACATTGGGGTGAATCGATGAATGTTGGATTATCTGTTTCTCATTGAGATGCATATACATTGTTGTTATTCCTTCCGGTTATACTATGTTGAATTCTTCTATCAATGCTACCTCTTGTAAAGAGCTCTGATGCCCTCGGGTCTAGCCAGCGCTATATTAAACTCCCAAATAAGTCCACCACTTCAGAGAAATTATTGTGATTTCATTAGCACATTAATTTTGCAACACCAGCAGCTCGCGCAGATGGCGAGGGCGCAATTTACATTTCAGATAGGACTCGTGTTTGCACAAAAGGCGCTCCCTCATATGGCATTTCAGCAAGAACTAATGACGGGGATCTTGCCATGGCTATGAAGCAGAGAATTCTGGCCGGGTATAAAAACCTCGCAGCGAGTGTTTCTGCTTCTCTCTTTTAATGCGGTACTCCAGGCAATATGATGCAATATAATGCGGGTACCAGGGATAGAAATGAAAGACAGACTCCGGGCGTTGTCCGCGGGGTCGAGGGGCAAAGAGCGTGTTTTAGGAAGAGGTGCGTGTAGGGTGCCAGTTTTTTTAAACCAAAAACTGAGAGATTTAATAAACATTGAGGTCAGGCTCCAATTTATCAGCGACAAGAGGTCACAGAAGACAGACTTAAAAGAGAAAGTCCGCCTCTATGATGAGACAGAGGTCTCATGATTGGCATTTTTTGATGCTATGGCAGGGAAAATGATATGCATACCTGGCAAGCAAAGATACATTATTAAATGTGCAACCTAAACTGATTACTGAGCGGCGCTCAGCAATCCTGCAGGGAGCCTCGAGTTCCTTTCGAAACCTGGTCCAGACACCAGAGGCCACCCGTTGGAAGCCACAGTAAGGAACAGCTGAGTGAGGGTGAGGTATCCATCACAGATGCTGTGTTCATAGATCCTAAGCAGGCCAGGATACTGGGTGTGGGAGGGCCATGAAGAAGCATTGATGGGCACTGGAGATGCATAGTGGAGTGGCCAAAAATCAGCTAAGCGTATTAGACTCCGTTTCAGACACGGGCAACATTTGCCAAAATCTGACACTTTGAAATGCATGTATCATAAGTATGTTGGGGCTGATGGATAAAACCACTGGCCGTAGACTGTGCCCAATGACTACTCCAAGTAGGGGCTGTACTCCAAGAGTGTTGGTGAAGATCATTCCCTGTGCCCAGTGCCCATGCTTCCAGCTGACACCCATGCTCAACGGGTACTGGCAGCAGGGTAACTGTCCTCAGTGCCGGCTATGCATAGCTATGCGCAGAGATTACAGCAGGCAGGTGCACAAGATGTGAATTCGGGCAGTATTATTGTGTCGTAGCTACCTGTAAATGGTGAGAATCATAGATGTTTTAGGTTTAGGATCACAATTATAATGTCTTTTCAGCAGTGATTTCAAAACCCATATTTCACAGAAATGATGATCATCCCTATGAATTTCTATTCCATAATTCACAGGAATAACTTATCTCTGTCAATTACAGATTTCAACAAAAGATAAAGATACAAATTACTATAGTTCACTACTGCTCTTGCCAGTATTATGTAGTCCTATTTTCAAAACACATTTTTCTGTTTCACAAACATGCATTATAAAAGATAACAGCTACCATGTTCTTGTGTTATAGAGACATTCATAAACCAGCCTTGATCGTGGTTGGTTAGAGTATCTGGAGAGACCCAACAATGCAATATAGAACAGGGGATATGCGAATTATGAACTTTAACGGCATAGTTTTGTATCACCCTGCTTTTCCTACAGGGGATCCGGCAGAACCTCCAGATGCTGGAATTGCTTTCTCTGCTGTCACTCTGGAGTGTTCGCCCCTGAAGTTCTGTCATAGGAGTTCTAGCATAGGGAAGGGATATGTGTGGGTTCTCTGAGGATATGCGCATATCAGTACTTAATTTGTAAAACAAAAGTGCCAGGGCTCTCGCCAGGAGGTCACTGCAGCTTGCACCACACATTGCTCCTGCCATGCTGACAACGACCGTACCAACACAAGTACTAACCATCACACTCCTAGAAGTGCGGCAATTCAGACTATTTCAGGCCCCCAAAGCTATAAGAAAGGGTTGGGCGGCAGGTAATAATAATTTTTAATGTATATTGAATTAATAATCAACTGTTGTTGTGGTTAACTCTACATTAGCCACACAGCAACACCTTGTGGCAGGCTGTCCCAAGCGCGGGTGCTGACAATTAGTTGCCAGTGCCGAGCACCGGAAACCACCGGCACAAATTAAGCATTGGGCCATATATGTAGATTTGTCAGTAAGGTGCGGCTGACTGGTTGCATCCTTAAGGCTATGTGTTGCAGTGGGAACATGCCTTCAACTACACAGGCTCCCTTTCTGCTTCTTTTTTATTTTTTAAAAACTATGCCAGCTTCATACTATGCAAAACTGGGTGGGCTGGGGAAGGGGGTTTAGAAAAATATTTGTCAGGCGCTACTAATGAAGAACGGAAAGAAAACGTATTCCAACTTGACAACTCAGTTCTGTGCGCTTAAAAAAACTCTACTTAGTAAAAGGCATTCACTTTATTCAAAGTTTTTAACTGGAGAGAGGGTAAAGTGGATAAAGAGGAAAACACTTATCATACATCAAAAATACTCAAATGCATCAGTTTAGTTGCAATGAAACAAAGTTCTGTACCAATTCAGAATCAACACCAATATACCGCTTCATCACTCCTTGAATCTTCAGGGACAGCATAGCGCTGTGATGTGTTTGATGTTAAAAATAGTAAGCTAACTGAGGTTATAATTGTTGGCACATTTTCATTTACTTTGCCTGGAATGGCAACATTATTTTCAGGTTGTTTCAGTCATTTCATCAGCACTGAATCTCAACTTCCTTCCAACAGGCGCATGCATTCTTTGTCTTTCATTGTAATAGTGTCACAGGACACCCTGCGGAAGGGAGATGGCTTGGACAATATCAGCTTCCACAACTTCTGACTTAACACCTATGCACCAGTAACGCCTGCACCACCATTGTTCTCTCCCAAAATGTTTTTGAACTCCTAGAGAAATGCTGCATTTTTAGGTCTCGCGCATAGCGTTGCAGTGCACAGCACTGCTCGCGCAGCGCAAGACCTTTAGAAAGGGCTTCTGAAAGGTACCCACACGCTCGTGCGTGTGGTTTTCCTTTTGGAAGCCCACATTGGCTGGAGCGTGCGTTTTTTTCACCGAGACGGCACGCGATTGGGCAAAGGCGGGTGCATGTCCCGCCTTTGCCGCGCCCATTCCCGACGGTGGCCAGAACGGGCAGCAGCGCGCGTTCGACTCGCTACCGCACTCCCTCCCCCCGCTGCTCTGTGGTGCGCGCGCACCACTGTTTATTTCTTTTTACCGCGCAGCCGCCGTTTTTTTTATTTGGGCAATGTATCCTTCAAATCAAAACGAAATAAATAACCACTACACCAACTTACAAAGACCAGGCCTATTGGCTTTGCCAATGCTTGCTTTACTTGTGTGATCCTCCTGCATTTTATTTTCCTACACTTGTATCTGTGTGCAGTGCGTCTCTCCACCTCTTCATCCTTCTAGGTTAAACCCTTCATCTCAACCTCTCTCCCTTCGGCACTCAGTCCTTTCTCTGTGTCTTTCACTCTGTGTCTGTCTCCTTCTCTCGCCTTCGGTCTCCGACAAACGCTCTTCCTGGCATTGCTGCCCGCTCTTATCTACTGATCTCGGACCTTTTGTTTCCCCTTTATGTGTCTCTTTGCTTTTACCATTTGAAGTTGTTTTCCCTTTCCCAATCCGCCTCTTTACCTATTACTTCTCCACTCTGACAGTTTGCCACGTTTTCTACCAATCTCTTCAAACATATATTTCTCATTCTCTGTTTCCTCTGCATGTCCCTATCTTTGCTCCTCGCTCACCATCTCTCCCCGCTTCTTAACGTGTTTCTTTTCAGATCTATACCACTTTCCCGCCTTAGCTGGGGTTTCGTTTACTTTTCTTGACCTGTGAACAGGCACCCTGCCTCCAGCACACACGGAAGGCGGTGGAGGGTACCTGAGCACCCAACCGAGGAGCCACCCGTTCAGCGGCGGCCGCGCCGGTGTGAGCCCGTGTTCTAGGGCACGAAGTGAGAAGCTCCGATCGGTTCTCATTCCCAGAGCTGGCCATAGGTCAGAGACCGCCCTGGGCGAGAACAAATTTGGCGCACCCTTTTCTTTGGAGCTCAGTCGTAGGGAGGCAGCTCCAGGGACCTCCCGCGCCCCCCTGGAGGTCAGCGCCCTGGGCGTGGGCCCAACTCGTGAATGCTAAGGGCCGGTCCTGCTCCTCAGGCATGCATGTCCGGGGAGCCCTGCGTGCCCCAGCGGTGAGATCATACGCAAGCCGAGCATTCTAGTCCAGAGGCGCGTGGTGTCTGAACCGGACAAGCTTATGAACCTTTTCGTCAATTTATAGCATGTGTTGCTGGGTGCCTTATGTTTGGATTGAAGCCATACAAGTGCACACCCTCAGCGTTCATATTTTAATGTGTATAAACTGCCGCACGCCCATTTTACAGTACAGCACTGTGCTTTTTTTTCTTATGCAAAGCTTTCCGTTTTTTGAGTCGTGACACACACTCTCTGACTTTCTTCTACATGCCAGCTCAGACTTTGTGTGACTTTTTTCATGTTCAGTAAACAGAAACCAGCAGATGCCATAGCAACGGCTGCACCAAAAAGGGAAAGTGTTTACATTACTTTCAGTTACGGAATATCCTAATAAAGAAGTATACATGCCCGTGGTTTGTCTTTTCTTCCGGTGGGATCTTAAAAAAGTTTTGGTGCTGGCTTACACAGTTCAGAGAATGAAGATATGCTGGCTCTTTGGCGTTAGAAATGTTTGGGGAATAGAAAAAAAACAAGACAATGTTGTAATTTCACATGATTTAGCCAAACGTGGTTGTGCCCTTCAGTTGAAGCACTCGGCATGGAGTAATACGATGGAGATTAATTTCTGCGTGGACAGGTATCAGAGCAGCTTGGCACACTATACACTGCATGCTGTGTGAGGCGCCATCTGCTGCCATTTTTATTGTTTTCTCCTCTGAGGTTCAAAGAGCTATTTTAGTTCACATCAAGTCCTAGAAATTCTGTTGTTTATTTTTTAACAACCTGTTCAACCAAGTACTTTCAAAGCAATAGGGGTTTCATTTTGTCTTTAGATCAGTTTTCTTCTCTCAGATGCAGCTCTGTTGGAAAATGTGCAGGTATGCCTCTGCGAGTTTTGCATTAATCTCTTTGAAATGTTTACCCCAAAATAAATGATGTGATGGAAAATTGTGTGTCGCAGGATAATGTTGGAAGGAAGGTGCTCAGACAGAAAAGTTACCGTTTTGCAAGAAAGCACCAGAATTCCAGAGTGCATAAAATGATGCATGCGTTCTTCTGTTTTATTGCTTGTTGAAAGCCAGTCCCCAGTACTGGCCCATTGTGATAGCGTTTATACTAGACCACCCCAAATTCCACATCCTAGATACATGTTCAGTGATTGCTCACCTCCAGTTGTCATTTGCTTATTTGAAGTCTCATCACATCCTCATGACTGTTCCTGGATCTAAGGTACTCTAGCAGAAGTGGTTTATTACTGGCAGGCTTCCAGGAAGCATAAATAATGATTTTTGAGTGTTACATTTCCATATCACAAATGTACCTTCACGGTTGAATATGATTTTTGTTAAGTAGAAAAAACAACATTTAAGCAAGTTTTAGCATGTTCATGACCGCACATTCTGATAGGCGTTTTGTGGGAAAATGGACAATGGTTTTTGTGAATCAAGCCCGGTGTAAGGAGTTCATTTGTGCTTGGTATTTGCTAGGTTATATTAAAAAACACACAATGTGTTAGTACCAATCTATTGGGAATATAAGCATTTCTGCTAGCCCAGCTAAACCTTGTCCTGTAAAGTGCACAAATGCTTTTGAGTTTCAGTTCCATTATATAATCAATACCATATTTTTGCGACGAGGACGAAAGAGGCCTGTGCTTTTGGCCAACAATTGTGTTGAATACTCTGATCCTTCAACTGCATCACTAGACCTGATCACTGGAGAAGGTCACACTGGCTCCAACGTGCTTATTCCACCTTGCTTGATTGTGTCTAGCTCCTCTGCGCCTTGAAGGAGAATCACATGGACAACAAAATAAATGAGGCAGCTTTAAAGGGGGCCACCCAGTGAATGTCTCAAAACACCAGGATACGTCATCCAACAAAGTAATGTTGTAGAATGTAACTGTGGTGGTTGAGATCATTTGTCACTTGTATCTGATGGTCCTTCCTACTAAGGCTCTATTAAGGTGTAACTATTTCTGCGTCTTGATTCTCACAGTAGCGAAGGTGAACAGTGAGGCTTCTCAGCGAGGTGGTGTGGTCAAGAGCTCAGAACTTAACAGCCAGGCAACAGATACAATACATGTAATGTCCAGAACAGAGCCTATGTATTGTGGAAAAATAAAGTACTTTAATCTCACATCAACAATAACCATTCAACAATCTGATGAGTACAGCATGTGGTAGAGAACAAGAAAACACATCCACTCTTACTGAGTGCTCAAAGAAAAGAAACAAGCATTTGCAATGCAACAGGTCTCGCATTATTAAAGTTTGAGCTATTGGTGTTGCATTATTTAGCAATGCCAATAGCTCAAACTTTAATAATGCGAGACCTATTGCATTGCAAATGCTTGTTAAAGCATGTTGTGACAGTCTCTGGTCAGAAGTTGAGAATACAAGCATTGGCATAGCCAATAGGTCTCGCCTTTGGGACCTTATAAGTGTTTAGCCATGCCACAGTTGATGTTGTTGCACCAAGGATATTGTGCTGGATAACTAAACACTTATAAGGTCCCAAAGGCGAGACCTATTGGCTATGCCAATGCTTGTTTTCTTGTGGGGTGGGGGGAAGGGGCAAAGCTACAATGCGGGAGAGGGGGCATACCAACAACAGGGGTGGGAGGGTGAAGCAAAGCAACGGCACGGGAGGGCGGGAGGGGCGGACAGGGCAATCAATGATAGAGCAAGCAACAACACAACAATGACAGGGCAACACCGTCACAACAACAATGGGGCAAGCAACAACAGCGGGGCAAGCAAAAACAAAGATAGCCTGTGAATGTGTGCGCTGCTAAAGTACCACCGAAGTCTGACAAGCACTGAACGGACACACACTAGGCAAGGAACCAGTACTTGGGTCTTGCTTCTGGGGAGAGACAAACACGAAGAGGAAGTGAAGCCGGCATGCACTGACCAAGGAGAAGCAAGGCAATGAGAGTGACGATGAAGCCAACCAATGACATGCAATGGGTGGGCTCTAAGCCCCCTGTAAGTCAACAAAATATCTCGCAAGAGAACGCACAAGCGCTGACTCAGGCAAAACCTAAAAATGACCTGTCTGTCTGCCTCCTGCCACAGCTAGATTTGAGTTATACAAATACCATTACATACATATAATGTGGCACATTGTTTACTGAACAGGTTGCTATATATCATGTGCCTGTCTCCTTCCCGTCCCAGCTATGTACCACTACAAATATACGCACATACATTGAGGTACATTGCTTACTGAACAGAATGCTATGTATATTTTGTAAGTATTTTGTTTAAAATATATCCATCTGCGTGTTTTATAAATATCCATTGCTTTGTGTGTTTTACATGCAGTTTTGTGCCTGCAATGTGTTTTACACACTGGCCCTCATTATCACTGACATGGTAATACTGATGAGGAAATATCCTACCCTGTATTACCGAAACCTTTGTGTACGATTGTGGTGGAGTATTGCTTCATTCCTTAGAATTGTATCATTCCTTAGAATTAAAATGATTTTACCATGTTCAACTTGGTGAAATTTGTTGGGTAAGAACTCCAGGTTCTGTAAATCATACACAAATTGTAATCCATTGGGTCACAAACTCATGTTTCTATCTAAATAGGGTTTACTGTCCCAGACATGAGGGCCAGTTGTCTGTGTGTGTTACATGTGTCTTTCATTTTCTACTGTATTAAGGGTCTGCAGTTGCTTAATATTTTACATTGGTCCCTTCCATTTTATTTTAGGAGTGCTCTGTGATGCTTAGTAGTGTTTCATTGGTATCTTACCTGAAGGGTATTTGGCGTTTCCTTATTTCACATGGACTCTTGACTTAATAATATCAGTGTTTTGGGCTTTGTTTGGTATTATTTACTGGGGGCCTGAGTCACAAAGGTAATAAACGTATACTTTTGTGTAAGTTTACGATTGTTTCCTATTCACAAAGGTATATAAAACGATAGGACAGACCTATCTTTTTTTGTGTGGAAATGCCGCAGTCATAAAGATACTACTAGTAAAATACCTTTGTGAATGGCAAATAATCGTAAACTTAATCAAAAGCGTAAGTTTACCTTTGTGAATCAAGCCACATGTGTTTTGTGCATACTAGGCTCCATGCAGGTTTTTATATATGCCCTCCCTTACATGAATGATGCGTTTTATATATATAGTTTTTGCTGGTCGTATGGTTGAAACTTGGCGCGAGGGTATAAGAGCACCTTTCAAGAGAATCAAATTACGTTACAACTTTGTTTCTATTTTTTGATTAAATTATTTGCCCAAAATCAAAGGAATTTGAGCCGAGGCCACGTCTTCTCCACATGTCATGAATTGTGCACTGCAGCGTGCTTACTTGCACGCGATGCTTTTCTGTGACAGCCTGATGTGTGTACTTCCGCCTGCATGCAGTTTATCAGGGTGTGCTGCTGTTGTTGAGGTTATTGCGTGTGCACAGTGCAAGGGTCCTGATTGGCTAGAGGCGATGTCATGTTTTCCAGCCGTGGTGAGTCAGTGAGCGCTATTTATAGCTTGTATGAGGAGATGGGCCGCTCCTTAAGTATATTGCGAAATTTTCCCCGTAGCAGTTTTGGAAATGTAAATCATTTTATTCACTGTCGTGTTGGGGGTAAGAGAGGGGGCAGCGTAATTAAACGGTCATTATGACTGAGACCTAATAGCCTGCGTCGGAGTCTATCAGGTCACCATTACTTTAACTGCTGGCATCTCCCACAATGGCTGCCATATATTTTTTTTGTTACATGTTACATTTACTGGGTGCGTTAACAGCTCAAGCCAGCTGTATTTTTAATGGGTAAATGCCATTATTATTTTGCAGGAAGCAGGTCTTCTGTGGTTTAATCATGTCCCCCTTTTTTCCTACTAGAAATTTGCGTCCTTTCCCTTCAATGAAATATCAAGCCGCTAATAATCTCATATTAATGAAAGTAGCCTGTGGTGACACCGGGGATCTCGTTATAAGCAGGACCACTGGAATTATGCGGCAGGGGAGGACCACATTATGTGACATGGTTCACTAAATTATGCAGCAAGAAAAGGCAAATTGTGTGGCTTAATGTAGCACATCTTGTGATAGCATTACTTCATTATTTTGTCATTTTTTCATACGGTAGCACTGTCTGGGAAAATATTTCACCTTATTAATGCCAGTGTAATACCCAAATGCAGCAATAAGCTACTGAAATATGAACAGCTAGCCTTTTGTGAAGGGTCTTCCACTGTGCAGGAACACGTGTTGCCATGCTTCTAGTAACTTTTGATCCGTTTGAGCTATAGGCAATTTTTTTGTGTAAAATCTGCAGCAGATGATGGATTCTGTGGCAGATGATTCAAATCCATAACTATGCGAAAAATGCTGCAGCAGCAAAACGGCATAATTCCAGTGGCCATTGCTATAAATTGTATTCTTAGCAGTGCATGGGTAATCCCACATTGTGAGTTACCGATACTGTAGTGAATGGTATTTGTAAGTTGTGCGTTTAAAGGCCCATTCTGAATTTTTTACTCAGGATTTGTGAATTACTGGGTGAATCTATGGCTTGGAAGTGTCTTCGGCAGGCTTTTCTTTCATTATGGGGCATTTTTTCTGTGCAGATTTCTCCAGGTTTTTTCTTGGCGAAATCTCTGCGGAGTCCCCCTAGCATAATGGGTCCTGGTGCAAGCAAAGAAAATGGCCCCATTGGCTGCTCTTGGGGTATTAAAATACAGCATTAATGAAGGTTTAGTGGGCCAATCAGGGCACGGGGACCTGTTGCCCCTGCACCAATTGTAGCCACGCCCCTGTGGAGGCCCTTATTTAGAGATTCCCAGAATTAAGACGTCACAGATTGTGATTTCGGCCAATATCTCCACCCCAATCTCCAAGCATTTTGAGTTCAAGACTCCAGAAGGGGAATCATGTGCTTAACCAAAATTACCCGGTCTGTTTCTGCTTGAAATTCCCGAGTCTGAGCCTCTGATCTCTTTAAACGGCAGACATTTCGCACCTGCTGTGAGCCGGTGAAAACTGTTCCAGGAACCTCTGTTCTATTGCGCCCAACAAAACAAAGCCGCAGTAATTCAGGACCCACCTATGTATTAACAATTGCCAGACAAAATGTACAGCTGTAATACCTTTAAAACTCCAGTTTTCCAAATTGCACTGAGTCAGTCTCTTTTGACTGACTGCCTTATGACATAATGTGGGTGATCGTAACCCGGCTGGGTGGAGATTGTGCTATATAAAACAACTCTTAAATGAATGAAAACAGCATTGGCAAAGCCAATAAGCCTGCCTTGGCAAGCTGGTGAAATTAATGTTTTTTTTATTTGTATTGCATGCATATGTCACAAAAATAAAAATGTGGTGCCCTCCAAACGTAGCAACCATATGCTTGTAATAAAAATTTTACATTTAAAAATAAATTAACCATTGTATTCAATTTTAGTAGAACAGTGCATGTGCTTCATTAGAAGGCAGGGTTGTTTAGGTCAGTTATGTTTTTTTTAAACTTAGTTTTAATGCATACCACAGGAAAATCTAGTTTTTATTTGCTCAAAGGGTACTATTGGTTTCGAATTACTCTAACCTGAAGACATTGTTTAAATACACAAGGATGACTAAAAACAACAAATGGATAAAATATAGAATAAAAAAGCATTGGCAAAGTAAAGAATTGACCCACCAGCCCTGGCACCGGAGTGCACTTCTTTTTAGGTGGATGTACACATAGGATCTGGCAAAATGCTGTAATTCAGAGCAAAAGCATTCAGTGCTGAAGAGGACTGAGCAATTGCCCCCTGCTGTATGGTTGGGTAGGCCAAAGACAAATATATCATTGACAATTGAACAGACCATTGGATGAAGAGGACTAGTCCAAAGACCCTATATATAATATATATATATCCAAAATATGTACTTTGCATTATTTATGAATTATGTTGATTACATGAGGCTGGTTAGAAAACTAATGCTAGCTGTGGGCTAACCCTAAAAAATAATTAAAAAACCAAGCCTATGAACGCCTGCAGTGCTTTTAGGCCCCAGGAACCCCGCTAGGTAGTGGCCCGTAGGTGCAGATTCATAGAAGGCCACATTGGGACCCTTCTGTGAAACATGAAGTTTGAAAGGAGAAAATTAGTATTCCTCTATGATAAAGAGGCTGGACACAGCATTTTTTCAAGGTCACTCAGTACCTCTGTGCATGGAGAAGTTCCCTCTGTGTGTCCAAAGAGGCACGACCGCTGCTCTAGAAACGTCAGCGCAGTGTTCAGTGTTTCAGTGTCATCTTAAGGGTTTTAAGGGCCTGGACAAGAGATATTTGGGGGGGCCCTGTTGGGCGCAACTTTGTATTTTATTACCCATTTCCTGCTAATTCAAGCCTTATGTTGCCTAAAAATATTGAATTATATGTTGAAGACTGAGATACAGAATTACACAGAATTGAGTCAGAGAGAAAGTTTACTTTCCCAGGGGGCCCCATGGAAGGTGGGCAATTTGCTCACTTTGCCCATGCCTTAAAATGTCTCTAGATGCTGCTGTCTGCATATTCCTACAGACCACAGAGATACACCATGCCAGGACACCTCCCCATGGATTAGCGAATCGGTGACTGCAGCAAGGAATTGCTGTCTGAACATGGGGTTCTGTTCTGGCACAGTGCCGTTACTGCCGACAGAGCCTATTACTGTCCCTCCCCCACACCTCCTGCACCTTGAACAGAGAGTACAAAGAGTGTCCATTAAGTACAGACTGGGCTCCACGAGAACTGCCCTGTTCAAAACACAGGCTACGTCTTCCTACTGAGGCTGCTTGGAAGAGAAAGAGTTCTCAGGATCAGGGTCGACCCTAAATCGGATTGACCGGGACAGCGCCCTGGGCGGAAAGAAAATGTTGTGTTTGTTGTGGGGAGGGGGTCGTTGCAGTGTGACGGCAGGAGATGTGAGGAAGATGGGAGGAGGGCAGGGGTTTGATGGGGTGCTAACAATTACTCTATACATTAAGAAATGATTACAAAGTCTTTAAAGGGACCCGATTCAGACCAAGTGGGATGGAAGAGCTGCTGCTTGCATGCCATTGTCAGGCAGCTCCCTGCTGCGCCCCTCGGAATATTGGCGCCCCGGGCCTGGGCACAGCTCTCTCATGCCAAAGGCCGGCCCTGCTCAGGGCAGGCTGTCTCCCTTCGTAGAGGCAGTTCACTGGGCAGATAGACAGCTAGCAGCACAAGTACATCTCCCAGCCAATAAATTATGTACAGAAGACACTCGCCCAACAGTAAAACTGACCCCTGCACAGGCTTGGTAAAGGAGTAAAACTCCCCTAAAGTAATCAGAATAGTGACATTGATGTGTTGAAACAAACCTTTGATCACATAAGTGGGTAGACAAATATTTTGAAGTGTAAAGCTTTAAAAACCATTAGTGAAAACACACAAAAAATGAAATTGTAGGACATTTACATTTTAACTTGTTAGTATGTTTACTTTTACATAAAAAGTGTAGAGCTATGGCGGGGTAAATGGTATGATAAGGGTCAGGGAGGGATTCTATGTGTATAATGGATTAACAGCAGCAGTACTGGCACCATTTTGCTTAAAATGACGAATTATGCTGAATCCAACAATTGAATGTTATGATTGTTGTTGTTAGGTTAGGGTTGCTTATAGCATAAGTGTGTACCTCTAAAACATATATTTTTTTTAATTAAACATTTTTCAACTTTCAATTTTAAAATAATTTACAGCTGAATAAGTTACATTAATTTTCGAACTATGTTTATTTCTGTTTAGAATTTCTGGCTTTCAAACTTTAAATTTTTAACTTTGAATGTACATTTTAAATTGATGCATACTATTTGACGTATCAAGTGAGCTGTTTTAAGTATCTAGCACAGTATTTGGTAATTTTATCACCAGAAAAAAATGCAAGAAAAAAGAACCCCGTAATAACTAAGGAACCAGAACATTTCTAGATTCAAAGATGGCGCAGGGAGGTGGTAGTTTGCGAGTAGAGGCCTTGGGTGGGGGATGGGAGGCTGGGGTACCCCCCCCCCCTTAACACCCAGTAAGAAAGAAGGAAAAAGCAAATTTCAATCTCATCTCCGAATAAAGAATAAGCAGTAAAATACATTTTGATAAAATCAATTCGTTTTCTGTTTGGGTTATTTTTTCTGTAATACTGTACCCAAGTGAGTTTGTTGTCTGTTTCTGTCCGTGGGTTATCTGTTCCTGTGTTCGTTGGGCGGGATGTTGTGTGTGCTTGTGCTGTAAGTACTGTGTAGGTTTCTGCTGGAAGATTGTACTGTCTGCACTTGTATATGGGTGTTGTGTATGCGTGCATTGTGTATATGGTGTATGCTTCCAATGTGGTGGTGTTGGTGTATGTTGCATGTGATGTAGCTGTGTATTGTATGTGTGGTACGTCCCTCTGTCTATGGGTGTTATTTGTATCCATGGTCGTCTTTATGTGTTTTCTTTGGTAGGCTTACCTGATATATATATATATATCCCTGTCTATTTGAAACTGAATGACATATGGAAAGAAAGTTCTTCTTACATTTGTTCCTTTACTTCTGCAGGCCCAGGTGAGCCAAGGCCGCTTCATTCCTGAGCACCGACCTCTAAGCGCAAGAAGTGCTAACAATGTTCGCCAAGACTCCCTCGACTACCATGACCAGGGTTCACGAAGCATGTGCCCTGCAGGTAAAACGAATTATATCCTTCATTTATTTTTATTTCGCATTGTTTTAAAGATGCAAGCTTGGTCCAAGCGGGTTGCAGAGCGTGGTACATCATATGATAACAGAATATGGTGCAAACACAATAAAGGGTACTAAAGCATACATGTGATAAAGGTACAGAGAGATCAAGGGGAAAGTATGGGTTTACAATTCATGAGAAATAGCAACCTATGGCGAGGCAACCAATTGCAGCGTGTCCACGGCTTAACAGCGCCACCAAACCCATGCACAAATTCAACATTTGTCATCTTCTAGTGCCAGATCTGGCAAGGCACCCCAACAGTTTTGCAGAAACGTTTCATTTTTTTCAAACCAACAACACTGAGCAAGGAGCGACAACTCAGTAGATTTGAGTTCAGCTGGCTAAGAATATGTGAACAGTTTTTAGTCCAGCGAAAAGGTTTTAAACACCCAAAAACCTGTCATCCAAAAGTAAATTGGCATAACCAAACCAAAAAAGGTGGTGGGTTTAGAATTGATTTCAGAGTAAAAGTGCCAGGATGCAGCTACTGCGACCAGCGGGGATCCAGGGACCAATGTCACGCTTCAGGGAGAGACCATTTCTAGAGTCCAACTGGTCTCCAAAATCATTGTTCACAAAGGGTCACTACTGGTTGTTAGGAAGCACTTAGCACCCACATTAGATCCACTGGGGCATCAAAGTTTAAGGCTTACATCTCCTATACAGCAGGTTGCAGTTGAACTTTTTGATGGTGGGGCCTTCGACACCCACCAGAACCATTAGCACTAGCAACTGAGGATCAGGAATCTGGGGTTAGGGACCAGGATCCTATTGCATCATTAAACCATGATGTTCCTAAACTCGTAAAGCATTTAGAATTTGCTGATTTCAAATATTTCTGAAATCAGCCAGTGAAAAACTACTCTCAGGTCTAGACTAAAAATTTAAAAAAAACTCTATCTCTCTGGGTCTGGGAACAGTTTGATATATGCTTCCACAATATTCAGGGAAGGTGGTAATCAAGGAAAATTCAAACATACACCAGTTGTAGTCCTTTATAGTCAGTTGTGAGCAAGACCAGTAGCTCGAGACAGATAAACAGATAGAATGATACTTTTCTCTGCAATAAACTAAAATAACATGAATGCTGGAGTGCCACCCGTCCTTTCAAGCGAGAAACTGTTATATGGTCCCATTCAGTGGACATTGTTGACTACCAGCTGAAGCACATGCTTTGCTTTCAGTCGAGGTCAGCAGCAGCAAACTCTTATCACTCCTGGTCAGCTTCAGTTTATCAGGTTGACCTCCATTTCGACTCAGATACCTGGGTCTTGATTGCAGGATCTCAAGAGCAGAATCTTACCTGCATGGTGATGCACCATGACTCTTCCAAAGGTCTAATCTTGTTTCCAATCTTTAGGGGTGTGAGAGCAACGTGGATTTCTTCGTCCTGGTCAGAGATCTCCCCATGGTGGTGCTGTAAGCGTCTTTTGAAGAACTGTCAGAAAGAAACAACTTGTCCATGAGAGGCAGTTCTTCTCCAGTTAGAGGGGAATGAGGTGGACTGATTATTCATAAATTCATAATAAGTCTTTACAAGGTGTGGTAATACCACACCTTGTAAAGACTGCGCCTGGAGGTATCCAAATTCGTTGTGTACTGTATTACCTCCCCACATACACTGCACTGTGTTCAGGCCCAGTACTATGATCCCCCCTGGGGATAAACATAGGCCTTCCCTTTCCAGCCCAGTCACGCCCCCACTTTGTGGGGGATTTGTGAGAGCTGAGATTGCCAACACTGTAATTCTTTCTTGGCGGGGTGATGGAAGGGGTGAATATATGGAGAGCTCTAGCCCCCGCTACTGTTTGACTATCCTTGCGCAGAGGATATAGGTGAGCTGCTGTCCATAGCACTGCAAGGTCCTGATCTAGTATTTCTGTAGCACAAAACTAGCCACATGGCCAACAGAGTGCTTTAAAAGTAACTATTACAACATCAACAAATACCTTAAATTATGTGCTAGGAAAGGTAGCAGCAGAGGTGAAGATCTGAGTCCGCTAGTCTTGGAGGTGTATTCTGAAGAGGAAAGTCTTCAAGTCTTTCTTGAAAAGTAATTGGTTAGGGTGATGACACAAAGTCCTCAGATTTCTGGAGGTGGTGTTAAATGTGGAGTAGAATCAATCAGTAGAATTTCTTCCACCTTATCCCCATAATCTAGGAAATTTTCACCTCGGCATTAACCTTCAAATGTAGCATTTTCTTTAGAAACTAGGGGGGCAAACTCTAAATGATGCCGCAGTCTGTGTTTGTGGGAGGGACCCACTGAGAGCCCTGGAGCCTCCAGCAGTGCAATCCTTCACGTGTGCTGACGGTACAGGCGAGCTGCAGCCTCTGGCCTTGCCGATGTCTCCTTGTTTGTAGTAGAAGACCTTCAGTCAATAAACTGCAAGCATCTTGTGTGGGAGATTGTTAGATTTGGGGGTCTCTAGTTGGCAGAGGTATGTACCTTTGTCCAAATAGGGACCCTTGCGTCTAGTCAGGGAAAGTAGGTACACTCCCGAAATAACCCCTGCTCACCCTCTTGGTAGCTTGGCACGAGCAGACAGGCTTAGTTCAGAGGCAGTGTGTAAAGCATTTGTGAACACATACAGTAATCAAGTGACAACACTACAAATGGACACCACACAGGTTATATATTTATAAAAATAGGTATACTTTATATAGATTTATCACAAGACCATAAACGACAAAAATAATCCACAATACTGTTAAGAATACTTAGTTCTGATCAAAAAGGCTTAATTCAAGGTTCTGTGCGAGTCGGTAGCCTCCTCCGGCTACGGCGATGTCGAGAACAAACAGAGTCTAACAAATCCAGCTGACCGCGTCGAGACGGGCCAACACAGCGTAGACAGACTCGGTCACAGTACCTTTTACTTGAAGCGGCAGGCACGGGCGTGCGAGCCGGATGGCTGTTCGTCGCGGTCGCGATGCAAAAATGGAAGCGTTGCAGGACGCGTTGTCCCTCGATGCGGTGCAGGCAGCGGCTCGTTGACGTCGTCGAGACGGAGTCGGTGAGACCAGGGCCGTGCGTTGCAGGGCGAGACGGTGCTTCGATGCGGTGCTGGCAGGTTGCGGTGCGGCGACGGAGCCGGATTCAGGAGCTGGCGTCGATCAGTCCGGACAGCGGTGCGAGTCGGGCGGTGCGTCGCAAAGCGTGCGAGCGGTGCCCAACTCCGGTGCGGTCACAGGACTCGAACTCAGCAGCAGTGACCGTGTCGGTCGGACCAGTTCGATTCGGCGTAGCGAAGCGTTGCAGGACGCGTTGTCCCTCGATGCGGTGCAGGCAGCGGCTCGTTGACGGAGTCGGTGAGACCAGGGCCGTGCGTTGCAGGGCGAGACGGTGCTTCGATGCGGTGCTTGCAGGACACCGAGTCGGTCGTGAGAGTCGGTCACAGCTCCCTACCTCTGTAGCCACTGAAACAGAGTTTCCAGCAGCAATTCACAAAGGGGGTGAAGTCCAATGGTCCTGGGACTTCGGTCAGGGGGCAAGCTCTCTTCCAAGCCCTTGGAGATCCTTCACAAGTTGATGAAAGTCACAGCAAAGCAAAAGTTCCTTTCTCCTCTCTTTGGCAGTCAGGCAAACCACTGCAGGCCAATCCCCCAAGCAGCACTTCAGGCTTAGGGATAGTTTCTCCTCAGTTTCTTCTTGGTTCCGCTCCTCAGTAAAGGTTTCTTCTTGTTCCCAAAAGTGATCTAATTTTCCTGGGGTCTGGGTGCCCCTCTTATACCCTGATTCTCTTTGTTCTCTGGAGGCAGAGAGGCCTCTGCCTAGTCCAAAACCAGTTCTGGTCAGTCCTGGAGCACTTTGTTTTTCTGACTCCTTCTTTCCTTTCAGAATGTGGGGCAGAGTGCTCAGCCGCCCGGCAGGAGGTGGAGCCAGCATTGTGGAAGGCAGGCACAGCCCTATTCAGACCCAGGTGCAACTCCTCCCTCCACTCTGGCTGCAGATCTTTCTATTCAGCCCTGCGCTGACTCACCCTGTCTCCGGTAGCCACCCCCAGCCCCTGTCACTCAATCTCCAGACAAGGAATACACAACCTAGCAGAGGCAGGCTTGGATAGTTAGGCAAGAAAATACCCACTTTCTAAAAGTGGTATTTTCGAACACAGAATGTTAAAACCAACTTCACTAAAAGATGTATTTTATCATCCTGAGTTCAGGCATACTAAATTCGTTTTTCTACCATGTTCCCTGGGTCCGTTCTGACTATAAGGTGTAATAGTCAGTCTGCCCATTCTGGCCTATGGGGAGCAGGTAGCCTTGCAATAGTGAAAAACGAAAATGGCTGTAATTCACTATTAGGACATGCCACACACACCAGGGCATGTCCTACCTTATACTTACAATGCACCCTGCCCTAGGGCCTACTTTAGGGGTGACCAACATGCAGTAAAGGGAAGGTTTTAGGGACTGGTAAGTGGGTGTACTCACCAAGTCGACATGGCAGCCCTAGGCTGCACACAGGCTCTGCGATGGCAGGCCTGAGACACATTTTACCAGCCGCTTCTGTGGGTGGCACAACCAGTGCTGCAAGCCCACCAGCGGCATTGGATTTACAAGCCCTGGGCACACTGAGTGCACTGTACTAGGGACTGACAAGTAAACCAATCATCCAATCATGGAGTCACTAATACATGTATCAATTAACGATAGGGAGCACTTGCACTTTGGCACTGATTAGCAGCGGCAAAGTGCCCATGAGCATCTAGTCCAGCAAAAACATATCGGCAACAGTGGAGGCATTACGAAAAAATGGAAGGGAGACCCACGCCAAGGATGCCAGGTCTAACACGTGTCCCCTCCAGCTGAAATGTGGGGAGAACTATCCTACCCCTAGGGAGTTCTCATCGCTAAGGCGGAAAAATCTGGACAGTCCATCAGCATTGGCGTGTTCTGTACCAGGGCGGTGTTCCACCGTAAAGTCCATCCCCTGTAGGGAAATGGACCACCTCAACAGCTTTGGATTCTCACCCCTCATCTGCATCAACCATCTGAGGGGCCTGTGGTCTGTCTGAACCCGGAAGTGAGTCCCAAACAGGTATGGTCTCAGCTTCTTCAGTGCCCAGACCACAGCAAATGCCTCACGCTCAATAGCACTCCATCTCTGTTCCCGGGGAAGTAACCTCCTACTGATGAAGGCTACAGGTTGGTCTAGGCCCTCCTCATTGATCTGTGATAGAACAGCCCCTACACCATGCTCTGAAGCGTCGGTCTGAACAATGAACTCATTGGAGAAGTTGGGTGCCTGGAGCACAGGCGCCGTGCACATGGCAGTCTTCAAGGTGTCAAAAGCTTTTTGACAGGCGTCAGTCCAAATCACTTTCCTGGGCTGCTTCTTGGAAGTCAGCTCTGTCAAGGGGGCAACAATGCTGCCATACCCCTTGACGAATCTCCGGTAATACCCGGTGAGTCCTAGGAAGGCTCTCACCTCTGTCTGGGTCTTGGGGGGCTCCCAAGCCAGGATGGTATCAATTTTCGGTTGGAGGGCGCCACCTGGCCGCTCCCAACCTGGTGTCCCAAGTACACCACAGAACCCTGCCCAATCTGGCACTTACTCGCCTTGATTGTGAGGCCTGCTCTCCGCAGCGCCATCAACACTTCCCAGAGGTGGCGCAGATGTTCTTCCCAACTGGCACTGAACACTGCGATGTCATCCAGGTAGGCGGCACTGAAATCCTCCAGTCCAACCAACACCTGGTTGACCAACCTCTGAAAGGTGGCAGGGGCATTCTTCATCCCAAAGGGCATCACCCGGAACTGGTAGTGCCCATCTGGTGTGGAGAATGCTGACCTCTCTTTTGCCCCATCAGTCAAGGCGATCTGCCAGTACCCAGACGTTAAGTCAAACGTGCTGAGGTACCGCGCAGCCCCTAACCGATCTATGAGCTCATCAGCTCTGGGGATGGGGTGGGCGTCAGTCCTGGTGACGGAATTGAGTCCCCTGTAGTCCACACAGAACCGGAGTTCTGGTGTGGCACCAGGCGCGGCAGCTTTTGGAACCAAGACCACGGGGCTGGCCCAAGGGCTGTTAGAGGACTCAATCACCCCTAGCGCAAACATCTTGGAGACCTCCTCCTTGATGCAGGCTCTGACCCTGTCAGTCACCCTGTAAGCCTTGTGCTTCACAGGAAGACTGTCCCCAGTGTCCACATCATGGACGCACCAATGAGTGACACTGGGAACCAGGGAGAACAGGTCAGGGAACTGTCCCAACAGTTGGCGACAGTCACCCTGCTGCTCAGGTGTCAGGGAGGTAGAGAGGTTTACTCCCTCCACTGATCCATCTTGCTCTCGGGCTGACAGGAGGTCAGGAAGAGGCTCGGTCTCCTCCTCCATTCCATCATCTGTAGCTAAGAGCATGCCCACTTGGGACCTCTCCAAGTGGGGCTTCAGGCGGTTCACATGCAGGACCCGCAAGGGGTTCCTGGGAGACTGCAAGTCCACCAAATAGGTAACTGGACTCTTGCGCTCCACCACCGTAAAAGGGCCGGTCCACCTGTCCTGGAGCGCACAGGGCTCCACAGGGGCCATGACCCACACTTTCTGACCAGGCTGAAGCTCTACCAGAGTGGCATTCTGGTCGTACCACCGCTTCATCTCCTCCTGGCTGGCTTCCAGATTTGCCTCAGCAAGCTCTCTGAAACGCCTAGTCTGGTTCCTGAAGGCCAGCATGTAACTGTATACATCCTGGGGAGGTTTCCTGGGAGATTGCTCCCAGCCTTCCTTGACCAAACTCAGAGGTCCTCGCACCGGGTGTCCATAGAGGAGCTCAAAGGGACTGAACCCTAGAGACTTCTGTGGCACCTCCCGGTATGCAAACAACAGGCATGGTAAGAGGACGTCCCATTTACGCCTCATGGGTTCTTCCAGACCCATAATCATGCCCTTGAGGGTCCGGTTGAATCTCTCAACCAGACCATTTCCTTGAGGGTGGTAAGGAGTGGTGAACTTGTAAGTTACACCGCACTCCTGCCACAGGGACTTCATGTACTTGGACACGAAGTTGGTACCTCGGTCAGACACCACCTCTTGAGGGAATCCCACACGTGAGAAAATTCCCATCAGTGCCCGTCCCACCACGGGGG
This sequence comes from Calotriton arnoldi, assembly GCA_963921515.1. NCBI lineage: Eukaryota > Metazoa > Chordata > Amphibia > Caudata > Salamandridae > Calotriton > Calotriton arnoldi. The sequence continues at coordinate 4,285,644 of CAWUFW010000277.1, forward strand.
CCGTCACTGTCCTCAGAGGGATGGCTTCAGGGTACCGGGTGGCATGGTCCACCAAGACCAGGATAAACCTGTTGCCCATGGCTGTCTTGGGGTCCAGTGGCCCCACAATGTCAATACCCACCCGTTCAAAGGGGGTGCTGACCACAGGGAATGGCTGGAGAGGAGCCTTGTGCTTCCTCCCACTCTTTCCACTTGCCTGGCAAGTCTGGCATGTTCTGCAGTGAGTGGCGGCACTCCTGCGCATCTGGGGCCAATAGAAATGGGTAACAAGCCTGTCAAAGGTCTTGTCCTGCCCCAGATGTCCCGCTAACGGTACATCATGAGCCAACCCCAGTAGGAAGGCTCTGAAGCGCTGGGGTACCACCAGCACACGGGCTGACCCAGGCTCAGCAACCTTAGGCTCTGAATACAGGAGACCATTCTCCCAGTAAACCCAATGTGATCCAGACTGATCACCTGCTGCCTGGTCTGTGGCCTGTTGCCTCAGACCCACGAGAGAAGGGCATGTGTTCTGCTCCTTGCAGAACTCTTCCCTGGAGGGTCCTCCTTCTTGCTGCCAATGGGTCAGCTCAGGTAGGTCCCCCAGTTCAGCTACCTGTTCCCCTGTAGGCTCCAGGGCATCCCCCTCAGGGTCTGCCTCCTCCTGGACCGTGGGAACCTCGGGGGCCGGTTTCCCGCGCCCCCTGCCTCCTCTCTCTCCGGCAGGCACCTGGGCCTCCCTCTCAGGCTCCAGGTCCTCTTGAACACCTTTAGCTGCCATTGACCGGGTGGTCACACATGCCCAATCAGGCAAGCCCAACATTTCTAAATGCGCACTCCGCTCCACCTTAGCCCAAGGTGAGCTCTCCAAATCGTTCCCTAACAAACAGTCAACAGGCATGGCTGGCCTCACAGCTACTTGAAGAGTACCCGAGACCCCCCACTCAAAGGGAACCTGAGCCACCTTGCAGTGACTCTCTGTGTTGTCAGCGGCAACAACCGGATAGAATGCATCAGGGATAACCTGCTCTTTAGACACCAGGTGACACTTGACAGCTGTCACACTGGCTCCTGTGTCTCTCAGAGCCTCCACCCTATGGCCATTGATGGTCACCCACTGCCTGTATTTCTTAGTGTTCTCAGGCAGCGGGGTCCTAGGGACCATCTCAGAGTCTCCTAATGAGACAAGGGAAAACACTGTGGGATCCCCCCACCTTGGGCACCCAACTCCTCCCCCAGGGCTACACTAGCCAACTGCCGGGGGACTGCACTGGTGGGTGCTGGTTTTCCATGCAAAGGGCAACGAGGATCGTTTGCCTTGTGGCCAGGGGCGCCACACTTGTAACATACCAGTGGTCCCTGGTGAACAGGGGGGCCTGTCAGGGCCACTGGCTTCTTCTCAGGGGGAGGCTGGGAACCTTTCCCTTGGTTCCCTTGGGGTCTACTTTGGGGCCCTTTATGGAACTCCTTCTGTTTACCCTTGTCCCCCCACTCTTCTGCTGGGGACCCTGCCCACCCTTGGCGGAGTCTCCCACGTGACCCTTGTGGACCCGGGTACTCACCCAGCGGTCCGCCTCCTCAGCAAGCTGCCTAGGGTTAGTCAGCTTACTATCAATCAGGTGCTGGCGTAGCTCAGGAAAACAATTACCGGACAAGTGCTCCCAGGCAATCAAATCAAAGAGCGCCTGAAAATCAGTCGCTTTGCTACCCTTTACCCAACCATCCAAGGCTCTGCAAAAGAAGGTCACATATTCAACCCAGGTACTGCTTTCAATTTTACTACAGTTCCTGAACCTTTGCCTATAAAGCTCAGGGGTCAAACCATATCTAGTCATTAAGGCATCCTTCATGTGGCTGTACGAATTATAGACTTCAGAGGGCAAATCCAACAAGGTATCCCGCCCTTCACTGAGGAACCGTCCCCACAACCCCGCTCCCCAATCCTTCTCAGGGACCCGGTGGGAAGACATGGCTACCTCATAGGCTTTGAACCACTGCCCTATGTCGTCATTTTTAAAAAACTCCTTCACCACATCTTTGGGAATATACACCCTAGCTTCAACAGGCACAGGCGGTACACTGCCACCAGAGGGAGTAATCTCTAAGCTCTTGGCCTTCAATTCCAACTCCCTCAAAACTTTCTCATGTTCAAACTGCATTTTCTTTTCCTCTAGGGCTAATTTCCTTGTTTGCATTTCGAATTCTAACTGCTTATTCAGCTTGAGTTTGGTCAGCTCCATTTCGTGCACCCTACTCTCTTTCCTGTCCTCCAACTCCTCTGGAGACAGTCCTCTGGCAGAAACACTGCTACCTACTGGGGAAGGTGGTCTTCTAGCCCCTAGACCCAATAGCCCCTCCAGCTGCCCTTCTGCATTCTCAGCCCCCTCCACAGGGGCACTCCTTGATTCGACCCAGGCCCTCAGCGCCTTTTGGAGGTCCTCCTTCCTGGAGATCCCGGTCATGGACACTTTAAACTTTTTGCAGAATTGCTTGAGCTGCTTAAGGGTGTAGCATTCTAGCCTCTCTTCTTCCCAATCACATTCAACAGAGGCTACTGATGCTGGTTTCTCCATAGTGACTGAACTTGGCATTTGCAAAAATAGGAAATCCCAGAAAAAATGCTATTAAAGTATGTGGTTGCGTTTTGGTCTGCACTCACTAAGTAGTGTTCACCAATCACTGTACATGAGTCACAAATGCAAGTCCAGAATCCTCACCGCTGACCACCAATGTTAGATTTGGGGGTCTCTAGTTGGCAGAGGTATGTACCTTTGTCCAAATAGGGACCCTTGCGTCTAGTCAGGGAAAGTAGGTACACTCCCGAAATAACCCCTGCTCACCCTCTTGGTAGCTTGGCACGAGCAGACAGGCTTAGTTCAGAGGCAGTGTGTAAAGCATTTGTGAACACATACAGTAATCAAGTGACAACACTACAAATGGACACCACACAGGTTATATATTTATAAAAATAGGTATACTTTATATAGATTTATCACAAGACCATAAACGACAAAAATAATCCACAATACTGTTAAGAATACTTAGTTCTGATCAAAAAGGCTTAATTCAAGGTTCTGTGCGAGTCGGTAGCCTCCTCCGGCTACGGCGATGTCGAGAACAAACAGAGTCTAACAAATCCAGCTGACCGCGTCGAGACGGGCCAACACAGCGTAGACAGACTCGGTCACAGTACCTTTTACTTGAAGCGGCAGGCACGGGCGTGCGAGCCGGATGGCTGTTCGTCGCGGTCGCGATGCAAAAATGGAAGCGTTGCAGGACGCGTTGTCCCTCGATGCGGTGCAGGCAGCGGCTCGTTGACGTCGTCGAGACGGAGTCGGTGAGACCAGGGCCGTGCGTTGCAGGGCGAGACGGTGCTTCGATGCGGTGCTGGCAGGTTGCGGTGCGGCGACGGAGCCGGATTCAGGAGCTGGCGTCGATCAGTCCGGACAGCGGTGCGAGTCGGGCGGTGCGTCGCAAAGCGTGCGAGCGGTGCCCAACTCCGGTGCGGTCACAGGACTCGAACTCAGCAGCAGTGACCGTGTCGGTCGGACCAGTTCGATTCGGCGTAGCGAAGCGTTGCAGGACGCGTTGTCCCTCGATGCGGTGCAGGCAGCGGCTCGTTGACGGAGTCGGTGAGACCAGGGCCGTGCGTTGCAGGGCGAGACGGTGCTTCGATGCGGTGCTTGCAGGACACCGAGTCGGTCGTGAGAGTCGGTCACAGCTCCCTACCTCTGTAGCCACTGAAACAGAGTTTCCAGCAGCAATTCACAAAGGGGGTGAAGTCCAATGGTCCTGGGACTTCGGTCAGGGGGCAAGCTCTCTTCCAAGCCCTTGGAGATCCTTCACAAGTTGATGAAAGTCACAGCAAAGCAAAAGTTCCTTTCTCCTCTCTTTGGCAGTCAGGCAAACCACTGCAGGCCAATCCCCCAAGCAGCACTTCAGGCTTAGGGATAGTTTCTCCTCAGTTTCTTCTTGGTTCCGCTCCTCAGTAAAGGTTTCTTCTTGTTCCCAAAAGTGATCTAATTTTCCTGGGGTCTGGGTGCCCCTCTTATACCCTGATTCTCTTTGTTCTCTGGAGGCAGAGAGGCCTCTGCCTAGTCCAAAACCAGTTCTGGTCAGTCCTGGAGCACTTTGTTTTTCTGACTCCTTCTTTCCTTTCAGAATGTGGGGCAGAGTGCTCAGCCGCCCGGCAGGAGGTGGAGCCAGCATTGTGGAAGGCAGGCACAGCCCTATTCAGACCCAGGTGCAACTCCTCCCTCCACTCTGGCTGCAGATCTTTCTATTCAGCCCTGCGCTGACTCACCCTGTCTCCGGTAGCCACCCCCAGCCCCTGTCACTCAATCTCCAGACAAGGAATACACAACCTAGCAGAGGCAGGCTTGGATAGTTAGGCAAGAAAATACCCACTTTCTAAAAGTGGTATTTTCGAACACAGAATGTTAAAACCAACTTCACTAAAAGATGTATTTTATCATCCTGAGTTCAGGCATACTAAATTCGTTTTTCTACCATGTTCCCTGGGTCCGTTCTGACTATAAGGTGTAATAGTCAGTCTGCCCATTCTGGCCTATGGGGAGCAGGTAGCCTTGCAATAGTGAAAAACGAAAATGGCTGTAATTCACTATTAGGACATGCCACACACACCAGGGCATGTCCTACCTTATACTTACAATGCACCCTGCCCTAGGGCCTACTTTAGGGGTGACCAACATGCAGTAAAGGGAAGGTTTTAGGGACTGGTAAGTGGGTGTACTCACCAAGTCGACATGGCAGCCCTAGGCTGCACACAGGCTCTGCGATGGCAGGCCTGAGACACATTTTACCAGCCGCTTCTGTGGGTGGCACAACCAGTGCTGCAAGCCCACCAGCGGCATTGGATTTACAAGCCCTGGGCACACTGAGTGCACTGTACTAGGGACTGACAAGTAAACCAATCATCCAATCATGGAGTCACTAATACATGTATCAATTAACGATAGGGAGCACTTGCACTTTGGCACTGATTAGCAGCGGCAAAGTGCCCATGAGCATCTAGTCCAGCAAAAACATATCGGCAACAGTGGAGGCATTACGAAAAAATGGAAGGGAGACCCACGCCAAGGATGCCAGGTCTAACAGAGATGCATAGAGAACCAAGGTCCCCAGTACTCCTACCCACTCTTCATGCCCAGGACATAGGGAGAGCTGCAGTTTGCAGCCTTCTATGTGTATCCTTGTAAATTATGTATATTGAGCAATGGAGCCCACTGTAGGCCTCCCCTGGTGCTTGAGACATTCACCGCTTCACTCTCATAACCCCTCCCTGTTGACATAAGGAGGGCCTCAGTCTTCACCTCTGTCTGTCTTTCACTTGTGGTCTTGATATAGACAGGCCTTTTCTGACATAAATGCTCTTGTTCATCTTACCTTCTCTTTCTTCTCCTCCCATGTTTTCACCACAGGCACACACCGGGAGAATCCAGACGAGAGCCTGGGTACCAGGAGAATGTGCACCCCCTGTACAGATGGCAAGGATTACACAGAGTACCAGAATGACCTGGCCTTCTGCTTGCCCTGCACAAGATGTAAAGAAGGTATGTTCTTCCCCTGTAGTCGTACACAGAAGCCAAACATTTGAACAGCAGGCTGGCGTTTGCGAAGAATTGGCTTAATGGTTATTGCTCTCAGCTATAGTGTCAACCAGGGTCATCTTAAGGATTTTGGGGGCCCTGGGCCAAATGCATTTTGGGGGCCCCTGTTTGGAATAGCTTTGAATTTATGATCCAATTTCAGCTTTCGTGCCTTCTTAGACCATTGACAGTGCACATGCACACTGTTCCAAATTCTAAATGTGTTTACATCTAATATTCAGGGATAGTGATGTGTGTTTTGAATATTGTAATACATCAGTAGCTCACTAATATTACTGCAAATAATCTCTGTGACACCCTCCCATTTCTCACATGTGAGGTCCTGTTTTGAACTAAATGGAACTTTGTAAGGGATGTTGCATGAAACATAAACAAAACATTTCTCTGAAAAATGGCTGCAATACACTCACGCATCAACCACATTAAAAATAAATTCAAGGAAAACGGTATTCAAAACAATCAGTTTAAGAATTTTTAAAGGTCATCAGAGCAAGACTCTGCAGAACAAAGCTGGCTCTATCAGCCCCCCCACCAAAAGGCTGGGGCCCTGGGCCAGAGCCCACTTTGCCCATGCCTTAAAACATCTAGTAGGTAACGCCCTTAGCAGAAAGTGTTAACTGCAGATAATTGCCCATCTTGCAATAACGGACTGGGGCAGGGTGACGGGGGTTGTATAAAAAGATGGGATATGATAAGGGGAATTTCAAATGATGGCTGTTAATGGTCCTTATCATGTGGGGAGTAAGGCTGGTAGCAGTCTGAACTCACCCAACACTGGCAAATAAACATATCCACAGGCTCTTGCCTTCATGTCCCGGCAACTGAGCCCCAAACGCTGGCAAACAGCACAGGTTGATGCCAGCATTCGGCAAACACTGCTTATTTAGTTAATATAATTAATAATTTAATTAGAATACAAGTGGGCCATTTACACATTGGAAGATGACTGCATACATTAGTAAAAGATCTACACGTGGTGACTGTAGTTTCAGTCTAGCCTTGTTGCCTCAAAGAACTGTAGTACTTACAATCTCTAGCCTGAGATCATAAATGGAATGTGAACATCACAAGCAATTCATCAAAGATCATCCCTCTCCCTTAGCTTACAAGTGTCGGAAATGAGGGCTTGCTAGTTTTAAGCTCCAAGACCATAGTTTATTCAATCTTTATGGGGATATCATCAGTCTGTTTATGGAGCAGAGCAACACTTAAGATTTGAAAACGAGCGGCGCTCTCACTGGTTACTGTTTGAATCAACCAATCAGGTTGTAGTGGGTAGGTTGTCCTATTTGAGAAAGTTGAGTGGCCACAGAAGTGCCCTGTTTCTCCTCTTCACTGTTGGCAACAGGGTCAGTGAGAAATTGGCCTCCTGAATCTAGTTGGTTAAGCGTGTCTCATAGAGTTTGTACAGAGTTCCGCACCCTGATGTGAGGGTGAGTATGGGTGACTGTGCTTCACTGGAATGCACAAGTAGACGCAATGAGATGTTACGCAGTAGCTGATGAAATAAAAGATACGATGCTGACCTACTTACAGCATCATGAACAATATGTTTCACCGTAAACAGTCTCAGTCAGGGAAATACACTGAAACTGGGTTATTCCCATTGTCTGGGTAGACTGGATAATAGGCTAGCAGAACCAGGTACACTGTCACCTAGGCCCCGAAAAACATCCATGTTTCAGTCCAGCACTTCTGTGAACTCATTCTCCCAGTGGGCTTGTTGAAATGCAAAATAGCGGCCAATCATTGAGCTGGCATCTGGACATGGCTGGTGGAGGTGCTGTGCTGGGTTTTAGGGCCTGAGATCCAGTGGGGAGCAAACATTATTTGTGGTAGTACTAAACTGTGGTTGTGGGTGGTAGATGAAGGTTTCTGAGCTCCATCTCAGAGTGACATTTCAATAGGGAGTGTTGTCTGACCAAGAACCTGTAACATGGGCAGGCTAGGGACTGGTCTGTCTGTAGCGAGAGTCTGCTGGCCAAGTCAGCAGGAGTTGGGGAAAAGCGAAGAAGCAAAAGCAGTGGTATGGTTGCAGCCAACCCTTCAAATAAACATAATTCTGAGCATCAGTTTAACCCAGCATCGGGGTCCCTCCAGGTGGATGGTCTTTTCTGGTTGCATTGAACGAGACTGTTCAACTTAGAGTCCTCACTGGCACAGATGATGGAAAGCACAGGCTATTACAGTTTCTCTACCAATCAACAACAAGAAGCAAGGTACACGCCCAAGGCAACATGTTCATATAGCATGTAGTATACCTGAAATTTACATTTCCGGGAGAAGGGAGTCCTATGGCAGATATGCCTCCACAATCCCTGAGAGGGCCTGCCCTCCCAAGGCACCCTAGAGGTTTCTTGGCAGCTGCCTGATGAAGTATATCAACACAGCCTCTCCCTCTGGAAAGATCCCTCAAAGTTCACGGCGTAGCTTCTGAGCCCAGCCTCTACATCGAAGTAAGGAGCAGTAAGCCCATTTTGGCCTTGAATATCCTACAGCTGGTAAACCTCTTTGTGTTGGTTTTCGATTGTGTTTGGGAAGACTCTGGGTGGGGGTGATGAGTCGCTAGATGTCAGAAATACTAATCAGATCAGTATATGTGCCCTCTTTCAAAAAACCCTAAGGTGATAATAGGAGGTAGACCCTGAGCTAGTTCAGGAAAAAGCTCTTTTGGGGTTATCTGTTTGGACAGTACTTTAAATGTACATGTTTGACCGAGCATCTTTTGCCCAGGCTGTTAACCACCTCTTACGTTCTAGGTCAGGAAGAAGTGAGCAGGTGCAGCCCCACCCAGAACACAAAGTGTCGCTGTAAAGCTGGTACATTTTGCCCTCCGGATCATCCCTGTGAAGTATGTGTCCGATGCAAGACTGGGTAAGTGTGCCTATGTATAAACATAGACATGCTCACACACGTACAAACACACACATGCGCATAAGCAAACATACCTAATTATATAGACAAAAGCATAAAAACACACAAGTACTTGCACATAACCCTATATATAACACCCCATGTAATCCACTGAGCACCCTATCATTGTCAACAAACTCAATACCCATCGTCTAGTTCATATAGTCACAAAAAACAGGAACAAGCGAACATCTACCCCACATCTTAGTGAAAAATGCTCCAGCACCAATTAATAGCACTGCCTCTACATTACGCAAGATATAGGCTATGAGTGCATGTTCTGCTGTTGATGAAGACGCCAACAGAACAGTCCTTATCACTTCAAATAATGATTTGTTCCACAGAGAAATATTGATAACTTTCAGCTCATCAACAGTCTTCGATAAAGTGATGCCCGATGGCTGCAATAAATTAATTGATCACAGCGCCCTCGCCACACCAACTTCCTTCTTCAAAAGCCTCAAAAAGTTCCCACAGTTTCCTCAGGCTCAACCTCATTTGCAGACCCCCGCAGCTTCGAGCAAGATTTCGGAGCAAACATGCACATCAACATCAGAGAATTCACCCAACCAGATAACTCCACCACCAAGCCTCTATGACATTACACCCTGGCTGTAGCTCACCTTTCATATGGCAACACAACATCCAGAGGAGATTGGTTTGGTCAGGTACTCAGTCCCTTTCAGCACCTCACACCACCCAGCTTCACACAGTGGCCAGATCACCACCACATCTTTCACAATCTTACCAGTCCACCCACATCACACCCATGTGACTCAAAGCCTCGTCATTACACAACAGGGATTCGCTAATATAAATCCATCACATGCGAGCAGATCCACGCACTCCAGTCAACACAAGGAACAGAACAAGAGAATCCTTTGCTTGGAAAACAATGACGAAAAACCTAATCATTCGAAACTCTTGCCACACTAAAAATAGCCTGCAAGACAGGCAAACGTTTCTTCACCAAGTTCAAACCTGAATTCTTCCAAAACATCATTTCCCAAGCTAACAAGGACTGTAAGGTTCTCTCCAAGTCTGACATATACTATTAACCCTCTCACAACTTCCTAAATCCATCATTCAACATTGTAATCACAATTATAAATCAGTACTACACTCTGATTAGTATCTTGGTCTTACTAACAACTGAGACAACGATACAGACGTTTCACATCTCCACCAAGCACTCATTCTACACCTTAGTCATCATTGACCTTGTAAACTTCATGAACACCCCAGATCACACTTCTTCATTAAGATCACCTCACCACAAGACCTCACGTTTTCTTCCATATAGTTTACTCTTTTTAGCAGCTCAGGAACATTTCCATCTACATTTCCCAATGCACAGGGGCTGTGCGCAGAGACGTTTATGCCAACTCCAGCTGCGCACTGCTAAAGCAGATATGAAGATAACAACATGGTGGGCGGCGCATGTATGGAGTGTGTTGATAAGCATAACTGGCAAATTTCAGTTGTTTTACATGTTTTGTTGGAACCATGGCTTACATATTACCTGTGTTTTCTTCAGTGAATGATCTATATATATTACCTACCGGCAGTCGCCAGTAGGTAGTTATAGTTGGGACCGAGTTTCTATAGGAAAAGCATTGTTTCTTTTGCTAATAACTTTGGTGCCGCTTGACGAATCTTCACAAATTTTTCAAAACTAGTGTGGCAGTCGTCACTTCAGCTGCTGTCTGGGAAGTTTCGGGGTGATTCATCAAACGGGGGCAGAGAAAAAGAGGGGTCACAAAACGCGTTTTCCTGTGCAATTTCCCATAGGGATTTTAGACATGACTATAACCTGAACCGCTGAATGGATTAACACCAAATTTGGCAGAAAGCTAGATCTTGGTCCAGAAATTTGGCAATTTGGTGTAAATCTCTTCAGTAGTTTTGGAGTTATGAAAGAAAAAAGATTTATGTATATCTAGAGACTCGGATCAACGAGTCAACAGCAATGCTGTGATTGGCTAGCCGCAATATGAGAGAAAAGTTGTGGGCGCCATTTTGTCAATCAGTACATGGTTCTCCGGGGGAGGAGGGTGGGGCTGTGAGGGACCCGTCATGGGCAAGAAATTGTCATTACAGGGACGTTATAGTTAGGCAATGGCATTCAAAACGGTACGTAAAAAATCACTGAAAAAAACAAAGGTTACAGAGGACATTATTGTTAGGAAATAGAATTAAAAAACCTTAGAAATTCACCCCAAAAAAAGTTTACTGGGACGTTATAGTCGGAAAAACCATAGAAATTCAGCAGTTATAGTTATCTCAAGTAACTATAACTCATGCCCTAAGGTAACTATGACTCACGCCCTCACCATTCACTGCTAATTGCCCTACATATTACATCAGTCATGACATCATCAATAATATCACTGAAACATTTTCAGTGAAATTATTGATGAGAAAACTGCATCGCGGGGGCGCGAGTTATAGTTACCTTAGGGCACGAGTTATAGTTACTTGAGATAACTATAACTATAGCTGCTGAATTTCTATGGTTTTGTGTGTGTTTAATCTGAACCTAACTGTAATGTCCCTGTAAGTTTTGGTTTTTTAGTGAATATATACATATATATATATAAAATCTTGTTTACACACAAACCTGACTTGCTTGTACTACTCTTTTGCCATATATAGATTTGTTGTGCCCCTTTGGCACTTTAGGAATTACCCAAATGGTGTATTTTTACATGCTAACATTAATAATAGATATGCACACATTAAAAGGCGGTAAGTCCTCTAAGCTCATCTTGTTTGCCAATTTCCTAAGTATTGTAGCTCCAGGAGATGAGATTGGCTGATTCTGCTACAGCTCTAATGGCCAGTCACAGGCACCAGCGAGACCGGTGACGTTTTCTTTCCCTGCCCTAATGGCCTTGCAGCAGTGCTTAATTTGTAAAAGAATAAGTGCTGGGGCCCACAAGTTTGTTCAGAAGTCGTGTCCAGCATAAACAAATGTTGGTGTGACAAATATCAAGGCTACTTAGTCTTGATTTCACCTCATGCCTCGTTAATCCACCACCAGACACTCCTGTCTCCTTATCTCGCTCTAGCAGTTTCTTTTTCATCCCTGCTTTCTTCTTTTGTCACAATTTTTCCGTCTTCCTCTTCCTTCTTCTTTACCCCTTTTGTGTTTTCTATCTCTCTTGCTCTGGATCAAAGTCTGTTGAAGAAAAAAAAATGCTGGTTTTCAAAAATTTGTACAGCTGGGTCCCACCTGTAACCATTGGCTCAAATTAAGTTCTGCCTTGCAGAGAAAGAGGCACCAGCCTGGTTTTGCAGTAATCGGTCTGATTAGTGCTTTACTTGGTTCTGTTTTGCGTGCTCATAGTTGATCCTCATTGCTTTTCTCCACTCTGTTCTCTCCCCAGTTGCCCAGAAGGGGAAGAACTAATCAGCTCCTGCAATGCCACTTCTGATACCCTCTGCCAGCGCCCCACTGGACCCGCTGCCACACAGGACTATGTTGGTAAGTCTTCTACCCGGGCCATAATATATCTTTCGGACGAGCTGAAACCTACCCGAGTTTGGGGATCCGCAATTGAAGTATAACTAATAAATAGCCCAATGTTTTGAAGGTAAATTCCAACCTGTTTTTAGCCATCTACACTAAACATGCTGAGAGTTGTATTTGCATTTTCCCCATTTTAAGTATGGGCCTACAACTTCCAGCAGACTTAGTGCTGCTGGTTGAAAAAACAGGATTGGCTAAAAGTCACGCTCATGACATCGTTCCAGCTGACGGTTCTTCTAAATGGTTCTGGCGTCCGACGTCGCTCCATTCAGCAACAGATTATGAGAGCAGCCCTCCATGCGAGAGTAGGTAGTCTTGTGTGTGTAAAGGAGAAGAGAAATAAGCACTGCTTCTGTAAAAGGGGCGTAGGATATCCCAAGTGGGCTGAATCAGAGAAGTGTCCAAGCCTCTAGATAAAACTAAGGGGCATATTTACTGGAAAAAGACGCAGCGTGGCCCTGCAAACCATCTTATTGCGCCGAGCTGCGTCATTAGGAAAGTGCAGGGATGCATCGTATTTACAGCAATACGACGCATCCCTGTTCTTTCCTCTGCGCTGATGCACAATTGGCTGCCTAGCGCCAACGCAGGCACCCTTGCACCATGGTGCAAGGGTGCCTGTGTTGCAGGGATGATTGTTTTTGTGCAGGAAGGGACACCTTCCTGCACAAAAATTATAATTGATGGCGTTTTCCTTCTTCTATGTGTGCTGCAGAGTGCAGCACACATATAAACAGCAAAAAACAAGGAAAAATAAAGGTATTTCTCCTCGGTGCGCCACTGGAACACTTCCCTTGGGGAGGCGTTAGAATCTGACACATTCCCTGGTTTACGAAACCATGGGTGTTGCGTGAGAACACCCACAGCAACACCCATGGAATGCCCCTTTCACGCAGAGTAATGTGTGAAAGGGGACCATATTTACAAGGCCATGAAAAGCCATGCAGGGTGGCTTTGCGTAGCCTTGTAAATATGGCTCAGTATTGTGCGCCACCGGAGCTTCAAAAAAAGTGACGCGTCGGTGGCACAGGGGCCTTGTAAATATGCCTCTAAGTATTCTGTGAGTACGTGAGATGTGAAATTAATGTGGGTAAACCCTGTCAGGGGTAGTTTCAGGCCTGCCAATAGGGTGTGCTGTTCTGTGTTAGTACAGCTGCCCATGAGTGTGATGTAAGGGTATTCTGGGAGCAACCCCGTTCTTGGTCATGTTTGGGTATTTCATGTGAGTATCATACAGGACACTTAGAGCAATCCTTATGGGTAGTATTAGGTATTCTGCGTGAGTAGTGAGGTGGGAGACAGTATTGGGAACTGCCCTAGTGCGGGAGATCTTGATTCATGAACAGGAACGATGAAACAAGTGGAAGCTGCTCCTGTGTTTTAGGCAAGAATATTTTGTATACGTATAGTGGGACTGGGTCAGAGGTCCCAGCTAAACCATAAGTGAGTTTGTGATAGCCAGTGTGAAAAAAGATCCCTGTGTCCACATATGAGCAGCACGTGTAGTTTAATGCACTCTCTCTCTCTCTCGCTCTCTCTCCCTAGTATGGGTCGTTCCTGTGATCGTGCTTTTCATCTGTATTGCCACTGGTGCTTATTGTCTATGGAAGAAAAGGAGACCAGGTTCCCTAGGTGAGCAGTCCAAACCTCTTTGGGAGAGAGGGGTATCATGTTGAAAAGTCAACTTATCCCATCCGTGATGTGGGTGAGCCTTTAGTGCTATGCTTGCATCTCTGATGTGAGATCTGGGGAACATTCTACACAGAATATTTTGCAAATCAAATGCCGGGCACCAGATTAAAAGGCACATTCAACAACAGACACTATATTGTGTGGAAAAGACCACTAATGAATAGGGTTGCTCTTACGTAGCTGTTGGACCTGGCTCCATGAGCTTATAGGGGGCCCACTAATACAAACTTCAAAATCTACCTGCCCTGATTATCCGGGATCCTGTGGTCCATCCACTTCGACCTCCCTGCTACCCCAAGTACCTATTAGTCCTCCATTGCTGACTTTGAAGAACCTAGCCTTGAAAGCCCTTCTTATTCTTTGACTCCTTTTAGTAGACGTAAAGGTCATACACCAGTTCGTGTAACTCTCAGCCATTCCATTCAGTCTACCTGAACGTCTTACTGGACATACGTGTGCAGCTTCAATGTCCCCGTCTTCCCAGTTCTCCTCATAGCCTTCCAGGTTCTCCAGAGCCAGGTTCTCAGTGTTTCTTCAGCCCAAGAACGTTTGTTGCATATATTGATCAGGCCAGGATACTTACACCTCCCCTATCTGATAAACTGATCTTCAACTAATGCACCCACTTTTCATCTCAGTGAACAAAAACCTCCTTCTCTTTGGTACAGTCAGACCTGGCTGAACCATCCCAGCAATTGCAATAAATGCCGCACATTAACTCAATCATTTAACATAATCTGTGTGGACACATAACAACAAACACTTGACAGAGAAATGCTAATTGAAATAAACTGCACTCAGAAAATTGACAACCACCAGATCACCCACAGGATGCCTTCACTCCTTTGAAACCCCTATTCTCATCCTTCAGCAATTCCAAAGCCAGGTCCTGCACTATAGTATTCTCTGGTTGAGCCCCACACCTTCAAGCACCCTCCAGGCAGAAAGCTATGGTATCAAGTGCCTCTTCTACATTCCTCCTTTCCCCTTCCGTAACATCTCCACTGCATCTATCTCAAATCCAACACTGTCAGATGTTCAGCTTGTCAATCAGCAAGTGAGTGCACATCCAAACATATCAGAACACTGTCTTTCAATATCTTCCTCCATTTGGGTTAAAAAAAGAAAAAATGAAAACAGATTTTAAAGATCAGTATTCTGCCTCTTCTGTGTGCTTTGTGCGCACTTAACATTTGGATCAGTCTTAGTTCCAACTACATAATACTCTAATTTCCCAGAGCCTAGTCCCAGCCTCACCACTTCCATCGCTGCGCTTATCTTCAGAGCATGTGCCCTATATTTCTGTCCGGCAAGTTGAAAAAACCTAAACCAGCGGTTATCAACCTTTTGACTTCTGTGGACTCTCACTGAATCATAAATGGAATCCTAGGACCCCCACTGAATTATCACAGGAATTCGGGGAGCCCCACTGAGGCTTTTACTGGTAGCTAGGGACCCCGCCTGAGAAATTTCCACCAGTTCAACTTCAAAACAATACACAAGAATATAGAAACGGGTATACATCAACAAATACACAAATGATGACATATTGTATTTAATTCACAAACAAATATAAAAAAAACAGGGATTCAAATTCTAATGGGAAGGTAAAAGCTTTTCTAAATTTGTTTTGTAATTCTAAAAGTAGAGCAAAATGCTAAACTCTAGCCTTTTTGCTCCTAATTAGATGCTTTTTTTTGTTGGAGCATCTATACAGGACATTCATCAGCCATGCTATATTGTGTTTGCTGTACTTGTACTGCTCCAGTGAATCAAGCTAAGGATACCAACTTAATTTTTTGACCCCAGTTTCAAATTCCTTCACATTTACAAAACATTTTTAAATCTTCTAATTTACATTTTATTTCTTTATGTGCACTTTATTAATATGCTAATATAATTTTATTTTCTATATAGTGGCAGAGTCCCAGGGATCTATGGACCACATTAACAACCACTGACCTAAACATTTTCTGAGCACCACTACATCGCTGGTATGCTATCAAGGGCATACCATCCCTGTGGCGGAACACGCCTCGATTCTTCCCCATCTTCTGCTACCACTTTTAGCTAGTACTAGATACTGGTCTCCAGGCAGGTCCTGGTCCCTATCTGCAACCCTTGGTTTACCTTCCCCCTCACTGTCTTTCTCCTTTAGCTGCCATACTTCATCACTACCACTGCTTCCTTCGTCCAGCCATACCACCTCCCAAAGCATTTTGTTGCCCAAAACAAGGTTTTTACTTTTAACTTCGTGCTAGTACGCTGTGGGGTTAGTGCCTTCCCATCAGCCTTGCCACTTCCCATTCCCACAAATAGTGACCCTGAACTCCTCAACCTCACCTCTGCATTCATGAAAAAGAAAAGGTTGCAGATGTGGGCCTCTCTGAACTGCCCTTTGTGAGTTAACTAGGTTCAGGTGACTTCATTCAGCTGACGAAGGGCTCTTCTATATCCTCACTCACATCCATAATCTTCTCCATTACCAGTTCCATCCCATGCCAGATACCTTGCTTTCTTACTGCTCTCCCAGCAACCTGTATAACATCTCACAGGAGAGGTGTGGAGCAGCAGCCAGAGCGACTGCCTCCGGAGCGTGGGGCTCACGGTTCGATCGCCGGCAGCAGCTCATCTCGGCATCAAGTGACTCTGGGCAATAGCTTACTTAATCTCCAGACGGCTCCCCAGCGCCTGGATACTCTTAGGGGTGCTAAGTTCGCACTTTACAAATGTGGAATTATATATTATTATATTTTATATTATTATATTTTACAATATGCTGCTCCCCTGAGGCCTAGGAACTGACTGGTCTGCTAGTGTCTGCGATGTCTATCCGAATCCTTCACATACAACATCCTGCTTGTGCCCACTTCTCTTGGTCAAAACTCCAATGCAAATGCTTGCCATGCCATGCACCCTCTTTAGCCCCCACCCCTCACATCAGAAGCATTGAGAAATTATAAAATTGGCAGTCTCACTTGCGTAACGAAACTTGAGGGGGCCCCCCCGCAAGGTACGTGGATGGTCCCCCTCCAGACTAAATCAGGAGCTCTCCGACCAGAGTTCTGTGCTGAGGGGGCCCCTTGGAGCTTTGGGGGGGAGAGGGGGGGCTGCGTGGGCCTGTGTTGCGCCACTTGGCAGTCTGAAATGGCTGCTCCAGTAATACCCAAAAGAAAATCACACTATTTGCCTTAAGAACCTGGGTCGAAAGTCTCTGCTATCTCACTCACCCCACTCCCCATTGCTCGGATATGACATAATTGGGCATACTCCTTATTTTTACATAATGAACCATTCTGGAATCATGTGCTGTGCATTATTCCTCCATCTTGTTGCTGGATCCAAAAACGTTCTCTAAAATAACGTGTTTTTTTTTAGCATCGACCGTAAGCGTAGTGCATTGTTCTGATTGTTCACCCGTGTATTTCATATTGAATGCGTTGTTTTGATTGGTCATGCATGTAGTTCATACATTATGTATTGTTCTAACTGGGCACAGGTACATTTTGTCGTTTAATCATTGCTTTTTTTCCATGTGTACTTAGTGCCTCATATGTTGTTCTGTTGGTCACATGTACCATCTGTGGTATTCTCTTTTCTTACAGAAAGAAGTTCCAGTTCCACGTCAAAGGCTCTGGTAAGGATGGAAGGGAGCCCGAGGGATATATTGGGAGTGTGCATTTAAAATGGAATATGTGCATGCTTTTGGGTAAAGTGAAGTTAAGACTTCCTTATGTGTGTCTACTCTTTGTTTCTGCGCTCAGCAGTGAAGAAATTGTGCAAACGAAAGGAAGCAAAGTTCAAGCTACCTCGCCTCTACCGAATAATAGAGGGCCCTGGGATCGAAGAGTACAGGACTGCATCTCTGAGAGCACAGTGTCTTCATAATTTTCTTTGCGCCAAAGGTCTCCGTGGCACTCAGTGTCTAGGCACACAGAAGGTTACAGGGCAGTAGCTTGTTCCACTAGACTTGGTCCCTATGAGGATCCAACTTTTAGACTCAATTGCTTAAAGCTGCCAACGTGATCTTCAGGCAGACAGCATACCGACAGCGCATTTTCTGTTCTTCTCGCTTGTCCTTCTGCAAGGTTAATATTTCTCCTTGCTAGCTAAAATGAGGAAATCCAATCTGGATTCCCCTAGCTCAAAACATAGTAAGTGGCTAGCTCCTTGCCTCATTTTCTCATTCCCTCACTCATCTCCAGTGAAACAGGAACTCCATCGCTTTTTAGAGAGTTGTGTTCAGCCCTCATGAATGAAATTGGTCGACATTTTTCCAGTACCTGAGAAGAGACAGAGAGACAGCTACAGCTCAACTTAATACAAAACTCAGAAGCTCAATTCAAAACAACTGTTCCATTTGATAGCAAATTAAAAAACAAAGTTCAGTATTTCTGTGAACTTTGTGCATATGCCTCCTCCCGATGGAGATTAACTGGAAGCAATTTGCTTCCTCCACCTGGTTCACCAGTAGAATTTGCCAAAGCAGCTCCAACCTTCTTATTTCCTATTCAGAACATTTCAAAAGTATGAGGTTGGGCCCTGAGCGAGAAACCCAATCCCACCTCTAGTGGATCAAGTCAAGATTGTTCTCTCAATCGCTGCACCTGCATAGTCTTGATCCCGGAAGGAGCTCTTACCAGTACTCTGGGGAACATACCTGAATTGTGCATCCATAAATGTCACCAAGGAATATACCTCGTTATCACGCAGTCTTTTTCCCCGCAGGGAATTACAACGCGGTCGTTACAACGAACGCGTTGTAATTCCGCATACCATTACCACGCAAGTCGTTGTTACGACTTGCGGAGGGGGGGTGCTGGATGTTGGAATAGTATAATTTACTATTCCAACTCCAGTCGGTGCGGACAGTAGGGAAGGTGTTGGATTTTAAATCCAACACCTTCTCCCCCCTCCGCAAGTCGTTGTTCCGACTTGCGGAGTAATGGTATGCGGAATTACAACGCGGGGGAGCAAAGAAAAACGCCAGTCAAAGGAGCAGTTTAAAATCCTACTTTCCATCCAACCCCTCTCTCTCATTTTTTCCTCTTGCGCGCTCTTCCGAAGAAAAGCAACGCTGTCTGGGGTTCGGGCGCGCGAGTGTTGAGGAGTGATAAATAACAAGCTGCTGCGCTGCCTACCTAAAACAAGCATTACACGGACGCGAAAAAACAGATGGCCCCTGCGCGCGCAGACTCGGACGCGAAACGAAAACAAGACAAGTAACCTGATACTACTAATTAGAAACAGATGGCCCCCCTAAAGATAAGAAATTGCTTCGCGACAGCCGCAAAGCAGACGATCCTGTCCGGATGGGCCGGACGAAAAGGGGAAAGGGCGGCAACAAAAAAACCTCATTACCAATGGCAGGCCACCGTTTAGCATAAACGGTGATGCCAGCCAATGAAAAAGAGGGGCGGGGCTTCAAGTCCCCTTCTGAAATCTCCTCATTAACAATATGTCTTGCCGAGCGACAGCGCATTCGCGCTGCAACGCTAGGCGAGACCTAAAAAGGAAGCACCTCGGTTGTGATAGATATAAACATGCATGTCATAGGGGACCAGGAAGTGGTAGGAGCACTCACTGATTAGTTTGAAAGTTTTTGGGACACAAGATTGTAATGTGGGGTCCACATTCTTGCGTGTTTTGTGTCGGACTGTCAGACATAAGAGAATATCGATAGGACAAAGAGTCGAACTTGAAAGAGAAATAACTCGATAGGCGGGGAGGCTGAAGTTGCACCGGTCCATTCAGTCAAACACCCAGCATCAATTCCCCTAACAGCGTTAAATACGAGTAAAGCCTTTGAGTCTATTGAGCGGCCCTTCCTACTCCTAATACTAGAAAAGTTTAGAATTGGATTTTAATTTTGTTGCTGTTGCATGCCCGATTAGCCAAGATAAGAGTCCATGTAAGTCGATCCAGGCCATTTCAAACAATAGAGGAACTAGGCAGGGATGCCCTCTTTGTCCCAAACTGTTCGCTCTAGCATTAAAACCCCTAGCTGAAGGGATATGTCAAGGCGCCCTAATCAGGCGATGGAAACGGAGTGGTGAATGAGACAAGCAAATCTCATTATATGGGGATGGTATCCTGTAATATGTATCAAATTCACAGGAATCACTAGATAGACCAGGAACAATACATAAAACATATGGAAGATCTTCTGGATTTCTTATTAGCTAGAGAAGGTCATTGATGCTGCCTCTGAACAGCTGGTTTCTGCCTATGTCTGATGATGCCACTGAGAATATAAAAGATTCACTTTAAGTATTTGGGCGTATGGATTTTGGTAAAATCCGAGACATTCTACGGCGATAGATGACACCCATGATGAGTAGTTTATTGGCAGAGGAGTCCCACTGCAGAAAACTCCCTTTCTCAGTGACCAGCAGGCCCACGTTGTACATAATCCTTGCCTTTCCCTGCTTTCTATATATCTTGCAAAATTCACCATATAAGGTTCCAAACCTGTTCCTCAAAAAGCTAGATGAAATCGTATAATCTTTGTTAAGTGTGTAGTGATAC
Organism: Calotriton arnoldi; assembly: GCA_963921515.1. Lineage (NCBI taxonomy): Eukaryota > Metazoa > Chordata > Amphibia > Caudata > Salamandridae > Calotriton > Calotriton arnoldi. The sequence goes on from CAWUFW010000277.1 coordinate 4,305,918, forward strand.
TATGGGGCTGCACAACTCCCTGTGGTCAATGACTGGGCTTTCAACCCTCAAAAAGAAATGGTGTGTAGTGTAGATAGTGACACCCTTGGTACAAAGGGATATATGTATGCATTATATGGAGGTAAGATGGGAGGCACTGTGCCACCAGCAACAAAAGTTGCAACAGGCCAGTGCAGGTAAGAGCGGTGGGGCGGGGTGGGGGGTGGGGAATCGACAGACAACGCAGAGGGAAAATTAATTATTTGTTTAATTTTCCCTCAGCGTCATCAGTCGAATCACAGCCCCTCCTCTCCGCCCCACCACTCTTACCTGAACGGGCAGCTCCTGAGTTGCAATAAACATTTGGTAGAAAGTCGCTAAGGATAAGGGGTGGAAAGGAAGTCTTGTGCTCGAAACCTGTGTGCTGGCACAAACTGTCAGAGTTAAATACTCTTGGTAAATTTATGGGTTGGGACGATTTAGGGATAGTCACACTAGAGGAGGTTTGAACAATACAGACATCAAAACATTCAACCAACTGCAAACTGAATTTGGACTGGCAGACGCCCAAGTATTTAAATCCATACAACTTAGACACAGTGAGGTCCAGTGTTAAAAAGGTAAAGGTCTTTCCTGATGAGTTCATTGGAAAGCAGTCTCCTGGACACCAGATTGCCCAAGAAAGCAATTTCCTTATAGCACAGCAATGAATAACACCCAAAAAGAATCAGAGATTGTGAAGCTGCGTTTGGAAACCGAAATAGGTACACTGTAAGGGGCAGGCGGGAAGAGGCTCTTTTGTATCCCAGAGAAGCCTCATTGAAATCTGAATTTTGCTTGATACAGCTCAGAATGCTCCATAGTATATACTACACTAGGGAACAGCTGCATAACTCTAGGAGGGCCGAAAGAGGTACTTGCTTGAGAGAATGCAGCTTCCAGGTACCTTCATCCGCACTCTGTGGAAAGGCCCCATTATAGCAAAGTACTGCACACAAGTTATGAAGGAGATGGATAGAGTGTTAGGAATTACTCTAGGGGTGAAGCTAGCATGGGAATGTGGGGGGAGGGAGACCTAACCATAGGTAGATGCCAGTTCTGTTTGTATTGTGGCAAAAGGGGGAAGCGGCCCAGGGTATCCCACCTCCTACAAAGGTCTCTGAATGGAAACACAACATGGACTGGTGAATGGCTGAGGAGGGGGTGGTTTATACTGAGAGTGGATGCCTGAAGACATTTGATGAAACTTGTCGCATCTGCGTAGAGCTCCAAGGGTTGTCATAGATTAGGCAGAGGAAATGTCAAGAAGGCACACCTGAGGTTGCTGTTGACCTGTGAGTGATATGGTGAGCATAGTCTTTTAGTCAAAGTGGCAGACACACTGTGGAGGCAACACAGGACTGAACAGTATATTAGATTAGAACTTGGTCGAATTGTGTCTTGTCGAATACATGCATTGAACGAACTGTGCATGTATGTTACCTTAATGCTTTAAATTAATAAAATATGATTTTCTTTTAAATAAAAGAGGAAGAGCATCCGACCACGAGTTCAGGAAGCCATCACTGAGTAGATCTTATGGCAAGGCTAATTAGGAGAGAGAAGAGGTGGGACATACCATCCATCAGCCGAGAGACTACTCTGCGAACCTGGCTCACTCTCAGTTGTGTGGGGCAGGTAACTGCCTGCACCCAATAGGCATTACAGATGCTTGGAGACTCACTTCAGTCATGACCTTAAACCCCTGAATTCAGCCCCACGCACCTACATGTAATCACCCACCTTGGAGTTCACAAGTTGCATTATTCTTCTGGAACGACGCTATACAGGATTTAGATAAAATAATGGGAGGATGCAAAATATAGACAGACTGACCACTGAGCTCACCTCATCCTAAAAGGGCTGAATTTACATTTACGTGGGCAGCATGTCTCCGAAGTCTCACGTATTGAGGCTGACATAAAAAGGGGTGGCTGAATTAAAGATGTTAAAAGCCACTAACCAAATATATTAGATGTTTATTTAACGGTTCCAAGCAGGCAAGTGAGCAAACAAGGGCTAGAATGTTTTGCGTTGATCAGAGGTGTAATATACGTTTCTTTTGTGCCTAAGGTGAGAAAAGTTTTGAAATGCCCCTTCAACTCCAACACCCAGGAGGTTAGAGAAAACGAACTCAACAGCAGAAATGACCCAGCAGCCGAGCCCATCCTGCCCCAGGAAGAAAGTAACCTCACCAGGCCAAGCAGCACACCCATGGTGAGTCCACAGTTCACAATCAAAAGGTTGAATTCCAAAAAAGGACTGTTGAATTGACAAGGTCACATGCAAATGTTTGACATAAATAAGACTCAAGTGACCTTTTATATCATCCCCTCTGCAGTGGTGCCCTCTCATTGTATCCTCACCACTTTGATTTAGGCTTTTCATATGCGAACGAGCAATTAATATAGCCTTATAGCACACCGCAGCTGGTTACACCATCACTTAAAAGCCCACTCCAGCGTTATTGGCACAAGACGAAGAGCAGTCATAAGGAAGCTGAACTTTAGTAGCCGGAAGCTATCTGGGAGACACAGAGGTTTAAAGAAAAGTGGCTCTCGACACTGCCTCCCTCTTTTCACAGCTTCTGCTGTTAATGTGTGACATCTATCAGCCATTAATGGCCCTCTGGCTCTCTAATGTCTTTAGTGACGTATTCATTATTCCAAAGTTCTAATTACACAGTAGAGAGCAGCTTTTTTATTCAGCATCGCTCATCTCGCTTGTTTTCTCGGGAGGCGGAGCCTGGGTTAGAGAGCAGCTTTTAAGTTAGCTCTGGCACCTGAGAAAGACATCCAGAGGACCGCAGCTGAATAGAAAAACCAATTTCAATGCACCTTTCTTCACCAAGGTAAAGCAAGAGTAAAGGCGAGTCGAGCTTGAGCCCAAATACACACTTTAGGGACAGGGAGGTTGTAGCCACAGAATGGGATTTGCACAGGCCTAGAATGGTAATTATAGTCCTCAAAGGAGTATTCTGATTGGCTGTCCAGCACTCAGCCGTCCGTTCCAGGTGCCAATAGCATTTATTGTCCAGAGTATCAGGAAATGCTCTTCATTGTGCATGCCTGCTTGTTGTTTACTCCCATCGTCTAAGGCTCTCTCTGTATTTTGAAGTTTCATGTTACTGTCTGCTGTTAACACATGACAGGGCATCTTTCAGACACAATGCCTTGTAATGTCACAGCTGCTGCCCCTTTGCAGCTGTGATTGACAAGGTCCCCAAGGTTCACAGAAGCTGAATTTAAATTATAATTGGCTACTCACTGGGTATGAGATAACATTCTGATGATGTACTTCAGTGTAACATACCATGAGTATGTGGAACAGGACACCACTGAGTGCATAAAACTGTTTTCAAAGTAGGGACATATTGAACATATTTTTCAAGAAATAGTGGCCATAAGCTTCTTTTGTACCGTTTCCTTGTATAATTCATCAGTATTTAGTTGAATATATTTATTTAGTTTTCATTATTATCAACACCTGTAGGACACCATACAAAAATATGAAATCAAATTGCAGTAATAGACCCTCCAATCTTCTTATGTACAACTGTGAAATCCTTTGCATGAACCATCAGTTGTCATAGAGTGAAGGGTTTCACTTGTTGCCTCTAGCCATGCCTTTGTTTCCCCAAATCTAGAAGACAGGATGAAGGAGGACTGAGGAGCATACTCTAAAGCATAAATACATCTTGTGGGTATTCACCCAGTTCCATCTGCCTCTGGCCCAGTATCACCCTAACAACCCAAACAATGTCATCCTTAGCAGTCAGTCTCTCTGCGTCTAGCTCTTCCACCATTTGTTGGGGGATGCTCATCAGAAAAGCATGTGCAGCCACATCCTAGGTACAGATAAAAACATTTCCATTTTGTACCACATTCAATTTAACAAGGTAATAGAATAATTTAAGGTCCAGCATGGCAGCATCTCTTTTTCTTAATATCACTAAGGCCTTCCATCTCATCTGAGTTCCATTGCGCACATTGGGGCACAACAAATGTTTGTATTTCCCGCCTCCATCGTCCATTACCTCTCTTCTGTGTAAATGGCCATCAAAATATTCTCTGAGTGCTGCAATGTTTGCAGCACCAGTATAGTTGTTCAACTGCGTCTGTTGGTAGCACTTGCCCTTGTGCCTGTTGTTGGTAGTCCATATGCCTTCATTATTAGACTTTGGCTAGATTGCTCCATTCCATAAAGTCATCTTGCATTTTTTCCTTGGCCTGGTTCGGATCACCATCCAAGGGATTTGTAGATGCACCTCCTTTCCCATAGTTTCTCCAACAATGCTACTCCAAACTCGAATTTTATTATTAACTTGAAGCCACATATCAGGAATTCTGTAGTCAGGGAGGTTCCGCAGTCTCATTGTAGGCATTTTTAAAGGTCTTCTTTTCTCTTTTCTGTTTTGCTAAGAGTTTTCTCTTTCTTGGCATTTATTGGTGAATGGACTTTAGGTTTCTTCTCCACCCTCTTGATTGATCTCAATGCCATCTGTTCTGGTATTAAAACTAGTGTAAAGAGCTGTTGTTGACTTCAGCAAAGTCTTTTCCCTGTTTGTCCTTCCTTTGGAGTGTTCCACTAATGTCTTCCTTATGCATCCTTTGCATGTTTCAGGTCTTGACTTAAAGAAATCAGCTTCAGCCTTACTGTTGTTCACCGATTTGCGCTTCACTGGGCCACTCTGCTGTGTTCTGGAGAAATGAAATGGGTTGCATCACTGCACTATATGAGTCCCCAGGATCTGCTCTTTATAGCTCTTTTAACAGGTTTATGGAGCACTGCTTGGTGTTCTTGATGGGGAGGTCTGCAGATCTGGCTCCTGGCAAAGCTCGAATTGCGGCATCATCATCTGATCATCTTCCTTCAGCTCTTACCAGTAGGCTATCATTCCCCACAGTAGGCTATCATTCCCAGCCTCTAACTCGGTTTATGCAGTGGAGTCTTAAACATCACTTCACTCTTCCTCGGACAAATGTTATTTGGGAAGCTGAGAGATGTGGCACTCTAAAGGTTTAAAATAAGTCTTCTGAGGCCACATTTAGGAGCGCCATACAATTATGCATGGCATTTCGTAGGGAAGCTCCTCAACCGAGAAGCAAAGACAATTCTTTCATGTATACCAGTAACAAAATACAACACAATCATGTAGCCAAGAACATCAGTGTGAGACTCCTAAAAGAGATTCCCTTCACACCTCAGAAAGAGCAGGGTAAACAATGATATTGGAAGAAGTATCATAGCCACCATACAGTGGCTACAAGGATAGAGCCCCCAACCACAGTACTCTACTAAGTTGTATGATAGGGTCCTTTCCACAACATTGGAGGATCATATGGACACTAAGGACAAAATCCATTGGATATGGCACATAATTTGACAATACTGTAAAAGATATACAGCCAAAGAACAGAAGCATCAAAGAGACACTTATTCCTTTGGAATCTGTGTATCAAATGTGGGGAATCAAAGCAGTGCCAAATGAGAGATAATATGGTGGCTACTGAACATACTTCCTGGTACCAAATATGAAAGGCGCTTGAAAACCAGTATGATGGTTACTTCCATATACTGATGTATCAGTGGCAAGAGCAACGCTTGATTCACAGTCAGTCAGAAACACTAACGATTCAAATTGCTACCCTTTGAGGTGAGATATATACCAAGTGCTTCTTGGTAGTTTCAGTACATCTAAGGAGAGAGGTTACTTATAATGCTTATTATATTGGAATAGACATATTTAGTGTGATGGACTGCGCCTCTCTGGTCAGGCTTCCTCTCTGTTTTGGTGATACTGCTGCTGCATGGATGCTACCAACTTTTCTCTTAAGCCTTGTTTGTGTCCTTCAGGATGTGTTTTCTTCCTAGTTGGGCTTAGCGTTGGTTGGTCTAGCCTGATTGCTCTTCTTGCAGGCCATTAGCCAGTTCCTCATCACAGACCCTCTGACCTGGGGAATTGCTTTGGTATTGATTCAAAAGTTGAGGAATTTGCAGGTAGAAGTATACATCAGAAGGAAAGGTTGCTTACCTTTGGTAACAGACTTTCTGGTGGACACTCTGTAAAACTCCAGATTCCAAATTGACACACACACACACCTCCTCACTGTAAGGAGTGGTTGCTACGTTTGACTGTAAGACACCAAGCTAGTTTTGTGCACGGCATTCCTTCGAATTCGGCAGTATCGTCTTCACCTATAAGGGCAAAGGAGAAAATAGAATGAGAACCGACTTCAGAGCACCAGGCGGTGCCATGTATGGCTCTGTGACGTCACATCTGAGGAGGTGGCCGAGTCAGCTTGGAGCCACCTGTTGTGGATCCCATTTGGTGTCTGGATCGTGATTCAAGAGGTGAGGAATCTGCGGGTCGGTAGAGCACCTACCTGAAAGATTGTTACTGATTTTAAGTATTTTTTCTGTTCGATCACATACAACTTCCGGCAGAATTACAAGTTCTGAGGGTCATAAGAGAAGCAGGTCTACTAGCCACAATTCGTCTGTTCCTGTCCCAAGTTAAAACAATTTGTTACATGGTGTTCATGAAGAGGGTTCTCACCAATACTCATGAGGGTAAGGAGATACTATTGTTTTTGTTAGGTCTCGCGTGCGTTGCAGGGCAGAGCCCTGCTCCGCCTCCACGAGAGATTTTGTAGGAGAGGATTTTCAGAAGAGGGCTTTAAGCCCCGCCCCTCATTTCCATTGGCTGGCGTCACCGTTTATGCTAAACGGTGGCCAGCCATTGGAAATGAGCTTTCTATGTTGCCTCCCTTTGGCTTTTTGTGCCGGCCCACTTGGACTGGCTCGCCTGCTTTCCTTCTGTCGTAAGCGATTTCTTATCTTTATGGGGCCATGTGTTTAAACACATGGCCCCATAAAGACAAGCTCCGGCGCGATCCTCTTTCGCTTTCGGGACCGCGCTTGTTCTCTCAGTTATTTTCATTTCTGTGGCATGCAAAAACAATTCCGAGCCCTCACTTTGCAAATGCGTCTTCTTAAAGAAACACACACGCTCCTCCTGCCCGCTTTGTAAGTTTTCACCGCGATTACAATTGTCGGCTGATTGGCGCTAGAATGCTCCAAAGGGGCTGGCGTCGAGAAAACTCTCCAGGCCTGTTTGGCAGGCAAATTATGAAGTCGGTTCGGATTGAAGCCTTTAGCATTCCGCCTAAGTGCCGGTTCCACCTGCCTCAGAAGAGGCTGCAAAGAGCATTGTTAGAATTCAAGCATGCATCCGCGCTGTCACAACTAGTTCTCATGTAGGCAAGTTCATGCTCGGCGCAGTGCAAATCTTTGCTCTGTTAAGCGAGCGTCAGTCACGGGCGAGCTTGGCTGCCAGCCCAGGGTTGTTAGTCCTTTCTCCACTACACCTGAATGAGATATTGACGAGACATTGCTACCTAAACAGAGACAAGAAAGACTAGATGAAAAAAAATATAATTAAATTGTCTAATCAGTCAAATATAGTCGGGGAATATAAAATATGTCTTTTGGTTTCCCTTTTCCTCTATTGTTCTCAGAGTGACGGCTGCTTTGCATGGGAGGACAGAGTCCCCATATTAATATTAACTAGATAGTCAATTTTCAAGGCTGGTCATTTTCATTTCTAGTTTACAGGTTTTAGGTGAGTAATTTTCATGTAGTAGTTAGCCCTAAACATTTATTTGCAACAAAGTAAACACCATACAAACTGGTTCCCTTCATTCATATTTTGGTCTGCTGTGTAACAAAATTACAGCGCCTCGAGACATAATTTTCAAAAAAGCACTGAACCATAATCCATTGTCAAAACCACTGGAATTTAATGTGGATTTAACATAATTTAATGAGGCACATCTTGCCGCACAATTGTAGGCCCTGCATTTCCACTGTTGTGGTAATAGTCTACATACACGTGGACGAACTTTTATGTCGGACGCTTGCCAAGACCTTTGCTTTTAATAAAAAGTATATATTATTCATACTCATGGACTGGGGCTTTCACTCAGCTCTCTTCATCCATTGGCCTGCAATAGTACCATTTACATTTTGCTGCTGCCTACCGCAACATACAATGATGGGAGTATGCTTAGCCCACTTCAGTCATTGGCTTACTTGACTGTGAGCGACATGCAGCCTATTCTTGACCAGAGCAAGAACATTTTGTGGTTAAAACACGTGTCTACTTGGCTTGAGAAACTAGGCTTATACCATTTCTGGGAAAACCCTACACAGCTGACATTAACCTCCAGGGAACTGCTAAAATCAACATTTTGGGCTTACATTCAAAATAACATGTTTTACGGTACGGATAATGGTTCATTAACAACCAAGTTCCTTCTTTAGGTCGAGCCTCGAGTAGCGCGCAAGCGCTGCTTAGAGGCGAAGACTTATTGTAAGTGAGTTTTCAAAGCAGTCCAAGAAACGCTCGTGCGTCGTGGCTGGCCTTTTTGAGATGGGTACGCGCGGCAAACATGTGTTTCCAATTATCGTGCCCAGACGCGGGCGCGATAAGTGGAAACACATGTCTGCCGCGCGTACTCATCCAAAGGCCAGCCACGACGCACGAGCGTTTTGGGACTGCTTTGCAGGCTGCCGCGCTCGCTCGCCCCCGCTCCTCCGTGCTTGTTGAGCTTCTCCTACTTAGGCACGATGACGACGTGCTTTGCTTACATTCAGTAAGCTGGCCATGCCCGCTTTCACTTTCCAAACGCAGCTGGGACAATGGCGGCCGTTTGCAATGCCATTTTTCTAAATACTTTTTCCAAATAGATCTGATAAACTGAAGACTGCAAGGCACCCGATTGCTCGTTCTTCAGATGGTTGCCCGCTTTCAGAAACCACACGGGCGCCGGCTTTCACTTAAACACGGGCGCCCGGCATTTATTATCCCAATGTCCCACCCACCCCGTTGCTACAGGCAGCACATGGGCGCCCGCTTTCAAAAGCCAAACGGGCGCCCGGCATTCATTATCAAAAATACACCACCCACCCCCTCGCTAATTAATGTCGCCCTCGTGTCTGCCCCCGCCTCCTTGTTTGCTTCGGGGCTGAGTTCTTTGTCGTATAATTTACGTTATGTGGGATTTTCTTTGGGACACACGTTTCCATCTGCACGCCGCTAGTTCGTTAAACTTTTGTAAGCCTTCCTTGTGTGTTGCCTTCCCTGTCACCCACTAGGCCTTCGGCTGGCATGGGGGAGCTCATCTCCTGCATGCCGCTAATCTCCATGCTGAGCTGTGTAGCAGTGAAGGGCTTGGTGCCCCTCGAGAACTTCTACCCCTTCGGGCTGGAGAGAGGCAACGCAGTGACCCGCAAGCAGGAGGATTGCGGCTCGGGTTTGCTTGCCATCTCGGTGCCCTTCCCCTTCTTTGGAGAAATGCAGGCTGGACTGTATGTAAGTTCTGGTTTCCGTGATTATGTAACTGTTAGTGATATTTGTTTACGACTCTCATCCTAATATACCCACGGGAGAGACAAGAGTTTACGGAGGCTATAGGATAGAATCTCAGTTCACAGAGGTTCTATTGGAGGAAGAGTTTCTCTTTCCTCAAGGACATAGTCACGTTTCTTTGAACTATGCCGCCAATCCTGCTCAGTGCGCACGCCTGCACAGGTGACTTAGTGAGCAGTAAGTACTAACCCACCATTGAAGAGGGTGGTGAGACTTCAGCTCCTCCCACGGCCTCGTAGCAGCGGCCAGGGCCAACTGAATTTTTGATGAGATCCAGTTCAAAATATAATTTTTAGTTGGGCTTAGTAGGTACAGAGGTAATTAAACATTAAAACATGTGCAAAATAAAAACACCAAGCCCATCCACGTTACAAAGGCAGTGAACTTTAGGCTACAGGGAGTAAGAGCTCAAAGCAAAGCTCCAGTTGCTTGAAACAGTCATGGGCACGATTCGTCTTCTCGATCACCTGTGGCCTCATCTGGAATATTAGAGAGTGAAAAATGAGTAAGGTTTTGAGTTGTCGGACAAATCAAGGATTTCTCCAGCTCCACAGTTCCCATCAATACAAGCAAGTGAAAAACCCATCCCTTATTTCACACTTCATCAGTATGCAGTTTTCCCAAAAAATCAAATGGCAAAGGTGAAAGAATAAAGGAGTCTCTGCAATCAAATCGTCGCTCTGGTGACTGGCCCAGGTCAGCAACCTAAGGAGAGTCCATTCTACGATTCGGGACAAATTTACATCAAACTGAGGACAAGGTTTGAGACACTCCTACTTAGAGCCATTACGGAAGTACAGGGCAGCAGCCGACCTGATAGGAGTCAATGTAATCAACATTCTAGCAAGTTAAAGCCCAAATCACTACTACACTGGCAAACATTAAAAATCTTAAAATTGTGATGGAAATCACCTAGCTTTGCCTAATCATACAAAACATGCAGACTATTCAATTGTGCAAACAAATGTGTGTTTCTTTAGCTACCAGGTGTCCATGTTGGGAACCTCTAATCACTATGCCATTCGCATGAGTGACAAGACTTAGCTTTGGTTTGGTACCCTGCTTAGTGTGAATTTTCCCCAGTTCGTGCTACTGGTGCAGATGCACTGGTGACACCCATAACAAGAAATGGGTTGGTAGAGGTAAATGGAGATGGGGATGACATGAGGGCTCAGGGGTGGGTAGAGGTAAAGGGAGGTGAGGGTGACTTGAGGGTTTGGTGTGAGGAGAGGTAAAGGGAGCGGACGCGCGCAGACTGCAGGCAATCTATAGCGCTACTTTTAACATTTACGAATGTGCTGCTAATCAATAGTAATTTTTACAGAAGTCTCTTCCTTTTAAATTGTGCTGCATTTGTCTTTTACTCACCAACCTCATCACTTAATCCGCACTGCTCCCCGGTCCACCACGGGTTGTCCCGATTGTTGTGGAGGGAGTATCCGGCAACTTTCACTACCCACTTCCGGGCAAGCGACCGGAGGGGGTGGAGCCTCTCTCTCACTTAAGCTACATGCCACAAGCTTCGCGAAGTGGGCGCGCCAAAGGCAAGCCCGTCTGCGCCCGGTTGGGGCCAGGGGCCATGACCCCTGCCCCATCCTCGAGGGACAATATGAGCTACTCACAAAAGCAGTTATACGAGCTCCGTCCGAGCCCACAACGCGAATGTAATTTGCTTAATCTGGAAACCCCATATTCTAACTGCTCCTGTTGTGGATATGCGTTTGTTATACAGGCCAGTAGGGACCATACCACAAATACCACTGGTTCCATCAACAATAATATACAATAGCTATTCCCTGATATGAGTAAGGTTACACCTCCCAAGGAATTCACCTTCTTCAATATCAATTGCAGGTCGCTTCCTAAACACAAGGCTGATATCTTTGACCTCTTGTGGAATAAACAACCCGCTGCCATTTTCCTCATGGAAACGTGGTTACACGATAGCTCTGGTCCAGATGTCTCTTCCGCTCTGCCCCCCAAACTACTCGATAATTAGGAAGGATCGTGGTGCCAAAACAGGAGGGGGCATTGCGGTAATTTTTAATAACTTGTACACCTGTAAATGGGAGGACTTGCCTTTTAAGGGTTGCAAGGCCAGTTCATTCAAACTTTCCCTTACACCCCAATTTACATTTTCTGGGATCTTGATCTACCGCCCACCGGGGCCAGCAGGGCCATGGGTTGCGGCCTTTCCTGAACTTATTGCCCCCTTTTGTTGGACGCTGCCAACTTCACTATTCTGGGAGACATGAATATTCACTTTGACGACCCAACATGCACCTCTGATGGCTGATCTGGCAGCTATGAATATCCTACTCTGCAATTCAGGTCCCACCCACATGGCGGGCCATCTATTGGACCCCATTTTTTCAAACCTATCTAATATTTCATGCCAGGCAGCTCTCCCAGTACTTTGGTCCGATCATTTTTTGGTCGGGTTCAGGGTGAGGCAGGATCTGCAGTGTGCAAATACGCCCATCTTAGCCACCAAGTCGAGGTCCAGAAACTAGACAGATACTTTTAACCAACACCTCTCCAATAACATCCCCGCTATTACTTCAGTCAATTTAGCAGACTCGGACACCATCCATTTCTGGATTGTAACATCCATTGATGCGTGCCTCCCATCATCCATTAAAAAAGTGAACAATCACCGACCTCCTGCCCCCTGGTTCTCTGAAAGGTTAAAAACAGAGAAAACCAAATGTAAAGCGCTAGAAAGACGCTGGAGGAAGGACTATGCGCCCGAACTCAAACTTGCATACAAATTAGCAACAAGCATTGGCATAGCCAATAGGTCTCACCTTTGGGACCTTATAAGTGTTTAGTTATCCAGCACAATATCCTTGGTGGAACATCAACTGTTGCATGGCTAAACACTTATAAAGGTCCCAAAGGCGAGACCTATTGGCTATGCCAATGCTTGTTTTAAGGAGGTAGCCAGTTGTGAGTCTTTTTTAGATGAAGTTTGTCCACAACTGGCTAAATCGCTATACATGAAGTTTAGATATGGGATGTTAAGAACTAACACGAATACGTTAAACTGGGCTACAAATCAAGATGGAAATAGCAATGAATTTTGTGTATTATGCCAAAATGTGTCTAAGGAAAATGATTCACACATATTATTCTTCTGCCCGGCGTATGTAAAACCAAGGAATAAATGGATTAAACCCATTTGCAAAAATATGAATATTAGACACTGCCTAGAGGCAGGAAGAATACTGAAAACAGACACATCTCAAAAGGTTGTTTTTAGTGTTAGTAGATTTCTGTTTAATGTGAGCCTTATAAGAGCAAAAGCAGGGCTAAAACTTTAAGGACTAACAATTAAGAACAGGTATTTTAATGATATTGGTTCCAGTAAACTTTGCGCATGTACTTTTGGCCTAATGGTGCTCTAATGCGATTTGTGTATCCATTGATTACTATAAAGTATTTGTAATTTGTATAATAAATTGGGAATATCTTTTAGTGCTATATATATATATAATGGATTGTGAGCCCATATTGGAGTAATGGACATTGATTTTAAACTCATTATACAAATGTATTTTAAAACGTATGTCTAGTTTTAACTATTTATATATTTTATCTGTTATCTTTGCGGTTCGGAAATGAAATTTATTTTTACGATAGCCCTCAATTTGATGAAGTGTAATTTATTAGAACTGAAGCTGCCATATTTGCACATTAATATCCAAACAAACTGTATGTTAATTTTATGATGCATCTTTTATGGTTTTATGTGAACCGAAATAAAGATATATTGAATAGTGTGGATTTAACATAATTTAATGAGGCACATCTTGCCGCACAATTGTAGGCCCTGCATTTCCACTGTTGTGGTAATAGTCTACATACACGTGGACGAACTTTTATGTCGGACGCTTGCCAAGACCTTTGCTTTTAATAAAAAGTATATATTATTCATACTCACGGACTGGGGCTTTCACTCAGCTCTCTTCATCCATTGGCCTGCAATAGTACCATTTACATTTTGCTGCTGCCTACCGCAACATACAATGATGGTAGTATGCTTAGCCCACTTCAGTCATTGGCTTACTTGACTGTGAGCGACATGCAGCCTATTCTTACACAATGTGCACATCCGCACAATAAGTAGTCCCTTCATTGCCAGGGACTACTGATGCCATGTGTGCTTTCACCTTTAAAAAAAAGTATATATTTTGATTTTAGACCATGCTTGTTTTCAAACAGTCCGTGCCTTCAAATAAAACAAGCATTTGCAATGCAATAGGTCTCTCATGCACGCAAGTTTAAGCTATTGGCATTGTAAATGACAATGCCTTTTATTTATGTTTTAAAAACGTAAACAAAAGTAAAAGGCATTGTTATTTACAATGTCAATAGCTCAAACTTGCGTAAATGCGAGACCGATTGCATTGCAAATGCTTGTTGTATTTTCCTGACAAAACGCTGACATAGACCAGATTCATGATGCCCATAGCAGCATTAGCAGTATACCCGAAGGAAGAAAACCAGAAGTCTTTTTTTAGCTGTGCTTAAAAGTTTATGTAATTTTTTTAGGGTGGCTTCAACCTGAGATTTTCATTTACTATTGGAAAATGTGGTACTTTTCAGGCAATCCACATCACGTTAATTTACAACAGATTTATGCTGCAAACACAAGTTAGTTACCTGTTGACCTGTTAAAAGGGTTTACCTGCAATTGTAGTTCACTTGTGCTGTATCTCTCTTAATCCTTGGTGTGAGCAGGTGTTGTGTATCTTTTTGTAACTTACATCCTCTAGATGATAACCAAGCTTATGTTACGCATCCAGTCAAGTATCAACACCATCTTTGATTTAAATAAATTCACCTATTTGTCTTAAAGTTGAAGAATGTCCACAGCAGACAAACAAGTGGTTTGGGCTTGCTCTCTATTGCTGGATGCTTCATTAAAGTTGAGTTATAGTCACTATAATGTTCATGTATTAGAAAAAGCAACTGTGCATGGTGTTCAAAAGTACATGCATTTCTGTTATGAATGACCCTAATCAAATATGGTATTTGCAGTTTATTGAAAGCTCAACACAGATTACTTAACCTGTAACAATAGTTTTGTGGGTGGCTATCTGTATTGATTTACGTGTTTTCCTCCCTATGGGTTTGCAGGCGTTTCAAGAGGCACACAGAAAGACCTTGGGGCTTATTTACAATAAACTGGCATAGCACGGTGTTACTCCAAAATTGGTAACGCTGTAACAACGCTGGTAACAATGCAGGGATGCGCCGTATGTCCAGAAATATGGCACACCCCTGCATTTCCCCTAGTGCTGGTGCTAAAAAAGCTGCCTAGCGCCAGCGCAGGTGCCCTGGCGCCATTTTGCAAGGGTGCTGTGCTGCAGGGGTGATTGTTTATGTGCAGGAAGGGACACCTTCCTGCACATAAACAATCTTAACAGGCGATTTGCTCTATCCATGCGTGCTGCAGAATGCAGCACATGTGGAAAGAGCAATATACGAAGAGAAATAAAACATTTCTCCTTGTATCGCCTGTTTAAGACCATGTATTTCCTGGTCTTATTTTCGGCTCTGTCCCATATCTTGTAAATATGGGGCAGCGTCAAAAAGCAATGGGTGTTGCGGCGGAACGCCCACTGCAAAACCCATTGCAAGCCCCTTTCACGCTAAGTGCTGCGTGAATATGGGCATTATTTACAAGGCGCCGTTAAGCCACGTTAAGAGGCTTAACGCCACCAGAAGGTCCCAAAAAGTGGCATTCTGGTGGCATTAACTCCTTGTAAATATGCCCCCCCCTTGATTCTTAAGCATTGGACATAAACAAGAAGAAGATAGCAGATTAATATGTAACATTTTGCTTTACCATTTGATGCCAAAGAAGAGTGTTTTCGAGAAGCATAGATCAGTACACTGTCTTCACCAGTGACAAGACAACCTTCAGTTCCCGACCCAGCCTCTTCATTGCACGATGATTCACAGCATGTGAATCTATAACTGATATCTAGCTCCAAAACTATCGTTACAGGTAAGTAACTTGTGTTTTTCTATCTGAGTTAACAGTCACTGTGCAAACGGATCTGCGTGATCCTCTGAACCCCCATTTCCAGGACGGGCTTAAATTCTGCTCCTCCATTTTCTGATTCGATGGAGCCCTTACAGAACACACAGGATGGACTTATTCCCGAGAGGGTCTTAGTTCTTCAAGTTCTTGTGCCACCATGCACATCTGAGCATAGTTTAATCGTTTTCTTCTTTTTTGCAGATTTTTCCGACTTTGATTCCAGTGGATCAAAATGAACGGGAAGGTAAGATTTGTGTACACTTTGCGTTCTGCTTGTAATGTTGCTGCTCGTACTGTACATGTTTGCTGTGTGGGGTAAGTTTGTTGTGCTGCTTCTTGTGCTTTACCTGTTTTGAGTGTGGGTGTGTGTGTGTGTGTGTATGTTATGCTGTGTGGGAGAGAGAGACGCGTGTATTGCTGCTGCCTTTGCAGGATCTGCTCTGGGGGTACGGTAAGCATGTGCAATGTTGCTGTTTGTGTTGTACTCTTTTTTTCTGTCTCAGTGAAAACATCTTACACTACTAAAGACTGTACTGCATCTGTCACTTGTGTAGGGGAAGTTTGTGCATTACCTAACTGTGCTGTATCTGTTCTGTGTATAGAAGACGCTTTACCATTGCTGCATTTCTAGTCCCATTCTGTGTGTTTAAATCTTGCTCTCCTGGGGCCTGTGGTGTGCTTGTGCTGGTTCTTCGAGGGAGAATGTAGTTTTGTTTAGTTTTACTGCCTTTGCTGAACCTGTTCTATGTGAGAGAACTCTTGTCCAGACACGCACTGCATGGGGATGGGACAGGCAACAGAAGTGCAGGCTCTGCTGCTAGACCTTGCAAGGATGACGCATAGGCAGCGGCTCTGCAAGATTTCTTCAGACATAAAAAAGATACAGCACAAGCAGGAGGTGCGCACGCTTTTTACACTCAAAACAGGTGTAGTGGCGGCAGTAGCAGAGCAAGCTTACTTCGCACAGAAAGCAGAGATGCATGCCACCCTCACACACAGAGGACAAGAACAGCCTGGGCAGAAGAAATGAAGCTGTTGAAAAGGAATCGGAACAGCACAGGCAGGGCCGGCCTTTAGCATGGGCGTGATGAGCCCATGCCCGGGGCACCACCCTTCAGAGGGGCGCAGGGTCAGCCTGCAGCAGCCTTCATCCAACCAGGCTCTAAAGAAAACTGTAGAAGCAATGCTCGAAGTCTGTGCTTCTCCTTTCTCTTGTCCTCCCTCACCTTCCCCAGCCTCTCCCATTTGCCCAACACATTGGTATTTAAAGATGACAAGTGGGAGCAGGGGTGCGAGAATAAGTTTCGCCCAGGGCGCTTATGTGAGCAAAGGCCAGCTCTGAGCACAGGCAGGAGCTAGAGACACTTTCATAACACAGGATGAGTATAGCACCAACAGCAGCGATACAAGCTTCCATCGAACACATCACCCATGTGGTATATGTATGTGACTGAAGGTAGCCGCGCTTCTGTGTGTGTGTTGTATCTCTTATGTGGATATTTGTACATCCCTCACTGCTTCTTCTATGACTAACCAGCAGAATTCTCTATGCCGCTCTTGCTTCGGTAGCACCCCCATTCCTAATTCTCACGGCTCTAATATCTGCTTCTCATAGACAACACCAGGGTCTCTCCCTGCCATTCACAGCTGCTGCCCACTGCCTCTCACACCTTGATCTCTCTGTACCTCATACATGGGTCTAAGTGCCTCATGCTTACATCTCTCAGTCTCTCATCTGCTTCTCAGTATCCCTCACTCTTGGCTCTGTTTTCCCCTTAGTGGTGGTTCTTCACGCCCATGACTTCTGGTTCGCTCTACTCCTCATGCTCCGTTCACCAAGTCCCTCACGCCTTCTCTCTCTGTGCCCCTAAAGCCCTCTGCCCCTCATGCCTGTTTACCTGCAAACTTAATCCTGGTGCTCTCTGCCCTTCACAGGTGGTTATATGCGTTCTACATTTCTGAATACTTGAGTAACTCACTCCATGACTCTTGTTTCTCCTTTGCTCTGTTTTCCTTCAAACTTGGTCCTCTATGCCACTTACTTTGGTTCTCGTCCTCCCTGGCTCCCTTTGCTTCCCTGTACAGGGTTTCTTCCCTTTCTGTTCTCTAAATTCCTTATTCCTGGTTCTCCATGCCCCAGTATTCTGGTTCTCTATGTCCCTCACGCCTAGTTCTCGGATGTTCCTTACACATGACTCTCTTTTTCCCTGGTTCTGTGTCTGTCTTTCTAGTTCTTTGTACCCATTAAATCTCTTTTTTTTTGTCCCTTAGTGCTCCAGAAAGCCTTTTATGTCTTTGTAGAAGAGGTACATATCAAAGACTGGGAATATTTAATGCGGACAATCAGTTTAGTGGAGAACGAGATCCAAACTGCCAGGTGTGACTACAGTGGCGTCGTGGAGCAGAACTACCAGATGTTGCTCACGTGGCATCGCAAAATGGGGGACTCCGTGACTGTAAACACCCTCCTGAAGGCAATGCGCACTGGTAGGCTCAGCATGGAGGCCGACCGCATCCAGGATCTACTGCTGAAGAAAAGCATGTACACGGTGGGGCCAGAGAGTTGAGTGGGTACCTTGCACAAGGACATGGCTGCCCACATGTAACAGAATCCAAGCACCAGGTTCTTTGCCAGCATCCAGCGTACCCCTTTGGATGAAATAGCAACTATGCCGTGGGAACTGTGACCTCCACACAAACATGAGACTTAGACCAGCCAAGGATGCATACTGCTAGAATGCACAGTTGCAACTGGAGCAAATACAGGGCATCAGGTTCAAATGCCAGGGTCTGGGCTTTACTGCAGCTCTTGACCGGCATGCCAGACGTGCAACAAAGTCCTGAATTGGCCACATCATGTGTTCCTTGCTTTACTGGACTTTGGACCCAGACACTGTGTAAAGTGTTTGTATACTGTGAACCTGGATGAAAATGGAGAATGTACATTACAGTTTGCTTTTTCCCATTACTTTTTTCCGCACCAAAACACTGAAATTGTTTACTCCTCTGTTTACATGGGCACTTGCTTTCAGACTTCAGTCAAATCTTCATCTCCGCAGCCCTGCTTTAAGGTATCCCCTTGTGGTAGATTTTGGGAAGATACATAGTTACCCCTTGTGTTCGGCCACTTGCCCACATGTGCATCTTAATTAGATTATAGAACGCTGGTCAAAGACAGTCAATCATGCCAGGTTGTTGGATATGAGCAGTGGTGTCCATATTGGATTTATTTTTATGTTATTTTATTTGAAAATGTTCTGGGCGCGAGCCAAAACTACCTTGCGTTAGCACTGTGTACAGGAAGTGCATATTTCTCAAGAGCCAGGAAATGATTTGTTTTCTAGCATTGGGTTGTTTATTGATTCAGAATGAAATGCTTTGCAATATTCCCCATCGTGAGGCTGGAAATCTTCAGCAAATGACTTTCAAAGTAGTACATAAACCATTCACTTTAGCAGCCCACCCACCCCACTTGGATTGCATTGCTCACAGCCAGTACGTTCTTCACACAAACAGCCTGTGAGAACCTTTTATAAAGTGGTTGATCCCTCAGCGAAGCTCCTGCTGCTTTCCATATTAGAGTAATGTTTTGCGCTATCTAAAGAAATATGCATCAAGATGCACACCATCCAGGCCTTGAAGGTTGTATCTTTGTAAAGGCTCTTACAGGTTCCTGGGCTTGCGCATTCAGAAAGACTGCCTTAGTAAATTTGGTGCCTGTGTTCTCTGTGGAAGCAGATGGAGCATGTCCTATTCCTCTGAGAAATACAGCAATTTAAAGTGCTGCAGGTTTTCATCTATTACCTATATTTAGATCTTGTAGAGATGCCTATCATATTAATTTCAGCCAGAACAATGAAATACAAACTTCTGCACTTTTAAATAGTTGATCTAGGTTTCTTCAGGTGTGAAAGCACAAGGTATGTGTTCTCCTTTCTCTAGTTTAGGATTCACCCTCATGAATTGGCCACATATATATATATATATATATATTTTTTTTTCTGGAGCCCCACCCCTTCCCCAAGCAAATCTATGTGGTCTGTACAGATGGAATCTGAGTGCCTTAGGAGCTGCCAATCTGCCTGGGCAGACTTTGGGCCCTCTTGTCATTGCCCTCAGCGGTGATCTCAACTACTGATCTCCCCTCAACGACTGGACATGTTTTTTTAATAGCGACTCTTTTTTCAACATTGACCACCTCAGCGAAGACAAAGTAGCCTTTCCATTCTCGAGACCTTGTAGTCAAATTCCCTAAAGACAGACGGAGTGTATGCAAATTTCTTCCTTTTCTATGCGTGGCCTCCAGGAAACTATCCTTGACGTGTTTTTGATGAGGCAGATGCACAGGTGCAACACTGGATGAATGACATGACCATCATAGGGTGGAAGAGGTCCAACCTCCTCTTTTGACCAAGAAGCGTTTGGGTTGTTTGAGCTGGATCATCCAAATCCATGCTGGCTACAAAGGCGGCACTGATATAACCTTCCTTCCTCTCCTCTTCCTCCAGTGCCTCGTCCTGTGTCACTAAAGCTCTAAGCATCTTGTACGTCTTTTCATCTAGCTCCAAGGCCTCTTTCTTCCATTAATAGATCAGTACTGGCTCCTACCCCTAGAAACACTTGAGGGTCCCTGTACCCTATCTTTTTCCTCAGAACGACTTAGGGGAGGGTGGAGCAGTTGACTTTGAATGTCAGAATGACGAGAGAGATGATAACAATTAGGAGAGGACAGAACTTTCCCACAGACTATAAAGGTTTCTGTTCTTCACACACCATCACCAGATGATTTAAAAAATGGCATGCTCTTGGGAATAGGGTGACCAAGATCTCTTGAATGCTGTGGGAAAAAGGTACAAAGGCTTGCTTTCTATATGGCTGCATGAAAGAACCGTAGAAAAATGTTTCCGGTTCCCTTACTGAAGTAGATCTGTGAAGCTGGCACTGATATTTTAAAGGCCTCTTTGATTGGAGCTGCTTTAGTGGACAATTCAGATTGTGAGCACAACCTTGCTGAAGCGTTTTTTTATGCATTATCCATAGTGGACGAGACTTGATCATTGAAACAGCAGCTAGAAAGACGCCCTCAAATTTGTGTACTCTTGGGAAAAAATCTGAATGCGGTGAGAAATTGTTAATACTTCAGCTTCCTTTGTGGTAGGAGTTGCCAAATCCTTGGTAATGGTGTCAAGATACCAGTGTGTTAGAAGAGGAAGGCATTCTGCCTAGAAGCAAACAGGAAGCAGCTTCTTCCCTTAACAAAGACAGCAGACACCAGCCAACAAGACCGTCAATAAATTTCTGAATATCATCATGCTCTCTTTAGTCAGTTCCAAAAGTCTTCTCAACATATCAAGCTCTTGTGACACCACACCGGATAAGGGACAGACATTATGTAGATTCCTACCCGGAGAACAGTCAGCTTTGAGCCTCTTCTTGTGCGAAGCCAACCAAGCATTTTCGGCAGACTTAAAAGCACCCCAAGTCAGTCCTCAGGCCTTCCAACCAGCTTCATGTCTTGGGAGCAGACCTTGATGCAGATCAGGGGTTGATCGAGCCATCGCCAGACAGAAACCCTTCCATCCTACAGATGTTGTAGTTTTTCTACTTTACTACTCCAGCTAAGTGATGAATTCCGGAGCATTACTGGTCTGATACCTTTCTGTCGTCTCTTAAGACTGAATTGCAGATTGAGGAGCCAACCCTTTTCACAAAGTTATAGCCAACCGATTGATCCATGAGAAAGGTTTTGGGATGGCACGATCCAGTTGACCTCTGCTTTTACACAGAATTTGAGATGGGGCAGAGTCTTGATAATTTCCAGATGTGTTATCCTTTTGCTCGACTAAAACCCCAAGTGACTACTCTGATGCATGCAAGCTTTCTTCTCTAGATGAAAATCTTACCTTCAAGATTAAACGTCACAAGAGCCGTAGTCCTGTAACGAAATAATATACTATTCAGTAACATCCTCCAGTAAATCAGTCATGTTAGCCTGGGGTTATTCTTTCCATCATTCCATATTTGGAAGCAAAAGGGATGAGATCTCCCTTGCTTTTCAGAGTATCTCATTAAATGTAGATAAGTGCTTTCTAACACAGTCCGTCCGCCCTGTATCTTCTTAGAGTAAAAAGAATTGTGGTTGGTGCTCTTTTCTACAAAGCTATGCGACAAATGGCAACTTCTTCCACTTCAACTTCAACAGATCTTCCAGTAATGGGGGAAACCAAAAATATAAATTTCAATGAAGAAAAGTGCAACATTCCCTTTCCTGCTCCCTGCTTTTATTACAATAGCCTCTGGGAGAGCATTTACGAGTCTCTGGTCCAGTTGCTATGGCTACATATGTCCTCCAATCGGATCGAGTTCTCAGGAATCTCAGACGCCCGTGTTGGTTGTTTGACTTAGTAGTGACATGGGCCTGGCAGATCTAATATCTGGATCTTCTGGCAATAGCCCCATCCATGCATCAATATGCAGGTGCATTATCATCTGTTGTCCAAGAAGAAAGGACCTCTGAACTTAGCAGCCTGACTCCAGAGTTCTTATAATGTGGACATCTGGACATTCAGCTCATTGTATGTTCTGTGATGGGCCTGAGCCATTTTGGCCCTGGGAGATGTTGCAGAAAATGGCAAATATTTTGCCTATGCTGGGTGGACTAACGTTTTCAACCCCTGCATGCCCTATCATATTGGAGTGGTTGCATGACACTTTATCAAGGTCGATAATACTGACCTACAGAAAAATCACACCCACTGCATCGTTGTGGGAAGTATGTAGTTACTACTCTTACCTCCACATCTGCGAACCTAGATTTACCTTGCGACGTGGTAGTCAGGTCGATGTAGTGAATGCAGTATTTTTGTAATGTGATAGAACTCAGGCAATATAATAGTGGTATACCAGTGGAATTATATTTCAGGCCCCTCTCAGTCCACAGCTCTGATGATGAAAAACGAACTGTGAGAACTGATTATATCTTTTACTCACTCCTGTGTGCAGACCTGGGATACAGAGTGCACATAGTTGTTTCAAGACAAATGTCATTGGCCTTTGACCCAATGGACAGGTCTAACATTAAACATTTACTGTAGAAGGCATCCTTGTTGGTAGATGTTAACCCAGAGGGGCAAACAAGCATCATGCTTTCTCTTCAGAAGAAACTTTTACTATATTTTCCAGAGACAAGGAGTTTTTCAAAACACATCTGAGGTTTGTTTCTAAAGTTCCTCCAGACTCTTTGCTTTCCATTATTCCAGTGTACACCAATGCTAGTCATGACAGGCTGTGTCACTTCCTGTGTTTATCCCAATTCTTTCAACGTCAGACAAGAGGGTGTTGCATTCGCAGTATGTGAAGAAACCATTAGCTATTATTTATATAGAATTTTCATCTTTTACACAGTTGCCCTGAACCACCCTTGATCAGACAGGACATTGCAAGATGGGGCGGTGCATGTATAAAACTATTACCTGAAAGCATAATACACGACAGATCAACAGAATTATAACCAGAGCCACTGGAATTATGTACAAGGGGAGGACCAAATTATGAGGCAGGAGTAAATTATGTGACACAAAAAGGCAAATTATATGGCAAAATGTTGCACATTTTGTGATGGTATTACCTCATTTTTTTGTCATTTTACACATGTTAAAGATATCTGGGAAAAGGTTCTACCTAATTAGAACCAGTCTGACACCTAAATACAGCAATACGCAACAGTAAGATTACCAGTCAACCTTTGTGAAGGGCCTTCCACTGCACAGCAACACAAATTGTTGTGTTTTTAGTAACTATTAATCTGTTTGCGGCCAGTGTTATCTTAAGGATTTTGAGGGCTTGGGCAAGTAATATTTTGGGGGCCTTTGTGTGGTGCAACTCTGAATTTTTCCTACCCATTTTCTGCTAATTCAAGCCCTATGTTGCCTACAATATTGAACTATATGTTGAAGGTTGAGATACAGAATTACACAGAAGTGAGCTAGAAAGTTTATGTTCCCATGGGGCCCCTTGTAAGGTGGGGGCCTGGGCAATTGCCCACTTAGCCCATGCCTTAAAACGTCTCAAGTTTGAGTGAGAAACTATTTTTTTTGTTAAACTCTGCAGATTGTGCAGCAGATGATGGATTATGGGGTAAATGCGGAAAATCCATAATTATGTGGCAAATGCAGTAGCTGCAAAATCGCATAATTCCAGTGGCCCTAATTTTAACTCACTCCATGCAACAGTAACTAGCATGTCCCAGCGTGCCAGTTTGCAGTTGCAGGATATCTGCAGTATCTGCAAGATGGCAATGCGGAGATCTCTGCACACCTTAATGCTGTGCTTACTAATGATAGAGTAGCGACATTATTAGTAGAGGCTGCCCCTAGGATTTTTCTGGGTTGAAGATATCACCGCACAGTTCCATCTTCCCATTGCAAATTAAGGGAATCTCCGAAACATCTAGTGCTGGAGTTCTCGCAAGCTGGTAATTGTCGTGGCTTGACGTTCAACCCACCCTGCTATCCAGACAGAATGGTAAACATTTTTCAGTGTATACTCTCCCTTTCTTTAAGAATCTGACGCGTGCCTTAAGGGATGAGTTTAGTATCCACCCACTGATTGGAAGAGCGCAATTGACCTAAATGAAGCGGACTGGTTACTAAAGTGAATGATATATGTACATCTATGATATTACCATACAGTGTAGTCCCAGCTTGACAACTAAGAACATGCTGAAGGATATGAATCCTTTAAAGATAAAGATACCAGTGTTTGGGGCCTGTTGCTACTTATTCTTTGTTTTAAAAGTGTCTGGGTGTTTGCATCGAGTTGGTGGAGTTCGAGGAGGCCTGCCACCTTTTGCAGGATCAATTGTTGTTTCAGTTTGTTTCTCCTCAGAGTGTTCCTTGGACCATCTATATAATAGAAAGTCTGAATGCAGCTTGACTTCCCCTCACTAATAGGCAAACAGCTGGAACCGTCCCCTCCATCCTCTGACGTAACCTGTGTATCCACAGTCACCCAGGGCACATTAACGGCATCACCGCCAACATTCTGGTCTTAAAAATAGCACCACCTGCGATACATGGCTGCCTCAACCGATTGGCATTATTTTCAATGAGGACCCACTGAAGGAAAGAGGTCACAGCTGGTGCTGACCATGCAGTTTGCAGGTGGATGTGGGCTGAGCGGATGAGGGGTATTTATTTCCAAGGCTGAACCTAGGTTCAAGAGGGTAGTTGATGTTTCTGCGAAGTAGTTACGTTCTAGAGGTCTTATAGTTGGGCCAATTCTAAAGACCATGTGGGATTAACACGTTTTGTGGCAATTCCGTTGTGCACAGAGATTATTTACCATTTCCTCCCTTTTCCTGGATAAAGTTTTTCCCACGCTTTCCTCCATCTTTCATACTTTCTTTAAAAACCTCCACCTTTAAAAAAATATACATTTTGAGCTTTTTTTAAGTGTATTTATTTTATGCGCTGTTTTTTGTTTGGCTGCAGCGTGGCACCTCAGGGACATTTCTGGGCCCTTAGTAGACAGATGACTGCCATTGCTTTTTCAGTTATGTGGCCTATGTTACTTCTTTGATCGTTATGTTCACAACAGTATCCCAGTTGAAGAGGTCGTTTGTTTTTCTTCTCTGTTTCTTACCTATTTATTTGTAACTTATTTACTTTAGGCCTCAGTTATTTAAGTTTGGCGTTTGAATGATTCCTCACATGCTGCTATGATGGGTTCTCTGCCCAAGCTGATTTGTGCTAGTCTCCTCCTGTGATCCTGGGATCTTTCTCTTGAGCTTTAGCCCTGTGGAATCACAGTATAGTGTAAGATTTCCGTCATTGCTGTTTTTGCTTGCTTGGGAGAATTTAGAGCAGGGATTTGATCAGGGCTGGACTGGCTACCTGGCGTTTTGGTGTGCTGCCAAGCTGGGGGCTGATTTCGTTGATGGGGACCTGCGTGTGCTTAAAACCATTCGTTTTGCTTTGTTTATTTAGAAGCACACGCAGGTCCCCATCAACGAAATCAGCCCCCACCGCAGTGAAATCAGCCCCCAGCTTGGCAGCACACCAAAACGCCCGGTAGCCAGTCCGGCCCTGGATTTGATGCTGGCGGAAGATGCAGAGTTGAAAGCTCTTGGGCTTGATATTGCTCTCAGCCGTGTGTGATGATTTGGTCCTCTTATTCCCACTCTTTGCACAGAAAAAGGGACACAAAAGCAAAACAGCACAAGAGAAGTAGAAAAGGGACCTGGCCAGAGCCAATGAACAAATGGAGGAGGGGGGGGGGGGGTCATATTTCACCCTCAAATCAGTGACATATTGTGTTGGCCTCTTCCAGAGGCGCCGGCCTGTCTCTTAATTATCCAGTTATGTGAATTGAACCCTGCAGGACCGGGGTCAACGCTCTGCTTTTTTGTACATGTCAACCGTAAACATTGTTTGATATTTGTTTCATTTTTATTTGTAATTTATGACGATCGAGAAGTGCTGAAGATTAAATACGAACAAATATATTTTATTGTTTGGACTTTGGCGTTGTGTTTTATTTCCCTGTCCTTTCTCTTTCTTGCTGATCCCTTGTTATCCTTCAGGCCTTGCTTTGAGCCTAAGTTCTCGACACCTTATTTCTATCCGCTTTAATGAAAGTATAATGCAACTTGTTTTTCTTCAAAAGGAAATATAAAATAATCAGTACAGAATTGCCACCCTTCCATTTCTTCCCTGCACGCTTACTTATTGACTGTAGCAGTAGTAGACTCCTAGTCGACCTGTACACATCACTCCTCGGTTGATTGGGTGTTTGTAGTACACAGTGTTGAACTCTACAAATCACTACTCCATTGACTGGGTGTTTGCAGTTCAGGCGGCTTCCCTATTCACAACAGTCCTCCATTGACTTTGTGTTTGCAGTGGGCACCGCTTACTTGCTCACAGCATTCCTCCATTGATTGGGTGTTTGGATTACACACTGTTTACCTCTGCACAACACTCCTCCATTGAAAGGCCACAGCCCCAGGGAGGGTAGGGGTGAGTGAGGTTCTGGGGAGGCTGGTGCACCAACAGGGCTGGGCCAGGCCACATTTCTGCCTGGCTACCCAGCATCCGAGGGCCCCACCATGTTGGAGATATGTTACAAATGCTTGTCTGGTTGTTGCTCGTTTGATTTACTGCAGGAACTCTGCTTGTGACGTTATCATGTGGGAGCCAGAGGTATTCTCCTCCCCAAGCAGCAAGCCTGTGGAAGGGGGCACAACATTGAGCAAGGGAGGGGCGCTCCTAGTTTACATCCAAGTGGTGGGCTAGGCATTAGATTTGGGGTGGTGGGTATGCATTGAAGGGTTGGGGGATAGCAGATGCAGTAGGAGGCGGGGCAACATTTTTTAAAGATATCATCAATCTGATACCTTTCAAATATATCCAAACTTAAAGGTGTGTATGTGTATTGTGTATAAGAAATTTAGGAAAAAAGTGCAATTGATTACTGTCTTAAGGGCCTGCAGTGGAATCTGTCACCTGCATGTTAGAGGATCCGCTCCCATTGCAGTAGCTTAGAAGGCTGAGAGTCTGCTGCCATGATCTTTTTGTAACTTCCAGGTGACAGGGTCCAATATTTGCAAAATTCCTTTGGTGGGCCACTGCACCTGCTGCACACATTTCTGTTGTAACCTCAAGATCAGTGTTATTTGAAAAGTAGGCATTTGATGTAGTGTGAAGCTAACATGAACGAGCAGAGGATCATGTTACAAAAAGGAGCAACTTAAGATGCTTCACACATTGCAGTATTCTGTGTGTGCCAAGTCCACGTTCAGTTCAAAATAGATTTTAATTTCCGTAATGTAATAAGGAAGAGGCGGATATCAACATGGTGTTGCTGTGCAGTAAGTTTTCACATAGCACATGTTTTCGCATTGCAGATATTACAATTGAATCTAGATGGAGATTTAACAACTTGGCTACACTTTTTGGTCACTTTCTAAAATCAAGTTTAGAACCATGATCCGCAGGTTCCAATGAGAATAGAATGCCTTTCAATATAGTAATTATGAAACCTATACACGCTGGGCCTGATTCACAAAGGTAAACTTAAACTTTCATGTAGTTACTATTTTTTTGCTGTTCACAAACTACAAGTTAATAGTAAGTTTACGACTGCAGAAACTACTCAGTCAGGTGGAGATGCCAACTCATAAAAAGATAGGCCTGTGCTATCTTGGCAATTTATTCTTTGCCAGTCATTTACCCAATATCAGTTGGGAATGGCTATGCCTTGGGAGGGTATATCGTGTGCATATATTTTTGCCTCTCCTTTCCCTGTTGTTGTAGAGTTGTCGAATCCAACAGGAGACCCCTTGTGAGAGGGAAAAGAGGTACAGGGGGGGACAGGGAGCTAGTTCAAAAGGTCCAGAAGCCCGTGCTCCTGGCAAGAATCAGGAAATTCAAAAATAGGGCTACTGTTCCTGAGAGGAAAGAAAGGAGGGGAGAGGTATGATCTCTCAGAACGTGGAGATTGCCTAGGCCAGAGTAGTGGAACAGGACAGTCAGCGGGCCTGTTTATGTTGCTCTCACACATCCCCTAGAGGATGTCATGCTTCATCATATGGCGTTTCTCCTCGGTGGGCCAGCACTGCAATGCCCACCGGGTCCCTCGAAGGGTCGCTTTGGCGGAGATCTTTTGTGAGGCTGCCGTCTGATGAGTGCAAGTGAGGTGGCTTGTGACGTGATGTGGGGTGTGGATTGAAGGATAAAACTGATAAGGGTAATCCGACACTGTACTTTAATGATAGGATTTCCCTTCCAGGGATAAAAAACCTATGGTAGGTGAGTGCTACCTCTGGGTTTAGAAGGAACCGGAGTCGTCTGAGTGTTGAGATCGAGTAGAGGACCTTTCTACCGTCTCGAGAGAGGGACCTAGTTGTGGTCACTCTTTCGTGATCTCCGCCAAAGCGACCCTTCGGGGGACCCGTTGGCATTGCAGCGCCAGCCCACCGAGGAGCACCGTTCTATGATGAAGCATGACATCCTCTAGGGGATGTGTGAGGGCAACATTAACAGTCCCGCTGACTGTCCTGTTCCACTACTCTGGCCTAGGCAATTTCCACGTTCTGAGAGATCGTACCGCTCTCCTCCTTTCTTTCCTCTCAGGAACAGTAGCCCTATTTTTGAATTTCCTGGTTGTAGAGTTAACACCTTGTGTGCCTGTACACAATACGTCCTCTTTGACTGGCAGTGCACTCATCAAGTCAAGTCTTAACCGTAGAGGGGCTGAAGGTATTAAAAATGTCCTTCTAGCTTCACGTTGTTAGAATTAAAGTCTTTCTGCCATGTAGAAGGGGCCCAAATCCTACTCTGAAGCTCACCCAATCACTGTCTGGAATTCCCCTCCGTTCAGTGGGCTCCATTCTGGGCACGGATAGTCGTCCTGACAGCCGCTAGTGGACACTTTGTTCCTATACTGTTCTTAAATAACAAGGTATGTTTTCAGTATTCATGAAATACGTCACAAGGCTAGCCAGTCATTTGTAGGTGTCTGTCGTCTCTGTAATAGTAATGAAGGTGGGTGGCAAAGAAACACCCTTCAGGTGGTTGGTGGGCAGTTGTAAAATGGTAAAGCATGCAAGGTGCATTCAAGGCAAGATGTCGAAAGGCATCCTGGAGTACATATCCTCCAAGGTGGAAACAGGCGCACCGTTGAACATTCAGATTGTCTTGTTCTTAGATTCAGTGGGTCAGCCTTGCAGCTTGTTCAAACCAGTGTCAGCCATCTTGGATATGCAAACGAGCACATCCACGCCAAAAGTGTCTTGAGCACCATTGTACACGTGACTTGTTTGGTGGCTCCGTTTTCATGGCTGGCATAGGTAGTAGGCAAAGTGTAAGTCTTATCTGAGTTTATATTCATAAAAACAAATATCTGGGAAAAAGTAAAATAGAATTGAAGAAAACAGGGCGCTGCTCTCCCCCAGGAGCCCTCAAATATGTCTCCTTATGCGGCATCATACAATATACAGTTTATAAAGCTCCCAAATTAATTGTTCATATTTCTAGGGAGTTGGCATTGATTCTGAAAATGTTTCATTAGAAAATGCATGGGGGTGAGAAGGGTATGCCACCAGAATACCGAGGCCTAACTCGTCTGACAAAAATATACTGTCGTAAGTATTGTTTACAAAAATATTGGCCCGTGGGAGTTAGTTATAGAAAACCTACACCCAGTGGAGCAATATTTATAACGATATTTGGACCATGTTATTTTGTAAGATGATATTTTGTTACAGATATTCTGACATGCAACCAAGGGAAGTCTTTCTATGACCTAATAGCACCGTGGGGGACCATTTCCTGTTTCTCAATAACAATGTTCGGTAACAGGATATTATCACCAAATAGTTTTCGTGTCCCCAGAATTCTGGTAATTCAGGACAGAACCATAATATGAGTACAGAGTGTTCTCTCTCAAAAAAATCTTTAAATATCAACCTGCATGTATATTGACTTGCAATGCATTGTGAAAGGCGAGAATATATGCAGTAAGGATAGTAAATCTGTACATACCTACGTATGATTAAGTTGATGATATGGTGGTAGTGAATCTTTTGGACCCAATGTATGTGCAGTTTGATATTTCTGTAGTTGATATGTTGGCTTAATACTGACTAAAGACACGCAGCATTGTGCATCTTCAGCAGCAAACAGGGAACAAGTTCATTCTGGATAACTTAGAGAGGGTGCCAGGGGTGGACTGGGACAGAATTTAGGCCCGGCAACCAAAATAAAAATGCCACCCCATTAAAGACTAAGACTGCTAAAAAAGTAGTCCACATTTGAAAATTGTGACAGCTTTGAACTTGTAAACACATGAATACGGTATGGATTTGAGCTTGATGCAGGAAATGTATTTTATAATGACCGAAAAAACAAAAGTAAAAAACATTGACAAAGCCAATAGGTCTCGCCTATGCTAGAGCTAATGGTTTTTCTAATGTGTTTTAACTATGTTGTACACCAGCGTGGCTCTTGTTCAGCATGGCTAAAAGTTAGTGGATAGAGGAGAGTGAAGTGTAGTATCTTAGAGTGGAGTGGCGTAGGGTGTTGTCGAATGGAGTGGTATTGAGTGACGTAGAGTGGACTGGCGTCGATCGAAGTAGTTTCATAGAGTGATGTAGAATGGGCAGGTGTACAGTGGAGTAGAGTGTCACAGACTCGAGTGGCATAGAGATGAGTGGAATAGAGTATTGTAGAATGAGGCGGCATAGAGTGGAGTACAGTGTCATAGAATGGTGTGGTGTTGAGTGTTGTGGAGTGGGCTAGAGTGTCATAGAGTGGAGTATGCATGGTGTGGAGTAGAGTATCGTAGAGTGAAGTGTCGTAGAGTGGGGTGGTGTAGGGTGGAGTTGCATAGAGTGTAGCAGATTGGAGAAGAGTGGAGTGGAGGGGAATGTTGTGGAATGGAGTTGCGTAGAGTAGAGTGGTGTGGATTGTCGCAGAGTGTTTTTGAGTGGAATAGAGTGTTATAGAGTGGAGTGGTGTAGAGTGGGGTGTCATAGAGAGTCAGAGTGGAGTAGAATGTAGTGGAGTAGAGTGTCATATAGTGGTGTGGCGTAGAGTGGAGAAGCCTAGAGTGAAGTGGTGCAGAGTGGTGTTGTGTCATAGAGTGGAGTGGTGTAAAGTAGAGTGGAGTAGTCTAGAGTGAAGTGGTGTAGAGTGAAGTGGCATGGAGTAGAATGGAGTAGCATAGAATGGCGTGGAGTGGCGTAGAGTGCAGTAGTGTCTGAAAGTGGAGTGGCTTGGAGTGTAGTAGAGTGTAGTGACGTACAGTGGAGTAGAGTGTCATAGAGTGGAATAGAGTGTCGCAGAGTGGAGCTGAGTGTCGTAGAGTGGAGTTGCGTAGCAAGGAGTATGCATGGTGTGATAGCGCACTGCCTTTGAAGTGAACTCATTTTCAATCCCCCATACTTCAGAATTACAAAAAAATGCGTCTCATTTGTGCTTTCCAAATCCTGATATATTCTGAAATATTTGTACAGTTCATTTACAGGCATTTACATTTTGTTGTGTGCTAGAATATTTTAACATCCTACAGCCTTTTTACATTCCATGCCCAGCAAGATTGTTACTTAAATCCTTTCACTTTGCAGTCAGAGAAAGAAAAGTAAACACCAAGCTTCCTGGAAGACAGAGCCTAACAGTTGACCTCTATTTTTGAATGCCCAGCAAATGTGACAAGATAAAAGAAAACTTTAAAGGCCTGTTTATTGCTCATTCACTTCTGAACTCCAGCGTGGTTATTTTGGGGGTGTTTCAGCACCCTCCACTCCCCTACTTCCACTCCCTATGCCATGGACACAAAATTGAGGAAGAGGATTGTTTAAGTTATGCTATTAGTAAAGAGCACTGACCAAAATAAACAAGCTTGTAGACAGAACATTTTTTTCTCACAGGCATGCAAGATTGATAAGCTGGTACAAGCAAAGATAAGTAGAATCAGTGATGCAGAAAGAATGTTTACTTCTTCCTGAACTAGGATACAAGGGAGATAACTTAAAACACATTTACTCTCGTGGAGTGCCTTATCAAAAAGAAAAAAAGAGTTCAGAGAAAGCGAACACTTGTTTAAGAATACAAGGAGCCAGCCAGTCAGAGAGGTGGTAAACAGG
Source organism: Calotriton arnoldi (assembly GCA_963921515.1). NCBI lineage: Eukaryota > Metazoa > Chordata > Amphibia > Caudata > Salamandridae > Calotriton > Calotriton arnoldi. Next base: position 4,338,066 of record CAWUFW010000277.1, read on the forward strand.
CTATGCTCCAAGCGAGGGAAAACAGACATGCTGGAAGGCCTAAAACAAATAAAACCAGCAAATGGAAAGCAAGCAAATGGGAGTTACAAACTGCAAAGCCAATTGTAAGCAATGGGTGGATTGTATTCCCCGGGAAGCTGTCAGAATATCCCCAGAAGTCTTTTGCAACCAGATAGCTGTGTTGTCTGGTAGGCTTTGCCCTAATAACCGTCCCAGTAGACCATATAAAAGCCCACAAACCATAAAAAAACAACCTACACACTGACCTAACAGACCCGCCCATCTGCCACTGACAGACTGCCCTGAATGCCAGTCAGACCCTGGATGGTGCAATCTCCAGATTTCTGCCTGTTTGTGCTTCATTTATAGGAAGGTGGTAATGGGACAACCACCAAACATTGGCGTCTGTGCCATCAGCCCCCCTCTTACATCCCCCAACTCATTTACAGTGCTGGATAAAGCAGTTTTCTGATTGGCATTGCTACTTCTCACAAAACTCTTGTGGCGAGCCTGACGACAGTGGGAATTTAGGGCGACCCCACAAACGACATTCCCACCACCTCAATTTCTCTCCTGGTCTGCCATACCAAAAATCTGTTTGAAACAGTTTAACACAGAAATGCGCCCCACAGTCTGTGAGAAATCTCCCAGCTCGTGCTGGTCATTGGTTATGTCACTTCTGAAGAAGGACCTCGCCTCGAGGATCTGTCTTCAGAAATGTAAGGGCAGGTCAGCCATACTGCACCAAGCGAAGCTTATGAAGCGCGTGAGCTATGCTACAACTCTTCACATACCCACCCATAAAGGACGTTGAGAGCCACGAAGGTGTACTGTGCCACATAAATTATATAAATTATTAGGCTCTCCATGTGGTCTTATTACAGTGCTACACCCAGGAGCAATCAACATCATAGTAAAAAACTAGCACCAATCTTTAAATCTCCCATGAATTCTGCCCAACTACCTCTATTAATACCAAGTCTGTCAGTTGTTATATTTAGTGCTTACATGCTGCTTTCAGTTGCTTCAGAGCACTTTGACACACTGTAGAATTCTGAAATGCCAAAGCAGCAGGTTGCATATAGTCATCCTGAATGGAGAGCACCCTGCATCAAATGGTATGTGCCGGAAGCAATACTCTCTTGTGGCTTCCTAGCCCCCATGGTGACCCTCGAAAGCGTGAATAGCCGGCTCTAATGGTAGCTTGGCTGCATGAAGTACAGCTGAGAAACTCAGTAAAGTGAGTTATAGATGGCGGGTTATGCCTGAGAAACTACCACATAAGGGCCAATTTACAAATGCATTTTGACGTACTAAAGGAGCACTGTTGTAGTACTCTTTTCCATACCTTACATGCCTTTGTGAATTGTCCTCAAAACATCCAAAATGGTAATAATAGGGGAAAACTCCTATAAATGTAGTGCACATAGAAAAAAATGTCCCCTCTATGTACTTACACTAATAAGGAGTTTGACGTTTCGGGAGTAGATTCACAAAGTAAAAGTATGTCGGAGTACTCCTGTAGTACTTCCAGTATTCATAAATGCTTTTGTGAATCGCCAGTATGTCTAAGACAAGGCACATGACTTCACTACAAGAACCAGGGAGGTAAGGCCTAACTTTGAGTTATCTCTCAGGCCTCTTGGATCCCATAGTTCCAAACTGTAAGTGCAGCTGAGCCTGATCAATTCAGTGGACTGTGTTATGTATAGATTTGGGCCATCACGCCAACTGGGTCTTGCCACACATTTTCTAGCCATTCCAAGAACGCTGAGCAAACCCCCATGTTTTAACTTGGTTGGCAAAGAACCATACCACCCCTTGCCCCCATACTCCAGGGAGGGTGGAATGCCGCCCAAATACCGGTTGCGGGTGGAAGACCACAAAGAACTTAGGGGCTGATTACGATGGCGGAACGATCGCCACCGCCGGGACGGCGGTGAGGTCCGCCGGCCCTGCGGACTGCGATTCTCCAACCGCCATATTACGATGGCGGTGGGATCCAGACCGCAACCGCGGCCGAGGCAAAGCCCGTCCGCCACGGAACTGCCACAGGCAATCGTTACCATTGCCTGGCGGAGCGGTCAGCATGCTCACAATGGTGGCGGAGCCTAGCAGGCTCCGTCCACCGAATTACGATGCTGGCGGAAGCCAGCCTTTCCGTGGCGGGTAAACCGCCATTGAAAGGCAGGCGGGGATTGGTTCCGGGGGCCTGTTGCAGGGCCCCCCTTGTGTTGGGGGGAGGTGTGGGTGCACTGGGTGGTACCCCCCTGCATTTCACTGCACCATGTGGCAGGCACAGTGTAGTGCCTGCCATGTAGTGCAGTGAAATGCACAACATGCTCTTTTCGACATCGCGGCGGTGCTGCTGTCTGCAGCCACCGCCGCAATGTTAACGGTGCGGAATCTGACCGCAGCGGTGGCGGTCCCATCCTAATCGGGTATGCGGGACCGCCGCATGCATGGCGGACAGTCCCAAAGACCGCTACGATGGCGGGCGGACCAAGTCCGCCCACCATCGTAATCAGCCCCTTAATTACAGGACAGTTTAAAACCACTACAGCAATACTAAGTGCAGGGAAGTATGCACAATCCTCCTGTGATGGACCAAGTATGTGAAACCCGGGTATTATATTGTACGTTTTGTATCCCCCAGTGCCCCTTCTGCGTGGAAGAATATTGGTCATACTGAACCCATTAGCATTGCAGCCCTATGTCTTCATAAGTGTCTTTTATTTAGGGACTGCATATAAGGGTTCCTTGGTCTTAGATTCTACCCCCCCTACAAACACATATACTCACAATGCCGGCTAACTACTTCTGTATACCCCTGCCGCGTCTCCCTCCGGCACCACAGGAGAGGGTGATGCAATGTGTGGAAGTGACAGCATTTCAAAGGGCCCACCATATCCACATCTGCTCCCTGGAAAGGAGTTGGTAACATACAACATTTTAAATAAGATCCATATGTGTTATATATATTTCTCTCTCTCTCTCCTTTTATTTAGGCTTTTTTCTCCCATCCCCTCTTTTCCTTTGCTTTTATTTTTCTCTTTCCCCCCATTACATCCCTTTCCCTGTTATTTCCTCTTTTTGTCTTGTTTTCTCTCCCAGTCTCTCCCTGTCTTTTCCCCCTCTCTCTCCACGGTGCAGAGACAGAATATTGATGCAAAAATATCGACTTGCACAGATATCGAGGTAAAAATATTGTGGATCAGAAATATCGACAGACAAAATATCTTGGTCAAGAATATCGATTTTAGGGGGGCGTGGCCAAGCCGAGCAGCAAGATGGCCGCACAGTGAGGTGGCTCTGCCGGCAGAGCACATAATCCGACCAATATCCGTGGCCTGGCAAATAATCTGAGACATACAAGCAGCGGAACTGCACGACTTACCCCTGTGCTGTTGTCTGCGAGGCTCCGGACGACGAAATCCTGAAGCGGACCGAAGATCCGGAGGAAGTGTGGCGCGGCCTATCCCGGGCCGTGAAATGACAGCGGAGACCCACAGCGAGGAGTGCGGGCAGTGAACACCTACGGGTTCCCAGGGACTGTTAAGACGCCACCGATCCGGCTGCCCACATCTGGAAAGCTGATTGGGCGTAAGTTGCACGGAGTACAGCGGTCACCGGGGAACAGACGAAACGGCGGAGGAACGCGCATCAAAATGGCGGCCCAGTGGCGCCGGGAATTCGCTGCGGATCGTGGAAGAGGCAGTGAGACAGGGGGCACACACCGCCAAATGTGAGTCTCGCTAAACAGCGTCTCCTCCACCCCCCCTCCCGCCGGATAACGAATACGGCCTGCGAAGTGTGTGCACGAGCAGAAGTGTGTAGCGACGACCCGGCCAGCGAGGGCGGGATGGTCGCTTGCAGACATACGCAGTGCAGAGGGGCTCCGGGACTGGCGCGAGCACAATAGCGCCTGAGAAACGTGTACCCTGGCGCGAAACAGGGAGGAAGCCCACAACAATAATCCACACAAAATATCGCCCTGACTCTCCCCGCGAATGTCGAACTAGCAAATTGAGGCCTCATAAAAGCACGGATAGCTGTGATATCACCGCTCGTACAGGAGCAGGCAAGGTCGACTATGCCGGTGCGTTAACCCGTCGAGAACGCCCTGAGAGCCAGTGGGAAATACCAAACGAAATACAAGGAGTGCGCGGCCTTCCCGGATCCCATTTGGCAGGTAGCGGTTGGTCAGCGTGAGAAGGCCCAAGCGCGCTGCGCTGTTGTAGGCGCCACCCAGCCACGACACAGAGCTGGAGATCGAGAACTCCCCCGGGAGGAGATAACTAAGGCGACGATCAGCAGTGGATTGGCCCGAACACTCCACTACCCGTTGATTGAGTACTCTGCACCCAAGAGGAACATAATGGTGATTGGTGGTGGCGACGATACTGGTGAGTGAAGCACCGCAAGGCGAGAACGACCGCACAGGTTTTGCGAGAGACTACTCTGTGGGAGTGTGGGAGGTACATGTGGCTGTCCCCCAGGGAGGACCATAGATAACTGGCGGTGAAAGCGCTGGGATGTGGGAAACCTACTGGACCTCCCAGTGAAAGTGAGTTGCCAGCGAGCCCTACCTGGACTCAAGAGTGCCACGCACCAGGTAGTCCATACACAGCCAGGCCGAGGGAAGCCACGTACATACAACCGGAACGGCCGACGCCAAGAGGGAGGCACTCGACACGGAGTGAGTGGGTCACACGTGGGAAGCGCGAGTGCAGTACTGTGTAAAGGCACGGCACCATCCCTCCGAACCTGCCGACCCAACACACCACAGCAGCTGGAAAGGGCCACTATACGTACAGCGCCATAGTACTACGGTAGGGGGAAAACCAACCACCGACATGGGGAAGGCTGACAACAAGCAAACTAAGATCTCCTTCGAAAAAAGGTCAACACGCCTCCAAGACCCCACTACCGCTTCGCTCACCGTAGTCCCTGAGACACAAAGGACTCTGACCAGGACGATGACATCAGATCAATGATGCGGGAGGTACGAGGCAGCCTGAGAGCAATTGATACGAAATTAGACAATATGGCGGCACGAATGGACCACATGTCCCAAAGCATAGACAAGCATGAAAGCCGGATAGACGCACTGGAACAGCGAGTATCGGACTCGGAGGATCATCAGGTAACATCACAGGGCAGCATGCTACGCATGGAGAGGGTGCTTGAGGTAATAAAGGCTCGCAACGAAGACTTGGAAGCGAGGTCCAGAAGGAACAACGTCCAAATCACGGGGATACCGGAGTCAACCAACATCCAAAACATGGAAAGATACGTGGAAGAACTGCTCCGAGACCTCTGTGCGGAAGAACTTACCCCGATGTTCCTGATGGAACGAGCACATAGCACCCTGGGCCCTAGACCAGCTCCGGGAGCCCCCCGCGACCAATTTGAGCTCGCCTACTCAACTATAGGGACAGAGACACTGTGTTGAGAGTGGCCAGGGAAAAAGGGGACACTCAATATCAAGGGAATAAAATAGCGCTTTATCCGGACTATACTCAAGCTGTACAGTAGGCAAGAAGAGAATTCATACCGGCCAAAAAACTACTTCAACAGGCTGGCACGAAATACGCAATGATGTATCCGGCCAAGCTACGAGTCCATACCGGAGGGAAACCCTTGTTTTTCACCGACGCCAGTGCTGCCTTGAAGTACGCTAAACAGACTGCCAGGAAACACCGAAATCAGGAGAGAGAGACTTCGCCTGCCTCTAGGAACTAGTTGAGTGACAATGACTGATAATGCAAACGATGGGGGTCATACACTCTACATTACCGGGGATGCCACTGATAATTGCACATTTGAGCCAGAGCCGTTCAGAGTCGCTCTGCCACCCTGTCCACAAGTGACAGGGCAGGAAGCAGGCAACCCCGCGCCCCCTAGGGATGATTCCCTGCTACACTAAGTTCAATGGGTTCCCTCACAAAGGGTGTTGTTCAGCAAGGGATACACAACCTGATTGGGGGTTGGTGTGGGAGGGGGTGGGGGTAGTGTTAATGTTTGTTGTTGTTGGTTGCTAGGCAGCTCAGCCATTGGATTATGGTATCTTAATCACAGACAGCCACATCCAGCGGGCATACACATAAAGTGCGACGGTGGCTCTACCTGTGGCCACGGTTGAGACAGAGAGGGAAGGCAGACAGTGACACAAAAACGCTAGATCCTAAGCTATTGCTGCAGCCGACTGTCTAAACTCAACTGCCTCACTTGGAATGTACAAGGTCTAAGCGACCACCGTACGTCCCGGCTTGTGCAATCTTACCTGTCCTGGCATGGGGTAGATATCTGCCTCCTACGGGAGACTCACCTCCTGGAGACGGCCAGCGCAAGACTGTCAGCCGCTCGCTGGAGCAAAGTTCACACTGTGGGTTACTCAAGTTACTCCCGCGGGGTGGCGACTCTCATTCGTACAGGGGTCCCCTGGCACACACAACAGTCAATAAAAGATCCAGAGGGGCGGTTTCTTCTCCTAAAGGGAACACAATATCAAAGATCACTAATTGTAGCAAATGTCTGTGGCCCCAACGTAGACGATCCTACATTTTTTCGCCACCTCTGGAACAAGATCCAATCAATAGGAAACTCTGCAATACTCTGGGGCGGGGATTTTAACATCGCTCTGTTGCCCCACATGGACAGGGAGGGAGCAGCCCGAGCCCACCACCCGCAAGCGACAGCGACACTACATAGTATCATACAGGACTACGACCTAGTTGACCCCTGGCGAGCGCTCCACCCCGCGGCACGTGAGGGAACCTGCATTACACACCATCGCCAAGCCTGGTCCAGAATAGACTTCTGGCTCTTGACCAAAGACCTACAAGTCTGGGTACAGGAAGCCACCCACCACGCGAGAACACTATCGGACCACGCCCCAGTGGCCCTGGCCCTACTGATCCCACAACCTTATCGACAGCCATTCTCATGGCGTCTCCCCCCCAATGCCTTATTAGACACAGGCTTTTGCGAAAGCATTCGAACACATATCCAAGAGTACTTTGCACATAACACAGGTTCGGTGGAGACTGAAGGCGCTTTGTGGGAAGCGTTTAAAGTGGTAATTTGTGGACATTGCATAGCAGGTCAGTCGGGTGTCCTCTGGGATATACGGAATAGTCTGAGTAGAATAGAAATGGAATTGCACGACCTAGAGGCACAATACTGCGAAACACCAACACCCTCCATCTTGGCTAACATACGCACCACGCTCACGTCATATCAGGAAGAAGCTGAGCGTGAAGTTAAATTCATACACAAACAGGCTACGGCACGTAGGTACGGAGAGGAGGATAGACCGGGTAAAACACTGGCCAATCTCCTGCGTAAGCCTAGGGGCTCCCCCTTCATCACAGAATTGACCACCACGGATGGTGCAATAGTGCGCTTCCCACCAGACATTTTATCCACTATGCGCAGCTTTTACGCACAACTATATAAGTCCACTTCCGACCCGGCAGAGGACTTATTGCGTGAATACTTTGATTCCATCGCACTAGTATGGTTTAACAGAGCCCATAGGGAATACATGGAGATGCCCTTCACGATAGAAGATGTCAAGCAGACCATAGGTGGTCTCCCAGCAGATAAGGCCCCTGGTCCGGATGGCCTGACAGCCAAATTTTATAAGGAATACGCTGATATCCTAGCGCCTCGCCTCCTGGCGGTGTATCAAGAAGCCATGGAGGTTGGTCATCTGCCCACCTCAATGCGAGAAGCCATTATCATAACGGTTTTAAAACCGGACAAAGACCCCACTAATTACGATTCTTATCGCCCAATTTCACTAATAAATATAGACGCGAAAATTTTCGCCAAACTTTTAGCTACCCGAATGCAACCACTGCTCACCCGGATAATACTACCGGACCAATCTGGTTTTATACCGGGAAGGTCTACGTCCCACAATCTCCGGACACTGTTCGCCCTAATGCACTATCTGGCACCACATGTCCCGGCGATCGCGGCCTTGCTCGATGCGACCAAGGCATTCAACTCCTTGGAGAGGGGCTTCCTTTTCCCGTTGCTCCAACGAATAGGTCTCAGCCCCATCTTCATCCAACAGATAAAACTGCTATACACTATGCCCACAGCGTGCTTAAGGGTGAACGGCCTTGTCTCTGAACCCATTGCTATTACCAGGGGAACAAGGCAAAGGTGCCCCCTATCGCCCCTACTATTCGCCATCGCAACCGAGCCACTGACAGCGTGTATCAGACAGCATCACACACACCGCAGCATTGGGTTCGCAACACGAGGTCTGACAGTCTCATTATACGCGGACAACATCACGCTATACATGACTAACCCTAAAGATAATCTAGCACCCATGACACGAGAATTGATTCGATACGGGGAACTTTCAGGGGTGCGAATAAACTGGAGTAAATCCGTCATCATCCCCTTGACATCCGGCACTCAGCCCTTCGAAACTGAGTACCCGATCACCTGGGCGACAGGGCCAACACGATATTTGGGGATATGGATTAGTAACGACCTCAACGAACTTTGGTCCGAAAACTACGGTAGAGTGGTGGACTGGATCACAGAGAGAGTACACCGTTGGAAAACACTGCCCCTCTCTCTGGTGGGCCGCATTGCGCTGGCAAAAATGATCATCCTGCCCAAGCTGTTGTACCTCTTTGTTAACATCCCCATTCCTCTAACAACACAGTTTTTCAAAACATTGCGCTCCCTTATGATCGAACTGGTATGGGCGGGCGACAACCCAGAATAACATGGGAGGTACTCACCCTACCCCAATCCCAGGGAGGCCTGGCCGCACCCGACTTTGCACTCTACGCCTACAGCGCACAGGCGCACTTCCTACACTACTGGGTGCACCCTACGCCCTTTCAGCCACACGTGGCCGTAGAAGTAGACAGAGCGGCACCGTTGCCACTTGCTACCGCCATATTTCAAACGTATAGGAGGCCGCGCGACGAAGTGAACACAGTAGAAGCGCTACGATGGGCCTGGACGGGGCTGCGCAAGAGAGCAAAACTGGACATGCTATATGCCCCCTCAATGCAACTGGCGAACCACCCAAAGATACCCCCACTGGGAGACCGTAGGGCACGGGAGAGGGCGGCACAGCTTAAGATACACAAGGGCAAGGACCTATTCCCCGCAGACACCTTCATAACACTACAACAAATGTGCGGACAGGAGCCCCCCTCAGCTGCGGACATGCTCCTTTACTATCAGTTACGTTTCTCCTGCAGAAGCTGATTTGACACATTTCCAAGCCCCCCCCTGCACTACCTGCGTTAGAAAATGTGCTCGCGATTGACCACGGCCGCAAGTTGATCACCCGTATATACAACACTACACAGCGAGAATCCCCACTAATCATCCCTGGGGCTAGAGCAGTGTGGGCGGCGGATATAGGGGTGGACATCTCGGACGACCAATGGAAGTTGGTCTGCGGTCAGTTGCGGCTATTGTCCTCAAACTACCGGCTGAGATTAATCCACTTCAAGTACATACACCGCCTTTATCCGACCCCGGTACAACTGCACCGTATGGGACTGCGCCCTGATGATCGCTGCTGGAGATGTGGGGGCGCACAGGCTACCTTCTTACACGTGGCGTGGCAATGCCGACCGGTGGCTAACTTCTGGATACATACACTGCAACACATACATGCCATCACTGGACACGAACTGCCCTGCACGCCGCTGGCGGCGTTGCTGGGCGACAACACTGCTGTTCCACCTAAAAGAAAGAAATTGACTGCTATGCTGTTAATTATGGCTAAACGCCAGGTGGCCATTCACTGGAGGGCGGTGTTGCCGCCGACCACTAAAAACTGGATCATTAGTGTAACACACTGCAAAACGCAGCTGGAGACGTATTGGGAACAGTTGCCAGCGCGGTCCCGCCCCCGTGATATCTGGGAGCCGTTTGTAAACTGGCTGAATACAGTGAACACAGACGACCTTTAACGTGCCTACAGGGTAACAATAATGTACTGCCACCTAGGGCCGGGATCTCACTGCCGCTAACCAATGTACAGACCGGGCATATGGAAACATACGACAGCCACTGTCGCAATACTGTAATGTACTGCTGTTGATTACATCCGCTATATGCTGTATAAGAAATTGATGGACAAAACACCACTGCCCCGATGGCCGAGTATTGCCTGATGATTGTCTTGTTGAATTGTAATGGATGTTTTTACAAATGCCAATAAAAACAAATTAAAAAAATATAGTTGTTAAAAATATCGATGTTTTATTAATGTTATGTATTTTAGTATATATTTTATATGTATTTGATGTATGTTTTTTTGTATAAGAACTGTTTGTATTTTTATTATATGTGTTAAAATTTTAGTAGTTATTCAATTTTTTTAATTTGAATTTTGCGTTTTTAGTTCCGTAGCTGGTTGTGGGTTTATAGGGGAATAGGGTGGGAAGTAATTTAATTATATAAAATTTATAGATTATTTTTAATTGTTATTAATATTTTTTTATTTGAATTTTGCGTTTTTAGTTCCATAGCGGGTTGTGGGTTTATAGGGAATAGGGTGGGAAGTAATTTAATTATATTAAATGTATTGAATATTTTTATTTATTAATATTTGTTTAGTTGAGATGTTATAGTGTTAAATGTGTAAAGTAATTTATTATGAATTAATTAATAATTAGTTGTTAATTAATTTTAATTAATTAATTGGCAATTGATTATGGTAATTGTGTAATTAGTTTTAGGTGTATGTTGAGGTGTTTATATGTGTAAATGATGGGAAGGGTGGGAAGTCATTTATTTTTAATTGATGAATTAATAATTAGTTAATTAATTTAAATTAATTAATTGGCAATTAATTATGGTAATTGTGTAATTAGTTTTAGGTGTGTTTTGTGGTGTTTATAGGTGTAAATGGTGGGAAGGGTGGGAAGTAATTTATTTTTAATTGATGAATTAATTAGTTGTTAATTAATTTAAATTAATTAATTAGAAATTAATTTTGGTAATTGTGAAATTAATTTTAGGTGTGTGTTGCGGATATTATAGTGTTAAAGCATGTGTATTTAATGAATGTTTATTATTTTTGTATTAATAATATTTTTTTAGTTGATTATTAATTATGTTAATTATGAAAATAAATTTAAATAAAACTTTTGAAGTGTTTTTTTATTGGTGTGGTGTTATAGGGTAGGAAATAAAATAAATACATTTATGTTTTAAATAATTTTTTTGTTTGTTAATATTTGCTCCTTTTAAATAATTATTGTTTATAAATGTATTTATTAATTTATTTTATATGATATCTGTAGCTCTTTGTTATATGTAATTTATATTAAAATATGTGTTCTTTTTATATGTTTAATATATTTAATTGTGTATTTTTGTAATATTGTTTATTTATTTTTATGATTCTTAAAAAATTTTCTATTGTTTAAATGTCATTAGTAATTTTTGTTTCTCTGCTATCCAACACGATCCCTATTGTTGCACTCACTGGAGTGGGAATAGTAATTTTTACACATCCGCTATCCCTACTGTTGCACTCACTGGAGTGGGAATAGTAATTTTTACCCCTCCGCTATCCAACATTTTCCCTACTGTTGCACTCACTGGAGTTGGAATAGTAAATTTAATTCCTCCGCTACCCAACACTTACCCTACTTTTGCACTCACTGGAGTGGGAATAGTAATTTTTACCCCTCCGCTGTCCAACACTTTCCCTACTGTTGCACTCATTGGAGTGGGAATAATAATTTTTGCCCCTTCGCTATCCAACACTTTCCCTACTGTTGCACTCACTGGAGTGGGAATAGTAATTTTTTCCTCTCCGCTATCCAACACTTTCCCTACTGGAGTTGGAATAGTAAATTTAATTATTTTGCTATCCAACATTTTCCCTACTGTTGCATTTATTGTATTGCGAAATGTAAGTTTTAATTTTTTTAAATAATTGAATGTTTTAATTTATTATTGAATGTTTTTTTATTTTAAATTATTGATATATATATATTTTATTTTTATATAATTTTAAAGTTTAAAAAAATATATATGTATAAATTATTATGTTTGTGTTTATATTTTTTTAAATTAAGTTTATTTGTTATATTTAGTTAAAATGTATATTAAATTTAATTTATTTTGTTAAAAAGAATATTAATATTGAATATATTTAATATATTTTATTTTATATATATATTTTTAAATCGATATTTTTTACATCTATATTTTTTACTTCGATATTTTTGATTCGATATTTTTGTACTTACCTGTTTAAGTATAGGGAGTCGATATTTTTGCATTCTATATTTTTTCATCGATATTTTTGTCATCAATATTTTTAACATCGATATTATGTCAGTGAACACTCTCCACCTGTCCTCTGCACAGTCCTTTCTCCAGTGTAGAGGACAGGACCACCCCTCTCCCTTCTGACTCTTCCTTATCCTTTACACTCCTCTTCTTCCTCCACCTATTTAATCCTCTCCTACGGGGGTTTCCAGGCAGTCAGCTGGTGGGGCATGGATAGTTGAGGGCATCTTCCTGTGGTGTCTTCTCCATTTGGGCCTTTTGGAGCCGGTAGGGCTAATGGTGCCCTGTGCCACAGCCCCTGTCTCTTCCTCTCTCCTGTCCCTCCCTGAACCACTCCACACCCAATTCTGGGTGAGCGCTGTACATAAATCCTTTGGTGGTTTAATAGTGTCTCCATTGTGCTGCTCCTCCATCACTCCCGAGTAGTTTCCATACAATACTCAGTGGTGTTTTAACAGTGACTCCAATGGTTTGCTCCACTTTCGCTCCTTGGTCGGGATGAAGGGAGTGTGGGGGCAGCAGTGGTGGTGGAGGTGTTGTCCCTCACTCTTTGGGGGGTGGGTTGCCTCGAGGGGTCGAGGCCAGGTTCATCTTCAAACATGAGCCTCCATTTCTTTAGCATTCAAATAAGTCCTGAAGCATGGTGCTTGGCAAGAATTTTGCCTGTGTCCAGATGTATACAGTTTCTTCTGCTTTGCATCAAGGACCTCAAATGGTTTCTTAAAGATCTACCCTTTGGTGGTGTTCGAACTTGGTGTCGATGGGGGCTTCGGTGTTGGTTTAGATGTTGGGGGGTGATGAAGTTTTCGCCTTGGATTTCAGTTCAAAGTGCATTTTTTCAGAGCCTCGTTGTCAAGGCAGTGTCGAAGCACTGTGCGCTTCAGCAACCTTGGATGGAGCTTTGCTGGGGTCGACCCAGTCTCTTGAATCCAGGATGTCCCAGTCAGAGGAGCCAGACCCAAAGGTTTCTGCTGCTTTCCAATCAACCCTCAAAGCTTTGCCTCTTTCGGGGCTTGAGGATGACCTTGTGCCACCTGTGGTGCTATGAAGACACCGATCGACCTGGTTATCGGTCCTGGGGGCCACTGAAGGAACTCCTCATCAGCATCGGATGACTCAGAGAAGATGGCTTCTGGATTCTCTCCTCTTTGGCCTGCTGGTATGCCGAAGGGCCCTGCTTCTTCTTCTTCATCACCGAGAGAACAGGCGCCTCCGATGATGCTTGTCTCTGCATTTTGAGGTAAGCCCACCATCTTTTCCTAGAGCAACCATGGATCTTCTTGAAGTGGAAGACAAGGCAGATGCCACAGGAGGACTCCCCGTGGTCTGGCAAGCAGCACAGGCCGGAGACACCCTGCTGGTTGCTCCAGAAGTATTTAGTGTTACAACTAGGGCAGAACTGGAAAGGTGTACCTTCCATACCCTCGCCTTAGTTGCGTTCTCCAAAGGACCAAGAAGACTCAAAGTTCTTCGGGGGCTGAGGCAAAAAGGTGCAATGCATCTAAGGCTAATGGTTAGGGGGCATCAGATCCGAAGCCCCCAGCGATGCAGGCGGAAGCTCTTGGCGGTGCAATAATGTTTTCATCACAGGTAGGGCTGGCTTTAGCGCTGGTGGTGCCCTGTGCAACAATGTTTGTTGGCCCCCCCAATGACCCCCTTCTTCGCAGTTTCCCTTATCACCACCCTTTAATACGGCCCCTTAAGTCTCCATGTCTAGTTTCTTTCACATGCATTTCTTTTGTTTTATAGTGCCACTCATTCCAGTGTAGCGTGTCAGAGCACTTTACTTCACACAAACATTACAGAATCAATTGATCATACGTGTATAAATCAGTGTATATGAAATCTTACATAAGACAGAGGACTACAAGGTGTAGGAGTCACATGTCATCAATACTGGTAGACAGTATAATTTTAAGAGTGTTCTGGAGAAGCATAAACTCGGAATTTAAAACATAACGCCATGGTTGGGGGTTGTCTTTACTAACAAGAATTGATTTCTACCCAAATGAACCCTTTTTACAACATAATGAAAGACTGGGGAAAAAATCATAACTCTCTAACCTATACCTTGCAGTTTATATGCAGCTCTTTGATGACAGTTAATAGCTCGCTGTTCTATATTAGGATTTTAACCTATATACTGCAAGTAACAAAAGGATCTCTCTGACAAAAGCAGTAATCCACTGAACTAGCTATATTAGGATTTTAACCTATAAACTGCAAGTAACAAAAGGATCTCTCTGACAAAAGCAGTAACCCACTGAACTAGCTACATTGTATGCACTTTGTGATCTCCATGGTACACGTGCTTCGCAGCAGGCATACTAACCCTACCTGCACTACTTTAGATGAGGTAAAACTGCCACTAGACAAAACTCTGATCTCCAGGTCAATAAACCACCAGTGCTTTCTTGGCATTTTTATTGCTGCCTGAAAATTGCCGGAGGCAAAGAATGTGGCAGCAAATGCTTTTAAAATCATAATATACTTGAAAACACAGCAACTCCTGAAGTCAGCACCTGGTGCGGTTGCCCCTGTCGCATCAACCTAGAGCTGGCCCAGATCACAGGGTTCGAAAAGCGAGAAGCTGATACTGAGCAGCGTTCCCAAACTTCTAAGCCCAATGGCGGAAGAAAGCAATCTGAGCTCAAGCAAGAGCATTTCTGCATTGTGGGCCAAGGGTGGAGTCACAACCAGTTTAGAGAAATCTTTGAAGAAAAAACAGCTGCAAATATCAGGGCCCAACACTAGCTGTCCGGGGTAAGCAGAGTATGTGTATCTATAACCACACAAGCTACAAACATTAGGGTTTTGTGCAAGTAATTCTGATAGATGATGATAAATTATTTATAAAGGCTGAATTGTAGGTGATAATTACACAAAAATCTGCAATCCCTGTATAAAAGCCTATCTCTAACTTCCTTATTACAGAAAGTTTGGGATGTCCTTAGTCGCCTATGATAAAGACATGACGCATCCACTCAACTGTAATAACTTATTCCAGTTGAGTTCTAATGTCACCATGCCTGCTGCCAGAGCCAGCCACCAAGTGGAAAGGCATGTCACAGAACATAATTAATGCTGCACAACGTGAGATATGGCTTTTCCTTCTTCAGCTCTGTTTTTCTAGATGAACAGGGATAAGCATGAACATGTTCCTTTTTTCCACACTTTAGTTATTTACAGGAAACATACAATGTATCAGCATGTTTCTACACATTCTGAGCTACAGCGCTTTTGTTAAATCTGACTTGTACTAAACTGAGTCTTATTTCATTTTGCAAAAAATATCTAACTGCTTTTTGGTGTGCTTAATTTTGCACACAAGATCCTAATTTTATTCATGTTTATAAACATCTCTTTCGTGTGAAAGAGCACCACAACAAGGATACAAGTGATTTGTGGGAAGGGAGATGGTGTGGCCATGTATTATAAGGAACAATGTACCCTCTCCTGTATGTTATAAGGCAATTGTTTGGGGTTCAATGACCTTAAAAAAAGAACTTACCCTTCGTCCTCGTTCCTCTATATGATAGTTGAGGTACTCGGTGACTCGCAATATCCTTATAATGTACGGAATGGGATATTTTAGCCCATATATAATTAATTTGTGATAATGCTGTTATGTAATATTTTCATGCAGCTCACGTTTTATTAGATTTTGTATGATTTGGCAAAACCGTTTATAAATGTAATTTAAAAAAAATGACATAATAAGATTGCTATGCAAACAGGCAAACTGGAGCACATGGTTGAGGTTTAGGATCAGTATCAAAATTATACCATGTGTAAAGTATCATTCGACTGCTCATGAATATAAAAGAAAATCCCAGAAAAAGTACTGTAGGAAGCTGCCTGACTTGGCCCTTTAACCCAGAGATTTGATTATCTGATTATACACCAACCAAGATTAGATGAGCCTGCAAAGGGATTGTGTGTGCTCACCTGAATGAAAAGCAGGAGGATTATGGCACATTGTACTCAGATATTCAAACGTCTTGGTGCTATGGACCCACATATAGTGCACACAAACATTAAACATCTCTCGATGCCATGTACCGGGTCCATGTGAACAGACAGATTGCAAAGCACATCCTTTGCAAAAACAGACTCCAAAATAAGCTTCAAGACAGTCAAAACCTCAAGTGTATAGAAGAATCACCCTACAAAATTGTCTCTATTTAACTCTGAAGCTCAGTCAAAACTCACTTCCAACACATTTTTGGACTGGGTTAATTCACTGGACTAGGTTAATTCACTAATCTAACTCCAGTCCTAGATCTAAGGGTTTGATATTGGGAGTAGGTATCATTTTGTGTAGAGATGTTTGCGAGAGGACAAGATTTTAGCAGTGTATGTTTTTGCAAAATATGTTTTGTAGTCTGTTTTCATACGTTACTGTGGTACTTTATACCTGCAACAAAATCAGTCAAAATCGGAAAAGTAACTTATGAAAATAGAGGTTTTGAAGCGACTTTAAATTTGAAAGAATATTCGTGCTACCTCCTCTCAAGTAACGAATTTCAGAAAGGGGGGCCATGATCAAATGGGTTTCTATTTAAACATATCCACACAGAGCCCCACGTTGTTTTCAGGGGGCCCGGAGCAAAAAAAGAAGACGAGACTGCTCCATGTTTGGAGACTTTCAGCAGTTGAAATTATTACCCTTCAGGAGCAAGCACATGGTGACACACATCTATAACCAAAGACAGTGTTGAATATAGCCTTAGAGCCCGCCGTAGCGGGGGCTCTACCAACCATTAAAGGCCTGCTCCAGCATTTCGGCGAGGGCCTTTAACAAGGGAGCGGGCCTTTAATGGCCGGTAGAGCCCCCGCTACGGCGCGCTCTAAAACTATTAGAAAATTCCGCCATAAAGGGCAGAATGTACAAATTTGTAAAACAAAGGTCTCACGGAGCACGAGGGAATTGAAATCCCCTCAGGCTCCGTGAGGCCTTTTGTTCACAGCAATAGCTGTGAACAACCGTTGGAATGTTGGAGCTCTGGGCTTCTACCGGCCATTAGAAGCCCGGAGCACTCTATTGTTTTCAATGGAGCTCCCAACATTCCAATGTTCTAATGTCCAGTAAGTCTGGTACCTACTGATATTGATCGGAATTTATAGATTCTGAGTGATGGTTAAACACCTATGGAAATGCATGAAGCACGGATGGTAAACCTCCTTAACAACGACTGTTATTACCCCGCATTTTTTACTCCGCAAAATCTTTTACAATGCAGGGCTTTACACCGCAAACCATTACAACGCATTCCACATTACAACGCCCCGGTGGAGTTAGAATAGTAAATTGTGTTGTAATGGACTATGCGTTGTAATGGATTGCGTTGTAAAGCCCCTGCGTTGTAAAAGATTTTGATGAGTAAAAAATGCGGGGTTATGGCACACGTTGTAAATGCGTGCGGGGTAAAGTGTCATATTCAGCACAGATACATGGAGGATGCTTGGGTGTACAGCTGTGCGGAGGATGACGAATTGCTGCTGGATACAACTGGACACGATTCTCAAAATCTGCTTTGGGAAAACAGTACATGTTCCTGTAAGAATGTATCCTTAGTTCTGAGGCAAACCAGGTGCAGTCTGTTTATGGAGCTTGTGCTTTAGATATTGGCTGGCCTGACAGTTTAATGTTTAATTTAAAGGATGAGAGCTATAGATCAATGTGTTGGGTTGGTGGGCAATCCATAGGATGAAACTTAAAAGGGGATTACACCGAGTGGAGTAGGGATGGGCAGTAGCCCCTTCTCCTCTGTGTGCTCAGAAAATAGATCTCTTTCATCTAAGTCAGAAGATCCCTGACTGAAGGCTTTTCATTTTTTAGCAGTGACTGCCCTTGTGTCTTGGGGGCATTCTCATTGGGGTTATGTTGCCGTAGCCGGCCTGCGAGAGAGAGCTTACAAATTCAGAATGCGAATGAACTCAATAACGGCGGGCACAATATTATTAAGCAATAGAACTTGGGAATATAGAAACAACATTTCACTTGAGTTTATTATATAAAAATATGACACATATGTAAACATTCAGTTCCTTGAAGATAAAAGCCATTATAGGTTCTGGCTCCGAAGTCGGTAGAGTCCAGGTATGTAAAGGATCCAATTCCGGGCTCTGTAGAGTAACAAGCAAGTTCTGGTTCTAGACTTTGGAAGGTTCTGGTTCTGGAGTCAGGAAGGTTCTGGTCTAAAAATTTCTTGTTCCAGCAGCTGGAAAATTCAGGTCAGAAACGTTCTGGAGTATGGAAAGTTCTAGTCTGAAAGGTTCAGGAGTCCTGAAGGTTCTAACCTCTGGCTTGGCAGGAATCCACCACATCCGCCACCCTGTACCCCCCCTGCAGAGTCCCACTATATTTTGGGGTGGTTCAATTCCTCCCCTATTTCTTCCCGCTCCACGACTGCTGACCCATATTCTGAGATATCACTGGGGTTCAACTCAAGGTGGGGCTTCCAAACTTTCTCCTAAACCTTCACCACAGGATAGGACATTGTGGGGAATATCTCAAATGTTCAAACCACAGTCTGAGAGGAAGAGGAGGATGAGGAGGATGCAGATGCGGAACTTGGCGAGGATGGAGAGGCGGTGGCATTCCAGAACAGCCATCGCTTTTTGGGCTGGCGCTTCTGGTGCAGGTAGTCTTCCTTCTGGCGCTCCTTGCGTGCCCGTTGGAAGTGGTCTTCCTCTTTCAGGTACCAGACGGGTGGCCAGCGGTGCTTTTCAAAGTACTCCTGGTTCTCTGCCACAACCAGAGAGACATATCAATAGGCCGTTAGTATAGGAAATTGTGAAACACAAGGTACAAGATGCGGATGGTGAATAAACACACAGTACCTGTGAAAGGGAGTAAAGGGGGGGGGGAGAGAGAGAGAGACAGAGAGATGGACTGACCAACCAGGGCGCAGGGTAACAGGAGAGAAATAAAGGATAGATCACAAGCACTAGTTGGTTGATGGAGAGCCAGAGAGAGGAAAAGCATGCATGGGACAAGTTGTCATGGGGAGAAGAACAGAGGTGGAGGGTGCAGGGCACAATAGTAGGAAGGGTGAATATTAGGATGTGCCCACCTGCGGTTTCATTTATGAAACCTTTTAGTTTTGGAGTAAGCTGCTCTTAGAGACATTTAAATAGGAAGGTGCATACTATGTGTAACTAAGTAGCAAAGGTGTAGTGCTGTAACCCAGGGACAAGAACCTAGCTAAATGAAAAGACTGATATAGCCAGCAGTACAGTCCACTTTTAAACCCACCATGCTCTTTTTTAGATATGGAATTGTTTTTCCATGCCTTCATGGTGACTAAGCTACCCTGTCGATTCCCAGCCCTCTATGCAATGAGTATCGCCCATGTAGTTTGCTTCTAGGTAATCTGAATGGGCTGTGATTTGCAGGACAAGACTCCACTGGTATGTATAGGTGGCCACTTGACCTTCTCTGGAGTCAAACTCCTTTTATCCTCAACATCTGCACAGCAACAGAAGTATTTTCCAATAATGGGCTGCATCCTGTTTTTTTTGGACATGTGCATATTTAGAGGCAACGAAATCACCCATATGGAGTTAACTTTGAGCACAATCCTCTACCTTAAGCATTTTGTCTTGGAACGATACACTCTAAAGTCAGCAAGAAGCTTAAGTTTACAAAGCTGCCCACACGGCTAGCCGCAGCCTCTGCTGACGCAATAAATAGGACTTAGTTCTGGCTCAACATCTCATTAATCTTGGGTGTGAGCTGAGATGAGCATAGTCAAACATTCGCCCACACAGAACCTCAACCTATTCTGGCTGCAGAATTGGGGTACCCTGAAAAACTTGTCTGATTCAGCCGTAACTCACTTTTGTACGAGACCTATGACCTGCCAGATCAAGTGCTTCCTCATCTGGTGTTGCAGAAGTTCCAAGAGACCTATTTGTCTATCTGCTTGCCTGTTGGAGATCAGTGGCTCCATTTTGTGCTGCAACATGAAAGTCATATTTTCTCTGGCTTCAGCAATATTTACCTCAACTGGCACATTTATTCATTTGTTCACCATGAGAGTCATTCACTGACCTCAATGACTGAAAGGAGGACCCGTGGATGGCTAATATTTATGATTGTGCCACAAAAGCTATTGTGTTCCTCACAGTCGTTCATGTCTTCCCTGAGGAGTCGAGGTCTAGTTGGGAGAGAGCTTCAACAATGAAAAGTGAGTTATTTGAACCAATGGGGCTAGAAATCACTGAAGTGAAGAGATGGAAACCCACATTCTGATGGTCACCTGGAGCCTGTCACAATTAGGATTTCTTTCATGCAGACTGGCCCCAGCCCAAACCAGGCAACAAGGACATCCTACATGCAAACACTGAGAGAAGGGAATGCGAAAGCCATCTGTTGAACACCAGACTACATCCTGGAATGGCACAGACTTTATAGCACCACTTAGTCCAAGCTCTTGCACAATTTATCAAAACATTTTGTTTACACTTTGAGTAGGTAGCAATGATTATATTTATATACCTTACATGCACCAACATGACATTACCTTCTTTACTCATACTTAAGTCGTGTGTAAGATACAGGTCATGCAGAGTATAAACTGATGAGAGAGCAATGCACACAGAGGAAACAAAGAATAAGGAAGGATCATTGGGATCAGAGGAAGAAGATGAAAATGGAAATGGAAGACGCGAGCCAGAGAGTGAAGTGAGTGCACCATGAAGAGCTATCATTGTAACTAGAGAGAAGAGAAAACTGAGGAAGGGCATAGGGCGATGTATGCTTGAAGAAACTGAGAATAAAAGGAGAAAATGGAGAATGAGTGCACACTAGGAGAAAAAAGAGAGAGCACCTGGGTACAGAAGATGGTCAGAGTGTGCTGTGGCCAGTGAGGACGAAGCAGTGAATGAGGAGTAAGCACTGGCGACTGACAAGAGGAAGCAGAGAGTAGGGCACGTGCTGAAGTCAGCGAGAAAGAAGGGGAGAAGTAGAAAGATAAGGGGTCAAAACAGGAGGTTACAGAGCTTGAGAAGGGGAACTCACCGACTGACATGGTCTTCATATCTCTGGGGAACTTGCGGCAGACACTGTTGTAGTTTGTGCAGATGTGGTGGAGGCACCAGTTACCGAGTTGGTGAGCACAGTGGAACTGAAATAAGGACACAGTATTAATACACACTTCAACCTTCTTCAGTGCATCCTGCATTCTAGCAAACACACCCATGCAGGATTAACATTATTAAACCTCTCAGTGGCGGATCCTCCGCTAAGGCGGAGGAGCGTCACCCCACTGCTTTTTTTCAGTGAAACACAGAGAAAATAAAATTATAATAACTCGCATTATTATAATTTTCTTTTCTCCTACTTCCGCCCACAGCTGTGCGTGAGGGGGTGGGGGCAGGAGAGGAGAGGTAACACCCTCCTAAAGTGCGCAATGACTGCTTGGGCGGCCCTCTCGGCCCTCCCAAAACAGGCTTGCGCACTTCGCATGTTCTCCATGCAGGCTTGCATTACAGCCTACGTGGAAAACATGCCCAGGCCTCCAGTCAGTGTCTGAGCGCCGAAACACGGGGTTCAGACCAATCACAACACTGCTAAGGCAGCGTTGTGACTGGCTGACCGGGAGCCTGGGTGTGCTTCCTGTGGCCAGGCGAGGGAGAACTACGGAGGAGAGACGCGGCGAGGAAGCAGCAAGAGGGTAAGTTTAAAAATGTTTATTTAATTTTTTTTTTTATAGCTGCTTCCTATGCGTCCTCCCCCCTGCCGCGTCCTCCTCCCGCCCCCGCCCACCTACCTCAGACCCGTGCTGGCCGCCGCTGAAACCTCTCCCATGGTGTCACATGCTGCTAGGGTTGTTTTCACTCTTTAGGCTGTGATACAGAGTTCCAGAATACAGGAAAATCTCTCATACAAGGAAAAAGTACCTTGTACAAAAACCTCCACCATATATTAGAATCCCTGGATGACGTAAGTCTCCTGGTCATACTTTAATAAAGGGCAATTCTGATACCACACGTTGGCCACAATACGAAAATAAGTAGTCTCTTAATTGAACCGCCACGGTTTGAAGGAACATTCAGAGGTGGCAAAATTCTCAAACCCTTGCAACTGCAGCTCTGGAAACTTCAGGGAAAGCAGGATCATAAGCAGAAGGGTGAAATATATTCTCTTAGATAAGGGGGTCACTGAGTTCAAAACAAACCCATCTACCTGCACAAAAAAGCCAAAAATAAGCATTACAACCTGAAACAACACACTCAAAACAATTAAAAATAATGATTTTCTGGCAGAAAAAGACTTGATGGAAAACCAAACGTGCAGAACTGGCCCAAAACAAACTGAGTCAGTCAGAAGAAAGAGACAAAAGCCAAACCTCAAATTCTACAGAAACAGGCCAACAACAAATTTGCACTGTTTCATCATCATCAAGCTTTTTTTCGGCACATTGCCAAAAAAGCACATAAAATCAGATACATCAGTGCAATGAGACATTAAAACATCACAATAAATACGATTTAAAAATTCCAGAATAAAGTATGTTGTGATAGCAGCAATGGATAGTAGTCATTCAATAAGGCCAGGATTAAAAACACAAAAAAACATATATTAACTGGGAATCCAAGTCCATGATACCAAACAGCACATAATTCATATATTTGAAGCTAGATGCATTATAAAACTAAAAATGCGAACAAGTCCCCAAACCTAAGAAGGTGGATACATCAGAGCAACCTTTTTCCATCTGTGTCTCCACATACTCAGTAAGAAGCGGGATACCGCTAAGTCAATCAGTTGAAGATCCTTAAACCAGATCTAAAATCCCTAATACCCAGATTATGGCACAACGGCAGAAGCAAAGACTTCTTGAGAGCGCGGTAAAGCGGGCAGAAGAACAGGACATGATCAATGGATTTCTTGATTCCTGGGCAAAAGGGGCAGCCTGTCGCTAGTTCTCAATAGGGACGATGCCATCTTGCGGTAACTGATCGGAGCGGCAAGGTCCCTATCCGGAATTTAAGGTACAGAGTTCTAGCAGCTGGGGGCTCAATTTGATCCATATGCTCCTCCAGGTGGTAATCATCTTTAAAATCCAGAAAGGCTACAGTCAAAGAGCCTACCCTCCCAGGCACAAGGAAACCATCATTTACATGGCTCCAGTACATACCCTCCAGTGTGGTCGTGGATATACTACATATATACTTTACAAAAAACAGGACCAAAAACAAACTAAAACAACGATTCTGTGTTGAAACATAACAAAATATATCCAGCTATTTAGAGAAGTTAGCTAAAAGGAACTCTGTGCTAGAACAGGCCAAAAGCCATGGTTTGTAATTAGAAGCAAACCTGTGGCGCCAGAATCCTTTATTCACATCAAGTTCCTTGCTGTGCCTCTACAGATATTCCTCTGTATTTCTCTTTTGATGGGATGATAGCAGCCAAAGAAATTGCAAGGTCAGGAAGAGTTTCTGTGGATGTGTTCAGCTCATGAATCCTTGCAGTGCTCCCCAAACATTTCTAAGTGACGGGATGATGGGAGATACACAGTATCAAGCACTGCAGCCTGTAGCTCCTTCCTGCCCACTGACAATGGCCAGTAACAATAAAAAACATGGTTTGGTAAGAGCCTTCTCTTGCACAGCTCCCAGATCTGCTTTTTCCTTCCTTAGCAGATATATTTCGCCTTCCCCAGTCCAGGGATGGTTGCAGTGCCCTTCCTCCTAGCAGACTGCCCTCTCACAAATGCAGAAATATTATCCTCTGCCAGGAAAGCATGGGTGAACATGGCTGAACGTGTGCAAGGTATGGCTAAAGCTGAAACAGGTTCCAACTGAACCAGAAACAAGCGGCCGAATGGCTCATTCAAATATCGATAACACTGTAGCGCGTTCTTATACCAAGCCATCTGGGTTATGTTTCGGACAGACTTTCACCAGTCGTGTAAACAGCCTCTCCTACAGTCTTGTAGGTCCCGTATCTGCTTTACAAGTAGAGACAATAAATCCATTTGACTGTGGGGTGGATCCTGAAATGATTTGTCTGGAAACAAACCGGGGGTTAAACTAAAATGGACTTGTACACTTACTTACAACTACTCAATGTACTTACTACATTCTGAAAATGTATGCGACTCATCAGGAAGTTCCCTAAAATGTAACTTTACGATGAAGTAAAAAATATTGCTAAAAATACTTAGCAATAAGGATCAAAATGAAGTGGCTAGCCTAGAGAATCTAATCCAAGACAAAGTTGGCATGAGATGATATGATGTTACCTCAGAGTACTTCAGTAGCAGCATCAGAGGGGAGGCTCACTAAAGCAGCAACCAGATGCAGGCAAATGAAAGATATATGTAAATGCTGCCTTGCCATGTACTAAATAGTTCAGGAAAGTAAAGAGGGCCTACTTCACAAATCAGTATCCACAAAGTTTGCCTTTAAGGTAAGTTATCGACTTAATACAGGGATACACGAGTTCTTGGGAAAAGAAACATTTCTCCAGGCAGAATAGCAGCAACCTGGAAAGCACTGAAAATCACAGAAATAACGAGTTAGAGATCTGAATGAACGAGGAAAAGGGGACTCAATTGCCAAAACACAAAGAAATAAGTTTAAACAATAGAGTACAGGGTACAACAACTACCAATGAAGTAAACACGAGTGAATACATTAGAAGACTTGAGGTAAAAAAGTTACATTTGAGGTAAAAAAAGTTACATCATGCAAGAGATGCAACGATCAACTCAAGCAAAACCTTAGAAAGCTGTTACCATGGAAGTTAAACTAGCCACGTGAGTGTAACAAAAAAAAAGCTAAAAACCTCAACTTATGAAAAATATTTGCCCATACCAGCAATGTATATAATAATTTTGGATGATAACAGTAAAGAAAAGGACAAAACATTAAAATACCACTGTCTGAACAATTCAGTCATTTTTAAGGGGAAAAAAACCCTCTGGGTAGTAAGGGAGTTTACGGCACCAGCGATAGCAGAAACCCAGCCACTACTCACGAAAGAAGTGAAACATAAAACACCCAACTATGTCTATATTCTCCTATAAAATACTGCAATGAACCTGAGAGAGTGCCTATTAATTAATAAAGGGCTAATATAAGTTTTGAATTTAAGTAAAAAGCTGTAGGACATAAAAACCTATAGCCCTTTTTTTTTTGTTAGAGTTTTATATGGCGCGAACTAGACCCGAGACATAGGGTATCAGAGCGCTTTACCTGAGCACCAGTTTCGTTACAGATGGACACATTCATTTTTGGTAGGCATGGAGAGATTAAGTGATTTGCCCAGAATCACAGGATGTTGAGCGTCGTTGCCGAGACTCGAACCCGGTTCCCCATCTTCGAGGTCGCCCACTCTGGCCGTAAGGCTGCATCCTCTCCCTCTCCCCTTGGTCAAATTTCTTGAGCTCTGGCAAACATTTTCAAAAACGTTGTCAATAATTTATAAGGAAGCATAACCTAATCTGTGAGAAATTGGTACAGATGTAAGAGAGTGCACTAGACCTTTCAAATTTCAAAGAGGAACACTGAAATTAATAATTCAGCAAATAGGTGGGTAACTTCCAGCTTAACTGCAGTGTACCAAAGTCAATTGGCATTGAGTATAAGGGAATAGAGGTAAAAGTTTCTTAGAGAGCATTCGTTTTTTTTCAACTAGGAAAAGCAGATGCTTTCCAAGAAGATTCTGGTTGAACCACCACTCATTCCTTCGAATACAAATACCTGTACACGAAACTTCCTAAAATACAGGTCCTCGTTCTAAGAGAGGAGTAATGGCTGAGTTACCAACCATGCTGGTAGTCACAAGAGGAACATTGTGACTCATTTTCCTTTCATTTGCCTGCATTAGGTAACAAACTGAGCTACAGGTGAACAGGCCATGCAAGAACGTATGTGGAGACACTGACCCCCGTAGTTGTTCGCCATTTTCGAGTCAAAAAACAGTATTGGGATGCTATTCTCTCATCCTGGAAATACAGATTTTAGTGATGTGAGAATCCTGCATTACTCAGAAAAAGGCCCATAGTCCTCATAGTTTCGTGGCAGGGCTAAAAAACGCTAAGATTTAATGTTCAAAGAAGCACTGATAAGTAAGTAAAATTACTAGATCATATGACGTGTGCGACCAACTACTAGCTACAAAACTGTGTAAACAATGGCCTGCGGAGGGTCAGGTTAGCTAGCTCCAGACCAGCTTGAATAAGCAAATGAACCCGATCAATCCACGGGTTACAAGCATACATTGAAAAGAGACTCAATTGGACAAAAAATCAAATCCAACAGACTTGTCCTGATAGACTGTTACAAAACACCTAACAGAAGTAAAGCCAACACCCTCTAACGTTCTGGATAAACCTGAAAAAGGGACTGTGTGAGAGGCAGGGCAAGGAGAATATCACACTGAGAGTTACAGGTAAAATCTACACAAAAGTGGTTGATGCCTTATAATCCCAGATTGTTCTTGGGGAAGTGCCTAGCACTAGACACCCCACAGATCCAGTAGAAAAAGAAGGGAGGATTACTAAATATTTCGAGAGGAGAGCTCTGAACGGGGCTTTTTAAAAAAATCCACTACTTGCAAGCGCTTCACCCTAGGGGACAGCATAGGATCTATTGATTATTCTGTTATATTTATTTATGCAGCACTTTAACTCAGAGATGGACTTTGGGATTGACAAGCCCATCCATCACTGGTGATCATTTGTCACAATGTTGGACCTCAAAGGAAAGGAGGAAGTAATCATGATGAACAATGGTCAGAACAAGACAAATCTATTAAGTGAAGCAGAAATTGTGGTCAACGCTCACCGAGTACAGGAAAAAACACGTTTCTATGCAAGGCACAAAAGGGCAGCTTGCTAGGAACAAACTGTGAACTTGGTGAAGCAGCATCAGACCTGCTACATACATGTAACACTAAAGGGAGTGGGGAGTATTCCAAAAAGACAAAAGATGTTTAACCCAAAAGGCAGTTGCCCTGGTTAGATTGTCTGAAGTGAAATAAGCATAAATATAAATCTCTGCAAAACAGCAACAACAGAAATGCAGAGTTTATAAAAAGAGTTTTATAAGAAGACCATGTGACAAGAAAAGTAGAAAATAATTTGAATCAACAGTGTGCCCACCTTCTGAATAATTATCAAATGGGAGAAGTGACTGATCAAAGGCAGTTATGTTAATGTTATGTTATACTATTTAGAGAGCGCATGGCTGCCAAGGGGCGTCCCAGCGCTAAGCTCAGACAGAAGATAGGTGACAGGGCCGAAAACGCCGCAAACGATTATTTAGAGAACAGATGAGTTTTTATGGCCTTGCGGAAGGCAGCATGATTTTGAATGCTTCTGATGCTCACCGGGAGTGAGTTCCAGAGTTTGGGAGCCAAAGCTCGGAAAGAGCGTCCTCCAGCTCTGGCTCTCTTAACCCGCGGGACGGACGCCAGATGCTGGTTTAAAGAGCGCAAGAGACGAGTGTAAGGTATGAGGAGATCTGCTAGGATTTCAGGGGATTGAGCGTTTAGAATTCGGTAGGCAATACACAGAGCTTTAAAAAGAACACGCTTATCCACTGGGAGCCAATGAAGTCTATTGATAAACTCCGAAGTGTGACAGGTCCTGGGAAGCCCAAACAATAGTCGGACGGCCGCATTCTGTTTTCTTTGGAGGCGCTGTGTCTCTGCTCTGTTAACCCCTAAGTACAGAGCGCTAGCGTAATCCAACCTAGATAATATAGTGGCCTGGATAATAACCTGCAGAGTATTAGCCTCAAAGAAGCCCAACAGAGGTTTGAGACCACGAAGGAGCCCGAAACAGACTCCGGCCACCTCCTTGGTTTGAGGCTGGAAGGTGAGTGCCGTATCCATCCAAACGCCCAGGTTTTTAACCGTCTGTTTGGGTATAGGTGGGGAGCCTAGGGCGGAAGGCCACCATTGCTCACTCCACAGATGAGTGTTTTCCCCACCAGCAGGATTTCCGATTTGGTGACGTTTAGTTGGAGGCAGTTCAATGTCATTTAGTCCGCAACCGCTGTTAAGTCCTCTTTGAATTTACAGGCATCCCATGCGGGGTTATCGGATAGCGCGATAACTAACTGTGTGTCATCCGCATAGGAGCCGTTGAATTGGGAAAGTGGGTAGAAAATATGAAACCGTTGGTTGCAATGAATACACTTAACTGTCCCTGTTCACAACAAAATTCAAAGCTCAGTACAAAGTGGAAACCATCCTGAAAGAATGGTACTGATGTAAAGCCATGGCTCTAGGTAAAATCTAGCCACTTTTGGTAAACAAGGTATTTTAATGATCTTTTTAATTCAATAACGGATACATCTGATAAATCAGAAACCAGGAGTTGGGCAATAATCGGCTACAGTGCTTAATTTGTAAGAGGATAAAAAGTGGCAGGACCGAAGATAGTTCAACACAAGCCACTGCAGCTTACACACGCTGCCAAATGCCAGTGCCGCTATTACCTAATACTCCAATAAAAATGACCATTTGGTTCATTTCATGTCACCAAAGCTGTAACAATGGCCTGGAAGAGATATTGTTATATTAATTTTGATGTATATTTCATTTTTAAATATTCTGCTGAGGTGCTCTACTCAAATCAAATCAACTTTATTCGATTCAGACAAAGAATCATAAAAGCTAACAGTTCAATACAAATTTAAAAATGAGAAGAGTTAATCAAATCATTAAAAAACAGGTACAGTAAAAACGCTTGCTGATTTAAAATGCAGCAGTTAAAAACTTCCTTTTAGTGATAACAGACCTCAAGAATCTTGCCACTACCACACATGTAAACAAGTCCGGGAGCAATTGTAGGTATAAGTAGGCTGGTCTGCATTGTCTAAAATTTAACGATTTCATTAGAGGCTTTATAAAAATAAACCTTAGGTCTGTATAAAATTTGCAGAAAAACAGTACATGAATAGTTGATTGTTTAGAGATCTGGTCGCAAGGACAGCATATTAATTGACGAGACCAGTTGTTGGTAGTGGGAAAGGTTGTCAAACGATGAAAAATATCTAACCTAAAACGTGTCAATACAAATCTATGTTGAGCATTTAAAACACCAATTAAATACGGTTGCATCGTATAGCAGGTCAGTACCATTTGGTTATATTGTACGGTGGGCTTCACAAGTTCCGATCTTAATCTCTTTTCCTCTAAGTTGTTCAGGCATATTTTCTTTAAAGATGCTCTTGATATATGCAACAAAGATTCAGGATTATCGTAATATTCAGAATGACAAATATCCTGCATAAAATTCTTTATGTACTTCAGACATGGAATTTTCAATGCATGGTCGGCACCACAACAGTCCTGTACAATGGCTCTGTTAAAACCCGTGTGGTCCGATGTCCAGAGCTTATGCCATAAGAGCACTGGCTGCACCCTTATTAAATCTTCTAAATAAGTTACGCCCAACTCTGCATGACACACAAAGTTTGAGCAACTGGTTGGGAGCCCCAAAAGATTTTTAAGAAACCCATTTTCTACCAACTGTAAGGAATCAACATCTCCGTGTCCCCACAACTCAGAGCCATACATCGCTACTGATCGGCATTTGGCGATATAAATGCTTATCATATCCCTGGGAGATTTACGTCCCATTTTCCTAGAAAAATTATTCAGACCCGCTATTGATCTGAGGAGCTGCATTCTTCTCGATTTCACTGCACTTTTCCAGTTACCATTACTATCGAATAGGATTCCCAAATATGAAAAAGTTGATGTTTGGGGTAAAATCTCATTTCCTATTAAAATCTTGCGTCCCTTGGCTAGCTTTCGACCAGCTTTCATAACATACGTTTTACCTATGTTGATTAAAAGCCCCAGGTTCTCCATAAAATGTACAAATGTATCTAAAAGATGCTGAAGGGCATTAGGGGTGCGGGCCATAAGTACTGCGTCATCCGCATACAATAATATTGGTACTGGCCTGTTGCCGATTTGGGGCAGATCGATACAGGAGTCCACAAGGGTGCTGCCCAAGCCATTAATATATAAGTTAAATAAGAACGGCGCGAGCACACACCCCTGACGGACCCCCTTCTTAATGTCAATAGGGCTTGTGCATTCACCATTCATACCATATCGGATCTTGGCAGAGCTCATTGAATACAAATATCTGAGGAAGTTGACGATGGCACGGTCAACGCCCATCGAGGCCATAATGGACCAGAGTTTATCATGGGCGACACAGTCGAATGCGGAGGTCAAATCCACAAACGCCAGGAACAGATTGCCCCCTTTTATTTGTGTGTACTTGCTCACTAGCAAGTTCAAGTTGATAGCCTGCTCTGTGGTCCCAAAACCCTGGCGAAAGCCATATTGGAAGTCGGACAGAATATTGTTACAGTCTGCCCACTCCTGCAATCTGTCCAGCACAATACGACCCACCACCTTGACCAGCGAATCCAGCAAGGAGATGGGTCTATAGTGTGCGGGACAGTTGCGGTCTCCCTTTTTAAATATAGGCACGATGTGTGATTTCGACCAGGATGCTGGAAAACCAACTTCCCGAAAAGACTTAAGAACCAGGGTCAGAAGAGGCCCCCAGAGATCAATGTTGTCTTTAAAAATGTCAGTCGGGATCCCGTCGGGGCCAGGAGCCTTCCCTCCCTTGCTAGCTCCAATTGCCCGAATCACCTCCTCCAGATTGAAGCTAAAATCAAAATGCTTCCACACTGGAGTAGGCCCAGGGGAGACATCTCTCATGCCGACCACAGAGTTCTCTTGGTCCTTTTCAGCTGAACCCATATATAATTTCGCAAAATGGGCCACCCATTCTTGTTCTGTAATTGCTGCCTCTATTCTGGGTTTATCATCGTCACAGCAGAAGGGAGAGTTTACAATACGCCAAAATAACTTAGAATCTTTATTCTGACTTGCTTCCTGCAGCTGGTCCCAAGCCTCCTCTTTAAGAACCTTTTTGCGATGTTTTAGTGCTAGCTTATAAGCCCGCCTACAGTTTTGTACTTCTGTGTTATTCCTAGGCGACTCCTTCAAGGCCTTCTTTAACTTATTGTGTGCAGAAGTGCACGCATGGTCAAACCATCCTAGCTTTTTCGTTGCCCCTCTAATCTGTTTTGTAATCAACCCACCACTAATCTCCTCACTAATGTGTCCAAAAGCCTCCACGACCGTACTAGGGTCAGCAGTCTCATCCAAACAGACCTCAAAAGCCCTACTCTGTTTTATAATGACTTGCTGTAAAAATCGAGATGGGTCAACCATGGACCAACGCAGTGTAAAGCCGTTTGAACGGGAGAGTACTATGTTCTCCGCGGCAAGCGTGGATTGCCCTTGACCAGGCTTGCTCTGAAGACTAATGTCCAGTTCAAAGCTCTGAGGAAAGTGATCACTCATTCCGATATTATGTAATGTAAAGTTAAGAACAAGTGCAGAATAACGTTTGGGAAATAGAAGGAAATCAATGACACTCCTACCCCTGCTGCCATCAAATGTACAGGGTACTGCAACCGGGCTGCCTCCAAGTTCGTTAGTAAAGCCTAAGTCATATTTGAAGAGCAGCTCATTAAGTTTCTCCCCATACCCTGAATGAACAAAGTGAGAGACATCGTCACCCAATGGAGAAATCATGCCACAGACTTTATTAGCCAGCAATTGGCATGGTTGGATATTAAAATCACCTCCCCAAAGCAAGATTTTATCATTTGAACCCTTATCCAAGATAGTTTCCAATTCCTCATCAAGTTGACACAGAATATCCTTTATGTCCAAGTTACAGGCATTATTATAAAAATTAACTAAGATCAATGAAATAGAGGTCGTAGAATCAACCTGGACAATTTGATAAAATGGATTGGATGAATTTACTGTTACACTGTTGCTGGCCAATTTGTTAGATACATAAACACAGAGGCCGCCCTTTGATCTACCATGACTGGATGGAATAGCTCGGTGATGGAAGGTCTTGAAACCATTAAGATGTATAGGGTCGTTGGCCCAGGTTTCTTGCACCATCATGATCACAAAACCGGTCATAAATTCCAGCCATTCAGGAATACTATGTTTACTGCGGAGCCCCGCAACATTCCAGCTTAGAACTGTAAGGTTATTCCCTGATGATTTTGTACAGATCTTATTGTTATTATCAATATCGTTTCCGAGAAGATTACAATAACCAGTAGAGTTATGAGCCACATTCCCAGAGGTGTTAATCTCTAGGCTAGACCCATAAACACCCTGACAATCACGGTTACTGCAAAGTAGATCACAATTATTACAGGGGGGATGTCATTAAAGGCATTAAAAGGGAGACTATTATTTTTAGAAAGGATGCATGAGGAGTCGTTATAGTTAACTGATTTGGGCTCTGCTCGTTAATGCAGGGTACAGTGCTGTCACCTGGCCTCTCAGCATCTAGGTGGGCATCAGCCAGTGGCCCCTCTCTACCTAGGCCGCGGTCCTCTTGTGAAACGTCAAAAGTATCTTGGTCATCCCACGGGTCAGGAAGGGTTAGGTTGGAAACTAATCCATATAGACAGCTTACAGTAGACTGGCTCTGCACTACGTGACTAGATGCATAATTGAGTCAATCTATTTCTTCCAGGGAAGAAAGTATATCAAATCTATTGTGTAGTGGTACACTAAATTGTGAATGATTGGTTAAATGTGTAGATCTCTGCTGTCGTGCTTGGTGATGGATGTAATCTATTGGAGGGTAGAAGTATCCCAGGGGAAGTACGTTTATATCCCTAGTTGTCACATAAGTGCTGCCAAGTCTTTGTAGAATCTCCTGTGTCAAGCTGGGCGTTCTAAAAGTAAGAACAATACAATCGCCAGGGAATGTTTTTTCCCTGGTCCCTACCCATCCGACTCTTCTCACCATTTTAAACTCAGTGAACAGGGCTTCTGTTAGTCCGGTCCTAGTTCCGAGCCAGCAGAGTGCCCTGTTCCTTAATGTCTCCCACGTTTCATTAGCCTGTGAGGTAAGAGATGGAACATTTGCCAATATTATTATATACGGCGTGGTTTCTGGTGGCAAGTTCAATCTCACCTCTTCCATGTTCTCCCTATCATTAGGGGCTACACAAGGTCTTGGCAACTTGAGGGGACGTCTGGCGTTATGTGTATTACAGCTTCAGTATATTTTGTGTTGGTGGTACTCTTGTTGCCTTCAAGTGCCCTGTCTTGTGTTTGAGGAATGTTAACCTGAGGGACATGAGATGAACTGCCGTTGTTCAGTGTAGATGTGGGTTTTGGAAAATGTAGCAAGTGATTAACTGAGCCTACGCTTTCAACTCTTTTTAATGCTTCCTCTATATCAGGTACCCTGGCCAGCAGTTTCTCCAGGGGAGCTTTAATTGATACATAGAAATTATCCAAGACCAGACCCTCCCCTGGAGCAGCAGCAACGTGAGAGGGCACATTTTGACCATTCAAATTGTTCATATTGTTTAGGACCATGTCCATACGTTCTAAGCGCCCATACAATTGGGCAAAGTTAGTGTCAATCAAGTCCTTAAACTGGGTTAAAACGCTATCCAAAAGAGGCTTACTGGCCTCAGTAACCGCAGCCTCTGAAAGAATGCTTGATGTAGGGAGCAAAAAATCATCAGTCTGTGTGCCGATAGAACTTGTTTGAATCGATGGAGGGTGAGTACGTGGGGCTCCTTTAGTGCTTTTGATTTATATGCACCCGTGCCTATACCCCGTTTACGCTTCGCAGGTAACTCTCTTGTCGTACCTTCACAGTGGAGTTTAGAGGTCCGAGTCCTTAAAGCTATGGTGGGCTCGTTGAGCTCGCCGGAGGTATCCTTTATGGAGACCCTTGGGTCATGGTCGAGAGGGGTCTGCAACGTACCCTGTGGAGAGGGCGACAAACAGGTTTGGGGGGCAGTTGAAGCAGCAATGCCTAATGATGAGCACCTTTGTAAGGAGGACGGATCCAAAGATAACCTCCTCTCCGTAAGTTGGATCTCATGAGTAAGTAAGGATTCAGCCCTTATAATGAAAGCGTCCAAAGTTCCTGTAACCCCCGAAACCCCCTTGTTTTTGCTCATTGTTAAAAGTAAGATCTACAACAGCTTGTTGCAGACAAAGTCACAAAACTAAAACTGGGGTATGGCAACGGTACAGTACCTGGCAAAATAGATCATAGGTCAGGGTCAAGGTGTCCCGGACTATCGTCCTTTCAGGGAGAGGGGCCTCCTCCCGTCGCCCTTCCCCCCGGTTTTAAGCGCTGCTTGGCTTGGCGCAGTGTCGATGATCCGGCTCCTGCCGCAAAGCAGTCTGGGCACTGGAGTCCGTCTGTCTCCTGGATTGCAGCAAAACCACCACCGATCGCTACCGTGTAGCAGAGCACGTCTGTCTGTTTGTGCGTCGGAGCACTGAAGGCAGCGAGGAGGGCTCAACTCAAACAGACTAACAGCACCACCATGTGGTCGACTATCAGAAATACATTGTGTTGAGAAGTAAAAGTCGATGCCGAGCCCCGGCAAACACTGGCACAAATTGAGGACTGGTTCTAGTCCACTACTCCGGCTGTCATGCAAGAATGGAGGAGGAATTTTAACTACAGTGTGCTTTTGGAATGTCAAGGACCTACTGACCAGTGGTTCATTCTTTAGCTTTTGACCCAGAAATCGATCAATCAATTTGGAGAATTTCTGTGTATGGCTAATCGACTTCTGCTCGACATTTCACTGTATGTATACAAATGTCTATAAATTAGCAGTCACCGAGAACACCTTTCTAAAATGGATATTTATGCCTTGATCAGTGCTTCTCTACTCTCCTCACCTGGATCTACAACACAACTGGGATCCAACCTTTGCTAAACTGTGGGCTTTTCCCACCCATGTCTCTTACAGGGCAGGACTTGCTCAATTATTAAAAGACAATAGATTGAGACTCCTACCTTTGTTTTTTGATGTTTATTTGCTTTCCCCTAGAGCAAGCTACTGTACTGTCACACAGCATAAACTGGTAACTGGAAATATAGCGGCTACTCTAATAGAATACCTATGATGGGACGATGCCACTAAACGCAGCATGATTAGTGAACCCTACTGTAACTGTCTGGGGACTAAAAACCAAAGCTGTTCATTACATGTTGCCAGAATCTTAACGGATTAATCAATGACCTCAAATGGGTGTGGGGTACACTGCTGCCTGTTAGATCTCTATTGATTCTGCTTGGATCGTGTCGTGTGTAGACAAAGGTACTTTTATCCCTTTTTTACCCAGCCAGCTCAGGGAATTGCCAAAAGTGGCACTGCCTCTCTTCGGAGCATCCGAAATTAAATCATACCCTGACAGTTTGTAAACAGACATCTTCCAGGGCTTAACTCTTTCCTGTTTCAGAGTACCTGGTGTGCTCACAGAGAGTGTTATTCATATTTGAAAGGCTTGAAAGGCCGGCCAAACCGTCATGCGTAGTGAAGGGAGTGCACCTACCACTCCCCTCTGTGCCTGTCACCTCCCAGGCCCCGCCCCCAAGATTCGGCAGAAAAGGAAAAATGAAACAAGTGTTTATTATCGTTTTATTTTTCCTTTCCTGCTGTTAGGGGAGTGGGGGGCGACGCTCCTCCGCTGTAGCAGAGGAGCAGTCGCAGGTGAAAGGAACAAGTAGATTGGAAGTTGATGCAATGGCAAGGATTGATAAAAAATCATTTAAAAACCACAAACCTGCAAAGTATAATGATTACTCACCAGAGCACTTCCTTCCTTATAGTTTCTAAGTCTCTAGGATCTCAAATTCCATAGGGGGTAACAGACAGGGAAGAGTATATCCAGGGAATGGGATTTTTATCGTATTAGTAATCGGATTTTGTAAGAAGAAAGGGGATACAAGGCATTGTGAATTATTGGGGACAAGCTGTTTTGAGGGAAAATTTGTTGCTGATTTTTTTTGGGATGTGTGTGATACTTTTTTGTGATTATCATGAAAGAACCCACAAGGTAAAGAGATGTATTCACACCGTATGGTGTACATCTTTTAACAATGAGCTTATTGTATATTTTGAAATGTGTTCTAAATGTTTTCTGGTTTTATCCAAAAGATGGTTTTCAGCGAAAGGGAGACTTTGATAATGATGTTAATATTTGGGTTTCTCTCATCTAAGGTCAGGACTCTGGCCGCTAGGGATAGAGCATCTGGTTTAATTAGGGAACCAAGGATTCAAGTTAGATTCAAGTTAGACTATGGAAGACCCACCAGTTTACAAGGAGGATTTAGGTGCTAAAAGAGGGCTATGTTCTGCCCCTCTGCTTTTTAAATGAATGAATGAATAAAAGAAAGAAAGAAACTAAACGTATAGAGTGCACTTTTAACTCAAGCCTTTTATCCCAAGTCATTGTCTTAGCACGTTTTGAGACACTTTCTCAAGCACCAACGGTTCTTTTGAAGGCAAAGGCTGACATGCAGTTTCTTACAAGCTTGGGTCTCAAGGAAAGTCAAGAACTTGCCATTTCAATTGATCTCGATTACTATTACATACAAGCAAGGCCGAATGGTATTGCTAATGCTTGTTTAAAATAGCAATCACTGTCTTCTAACGAGTTCAAGCTTATAGCGACCACATTTCAGCTGCAGTTTTTCTAGTGACCACTAGGTGGCACTGAAAGGTCGCACAGTGTGTTTTAAAAGCGGCTCTGTTTACAAAGGTGCGTTCTGAGCCGGATGAATGACGTTTATACCAAAGGCGAACCAAAAAGCTCCTGTGGGCGAGTCAAACAGAGGACGCCAGGAAAGCAAGAAATTGGAACAAGGCAACTGCAATTAACACAAAAACCATCCAATCTTGAGCAAGGATTGACTCTGGAGTAGTATAAACAATGCTAACTCCTAACTGACAGCTGGAGCGGTTAATAGCGAGACCACAAAACGAACACCTTAACTGGGAGGTGGTATGTTACCAACCTAAAAGGTTGTATATGTGACCTTCCTACGGCCAACCTGCAGAGAATTTAAAAGCTGTAAACTCTATCACACTCAAAATGACCGGTCTCACATATGCAGATAGCTTGGTCTCCCTGCAGCACACAGAAATCTGACAGCGGAGGCCCCTGGGAGAATGCAGGAACACAGAAAAAAACAGTTTCATAAAAGTTTGATGGGAGACACAGGATGAAAATTTGCCAAAGATTACATGATATATGAGTGGCTAAACAGTACAGATAATTGTAATGGGACTCTGACTGGGTGCGGTCCTATTCGTTCCATACAAAGAGAAAAGGCGAGGATGTTTTCATTTCTACTTGCTTTTTCCTCTTTCCATGTGTTCTGCATTCTGCAGCTCACATAGAAAGAGGAAAACAACTCTCTGGATTGTTTTAGTGAAGGAAGGTGCCACTTCCTGCGCAAAAACAATCCTGCTTTTGTTGGTGCTTGGCAGCAATTTGTGCACCAACGCAGTAGGAAAGGACAGGAATGCACCGTATTTCATAAATACAGTCCATTCCTGCCCTTTCAGATTTGCGTCGCTGCCCTACTCCAATTCCTCATAAATGAGGCCCTTTGCTTTTAGCTACACCTCTGACCACGCCCCCACGCTAACTGACCTTTGGTTTGCTAAACACTGTTTGATATTATTTCCCCAACGTAAAAATGATTTGCTGTGGGAATTGGCGGCGTTATGGTTGTCAATAGTTGTCGATGATGAGGATTACCAAGCTCTTGAAATGTTTGTCAAGAGAGGGTCCTTGTGCCTAAACATTTTTGACAAGGGGGTCTCAGCATCAAAAAGTATGAAGACCTCTGCGTTACTGCCTAGTTCAATATGGAGAGGCCGAGGACTCAGCAGAAGTGTGTTGCACAGAGATCTGCTACCATCTTTAAATAATAGGTGGACCAGTAACCGCCCAAGCGAGGAAACAGGAACAAGGAGACTCTCCATAGCTGTCACAAGTGGTGGAATGCATTCTTGAATAACAGACCACATATTATTTCATTCCTACCTGAGCCAGTTCGAGGAAGACCAGCACATCCCCGTCTATGTCCACTTGCATCTGCGAAGCCTCCATCAAGCCTGTCACGGTGTACTGCTCTGGAAGACACAGACAGCATGCATGAGATCGTGAAACAGAGGAGGGGCATACACAAGGCAGCACTGGCCTAATTTACTATAAAATGATGCAGCCTGGTGCCGCAAGCCATACTGCTATGCCGAGCTGCGTCATTTTAAAAACACAGGGCTGTGTTGTATTAACAACAAAACGACACATCCCGTTGCTTTTTCCCCCGCTGGCGCACAATTGGCAGCTATGCGCCAGCACAAGCACCCTTGCGTCATGTTGCAACAGTGCCTGTGTTGCTGGGATAATTGTGTTTGTGCAGGAAGGGATACATTCCTGCACAAACACAATCATTGATGGCATTTTCCTCTTTCTATGCGTGCTGTAGAATGCAACATGCACCATGTGTGAGTTCAACAGACGCAGAAACAATGTGAACAAAGTCAAAAGCAAAGTCAGAAACTGTGCAAGAAAAAGTGCTGCATATCTGAGACAGGACAACTGGGGAACAGAGAGAGATGGGGTCAGAAACCGGGTGTATGAGACAGTGCACACCGAAGAGGTGGGAGAAGGACAGCAATCCGATTGTACTGAGTAATTGGCAGACAAAATCAGATATAGATGCACAAACAAGATAAAAGGACAGAGAAACCCAGAACAGATACATAGATATGATAAAAACAGATAAAAGAGACACAGAAGTGGACATAGAAAACAGAACCCAAAGTGAATAGTGAAAGCAGGTACAAAAGCAGATGCGTGAAACAGAAATGGAAACATGAAACAGACTAAGAGGAAAATGCAAAACCAAGGAAGGATGAGAGACCGGAAACTAAGACAATGAAGCAGGGGGATTAAATAAACACGTAGAGAGACTAAATTGAGGATAAGGCACGGGCATGAAATGGAGACACAGAAATAGACACATGAACCGTAGTAGTGATATAAACAGAAAAAGATAAAGAAAGATGCCAAATACCAGCAGAAGCACAGAAAAAGTTAAAGAAAGATGCCAAATACCAGCAGAAGGACAGATATGAAACAGACAAAAGCAGAAACATATGACAGAAAATCGGAGATGTGAAATGGAGCAGAAGTCCAGAGACAGAAGTCATGATACAGAGATATGAAATAGAGGTAGAGACGATAAACAGAGACAAAAGAACTGCATGTAACTGACATGTTAAAGAGATTCAGAAGCAAAGATGACAAAAGACAGGACGTAAACGTCCAACAAAAAACCACAAATTTAAAGCAATTAAAGAAACGTAAAATCAATATAAATGTACATGCAAGTACAAATTACTTGGGGAAGTGATATTTGTACTGCCCTTTCCTCCACTGGATTGACTGACAGGTAATGTGACCAAAGAGTGTTTAAGTCCAGCATAAAGGCACTAAAATGTAAAGAACAGGCCTAAGTACTGTCTTGTCCATTCCAGAGCTCTACCCTCCTCATTTGCATAAGCCCCTGAGCGCAACCGAGCCATTTAATTTTGTTTCTCTTCCTTGGCTGCTCAGAGCAATTTAGACTTCTCTTTGGGGGAAGACCTCATAAGCCTGGAAAACAGCTCAAAACTACAATTCCCATGGTGTCAGGCCTCAGTCGGAACCACCCATGGAGATTTCTTGACGTTAGGCCGAAACAACAACTGGAGGCTCTTGATTCTGCCTGTTTAGACCCTCGTACCTTTTAGGGCAATCTAGGATCTCGGAGCCACTGGAATGTTTAGGCTACTTGGCATCCTCAGGTGCAGACCCAGAGTTAGGCTGCATTGATGTTCTCCAGCCAATGCCTGCCACAAGACTGGTAGCCCTGGGAAAAGCACGGGGGAGTTGGTGGGCTGGAAACCCAGGAAGTAAAAATGAAGAAATGAAGTTTAGCGGACTGCCCGAAGAAAAAGGACTGAGGAATGAAGGTGACAATTATTTGTAGAGTGGTTTTGTGTACAGATGCCGACACCTCCAATGTTAGCTCTTTTTGATGCTCCACAAGCCTGGCTGAAGTGGTACTGGTTTACCAGTACAAAAAAATACCAAAAGATAGGGTCGAAATAGGCAGACCAAGAAAGACGGGCAAGTACAGGCACAATGAGGGATGGGCACATTTAAACACAGCAGTGGAGAGGGACAAGGTAGAGAGACGCAAACCAAATGAGACGATCAGATACAGAGAGGCTAGGGGAACAAATCCTCTACTGAGTTCATCAGAACCTTTTCTGGCCAAGTGCCCCTTTACAGATGTGGTCTGCGGTGAAATGTGCTTCTTTATCGTCTTTCATGAGTAAGGAGAAGAGACAGAAATGATAGTTAAAATCAGTGGTTAAGTAACACCACCAGTAAGTTAATTAGCATCAGAGTGGATGCTGTACATGATTACATTGTGATACGTTTTACATACGGAATTACTAAAATGGCTCAGGGAGTTGCATCTGTAGTGAAAGCAACACCAAAATGAAGCCATGCTTGGTAAAGAGAAACCTAACCTATAGGCCTCTAGCTTGAAGGATAATATGCTTCTGAAAGGGGTTCGAGACAAATGGATCTCCTAACTGCACAGCCAACAAGGGAAGAAAAGCAGTCCGTCCAGACGAGGGCAGCAACAATCCCCAAGCAGAGTAGGAAGTTTTGTCTTACTTCAGCCAAGCTCACGTGTATTAGACCACCCTGGTCTGCGTAAAGGGTGTCCATATGAAGTTGAGCGGATGCAATACACCAGGCACGCAATGCCCATTGGGCTCACAGGGCTTCATCCCCCCCGTCGTGTGTGTCAGCCCGGGCTGAGACAGTTTCCTTGAAAGGCGGGCACGGACTCGGGCACGTCGCCAGTATGGCAGTCGCGCCGGTCCCCCGCATCCGTGGGAGGCGGGGCGCGGAGCGCACATTTGTGACGTGGTGGTCTCGGCCTCCCCTAGCCCACTGGTGATTGGCTGTTGTACCGCGTGAACCGGAAGCACTTGCTAGTGCTTGCGGCTCATGCGGCCGGACAACATCGTGCAAGCCGGTCGGAACCGGCCTGCCCGCCGCAGGAATATAAAAGGCTGGGGAGCGGAGCGGACTGTCTCTTTTTTCACCGCTCCCCAGCCTGCAGATTTGAACGACAGGTCAGGGCCTCAGTCGGAGGCCCCAACGATTCTTTTTCCGGATCAAGCACCTTGCCAGCACGCGCGGAGGGCTCCTGAAGCCTCCGTTTTTTCTTTCTGCTTTTCTTTCCATGTTTGCTTGCAGGTCTCGGCGAGACAGGAGGAGGAGCGCGGCACCAAGGGAGCCGTTTCTGGGATTTCCGGCGGGAGGAAGCTGTGGCGATCTCCGATCAGTATGAGGGTAGCGGTGAGGAGGCGGGTGCGGTTTCTTGGCTCGGGGGGGGGCTGCATTGTTTTTAAGTACTGGTGTGTAGCGAGCATGCATCTTTTAAGAGTGGCACGGGATCACCCGGGGTAGTTTTTAAGAAGGGTGGTGCGCAGCAGTTGGTGCCATCCCATGGGGGCTTCCGCATGGCCCCGGTGGGGTATGTGGAGGCGACGGCACCCATCGCTACTGTGGGTGCCTCAGAGGGTGCGCAGTACCAAAAAACGAGGATTTTAATAAATGGCGAGAATGTTCTGTTTCGAGGCTCGAAGTCTTGTGGGTTTCATTTTTTTGTCACTCAGCTTTGTCACTCAGTTTGAACCGCTGAAGTGTCACGATCAAGATTGGTACAAAAAATTATTATTTGTGCTAGAAATATGTCGCCTATTTCAACAATGCGATCTTATTTGCTTCCCGAGACGTTCGCTGTTGGGATTTTTTATTACTTCCTCTGGTGTTATTATAGTACAAG
This sequence comes from Calotriton arnoldi, assembly GCA_963921515.1. Taxonomy (NCBI): domain Eukaryota; kingdom Metazoa; phylum Chordata; class Amphibia; order Caudata; family Salamandridae; genus Calotriton; species Calotriton arnoldi. The sequence continues at coordinate 4,380,179 of CAWUFW010000277.1, forward strand.
GTACTGTTTTATGAAACTTAAAGCAGGAAATGCATAGGTGCCTGTGATGGGATTCAACCCTGCGTCCTGCAGACTGGGGGGCTCGGCGTATTTTTCCGGCACCCTCGCTTACCCCAGCGTCGCCTGCTGCCAACACCCGGTGGGCGGTGCTGCAGATGCACCGCGAGCACGGGTATAGCACGGTTGACGCTTTATGTTTTTGTGTTTCACTGCGTTGTTTTTTCATGCAAAACAACAGAACATGAACTAGTTACGCAATTGGGGTAAAGATACGCCAGTTAGGATAAATCACAACGGAGAAATAGGGTATGAGCACGCGTCAATACGAAACCAAACCTCGGTGCAGCTGTGGATGTCCTCGGAGGGCTACTGGTAGGGCTATCCAGGGCCTGCGATTTACGATCACCCACCCTTCTGACAGAAGTTGGGATGCAATAGTGCATGTTTGTCGGTGCATTCGCGTGAGGTCGCATTTGTGTTCATTTCAGGCTGTGCATGTGTTTTTCTAAACTTGACATAGAAGCTAGTAAGGGCTATGCGATTTCTCGTTGAACAGGAGTTTTACCCAACACATGTTGTGCCTTTTTCTGGTATGCCCTGCCCTTGTCCTCCGACAACATAAACCCATTTCATTTGATCATTTAGCCATTGAGAGGCGACACAAAACAAGCTAAGCTTTTGTCGCAATCATGTCTGTGTTCCTCATTCGGGCATGTTAGTCATTGGGAGGCGACACAAAACAAGCTAGGCTTTTGTCGCAACCATGTCTGTGTTCCTCATTTGGGCATGTCGATGTTGTTTCTCTGAGAAGCCCTATGTTACAGTGTCTTGCCCAAGGTGCGAGTATTCTCCCTCCAGTGTGCGTTTGCATCTCCTTTCTTAATTTGGTGTGCTGACATGCCCAAATTCATTTGGTTGGTATTTGATATTCCCCATTTTATGCTTTCTGGGGGGCTGCGTGTTTCTGCGCCATGTTAAAATCTGGCATTGCAGAAGGGGGTGTCGTGGTTTCATGTCCCACTGCGCGCGTTTCTTGTGTTCTTGTGTCCGAAATGGCGGATACGACTTTAGTAGCGTGTGATGTTTTTTGTGGTTGCGCTGCCCCAAAAACCAGGATTTGGCTGGGCCGTCATTGAGGACATACTGGCGGGTGGATGGTTGTCGACACAGGCCTAGCTTTAAGATGTCTTACAAATGCTTGTTTGACGATTTGATGATTTGGGTGGGCCGTCATTTGCGCCATATTGGCGAATGGAGGGTTGTCGGCACCTGCCGAGTTTTAAAAGGTGTCTTACAAATGCTTGTTTTGGTGCATGCATTAGTGGCATGTGCCCTCATCACGTCGCATGTTCCGCTTGGTTGGTTAATTCATCCTACATTTCCAACCCTCGGCCAGCCGGGCCATAATCGGCTATTCAGCTGTTTTATTTCTTGCATGATGGCTGCACTTAGCTCGAGTTGTGGGCGAAGTGTCCCCAGGGGGATGTGTAGGAAGCATGTGGAGTTTAGGCTTCATGCACAGCTGCTGGATATCTTTGGATCTACAAGTTTTAAGAAGTCTGGTTTCTTGTCCTATATATGGTAGCGCGGTGCTATGTCACATCCCAGTGTTAATCTCCTGAAAGTACGGGAAGTTAGAGAGCTGCAGTTACAGCAAAGTTTGGTAAGACGTATATTAAAAGCGCATGCTCCACCTTGTGTAAGGGAATTTTGCTTGCCAGCATTATTCGAATCAGTGTCCCATTAGAGATGATTCAAAGACTTGGCTGACAGACAGAACCTAAGAATAAAAGCTTTAGTGGTAATGTTTCTGGTGAACGGGTTTTCAGTAAAGCCTGGTGAGTTCTCTCCTTTCACGAGTTGTGCTTGCCTAGAGCATCAGGTTTCCCGATTTTCAAACGGTTCAAAGCATTACATCACGTCGCTAGCAGGAAAATAGGGATGCTCAATATGTTGGTGATCAATCGGAGCCCAAATCCCCTTAAAAGCCCTCTTCTCCGGTAACAAGCACTTACCGGAAAAGGGGTGTATTTTAATGAATACCTCCATACATATGAGGCCCGTCCTGCTTGCGGAGGCTAGATTTTCCCGCGACTTGACAGAAACGAGGTGGTCTGTGTAGGAGAGTAGGATCTGCTTCACATGGGTACCCCCACTTTTTGCTGATGCTTCACTGTTTTTCGACTTTAGTCTGGCTGGGGCCCTGCTAATCAGAACCCCAGCCTAGCTGCTTCCTCTCTAAAATGGTTTCCATGTGCCCTAGGCACATCTCTGATTGGAATCTGGAGTGCCCTTATAAGTCCCTAGTATATGGTATACTATGTACCCAGGGCATAGGTACCTCAGAGGCCTACCAGGGGCTGCAGCATGTATTGTGCCACCCCTGGAAGGCCATCCAAAATGACACCACAGGTCTGCTACTGCAGCCTGGGTAAGGTGGTGCATGCACCCCTTACAGTGGTATAGGCTACCTATATCACTACCATTGCACACACATATAAACCTATAAGTCACTCCTATGGCAGGCCTTACCAATCCTGAAGGCAGAGTGCTTGGTTTTTATGTGAGAGGGTGCCCCTGCATGAGCAGAGCCCCTCTACAGCGTTCGGAGTCCCTCCTCTGATGCTGTTTGTGGTACAGCCTGACCATATACTCTTAAGTGCATTATATCCTCGCGGTACAATGCTAACTTTGGACTGGCTGCACCAAAACATGTCGTGTTTGGTGTCAAACATCTTGAAATATTACCCCCCCCCCCGCCAGCCCTGGCGGCGGGGTTAGCATTCCACCCTCCTAGAGGGAGAGACATGTACACACCGGGCTACCCGGTAACTTCTTTCCAGAGCCCTGGCATCACAAAATGGATGCCGCTGCCACAGACACGGGTCTGGCCTCCTGCTGCTGACTGAAACTCCGGCAGGGGAGGCCTGGACAATAGGTTTCCTGTCGAAGGGAGGTGTAACCACCTCCCCAGACAGGATAGTGTGTATTGGGGCTGGGCGGGAGCACCCTCTGGTGCTTTGAAGTCCTGCACTGGGGGCACATTTGGTGTCCCTGTGCATATGCCAGTTCAAACCGGTTGCAGGGGCTACCTGCCCCTGCTCTGGCGCAAAACTGGACAAAGGGAATGGGTGTAACCACCCCTCTTCCCTGACCCTCCCATAGGTGGGTCCCCAGAGTATGTCCAACCCCCTAACTTAGTATAAGTATGGGACCCCAGTCCTTAGGACTTTAGATTACCCTGGACGAAACTCTGACACTGAATCCTGGACCTTCGACGCTCTACTTGAAGATTAGAGGACTGAAGAATCTCCCTTGGGGTCAAGGAGTGACTCCCCTGCTTGGCAGGCACCTAAGAAGCAATTGTCCGGTCTGCATCGCTGAAGCTCCCGCCGGACGCCGAAGTCTTTGCATCACCAGAGGTGGATTTCCAGACTTCCCTGAGGCTGCCCTGAGTCCCCAGCAAAGCTGAGGCCCGTAGCTGTCGTGGGTAACGTGGAACCGTGACCCCTGGACACCGAGTATTTTTGCAAGTGCATCCTCTTCTTGGTCTCCCACGAAGTTGTGCTTTGGGCTCCGAGTAGCACCCGCCTCCAGCACCTGACTGCACCGAAGATCACTGGCCTCCACTCCACAAGTGTCCTGTGAGCCAGCTCCAAGTGCGTCCACTCGAGGCTCCTTCGCGGTCGCTAGTCCGTTGGCTAGTGGGCCCTCCCGAAGGCAACTCTTCTTCTGCTTGGGCTTTCCTGGTTGCTCCAGACGTGCCCTGACTTACCCTCGCTGGGTGAGTCCCCCAGACCTTGCTGGTCTGCATCAACGTCCTTTCTTTGTTTCTACGAGACTTGCCGTTGCCAAGGCTTGTTGGGTCCAATACGGTCGCCGACACCCCTGCAATCGACAGACGTCGTGGGACAGCTCGAATCCAGCTCCTGGTCGTCATCGACGCCTCCTGGACCTCGTGGCTGAAGAGTCAAGACGACCGTCAACCTACCTGAAGCACCCGACATCGGTGGGCATCTGCTCATCGCCTTCCTGGTCACTGGCTAGTGACCCAGACTCTGTCCCCTCTGCTTTCAGGTTCTTCAGATCTTCGATCCACCCTTGGATCCACCCGAACACTTCCGACTTGGTCGCCAGCAGCACTTTGCAGCAGATCGCTATTGAAAACGACGACGAAACCCGACCCCGAAAGACACCTATGCACCCGGCTTCCCTGGGTGAGGTAACTCGAGTACTCCGGTGCTCCCGTGGGTATAGACTCTAGAACAACCTAGTTCTAAAGGGGTTTGCTCCAAGTCCTCCTCTAAGTGTCCTTTTTCTTTAAAACTCCAACCGCGACATTCCCCATAGAAGTCAACGGCGGCTCGCGGCTGTGTTCTCACACTGCACGCGTCCCCCGTGGGTCCCCTGTGTCACTACCTTGGGTGGTTCCTTGAGGGCCAAGCACTTCTACAGGCTCTAGGCCTTGTGTCTAGCTCAGTCGTGGTTCTTATACCACTTTATTGGTATATGGTTTGGTACGCCCCTAGGGCTCAAACGTGTATTTGTGCTATTACTGTTGATAACTGACTTGTAACTTATGTACTTCGAACTCTAGCCTCATAAAGAGACTAGAGGGGTGTGTTTAAGACTAAATACATATATTTTATATATATACCTGGTGTGGTCCTCTTTCATTTGGTCACTCAAGAGATTATAGACTGGTAAAACAAGCTGCTTTACATTCCTTCAAGACTTAGCCTGAAGGCTGCTCTCCATAGCTACCACTAGGATAGCTTTCAATAAAGGTTGTCTTTAACCTATCTCCAATAAGGGGTTGTTTGGACTGGTGCAAGGTGCCCACTATAATTAGTGGACAGCATATACCAGGCCAACTTCTCACATTGGTGTGCAGCGTGTGGGATTCCAGCTTGCTATTGTTTTACCAGATAATCTCAATTGAATTGATCAACTGAAAACCACTAAGGGTACCTTAGGTACATATAAATCAAGCTTAGGATACAGTAAGTTCTACTGAACTTAGAGTTGTGTGTTAAGGGATAGCACACCCTTTCTACAACTCAAGAGAGTTTAGTAGGCCACACTAGAGTAGGTAGTGCATACACCACACCACACTAGTAATGTCTTCACTGCCAGGAACCAGTGAGCTCCTGCCATCCAGATATGACAACCTCACATTCTTGGAATTGAGAGAGTTGTGCAAAGTTAGGAAGTTGAAGACAGGCAAAAGTGCCAACACCCAACGTCTCCTGGAGATGCTTCTGCTAGATGATCTTAGAAGACCCATAAGGTCTGAAAGGGTAGGCAGAGAGGGTGGGGCAGAAGAAGAGGGAGGGACCAGGGATGAAAATACCCAGGACCTGACCTCTGAAACTGGCCAGGGGGATGACAATGATCCTGACCTGGAAAGTGCAGCTACTCCTGAGGAAGAGGAGGAGGCCCAGAATGACCTCCCCTTTGTCCCCCCAGGAAGAGTTGTGAGTGTGCCCAGAAGGACTAGATCTCCTTCTCAGGAGTCTACCCACTCTGACACCTCAGTAGGGACCTCTGTCTCCTCTCATGGGAGGGAATCCTCTCATGAGAGGAGAAAGAGACTGATTCAGTATGAGCAAGCCCAGCTTGAGCTCAGAAAACAGCAGTTGGCTATAGACAGGGAGTCCCTAGATCTCTATAGACAGAGAAAAAGATGGGACTAGAGTCCCATGGTGGCAGCAATTTCCCCAGAGATAGGGAAAGGTCTTATGACCATAGAAACCTGAGCAAGATTGTCCCTCCCTACCAGAGTGGGGATGACATCCACAAATGGATAACTGCACTGGAGAGGGCCTGTAGAGTACAGAGGGTCCCTCAGGAGCAGTGGGCAGCAATCTTGTGGCTCTCCTTTGCAGACAAAGGTAGAGATAAGCTCCTCACTGTTAGAGAGGAGGATGCTGACAATTACAAAATCTTGAAGAGTGCTCTGATTGATGGGTTTGGCCTAACAACTGAACAATACAGGTTAAAGTTCAGAGATACCCAAAAAGCACAGACTCAAGACTGGGTGGACTATGTGGATTGTTCTGCTAAGGCTCTGGAAGGTTGGTTGATGGGCAGTAAGGTATGTGACTTCAAAGGATTGTACAATCTTATCATGAGGGAGCAGATTCTTAATAACTGTCAAAATCAGCTGTTGCATCAGTACCTGGTGGACTCTGATCTGACCTCTCCCCAAGAATTGGGAAAGAAGGCAGACAAATGGGTCAGAACCAGGGTGAGGCAGAAGGTACAGAACCAAGGTGGTGACCCTAAGAAGCAAGATTCTAAAAACTCTGATAAGGGTGGGGAGAAGGGTAAAGACCAGAAGTCTTCACAAGGTCCCCAAAAATCTTCTTCAGGTGGGGATTCACAGTCTAACAAGGGAAAAGGCCAAAAGAAACCATGGTGCAAAGTCTGTAAGCAAAAGACACACTGGACCAGTGATTGCACCAAGTCCAAAGACTCTATTCCAGCCCCCACCAATGCCCCTAAGGCACCTGTTCCCCCTAGTGCAGTTACAATTGGTGGTGGGAGTACACAGGCCAAGGGTTTAGTAGGGTTGACCCTGGGTAATGAGATGAGCTCTGGCCTAGTCAGAGAACTCACTCAGGCTGTCCTAGTCTGTGATGGAGGCATGGATGTGACCTCCTCTGTGAGTCCCAGTAATCTGGGCAAGTACAGGCAACAGCCCTTAATCAATGGAAAAGAGGCTTTGGCATTTAGGGACACAGGGGCAAGTGTCACCATGGTGACACAAGACCTTGTGGATCCTGGGCAGATTATACTTGGTGAAATGTACCAAGTGACCAATGCTAGCAATGTCAGAACAGACCATACTCTGGCAGTTGTTAACTTCTCCTGGGGAGGGGTAACTGGCCTTAAGAAGGTTGTGGTGAGTGCAAACCTACCAGTGGAATGCTTGCTTGGCAATGATCTTGAAACTTCAGCTTGGGCAGAAGTGGAGCTCAGGACCCATGCAGAAATGCTGGGGATCCCTGCAGATGTGTTTGCTGTGACCAGGTCACAGAGCAAAATGTCTAACACTGAACAGGCCTTGGATCCTGGAACCATGGACCAAGTGCCATCCAAGAGGAGGAGTAGTAGGGTTAAGGCAGTGCCTTCCCCCTTGGCTCAGAAGGAAGATCAGTCTCTTGAGGGGGATGATCTCAGTCCTGAGGAAGGAACTGTCCCAGAGGAGCTTGAACCTGACCAGGTTGAGTTCTTGGGGACAGGGGGCCCTTCCAGGGCAGATCTGAGCCAGGAGCAGCAGAGCTGCCCCTCTCTTGAACCCCTCAGACAGCAAAGTGCTGCTGAGGCTGCTGGGAATGCTAGTGGTCCCCATAAAGTGTATTGGGATGATGGACTCTTGTACTCAGAGTGTAGAGACCCCAAGCCTGGTGCCACCAGGAGGTTGGTTATACCTCTGAAGTTCAGGGGCTTCCTATTGACCCTAGCCCATGACATTCCTCTAGCAGGTCACCTGGGCCAGAACAAGACTTGGGACAGACTTGTCCCTCACTTTCACTGGCCCCACATGTCTGAAGACACCAAGGAGTTTTGTCGCTCCTGTGTAACCTGCCAAGCCAGTGAGAAGGCAGGTGGCACCACAAAGGCCCCCCTGATACCACTACCTGTGGTGGGGGTTCCCTTTGAGAGAGTGGGGATTGATATTGTTGGTCCCATGGATCCCCAAACAGCATCTGGGCACAGGTTTATCCTGGTGGTGGTGGACCATGCCACTAGGTACCCAGAGGCTATTCCCCTTAGGACCACTACAGCACCTGTGGTGGCAAGAGCCCTCCTGGGAATTTTCTCAAGAGTGGGCTTCCCTAAGGAGGTTGTATCAGACAGGGGTGCAAACTTTATGTCTGGATACTTGAAGGCAATGTGGAAGGAGTGTGGAGTGACTTACAAGTTCACCACACCCTATCACCCACAATGCAATGGTTTAGTTGAGAGATTCAACAAAACCTTAAAGGGCATGATTAAAGGGCTCCCAGAAAAGCTTAGGCGAAGATGGGACATACTCTTGCCCTGCCTTTTATTTGCATACAGGGAGGTGCCTCAAAAGGGGTTGGCTACAGCCCTTTTGAACTTTTGTTTGGTCACCCTGTCAGGGGTCCATTGTGCTTGGTGAAGGAAGGATGGGAGTTACCTCTCAAGCCCCCAAAGCAAGACATAGTGGACTATGTACTTGGTCTCCGCTCCAGGATGGCTGAGTACATGAAAAAGGCAACTAAAAACCTTGAGGCTAGCCAGGAACTGCAAAAAGCCTGGCATGACCAAAAGGCTGTACTGACTGTTTACCAGCCAGGACAGAAGGTGTGGGTGCTGGAGCCAGTGGCCCCAGCAGCTCTCCAAGACAAGTGGAGTGGACCCCATACCATTGTTGAACAGAAGGGTGAGGTTACCTATTTAGTAGACCTAGGAACACCCAGGAGTCCCCACAGGGTTCTCCATGTCAACAGATTGAAGCCATATGTGGACAGGGCAGACATGGGCTTGCTCATGGCTACTGATGAGGGACAGGAGGAAGAGAGTGACCCACTCCCTGACCTGCTCTCACAGAACCCTGATGATGGGTCAGTGGATGGTGTAGCCTTGGCAGGCAGCCTCACTGCTCAGCAGCAAACTGATTGTAGACAAGTGCTCAATCAGTACAGACATATGTTCTCTCTGACTCCAAGTCAGACCACCTGGTGCACTCATGAAGTGGACACTGGGGACAGTCTGCCTATTAAAAATAAGATTTATAGGCAACCTGACCATGTCAGGGACTGTATCAGGACAGAAGTCCAGAAAATGTTGAATTTGGGAGTTATTGAACCCTCAGATAGCCCTTGGGCTAGTCCAGTGGTCCTTGTGCCAAAACCTCACACCAGTGGTGGGAAAAGAGAGATGAGGTTTTGTGTGGACTTCAGGGGTCTCAATGCAGTCACTAGGACTGATGCCCATCCAATACCTAGGGCAGATGAGCTAATAGACACTTTGGCCTCAGCCAAGTATCTAAGCACATTTGACCTGACAGCTGGCTACTGGCAGATCAGACTAGGTGATGATGCAAAGCCAAAAACAGCATTCTCAACCCCTAGTGGACATTATCAATTTGTGGTAATGCCCTTTGGTCTGAAGAATGCACCTGCCACTTTTCAGAGGTTGGTGAATAGAGTCCTTACAGGTCTGGAGGCCTACAGTGCAGCATATCTAGATGATATTGCTGTCTTTAGCTCCACCTGGGAGGATCACCTGGTCCACCTCAGAAATGTTTTGGAGGCCCTGCAAAAGGCAGGCCTCACTATCAAGGCCACCAAGTGCCAGATAGGGCAGAGTCAGGTTGTGTACCTGGGCCACCTTGTGGGTGGAGGCCAGGTTCAACCATTGCAGAGCAAAATCCAGACCATCATGGACTGGGTTGCTCCCACTACCCAGACTCAGGTGAGAGCCTTCTTAGGCCTGACTGGGTACTATAGGAGATTTGTCAAGGGGTATGGATCAATAGTGACACCCCTGAATGACTTAACTTCCAAGAAAATGCCCAAAAAGGTTCAGCGGACAGCTAGCTGTCAAAAGGCATTTGATGACCTGAAGCAGGCCATGTGCACTGCTCCCATTCTCCAGAGTCCTGATTACTCCAAGAAGTTCATTGTCCAAACAGATGCATCTGAATTGGGGGTAGGGGCTGTACTGTCACAATTGAATGATGAAGGTCAGGATCAGCCAGTAGCTTTTATTAGCAGAAGGCTGACCCCGAGAGAGAAACGTTGTTCAGCCATAGAGAGGGAGGCCTTTACTGTGGTTTGGGCTCTGAAGAAGTTGAGGCCATACTTGTTTGGTACTCACTTCCTTGTTCAAACAGACCACAAGCCCCTCCTATGGCTAAAACAAATGAAGGGTGAAAACCCCAAACTGCTTAGGTGGTCCATTTCCCTACAGGGGATGGACTTTACAGTGGAACATAGACCTGGGAGTAACCATGCCAATGCAGATGGACTCTCTAGGTACTTCCACTTAGAACATGAAGACTCAACTGGTCAAGGTTAGTTTAATGTCCCTACGTTTGGGGGGGTTGTGTAGGAGAGTAGGATCTGCTTCACATGGGTACCCCCACTTTTTGCTGATGCTTCACTGTTTTTCGACTTTAGTCTGGCTGGGGCCCTGCTAATCAGAACCCCAGCCTAGCTGCTTCCTCTCTAAAATGGTTTCCATGTGCCCTAGGCACATCTCTGATTGGAATCTGGAGTGCCCTTATAAGTCCCTAGTATATGGTATACTATGTACCCAGGGCTTAGGTACCTCAGAGGCCTACCAGGGGCTGCAGCATGTATTGTGCCACCCCTGGAAGGCCATCCAAAATGACACCACAGGTCTGCTACTGCAGCCTGGGTAAGGTGGTGCATGAACCCCTTACAGTGGTATAGGCTACCTATATCACTACCATTGCACACACATATAAACCTATAAGTCACTCCTATGGCAGGCTTTACCAATCCTGAAGACAGAGTGCTTGGTTTTTATGTGAGAGGGTGCCCCTTCATGAGCAGAGCCCCTCTACAGCGTTCGGAGTCCCTCCTCTGATGCTGTTTGAGGTACAGCCTGACCATATACTCTTAAGTGCATTATATCCTCGCGGTACAATGCTAACTTTGGACTGGCTACACCAAAACATGTCGTGTTTGGTGTCAAACATCTTGGAATACTACCCCCCCCCGCCAGTCCTGGCGGCGGGGTTAGCATTCCACCCTCCTAGAGGGAGAGACATGTACACACCGGGCTACCCGGTAACTTCTTTCCAGAGCCCTGGCATCACAAAATGGATGCCGCTGCCACAGACACGGGTCTGGCCTCCTGCTGCTGACTGAAACTCCGGCAGGGGAGGCCTGGACAATAGGTTTCCTGTCGAAGGGAGGTGTAACCACCTCCCCAGACGGGATAGTGTGTATTGGGGCTGGGCGGGAGCACCCTCTGGGTCTTTCAAGTCCTGCACTGGGGGCACATTTGGTGTCCCTGTGCATATGCCAGTTCAAACCGGTTGCAGGGGCTACCTGCCCCTGCTCTGGCGCGAAACTGGACAAAGGGAATGGGTGTAACCACCCCTCTTCCCTGACCCTCCCATAGGTGGGTCCCCAGAGTATGTCCAACCCCTAACTTAGTATAAGTATGGGACCCCAGTCCTTAGGACTTTAGATTACCCTGGACGAAACTCTGACACTGAATCCTGGACCTTCGACGCTCTACTTGAAGATTAGAGGACTGAAGAATCTCCCTTGGGGTCAAGGAGTGACTCCCCTGCTTGGCAGGCACCTAAGAAGCAATTGTCCGGTCTGCATCGCTGAAGCTCCCGCCGGACGCCGAAGTCTTTGCATCACCAGAGGTGGATTTCCAGACTTCCCTGAGGCTGCCCTGAGTCCCCAGCAAAGCTGAGGCCCGTAGCTGTCGTGGGTAACGTGGAACCGTGACCCCTGGACACCGAGTATTTTTGCAAGTGCATCCTCTTCTTGATCTCCTACGAAGTTGTGCTTTGGGCTCCGAGTAGCCCCCGCCTCCAGCACCTGACTGCACCGAAGATCACTGGCCTCCACTCCACGAGTGTCCTGTGAGCCAGCTCCAAGTGCGTCCACTCGAGGCTCCTTCGCGGTCGCTAGTCCGTTGGCTAGTGGGCCCTCCCGAAGGCAACTCTTCTTCTGCTTGGGCTTTCCTGGTTGCTCCAGACGTGCCCTGACTTACCCTCGCTGGGTGAGTCCCCCAGACCTTGCTGGTCTGCATCAACGTCCTTTCTTTGTTTCTACGAGACTTGCCGTTGCCAAGGCTTGTTGGGTCCAATCCGGTCGCCGACACCCCTGCAATCGACAGACGTCGTGGGACAGCTCGAATCCAGCTCCTGGTCGTCGTCGACGCCTCCTGGACCTCGTGGCTGAAGAGTCAAGACGACCGTCAACCTACCTGAAGCACCCGACATCGGTGGGCATCTGCTCATCGCCTTCCTGGTCACTGGCTAGTGACCCAGACTCTGTCCCCTCTGCTTTCAGGTTCTTCAGATCTTCGATCTACCCTTGGATCCACCCGTACCTGAAGCACCCGACATCGGTGGGCATCTGCTCATCGCCTTCCTGGTCACTGGCTAGTGACCCAGACTCTGTCCCCTCTGCTTTCAGGTTCTTCAGATCTTCGATCCACCCTTGGATCCACCCGAACACTTTCGACTTGGTCGCCAGCAGCACTTTGCAGCAGATCGCCATTGAAAACGACGACGAAACCCGACCCCGAAAGACACCTATGCACCCGGCTTCCCTGGGTGAGGTAACTCGAGTACTCCGGTGCTCCCGTGGGTATAGACTCTAGAACAACCTAGTTCTAAAGGGGTTTGCTCCAAGTCCTCCTCTAAGTGTCCTTTTTCTTTAAAACTCCAACCGCGACATTCCCCATAGAAGTCAACGGCGGCTCGCAGCTGTGTTCTCACACTGCATGCGTCCCCCATGGGTCCCCTGTGTCACTACCTTGGGTGGTTCCTTGAGGGCCAAGCACTTCTACAGGCTCTAGGCCTTGTGTCTAGCTCAGTCGTGGTTCTTATACCACTTTATTGGTATATGGTTTGGTACGCCCCTAGGGCTCAAACTTGTATTTGTGCTATTACTGTTGATAACTGACTTGTTTACTTATGTACTTCGAACTCTAGCCTCATAAAGAGACTAGAGGGGTGTGTTTAAGACTAAATACATATATTTTATATATATACCTGGTGTGGTCCTCTTTCATTTGGTCACTCAAGAGATTATAGACTGGTAAAACAAGCTGCTTTACATTCCTTCAAGACTTAGCCTGAAGGCTGCTCTCCATAGCTACCACTAGGATAGCTTTCAATAAAGGTTGTCTTTAACCTATCTCCAATAAGGGGTTGTTTGGACTGGTGCAAGGTGCCCACTATAATTAGTGGACAGCATATACCAGGCCAACTTCTCACAGTCTGCATTTGGATGAACAACCAACAGGATGTACAATGGTCATTTTTGTTCTTCGCGCGTCCCAACGTCAAGGATACTGGGAGAATCTCAGAAGGGAGAAAGGTTAAACATCCACTGCAATTTTACACTAACGGTGTCAGATGTCGCATCATACGGGCCTAGTTTGTTAGGTCTGCTTAAGTGACAGCGTGTTAGCAGTATTCTATGTCGGAAGCAGCCATTAGGCCCACAAGCGGGACTCAATTATATGGGAGAAGTTTTTCTTTTCGTGACACACTGTGCCGCAGTGCAGTCAGCGATAGCTGCCACAAAACACAACTTCGCCTTATTAGGGGGACTCTGCATTATGGCTCTGATTATACACCAAGGTGGTCATTCACGGCTACAGTCAGGCGATGGCAGCTCAGCAATAAAGGTAGTTCCAGCTGCAGGTTCACTAGCATCCATCAGGGTAATGATATAGTACACTTAGACCGCTTAGAAGAGGCGGCCGACATTATTTAACCACTAGCGCATGGTTGGCATGGCGATCCAACAGGCCATGCAGAGGCGTGTGGCGGAATTCTGATTTCCGTTTCCAAGATTATGTGTAGGTATGCACTTATATGGTATGTCAATAGCAGGAACATAGCCACAAAGGCAGCGACGTCCCGCACATGGTTGGCACTCCGGTGGAGGGGTGCATAGCACCCCCCGGGCAATAACATAATCATGCCAGGCTCTCCACTCCTTGTTTAGGCGTACCGTGGGATCAGCGACACATAGGTCGAAGGTGAGCGGTTTCAGACAAAGGCGGGGCCTGGTCACTTCAACTGGAGAAGTGATACGTTGTAATAGAAATGGAGGCTGGCAAAACGCTGCGGTAGGTTAACATCATCTGGTTCTGGTCCCACCTCCTAAAAATGTAGCGCTAGGGTAGGAGGGCAGTAACTAATCACATGGCCCAGGTGGGATCGGCCACCTCCCCCCCCTCATTGAGGAGAATTTGCCACTTTTCGGCGCCAAGCGGTGGTGGCGCAAGGAGGGTCCTGGAGCAGAAGATTTGGGGTGCTCTTCACAGTCCCCTGGTGCTTACAGTAGGCTCCTAGTCCCCCAAGAAAGCAGTGGGGGTAATTGGGTTCTGAATAAGGGGGGGAAAAACATTTTCTCACGATTTTCTGTTATTAATTTTCAGACGTATACCAGCGGACAACAGCTCGCAAGAGGATGTGAGGTGCTCACATGTATGGCGAGCGGAGCAGCTTCAGGTCCGGGGCAGCAAGACAGAAGCTCGCCGTTGTGCGCTGATCGGACCCCGCCCAGCTCAGGTCCCCGCTTGAGGGGCCAGGTGAACTGAAAGATGGATAGCTGGTCATCCATTTATGTGTGTGTGTCTGCACAAGCACTCCCGGTATGGTGGGTGTGCGGGGTCCTCACGAAAGGAGCTGCCCACCCAGGTCCAAGAGGTATGGGACCAGAGGGCTTTATGAAAGGAGGAGTCCTGCATTGGTCATATTCCAACTCATTTCAGTACATGTACTATTTATGAGTGCACTTCATATTATATGCATTGGTCATATTCTAACTCTGGAATTATTAGCAAGGGATCTGCAGGAACAATGGAAGGGTGTGGGGGGAGGGAAGTTCCGCTTCCAGTAGGCATTGTTTGGGCCAACCCCCACACAAAAAACGCAATGGCGCAGGACGCTGGGCATAATAGCATTATTGCTGGGAGATATTCTTGAGGGCGCAGGGGGAGCCGAGGGAGATAACCTTCGGGCAAATTGGGCCCCCCCCCACATGCAAGTCACTCCGGTGGGAGGGTGGGCTCGCAACATCCCATGATTACAGTGGCAAAGGGCATCTTTGGTCTGTGCCTTGAACACTTCTGGAAGAGACCTAATAGGAAGATAGATAAGGTGGTTAGGTCCCCATAATCCCATGCCAGTTCGCATTGATTCATTCGGGAGGGAAAGTTTTTCTTAAAAAAGGGCCCATTGATAGTTGGTCATTCACATACGTGCGGATCAAGACGAGTTTTTTCTCACAAGCAAGTAGGCACACCGGGCACAGCTATGAAAAAAGGTTGCTATGTATTACTACGGGTGTCATATTTGGTTTTGATTTGACAGACTTCTCAGGAATCCTACACTGCGGACAATCCCACATGGGTGCATCCGGGGGGAGCAGTTTCACCTGGGTCGGAGGGGTGTGATAGAGACCCTGCTTACTGAAGTGGGGTGGTTGGATAAAAGATGCCCCGAGGCACTGATGGTGTGGTCACACATGATTCCAAGATTCCAGTGGAGAGGGGGTGAGTCTGGGTATGCCTTTGAATCACTCCGGAAAAGGATTAACAATAAGATGGGTAAATTATTCAGGACCCCGAAGCTTCGGTCAATAGGGCATGGGGTGCATCCGGGGGGAACCAATTTTTTCTGCAGGATGACGTACACCTCTCAAGTTGAGGGAATCAGGTATTCATGAAGAATATACTGGCATGGTTAGAAAGGGCATGACCTTCTGGTAGGCAGAGGGGGAGGCCAGATAGTCGGGCAACTATACCGGCCTGTGGCGGTAAGGTCATGATTGGTGAGCATAGTTTTCGGTCCTTAGCGGGCATCCCCATTGTCAAATGGGGACGCCCGAGGGGGAGACAGAGGGTCTCTCATGGAACTCCAGGGGCAGTTACAGCCGGTAGGCTGGACGGGTGCGGGGGTAGGGAAGTCTCGCTTCCAGTAGGCTGGTTGGCCAATCCCCGCACGCACATGCGCTCAAGGGCGCAAGGATGCATAACTGCAGCGGCCCCTTTATGGAGTTAATGTTGAGGGCGCAGGGGGGGCCCAGGGGAGGTATCCATCCGGTAAGCTGGGCCCCCTGCGCAAGGTCACTCCAGTAGGAGGTTGGGACCTAGCTTGATCTGGATCTGGGGCCGTCAGTCATTGACCTTGCCGTAGGCTCTAACAGGGATACGCAGAAAGAGAATATCTTCATCGCTTAGATTGCGATAGGAATGGCTATGTATTAGAAGCAGGTTAAGGTTAGCCAATTGACATCGTGTACCTATCAATGTTTTGGGCTTTCTGCGTATTGTGTACATAATGTAAATAATTGTAATGTTTGATTATTTTATGTAATAAAATACGGCCGGGGTTTACGACCCCTAATCCAAACAGTAGTGGTGTTTGAATTGTTTGCCTTGGGGGAAATGGGGGCGGTGAGCCCCACGGGAGGCAGGAGGGTCCCCACCCCAAGGGCTGTGGTTAAGTAGAGGAGGGGGATTTAGGCGGTACCAGACCATATTGAAAGGCGGGCACGGACTCGGGCACGCCGCAAGTATGGCGGTCGCGCCGGTCCCCCGCATCCGTGGGAGGTGGGGCGCCCCGCGCACATTTGTGACGTGGTGGCCTCGGCCTCCCCTAGACCACTGGTGATTGGCTGTTGCACCGCGTGAACCGGAAGCACTTGCTAGTGCTTCCAGTTCATGCGGCCGGACAACATCGGGCAAGCCGGTCGGAACCGGCCTGCCCGCCGCAGGAATATAAAAGGCTGGGGAGCGGAGCGGACTGTCTCTTTTTCGCTGCTCCCCAGCCTGCAGATTTGAACGACAGGTCAGGGCCTCAGTCGGAGGCCCCAACGATTCTTTTTCCCCACCCACCATCCCCTAAGGCAGACATATTGGTTAATTTATATGTTTTTCATTTCAGGAGGAGTAATGTAATGAAGTCTATTTTTGGAATTTTCGTAATGTTGAAATAAAAGTGTTTTCTTATTTAAATATTTTCAATTTTCAGGAATACATTTTGTCGTATTTTGTATGTGTTTTCCCTTGGGCAGGCGGTAAGATCATGATTGGTGAGCATAGTTTTCGGTCCTTAGCGGGCATCCCCATTGTCAAATGGGGACGCCCGAGGGGGAGACAGAGGGCCTCTCATAGAACTCCAGGGGCAGTTACAGCCGGTAGGCTGGAAGGGTGCGGGGTAGGGAAGTCTCGCTTCCAGTAGGCTGGTTGGCCAATCCTCGCACGCGCATGCGCTCAAGGGCGCAAGGATGCATAACTGCAGCGGCCCCTTTATGGAGTTAATGTTGAAGGCGCAGGGGGGGCCCGGGGGAGGTATCCATCCGGTAAGCTGGGCCCCCTGCGCAAGGTCACTCCGGTAGGAGGTTGGGACCTAGCTTGATCTGGGGCCGCCAGTCATTGACCTTGCCGTAGGCTCTAACAGGGATACGCAGAAAGAGAATATCTTCATCGCTTAGATTACAATAGGAATGGCTATGTATTAGAAGCAGGTTAAGGTTAGCCAATTGACATCGTGTACCTATCAATGTATTGGACTTTCTGCGTATTGTGTACATAATGTAAATAATTTTAATGTTTGATTATTTTATGTAATAAAATACGGCCGGGGTTTACGACCCCTAATCCAAACAGTAGTGGTGTTTGAATTGTTTGCCTTGGGGGAAAAGGGGGTGGTGAGCCCCACGGGAGGCTCCCCACCCCAAGGGCTGTGGTTAAGTAGAGGAGGGGGATTTAGGCGGTACCAGACCATACGGGCACACACAGCTTATCGGAGCCACACCCGAGTACTTCACAGGTCTTTAAAAGACCATTTACGAGTTAACGAGGGTTTGTTGTGAGGCTTTGTTGTTTTTTCACCCCTTCATCTCCACTCTGCCTATTGCTGGAAGAATGAGCCCCCCCCCGAAATATTTAGTAGCACCCCACGAAATTTGTCTCTAGTTGCGCCTCTGCAATACACCCCTGAAGCAAGAAAAAGCCTCTGCCACCCTCTCCCAAACTGGGGGTAACTACATTGGGCAGATTCACGGAGTGTGTCTTCAGTTTCCTCAATCTAACCGAACACCCCAAGATCAGCATATCTTTATGTGGACTTCGAAATCTGTAAACAGAGAATGTAGACTCAGCGAGAATGTAGACTCAGCTGACCGGCCGCTCACATCTACCCAGTAACCCACTTGCTCAGCCAGTGCTCAGCGCTTTGTCTCCTAAACTGACTTGGAAAATCTCAAAAAACCTTTGGACCTCACAAAACATTACTCTATTGCTTGATGCGATAGGATCCCTGCGTTCTAACTGGCTGAGAAAGATGCCTGCATCCCAATAAGGCGGGATTTGTGTATTGTATTCAAACACTTTTGAAGCCCTGCTACGTAAATGGTTATGGTTATAACTACCCAGCTTGGAAGCCCTTTTTCTCTTTTGTTGTGTTGTAGTCGATTTTTTGGAATAAAGAGTAGATTTGACCAAACAGACACAGGATGGATATTTAACTTTGCTTGCAGCTGTACTGCACTGTGCCACAATGTAGCTCAACAAAGGTTTGTGAGCTTCTGGAGAGCATCAGCCTTCAGTTTGACAACATGTAGCGCTTCCCTATAAAGTTAGCTTGTTCAACTCCAGATACTGGTACTTGAAGAGAGCAAAGCAGGTACATGTACATCAAGAACGTGGGGAAATACAATCAACAGAGAGGGCAGATACAAACACACACTAAGATACAGACACACCAAGACTGCATTCTCTGTGCATACATACACTGCTGCCTACCTGTGAGGGCCACCAGGTGGGGAAGGCACAGGCGGTTAGCAAGGATAATAAGCTCAATGGCATCCAGGTCTGGGCATGCGCTGAACTGCCCAGTGTAGAGGTACTCGAGCACCGCCCGCATGCAGCTCCTGGTAGTGTACGGGATCAGCACCTGAGGAGAGAGGAGAACAAAGTTAGGTCACTAAGGCACCACTGGAATCTGCATGGCAACCTCTTCTCCCGTTTAGCTTTGGGTCTCCTGGTGGAATGCATGGTTCCACCAGGAACAGCCATAAAATCACTGCGTGGACATCAGGGATGAAGAGACCTTGTGAGATCAATAAAGCCAATCACACTTGGAAACAGCATAGAAATCTTTGAAATCAACACTGCCCCCACAAACTGGGAATCAACAAAATAACCCTTAGAGAGAAACTAAAACCCTGCAGCTTGGAGGTTCAGCAAGGAGCTCTGAAATCAACACAGCCTCCTACCATTCTTGGGGATCAGAAAAGGGAACATTTGAGATCAAGAAAGCCCCTAGCCCATGGGAATCAGCCCAAGTTAAAGTGAAATGATCACAGCTCCAATATCCCTGGAATCAGCAAAACAGGGTTGAGCAGTGAGAATGATTCACGGTATTGGCACAGGGAGAAACCCAAAGCATCTGCACAAGGACTTCAGGCTCACCGCCGTTCTATGTCAATATGCTGAAATGTATTTGGCAGAACCATTTCAGTTAAGACATTTGGTTTGAAAAAAAAATTAAAAAGGTTTTTTTTTTTTAAAGCAATGCTACACAGTTTTGGCCTGATTCACAAAGGTAAATTTACACTTTTGTGTAAGTTAACAAATGTTTGCAATTCAATTTTATGAGTAGTATCTTTACGACTGCCTACCTTTTTATGTGCAGAGACTTAACCACGAATGCGGAGACTTCACAGCAGTAAAGATATAACTCGTAAAATGTATTTGTGATTTGGAAAAAAATCATAAACTTACACAAAAGAGGCCTACTGGTTGTATAATTTGTAATTCTTATCAGACTTTGTACGCAGAGTGATATGATACCAGTTAGGTTCTGATGAATGCCATACACCTAGAAGTGGGATATTAGTTTGGCAGAGACATGTTGATCCGAGTATGACAGTTGGGTGGACATCATATCACCCTTGGTTTTTAATATACTCATTGGGGAGAATTAATAAAGAAGCATTTTTACTTCACCAGGAGGTATTTTTAATTTGCACATTTGATCACATTACACTCTGCTGTCCCCACCCACACTTAATTGCTCACATAGGGTAAAAACTTGAAGAGCTCTTCCTCGAGTGGGAGCTGTAGCCCGCATCCTGAACCGTTGGCTAAGCGGTATGAGGACGGGCCTTACGATGAAGCATGCCACCATATGGTGAGTAAGGGTTCTCATCCTTAAAAATATGTTTTTCAGGATTGGGAGATTTTTGTTGGGAGGTTCGGTGAATGTACCGTGGCACCAATTGGATTAGCCCCAGACTGCAGCAATGCCTGAAACACTCCGCAAGACCCTTTTTGTGTGTGCTGGCTAGTTTTACTTAAACCTTTAAAATTGCATATCTCTGTTTCTACTGATAGCATTTAATTTGTTTTGGTGCCATCCTATTTATTACATTTCACTGTATTTTTCTAAATTGGTGCGGGATGTCTCTTGTGTTGAGTTTTAATGTTACTACTGTTTGTGTGCTGCATAAATACGTAATACAATGCCCCTAAGTTCAGCCTGACTGTATATGTGCCAAACTACCATAGGGCTAAGCACAGGTTAATTTATTGACTTTTGTGGTTCAACCTGACAAGGATTGTGGTTGTTGCCTGAGTGGGGTTTCCACCCCCTTCAACTAATAACCCAATTTCTTACAGTAAGTACTTAAATTTACCAAGTGTGACCTCCGGGTTATTTTCGTATTGGTTGCTTTCATTTTATTATTAGGATCTGGCCAAAATGGGGCACTACCACTGGTCTTCTCTCCGAATTTGAGATTTACCTTTCTTACTGGTCACTTTACCAGAAATGCATGCATGTTTCATTTGTGTTGTGCCCTTGTTTTACCTTAAACAAATGTCTTGTCCTCAATCACATCTATTCTTTCTTTCCCCCTACTGTCTTGTGTGCATTTATTTGAATATTTCATGCACTGAGATGACTTTAACTGTTATCCTAGTAACCCTCATCTGAGTTTAAGTGCCAGGAAACAGCTTTCTTTACTGAGCAGAAGCAGTGTATCAAGCTTGCACTTTGTGCACGCTAAACACGGTTGTGCCATCCATTATGTGTGGTACATCATAGAGGTTGAGGAGAACAAAGTGCTCTTCAAAATGTGCCTTGCTGAGGTTTATTTATTCAATGCATAATTGAATCAGTTGTTTGATCCCTTGATTTTTCTTTATAGAGCAATTGTTTTTACTTACATCCTAAGAGCCGCGGTAAGTTGGCAGTCTTAAATCCACATTGTCCTCCAGCTTTTGCTAGTTGGTGTGGATTGGTCTGCAATTTGCTTATGCAGAAGTGGTTGTGGCGTTGCTTTTACCTGCCTTCAGTTCTTAAGTAGCTCTGTGTTCATACTACTACTCACTGTTTATTACTTCAAGGAAGAGGTATGCGCGGTCTTCCACTAATCTCTCATTATAGTCCAATGCCTCAGTGACGAGTTGTACCACGGCATATGTTACTGCTACCTGTACGTTCGTGTCCTGTATGTCATACTCCGGCAAAATATCAAATGTACTTGCTTGAGTAACAACTTTAGCGGAAGCAGCACACAACTGCCGCTCATTAATCCCTCTTCAGCTCTAATATTAAACTTTCATCCAAAATCCCAGAATAATGCCCCGTTGTGGGTGTCTCAGCGAGTACGCTGCTTACGTGGTTCCCGCTCCGTGATTTACTCTGTAATCCGGGTTACAGAGTAAATCACGGAGCGTCTTTTTAAAAAAAAATTATTTTAAACCTCCCCCAACCCCTGCCTTCCTCCCGTGGCCACCCTACCACTCAAGGTAGGCAATAGCCGCCACTGGTTGCAAGGCTCATAACTAAGTGCCCTGCATTCTACCTCTCTGGCCCCCTTAGGTTCATGAGGCAGTGTACTCCACCTCTGCACTAAGCCTGTGCCTGGAGGTAACAGACTGTGGATGGAGAATATTTACTGTCCCTCCTAAACCCAGCTTTGGGGTGGTTAGGGGATTTAGGGCATCTCAGGCGCCTGGGCTTAACAGGGATTAATGGTATCAGCTCTGGGTCAATTCTGCAGATACCTTCCAGGGCATGCCCTCTCGCTCTTGCCCACATTTACACAGTTGCTCTCAATGTTATACACTTTCTCTATTGTCTCTCCCTTACTCATTCTCCCTCCCTACACATTTCACTCATGCCACAGCCTTCTTTGTTTCCCTCCTTGCTTTCTTCTCTCTCAGCCCCTTACTTCCTTTTTTCTCAACTCCCACCTCACTCTCCTCCCTCTCTCTTGAATTCTCTAACTCCCTCATTTCAACTTTTGTTCTCTTATCTCTCTCACTTTCTCCCATTTTCTCTCCACTAACCACTCCTACAACCACGCACTTAGAACTGATGGCACACTTCACAGCCCCGTTCCTCCAAGCTTGGTGAGATGCATGATGCTGCTGAGTAAAACACCTCCTCATCAGTCCTACTTTCCAGCTGCTATTTCAAATACATTTTTCAAATATCGCCCATCGTATCGATCATCCGGTTTGATTCAATCGTTTGGGAATAATAGTAGAAAACTATATCGCAATAATAGCACACTTTGGACCCTTAGTATTCAGGGAATTTATGAAGAATATATTACTGAAAACTACATCACATTAACATTGTGTTAAGTCGTCCTTATTGGCATTTGTACATACAATATCATACTTATTTGGCCCTGAAGAAGCGACTTGTTGTCGTGAAAAAGGTGTTGGCCCTAATACATAATACCTTGAGACTTAAGAATAAATCTACATTTAATAAATACTCATTTACTGAGTTTGCATTTATTACATTTCTAAGACCTCAAAAAACAGTCAGTGTTTTTTGTATTGGATACAGGACAGGAGGGTTAAGTCCTGTAAATTCTTATGGGGTCGAGTGTCAAACCCTTATAGAAAGCCTCTGCTGCCCTCCCCTCTCACTTGGTGAGATTCATGATACTGCTGAGTAAAATGCCTCCTCATCAGTCCTACTTTCTAGCTGCTATTTATAGAAGGAGCCAGAGACCTGCAGCTAAGGGAGGGGGACTGCTAGCTGACTGCTGCCCTGGCAGACAACACAGTCCCTAGATATACCCTTCCCCACATGCCACCACAGGGTACCTTAATCCAAGAAGGAAACTCGCACATCAACAAAAGAAGGGCACATTTGCTACTTTGAGCAGGATACCCCACTACCAGGATACTACATAAGCCAGACACCTCACCTCCTCCTTTACCCCAGCACCAGAAACCACCAAAAGTAGGACACCTCACCCACAGCAGGATTTACCACCTCACTCCGTTCCTCCTCAGTCTCCCAGTAAGACTGCCCTGCACTAACAGGACACATCTTTGCCATCTGGACACTTCTCCGAGCAAAGCACAACTCTTGGGGAATGCACACTGAGCCCTAAATCTGCAAAACCAGATACTGAACCCTCATCCACCTTTTTCCACATAACCAAGTACTTACCTCTCGAGTGCAGCTTTCCACAAAAGGGCCACCAAACATGGCAGCCATCCAGTCACAGCTAGAGATGAGCAGCGGCTTGTGAGCGCTGATGGTCCCATCGTCCAGTACAAAGGTCACATCTGTGAAAGGTCAGAGGTATACTAATTATAATGACATGGCCATGCACCAAATGCTATTAAGATAAAGACCTCCCCCATCAAACATACCAAAAAAAACCTGCCTATGGATCAGTTACGAAACAAACTAAAATGGTCACTACAAGCATGTGCATGAAAGCCGATAAAGGAATGGGCTTTGCTTAGAGAACCATGTGATTACAAGCTATCTCAAAGAAATGTAGTGCCTAGGAGTATCCTGGAGACCTCAAAGCTCCAGCCCACAGAAGAATCAATCAACATAAAAGTGGAATAAAACATTTTTTTTTCAGCTCCAACCCAATTTTGTTTGTAGCCAGTGTGACGAATGTACGAGTTTTCAACTATTAAGCCAACATTTTTAAATTCATACCTAAACTGCAATGCAGTAAGCTAAGGAGTTGGTAAAAAAAACTGTTACTCTGTTACGTATTTCTGACCTCTATCTTGGCCCTGAAGAGACTCATCTGGAAGGCCAAATTCTTATTGTACATTCATTTTGGTTTTCTGGTGTGATCATGCACACTATTCATGCAGTCCATTATATTTAATAGTAAGGGCACGCTGGGCCAGTATTTATACATCAGAGCACCCAGATTATAAATCAAACAAACAGTCGTGGAAGTCCTGTACACAAATATTTTATTTCCATCTCCAGAGTTTGAAATCTTCACTGACCCTTCAGGTGTCTCTTTGCTACATTTCCAACATTTTTCTGGCAGATACAAATTTTAGTAAATTACTTTCTATGCCACTTGAGAAAAGGGCTGGACACCTCAGGTTAGCCACAATCATGATACCCAGTTTCAAGAATAAACACATCAAAATCTAAAACGAAATCTTGTGAGGGGAGGCGCTTCAGTTCTGAGACGTGTGTGAGAGGGTTCCAGGAGACTAAGGGCACAATGTAGAGCTGGGTGGTGAAAGGGAATCTGACCACCCACTTGTCTCTCTCTCTCTTCCTCAGTTAAAGGTGGCACACCTAGTTTGCTTACGAAGCTTGGCCTGGCAATGCCGCTGGAAACATCTTGCCAGTGGACCTGCCCCCACAATACAACCAGCTTAATGGGCATCAGAAGGCCGCCCTATTTCTTTCCATCTGTAGCCGCAGTCTCAGAGAGTCAAAAAACCAATGTCCCTCAAGCTGTGGTGAAAAATCTCACTGTGCGTCAAGGGAATTGATTGTTTTGTTTTTCAGAAATTAATCCTCAGTGTTTTGGCTTTGTTGCGGAAAGAAACAAATAGAAATGCTGACTAGGCACACATTGCAGCTTCAACAAAAGCACTCCCGCCGTGTGGATGGATGTACTTTCGCTGACTATTCCCCACCCACTAGGCGGGGAACTG
Source organism: Calotriton arnoldi (assembly GCA_963921515.1). NCBI lineage: Eukaryota > Metazoa > Chordata > Amphibia > Caudata > Salamandridae > Calotriton > Calotriton arnoldi. The sequence continues at coordinate 4,404,863 of CAWUFW010000277.1, forward strand.
TAAATTGGGAGTGATGGCGGACACATGGCTACTGAAGGTGGGGCCTCTGCCACCACAGTGGCTTTGAAGTCTGCCTACCTGGGCCTAAAAAGGCCTGAAGTCTTGAGGGCAACAGATAAAAAACAAACTATCACACCACACAATACTCCCACATAATTCTATGCATCAATCAAATAACTTCAGTAGCACTCCAAAATAAGCTAGCCAATGGACCATATGCAATGTAAGAAGCGTTCCCTCCCAACTCACTTATTGGCCATGTGCCACAAAAGCTGACCAAACACAATAAAAGTCTGCTTTTTCCCACATAAAAGCATGTTACCACGGACTGGGCATAATACAGTTTGCCCAACCACTGAAGGTTTGTCCATCAACTAAGTAGCAGTAAGTCTCAACAATATAAGTTTGTGTCTTTTCTGTTCCTTATCTCAGAGCTTAACAAAGACTACCAAGCCCTGTCCTTTTTATCTCAGAACCAGAGCGATGTCAGCGCCACTTGTAGTGCTAGAATAACACAAAGTCCAGAAATCCCAGGAAGGTATAAAAACTTGATAGATTATAAGTTTGCATTTGTCCAAATGGTTCCCCACAATGTCTGAAAAGCATATGAGTCCTTTGATGTCAAAATGCCTGGGCTACTGGACTATACATACGTGTTTAGAAGTAATCCTTTGCTAAGAGTAAGTCATGATTTCTCCAGGCTTAGGGAGAAGCAGTGACTGTTAAGGAGGTTATTATACCTGGATAGAAAGTGAATAGAAGTGGACAGTGGTACAGTGATCTTGATCAGTTAATCTACTAGGTAAGGAAATACTGGGGTCCCTTGCCTACTGTGGCGTGACACGACTTCAGTGAATACTCTGAGAGCCGAGCTAAGCCAAACTGAAGGGCTGCATACTCATAATGTTGCCCTCTTACCACAAACAACAGATACTTTCTGTTGGAACGTGTTAATTGATGCATCATGAAGGAATGAACGAATCCTGATTATATTATTAAGGGACTGAAAGATGTGTGCAAGCATCTACATCTTACATTTCTGCTTCCCCAAACATGTACTTTGAAAGGGCAGATCCAAAATCCACTCTTTCTCAGGACTAAGAAGTATCTCAAATAACAGCCTTTGTTTTCCAGGCCATTCTCTCTATTTCTCTATTTTCCAAATATCCAACACCCTCGTTTTTTAAGATGTTTGCATTTGATGGTAGGGTAGAAAGTGTTGTGGTAGGGACCTTTGTCTTAGAAAAGGCTGGCCAACTGTATCTCCGGACTATTTCCTACTGCAGATGGAAAAGTCTCACTATTAAAATCAATCCCAAAGAATGAACAGGGTGTTCACTCTGCTTACATTTTCCACAGGAATTGTTTCACTTCATACAAAACAATCTCTACCCATTACAAGCCATGTCCATGAGGCATTCTTGCACACTGCCAATGAAACCACAGAATGCATCCATGAATGGTATGCTATAACAGTTTTGGTGCTCTTGGAGCAGGCCGCGGTCCTAAACACATGTTAGTTTGATAACAGGATTTGTTTAGAATCATTCATGTCATTTTTGATTAGCTTAGCAGAAGGTCCCCGAGGAGAAATGGAAGATGGTCAGTAACCAGGCTGGTCATTCTCCATGAAATACAACAAGCAAAGGGGAATGCCCAAATAACTCTCCTATACATGGGCAAAGAACATCAAGAAGATGAAAAACAGAATTAGTAAGGAGGGATCAATTCTTCATTTATTTCCGTCTCAGGCACCATCAATTACCCTGACAGTCTCAATAATTAAATATTGCTACACATAGTCATAATTCAATAAGGTACATAAGCCATAGGGCAGGTCTCCGGCACATCACTACACACATTAATCATACATAAAAAATTATATATACATACATATGTACTTTACCAAAACTAACAGAACAAATACATATATAATTTTCACAACGACATACAAGTGTGCATATACACAATTATGTACAGTACCCAAACAAATACACATACTCGAGTACACTCATAAATCTGAGTGATACATCTAGAGATAGTCCTCTTGCACATTGAGGTATCACACCTCTCTCTCATTTAATTATATGTGCATTTAACATTTTCGCCATGCTCAAACTAATAGGACTCCTCAATAATAGTTGTCGACGCGGTCGCGTTTCAGCCGGTGATTTCTTTCGGCCTCCTCAGGACAAGGGTACACAATATCTAAAGTATTGTCACAACTCTCTGGGTCAACACCACTCCACAACCAAGGGACAACATCCTTCATGTATCAGAATTCCATGACAAATCTCGGAACCTGCAGTGGCTCCCACTCTTCTTAATACCAATTAGATCCTTCAATCAATAAGCCACTCGTTCGCCCAAGTACCTGCCGAGTTCTCAACCACCACTCGATCGAATCCTATCTCACGTCGCCGTGGTCATTCTCCATGAGGCATGAATATATCTGGACAGCGTGCAAAAGCTTTGCTTTGTCCAAAGTAAATTACTTCTTACACAGATTGTTGAACTTCTTGAATTCCCTATCAACAGGGTAAAGGAATGCCTTCAGTTTTATTTTGTACAAAGAAGCTTGTACTACTAGGCATTCTAGGATGAAGTGGCACTCAAAAACCTAGGGGCCGAGAGGTGTCCAATAATACTTCCATATAGTTTGCCTCCAGACCACTGGGACCAAGTGGTGTTTCTGCCAAGTAGCCATATCAAAATTCAGGAGCACCTCATTAAGGGACAACAAGGGCTTACTTGACTCCATAGAAGAAGCCTGTATCTTTGATGAGCATAAAGGACTTCTCATGCAAGATTATAAGGAACTTATTTGTGTAGTTCTACCCAGCCGGGTTTCCTAGTAGTCAGCAGCAAAGGACTATAAACTGGGACTCAATGAGACAAAAGGATAAATGTTTTGAGGATCTTTCGAACTTTCATGCAGTCCGGAGTATGTGAAAGAGGTTGTCGCTGAGTTCCAAAGTTAGGGTATTAAATAGGAAAATAAATGCCCACCTGAGTGCACTGGATTCCAAGAATATAAAGGGAGAGCTCAAATAAAGTTCCCAAACCAACAGTCAAGCTAATAGGCTATCAAACTATCCTGGATGAAGATGATGGCAATCGCTCCACAGGCCTAATGAAGAATTAAAACATCTTTAATATTACTCTTTACGATTTAAGGTGACGTGAAGTAGCGTACCAATGTTGGACATAATGAAGATACTTCGCAGAAGCATTCTGCACTAGCTGCAAATGCAGGCAAAAAATGGGAGGCAAACCATAGTCAACTGTTTTTTCCTTACTAAGTATGGAGAAGGAAGCCGGTCCAGAATGCTTACAAGACATGCCACTCATCCAGTACACATTGGCCAACAAAGCTGAAAGCGATTAGCAGTAATATTAAGGGAGGTCAAAGGGAGGGCGGAGGGGTAGTATGAAAGGTGGACGATCCATGTCAGATCAGTATCCCATATGTGGTGTCGTTTTGAGATCAGAAACACATGATCAATAGAGTTGAAGGCCAAAGAGAGATTGAGCAACATTAAACAGTGACCCTGCCAATACCCTTCAGTTGTCTAAATAGCATGGACAGTCTTCCTCTTCCAACCAGGTGAAAGCCTGCTTATTCGGAATCCAGAGCATTCAAGTTCTCCAAAAAGCAGAGGAATGAACAGACTGCTCCTCAAGTAAGACCTTCAGCTTTATTTAAAAGAGGCACACCCATTGAAAAATTAAAGTTGGCCCTCACATGGCCAGAGGAAAAAGAAATGTTGAAAAGAAAACAGAGAAGTGAGCAGAAGAGGTCATCTCCTGTTTTAACTGTTTTATTGCACAGAGGTGGCCAGATTTTAAGCTAGAGCCAGCAGATCAGATTTAGGGATAGATGCAAAATTTCAAAATGTGTCTGCGGACTCCTCACAAGTGCCTTAAGATGAATGAATCACCAGAAAATTAATCTTAATGGCAACAAGAGAAATGTTGGTGGCAAGAATAACAGCATGAATGTATGACACTTTGAAAAATAAAAGTCTAAAATTACTCCCCAAATTCTGCTGATGCTTTGTTGAGTATTGCGGGGGAGAAGAAGAGCGTCATGACAATGGAAACAATTCTCTAGAGTTTTAGCAATATGTGTTTTATGCTATTTAAGAGGTAGCAAAATATGTAGATTTCTCTTCTTACTGATATTGAGCACGCCAAGCATGACCAGCCCATTTACAGAAAGGCTTCACCACCTTGAGCCCTGCCCAATGTTAAGCAAGGAGCAGAATAGCATGGTTTAAGGATCTAGGTTCTAGTATGAAGCTAAACAATTCAGACAACCTGTCACTACAGAAATAGGGTCCGCCAGCAAATTACAAACAGGCATGACAAGGAGGCCGCCATCTGGGAAGAGACGACGAGTAGACTGTATGTCAAGAAGAACAAAGTAACATGATCAACTTGCAGAAATAAAACAGGCTATGGCTTAGAACAATCAGATCAGGAGGAGCAAAATAACAAGATCCTTGTTGCATCCTTTGGTCTAGATGGAATCTGATACAAGCTCGTCCAAAAATGTTAAACGGTGTAAGTTTACTTCAAAGTGTTTTAAATGTACACAGCTCCATATTTTGTTATTGTTATGGTATTTCATATAAGGAATACAAAACATCTGAACCTGGAAAATATATCTCCCAGCAGGATCAGTTGTAAACTTGAAGGAGGGCTTCTGCAGTGAGCTGCTCATGCTCTGAGAGCCCAGGTGACAGAGAGGAACCCAAGGAGAGTTGCTCGTCACTTCTACTGCCTAGATTTGACACTAGGCCTGATCAATTGCTACACAACAGTGGCACAGTACCTATGTCCATCTAAGAACAGTCATCAATCAGCAACATTCAGTAAATAACCAATACCACAATTTACTAAATGTCCTAAGATGATTCTATACTATTGTTTCACTTACTTCATTATAAAGCAGTTTGTTTCAGATTTAAGCATTGTGTCTTTGAATAATGGTAAAAACATGCCCACTTTATCTATTTCATAAACTCCAAAAATAGGCCGAAATCTGCTTTTATGCTCCCACATAAATCTAGTCACCAGGGACAGCATATACTATACAACTGCAAAGATTAAAAAGAAAAAAGTCTGCTTGTGACTTAAGCATAGGCCCTACCAGAGAAAGTTCCCTTGGCGAGGCACTCCTTTACACGGTTGCTCCTGCGGACGTGGAAGGCCTTGGTGATCTCCTGATTCATGAAGGCCTCATTGTTCAGGATGTTCGCCACCATCATTCGTAGGTCGAAAACCTCCAGAAGTTCAGCAATGTGAGCTATGTGCATGAGGTCGCGCTCCTTCTCATCCAACTCCCCTGTATAGAGATACTTTAGCACCGCTCGAAAGGGACCAGGCTGTATAGACGGATCCATCTTAACTACCATCATTAAGCGAGACTTAAAGGTGAAGGGGTCATCACACATTTCCTCTTGGATGCTGATAAATGCCCGACTCCAGGAGGAGAGACTCCTCCGGCGTTTGAGCCCTTGCTCCACGGCCACCTCACCATCGCCCACGCAGGCCTTCAGGATGCCATCACTTGTAGAAGTTCTAAGGCACGGCTGGTTGCAGCTGAGGTCCTCTGTACTGTCACAAATATAGAAACTTGCAGCCCTAATGAGGTCTCTGCCCTGACGGTCATCTTGATGAAATGTCCGCTCCCCAGAGCCAGCTCCAATCTGCAAGTCTTCACTGAGGTCCATCAAGAACAGATCGTAGAACTTTGAAGAGGAGGTGGAGAGGTAGATTTTGTGAGCATATATTTTGATTTTCTCCTGTAGCACCAGTATTACATCAGCACACATGGGGTCCTCAAGCAAGTGGGCTGGGTGATCATCATTGTTGGTTGGGGGGTCTGGGACAATAATGATGGGTGGCGGTGGCTTGGGTGGCAGGAAGGGGGCCTGGAGCAAAGGTTTTTGGGCATTACGGAGATGGGACTTCCAGAACTGGAGGTGTCTACGGGAGATAAGCGCAGCACGAATGGCATTGTCGAAGACGTCTTTGATCCCAAACTGCGCAACCACACTTGTCTCATAGTAGGGGATACCCAACTCTTTGGCGACCTCCCGGCCCTTCTCTGGTGGGAGGATTTCATTGGGCTTGATTGGTCTGTAACAGAAAATTCAGAATATTATAATCAGAGAGAACAAAATAAAAGAGAATATTAGAGCAAGCGAAGATGTTCAGATGTATGGCCAGCTGCTCACTACTAGTCACTTTAATATGATCAAAAAGATACTGCCCACACCAGCACTGCCCAATATAACTCACTTCTCCCCTGTACAAGTAAACAACATCTACTCCACTGGCGCCCAAATTATTTACACCTTTTAGCTAGTGCTCCACACCTAACACCCAGCTGCAACTCAAACTCAACACAAAGAGCCTATGTAGGTCTACCGTGGCTAAAGCCACTACACAGAAAACCTAGTAACAAGCTCCCATTATAAAAAAAACTGCAATGGTGGCAAGGCGTAGCAAGGAATGTCAATTATATCATTTTCTTGTCATTATTTAAGTGACCTTCCCAATTGTCCCATATATTTCAACCCTCTAACTTTTTGTGGCTACCAGTGAACATCTTTACTGGTTCTCCAGTGCTGAAGTAGTGTAGCAGACTATGCAAGAAATGCAATGCAAACGTCTTCACTGCCATTGGAGAGCAGTGAGCAGGGCAAGCTTACAGAAGAACTTAAGTCATCTTACTGCTTTATTGAGAAAGGCAGAATCAGAGAGTGAAAGTGAAGGTTTGGTGTGTAGGGAATAGGAGGAACAAGTGGAATGCCTAAAGAGCTCTGTGTTAGGAGAGAGAAAGATAGGAGGGTGTATTTGCTGCAGAAGCTGGGAAACTTAGATCGAAGAACGTGAAGGCACTTCTTCCTCAGAAGAGCCTATGGTGGCCATTAAGGTTTAACCCATAACCTATCTCACTGCGACATCTGCTGCCACAATGACTTTACATAGAAATCACTGAAGTGAAATCACAAGCCAAAATTGTAATGGTGTTCATCGTCAAATTATTAGGGTAAATGCATTTAAGTACATATATAGAGTACAGTTGCCTTCGTTCTTTCCTTAAAAGGGTGCATTTCCGTCAATGTTTACCTTTAACGCAAACAAGTGAAATTCTTGAGTAGGTGGGGAATACTGTCAGTGGACTGCCTTTGAGGGGACGGGTCAGGCCTTCATCACCTCACCCTCCTCCAAGCCACTGACAATCTTGAATCTAATCCACAACCTCTTTCGCCTCCTCCTCTCACCACTGTCATTCTAAATTGATTATCCACTAGGCCACAAGCAAGAAAACAAGCCAGAGATCTGAATGGGCCAGAAAAGAGAGTGATGAGGAAAGAACATTAATGAGCTGGAGTAGGGATCGAGGGGCGGAGTGGGACTGACAATGGCAAAAAGAAAGAGGCTGAAGTCAGTCCTGGAAGTCAGTCCTGCTAAGCTCTCCACCCTCTCAGTCTATGGAAAAGCCCTATCTTGCTCCCTCTTTGTCTACTTATTAAGCCAGAATGGAGGGTGGTGTGGCATGAGTGTTAAAGGGGCAATTATAAAAAACAGAGAAGAAGGTTCTCCCCTCTCGGTAAAAAAAAAGTGATGAAGGTCTTTAACACCAGGCAAAAGTAATTAGAGACTTTTTATACACCTATGACTTTACTCTGTGATTGACAAGTAATCAATTACGTAATCTCTTTAAAGGCCTCTAGAGGAAACTTCATCATGAAATGTCTTGGACCAGATCAATGGCACAACCACAGGCTAAGTAGATTTACTTCTCTGTACAGATCCACTGCATCAGAGACATATGGACCTCCAAAATTGACAGCCGGTGACCAATTTAAGGCTTTCTCAAAATAAGCACAGGAATGGGTGAGCTCACCAGTGGCTCTGCTCACCAAAACCATCTAACAACTGGAAACCTCAAATATTTGACCCTCTAATGAATGAAGATTTCAAATCTGCTTAACATGTGATCACGTCAACATATAATGATAAACTAAGGCTTGAACTCATGCTGTCCTATTACAAACATCACATTTTGGACAAACCCACACTACCAGATGAGATATTCCAAAGAATCTCACAACTCTGATTGCAGTGGGACTTGCCAACCTTTTAACTCTCCCACAGCCCATACAGACACTTCTGCTCCAGCACTTCAAAGGAAACCCCAGACACCTCCCACAGACAATGTCTTCTGTCACACATGCCTTGTCCATGTCTCACCTGGCTAAGGGTCGTCGTGCACGGTTTACTGCTTCCAAGTCAGCATAACGCAGGTCAAGCTGGCAGCCCACAAGGATGACAGGTGCTCGGGGGCAGAAGTGCTTGATCTCCTGATACCACATGGTCTTGACATGGTGCAGAGAGTTTGGGTTAGCGATGGAGAAACACAAAACAACCACATCAGACCTGAGGAGAGAAAAGCAATGCAGAAGATGTAAACAAGCAACGCTAAATCCTCTCCCACAGTCCTTCAAGAACAAATAGCTATTCCACCTTGCCAAATCCACAAGCAAAGTATGTTGGAGACTCCCACAAATAACACGAGCGACCCACAGGATTGGATAACGACTCGCTTCGGGACAAGAGAATTCTATGGCGATTGAAGCCTTAGGAGAACATTTAGTGAAAAGTGGCCTCCTTTTGAATTCCAGAATGTCTTATTGATTATGTAGAGAAATAATGACCAGTTTCTGAAGAAATATTACCTGCCATATGCGAATCTTCGATCCTTGTGGTGATCCCCAAATGTATCCCAAAGGCGCAACGACACACTGACATCATCAACAACATCCCGGGACCGCTCCAGCACCTATAGAGGAACAGGAGGCATAGCCGTGGGTCATACACAATGTGGCATTATAAAAGTAGAGGTGGGAGGAAGATACTCTGTATTTAACTGTGCACATTGTTTGGGGCAGGATGAAAAGGATGAGGGTGATAAAGGATGTGTCAGGAAGGGTACGTCACAGAGAGACATCACACACAGTGGTAGCTTAATGGCTGCATGTTTCTAGCTTAATGGCTGCATATTTCGTACCATAAGGAACGGTAGGAGTAATGTTGGAATTCACGTATGTGGCAAGAGGTTTGTGACAGAGACATTGCGATTGTCACTTACATGAAATCAACTGGGTGGATGAACAACTTCAATTCCAATAAGTAGGGGAGTTAGGCAAGGATGCGTCCTTGCCCCATTCCTTTTTAATTTGTATATAAATGATTTAGAGGAAGCATTGATTAAGAAACAGGTTGACTACCCCAAGATAAATGGTCGTCCTATCCCCGCACTTCTATACGCTGATGATGCGGTTTTATTGTCACGAACTCAAGTAGGTCTACAAAAAGTTTTAAATGGTTTTAATGAATTTATGAATGAATTAGGACTTACGGTGAATACATCTAAGACATATGTCATGAGATGTGGTAGGGGCAGTAAAAATGTCGTGGAGATGTTCATAGGTGATCGAAAAATCGAGGCAACAAAACTTTTTCATATCTTGGAATACCGTTTCACCAAGATGACTCATGGGTTCGGGCAGTTAGAGCTAAAAAATTAAGTTTTATTAGAACTATCTCAGCACTCGCCCAATTTTCAAAAAGTTAGGGAGAAGACCCCGGTAGAGCTTTTACAGATCTACCAGGCAAAAAGTATCTCAACTGTAACCTATGGCTCAGGGGTGTGGGGTATTGCAAATACCCAGTCATTACAGTTTGTGGAAAATAATTTTCTAAGATATATATTGTCAGTACCTAGATCAACCTCTTCCTATGTGTGCCACGCTGAACTGGGCTTAACTTATTTGTCTGATCTCATTAAACTGGAGCCGGTTCTTTTATGGCACCGAGTATGGACAAAAGAAGAAACCAAGCTAAACAGGGATATTTTAAAGGATATTTTAAAAATGGAAAAAGTCTTAAGGATACCCTGGGTCAGTTATGTACGAAAATTCCTGCAGAATCTGGGACATCTGGAGTATTTCACTGATCCTGATTCTATGCAAGCGGTACGTAGGAAAGACTTAAAAAAAAAGAGGGTCTTGTGATGTTGGAAATGTCACGGTTGACGACTGAAATATTAAAGCCCACGGTACTGGAAAATCAAATGATTTTAAGTGTTTTTCAAATTCAGCCATATTTGGTGATAGTACCAGAAGGATACGACAGATTCCTACTAACAAGATTCAGGCTTGGAATGGTACACAGACTTATTAGTTTTCCCGATATGAATGACTGGAGCCGAACTATGATACCCTGTCCCTGTGATAATTGCTCAAGTCAATCCACTATCCATGTTATTTTCTTTTGTGGATTTTATACTTTCATTAGGAAAGTCTGGATTCTGCCAATGTTGAGAACTATGGGGATAAGAAAATGTCGTCCAGCTTACATCGCATTACAAACTATGGACAATGCTAATATGATTTGGAAAATTGCGATGTTTTTAAAAAAAGTGGTCAGCTATAGGAAGAGCATAATATCATGAGGAATTGTTTTTTAAGAATATTGTTTTTAGAATTAATGAAACGTTATTAATTTTTAATTGATGTTATTAAGCGCGATATAATGATCATAGCTGCTGCCCCAAAATTTTTTTTTTAATGAATTCATTTGAAAAATCGATATTCAATTTTAAGTCTTTTAATATGATTATAATGTGTACGAATTGCTTTTATGATTGCAATATCTTACAATCGAATAAAGCTGAATTTGAATTTGAATTTGAAATCAACTGCAGAGGGCCCATTTTAGTAGAGGTATCCCTGCAGGCCAAGAGTGAATAGGTGGAGGGAAATAGCAGTACATATTCCAGATTGAGGTTCTTTTCAAATCTTACTCTATACAAAGCTATGTGGGGCACATCAACAATGCGGGCCATATATTCTGCTTGGGGGCTAATGGGAAATTAAGGCGGGAGAGAACAACGATGTACAATAATTTAGTAACATGGTGGGTAGAAGTGCTCCTTCAGGTCAAACACATGCAGTTTCAGTAAAACGTAGGCAGCACCTTTGCATGGTAGGTCACTGAGTAGGAGTGTGAAGGCCCTGCTGGAAAACTTGATGGTCAGACATACAGGAGATGGGGAAGCAAGGAGCACCACAAGGCACTAACTTGTCTCTTTGAAATGCATGACTGCACACCACACACTTCAAAAGGGGAAAGAAGCATTAAACCCAGCAGGACAGTAGAATAAAGGCATGGGGAATGAAGGCATTGCTAATATGTAGTACTAGATCTACATGAAAAAGTTGAATGTTGAGTTTGTTCTGTGATATACAAGCCTTTTAAATAATTCATGCCGCTTGAAGAAGGGCCCAAAATTCCAAAATACAATGGAGATTGGCAAGCAGAAAACAGAAAAAGATGTCATGAAAATCAAATAATTAACTGCCCGTGACACTGATTTGCATTTTTGAATTTTTAAATAAGCAAGACGCCAGTTTGTTTTGAAGAAAAAATGATGAGCTTCATGGACTAATTCTAGTTGTTTTCACAAAAGAATTGGAAAAGCATTGTAAAGTGTATATACCTGACAGTCATAGAGTTGTGTGGTACAGAAACCAGTCTGATGGGTACAGTGCTACTTCAACAAACGGGTGTATGCCTCATATACTGTAGTCATGAAGGGCTACAAAAAAGAAGTAATGCTAACATTGTGTTGATGTTAGCAGCACTTGGGTGATGCATCAAGGCAGCAGGGAGCCAAAAGTACTCACTACTTACTATTGGTTGTATACAACGTAATTGAAGTTCCTGCTGTAAAAGGTGGTGCTGCAAGACGCATGCAAGAGAGGAAGGCTAATGCAGGAAATACATCAAATGAGGAGCTTATAGGATCCACCTGGAAACTCTTGTGAAAAATGACTGTACTGCAAGTTGCAAGCATTGCAGTAAAAGGCGCTGCTGAGTTACGGTCCCACAAGGACGGCTGCCCTGCACACTTACGGGCCACTCTATGGTTCTAGTGAGGACCTAGCTAACACAGGAAATTGATTTTTTGGTTTGCGAATTACTTTGGTGCCTTTGGGCCAATCTTCATGAAACTTTCCCAAAAAAACCTTCATCCATCTCAGCTCCTTCCTTGGCAGTTAAGGGGTGATTCGTCAAGCAAAGGCCAAGAAAAAAAGGGGGGCCCCAAAACTTAATTTCTCTATTCATTTTTCCATAGGAAAATTGAACAGCCATACCGTGAAAACAGCTGAAAGGAATTGCACCAAATTTTTCAGAAAGCTACATCTTGGTCCAGAAAGCGTGCTTTTTGTGATTTGGTGTAAATCTGATCAGTCGTTTTTGAGAACTTAAGGTTCAAAAACTTTGTATATATGGACGATTGGGTTTGCAAGTGGCTTGCTAGAGTCCCGCGGTCACTCAAAATCCAAAAAATAGAGCAATCTAATTGGTCGAGGGGGCTTTTTCCCCCCTTGGCCATCTCATTCCTGCAGGAGCTCTCGCAGCAATTGGTTGCGGTTGCAATTTCAGTAGACAAGGACTCGGTTCCTTTCCTGAATTTTTTTTTTTTAATTAAATATGAGTGAGTAGGCATACCTTGACACTGGACTATGTGTGGGGCTTCCAGAGGCCCCCCTTAAGCCCAAATTTAAAAAAAAATCTTTTGGGGGGATTTCCTTAATCTCTCAAGAGTCTTGCAGGAGCCAGGGAGGCCCCTGGACTGCACCAGGAGCCCCACAGAAGCACGGGGGAACTCGCTACCTCCCACGGGTCACTCGCTGGATTCAAATATCTAAAAAAAGGGCTGTGCCAGAGTATCTGTGTTGGATTCCTGCAAATGGGTGCAAACTCACCATGCACTGCTTATGACCTTTTATATTACATCACTCATGACATGATCTATGACATCATTGATAAAATCACTGCAACATCTGAAATTACATCATTGATTACAACACTGTGCATGGCAGGGGTGTGTAATAGTTACTTTAGGGCACGAGTTATAGTTCCTATAGATAACTATAACAGGTGAATTTCAGTGGTGCTGTTCGTTTAAAACGGTATGTTTTACCTGACATTTTCACCTAACTATAATGTCCCTTTAACCTTTGTTTTTTTCCAGTGAATTTCTGAGTTGTTTTTTTAATGCAAAATAAGATATTATTACCAAACCTAAATATAATCTCACTTCAACCTTTGTTTTTTTCAGTGAATATATATATATATATATATATATATATATATATATATATATATATATATATATATATATATATATATACAAACACACACACGGCAGAAGTACTGCACAAAACCAAAGTAGATTCACCTGCAAGAGGAGGCATGCGAGAGAGATTATTCCATTGTACGCACCTTGCATGACGAGCAGCACTTCATGACGCAAACACCCTCATCATGCATTTAGATCAGTATTAAAACCAGTTATACTTACCTCTTGGCACACGCGGTACTGGTCAATAGCCCACACCGTAGGCACATGTGTTGCTAAAAGCTGGTACTGCGTTAAGGTGGCATTACAGGCACGAGCACAAATGAGACGGGTCTTCCCAACAGCATTGTCCCCGACAACCACACACTTGATGGTTTCTACATTTGGCCTTTCATAATCCATGTCGGAATCCATGAACTGGGATCTGAGGGAGGAACAAAAAGCAGATAAGCAGAAGGTACAACCAAGATCTGACAAAGTCAAAGCCCCTCTGAGAGTGTTTGTAGAGCAGCCATCACGGAACAGAGATGTCTTACAAGGAAAGTATCTCATAGAGATATCAAAACAATTGTTCCCTCAGGCGAGGATCACTGAGGGTGGGAAGATGTTACAACCTTCAAACGAGAAGCCTTTAGGGTCCAGACTCCTGAGCTGAGGGTCACTAGACCACAAACACCTGCGTGAATCTCAGTATTGAGGTTACAGATACACTACTCTTGTCTAGGCCTTCACAACAGCAAGCAAGACGTTCCTATGTGAGAGAAGGAAATAAGTGCCCAGAGGCCTGGCTAAATAAAGCAGAATAAGAGATTCCATTCACTTTATATATAACCCAAACACCTGCAGAGATCTCAGTGCCTTACAGATAAACACGACCTAGGAAAAGATTTCCAAGGTTCATTCGATAAAAGAAGCCAGGCAGGGATTCCCAGAGCCTCTCTGGGAGATCAAACTTAACTCAGGAGAAATGCATAGGGCCTATCTGAAACAAGCATTGGCATAGCCAATAGGTCTCGCCTTTGGGGCCTTATAAGTGTTTAGCCAGAGCTATTGACTTTGCCAATGTCTTCAAGCTGTGCTGTAGAGAAGTGTGGCTGCTGTGCAGCATGCTGAAAAGTTATAATAAAAAAGCGTCAGAAGCATTTTTGTTACTTTATATATGACCAAGAAGGCATTATGTAAAACTGAACGACCATATTAAAAAAAGTATTTACAATAAAAAATTTCCTCAGTTTTCTTTTGTTCTTGCAATGCTGGCAACTTGTTTCTGATATTGTTGTGGCACCTAGTGATGCTGTGGTGGCACCTAGTGATGCTGTGGTGACCCTGAGTGATGCTGTGGTGACCCTGAGTGATGCTGTGGTGGTGCTGAGTGATGCTCTGGTGGCCCTGAGTGATGCTCTGGTGGCCCTGAGTGATGCTCTGGTGGCCCCGAGTGATGCTGTGGTGGCCCTGAGTGATGCTGTGGTGGCCCTGAGTGATGCTGTGGTGGCGTTGAGTGATGCTGTGGTGGCGCTGAGTGATGCTGTGGTGGCGCTGAGCGATGCTGTGGTGGCGCTGAGCGATGCTGTGGTGGCGCTGAGCGATGCTGTGCTGGTGCTGAGCGATGCTGTGGTGGTGCTGAGCGATGCTGTGGTGGTGCTGAGTCATCCTGTGGTGGTGCTGAGTCATCCTGTGGTGGTGCTGAGTGATCCTGTGGTGGTGCTGAGTGATGCAGTGTTGGCCCTGAGTGATGATGTGGTGTCGCTGAGTGAAGCTATGGTGGTGCTGAGTGATGCTGTGGTGGTGCGGAGTGATGTTGTGGTGCTGCTGAGAAATGCTGTTGTGGCGCTGAGTGATGCTGTTGTGGCGCTAAGTGATGCTGTGGTTTCACTGAGTGATGCTGTGATGGCGTTGAGTGATGCTGTGATGGCGTTGAGAGATGTTGTGTTGGTGCTGAGTGATGCTGTGCTGGCTCTGATTGATGCTGTGCTGGCTCTGATTGATGCTGTGGTTGCGCTGAGTGATGCTGTGGTGTTGCCGAGTGAGAGATAGAGTGAAGATATAATGCCCAATTAGAGAGGGTGGTGAGAGAGAAAGAGAGAGAAAGGGTGTACATAGAATAAAGAGTGGAGCGGGATAGAGAGAGAGAGAGAAAGAAGGGGAGAGAGAGTGAATGAAGGAGTTTGAAAGAGAAACAGATAAAGGGGTGAGAGAGAAGGAAAGGCTAAAAAAGATAGAGAGGGGAGAGTTAATTAAGTAGAGAGAGAATTGGAGAGGGGAGAGAGAGAGAAGGAGAGAGACAATAAGAGTGGGGTGTGTGGAGTTTAAATAGAGTGAAGAAGTGACGCGGAAAAAGTAACCTTAAATATAGCTTTGTGCGAATAAATATAAAAAAAACAAACAGAGTGAGACAAAAATACTGGTAATTAGGCTGTGACTCCCAATATAAAACAAATAGCGATATAAGGTGAAATCAACCCACCGAAGAAATATTTCTAACTAGACAAAAAAAAGCTTGCATTTCAATGCTAATCGCTGTTGTTTTTCATGTGACTGTAGTCCAGGGCCCTCAGTTGGTAATGTGAGCTGCTGCTGCGATTGAAACATCAGAGTCCAGAGAGTTAATGAGCCATGACGAGGAAATGAGGAAGAGATAGGAAACCCAGATGGCAGCTGCGCGCGTGCTCGCCATCGTGAACGCAAGCTGGTCGCCAGCCGAAAGCCAGTGGGTTTGCACTTCCAAAACCCGCTTACTAAACTCTCGGCCAGACCAGCGCAAGCGCTGGTGCAGGCCGAGACCTAAAAACTATCCTCAGACGAGGTTCAGCCTGAGAGATTATCCCAGTCTCATGTGAGGTTCCCAGTGGGTAAGCGCTAAACTCAGCTACAGAGAAGACCTATTTATAGAGCCTGTGCAGCACTGCATGTTAGTTAATGTGGTCTAAGAAGGTGTCACCATCAGTGCTTGCTCAACACCAATGTAAGCTAAAGTGAGGCCCTTCCACAAGACCAGTGTGCCATGCAGGGGCACTTCCAAGAAGCGCCTGCCATCGGACAGTGCCTAACAAGGCCTAGTGCCACCCTTCCTTCCCTCCTGCCAGTGTAGTCATAACCTTCATCCCGGGGTTCACCACTGCCTTTAAACTCCACCACCACTATCAGGCCTCTCTCCCCAGTGGAGCCTGCTAGCTCACTCCAAGCGAATGCATGCCACACAACATGCACTGAACACCCACGGAGAAAAAATATCAGAGGACGGGTGAAAACCACGCAGGAAAAACAGTCACTGCGCACATGTGCCTGGATATACGTTAGGAGAGGCCCTGCCCGTCAGAGTACTACGGATACCTGGAAGCCGTTTGTCCCACTCCCCAGATCTGTGGAAGCGCCACCCTTCGCCCCCACTTACGAGACTTCGGGAAGTGCCCGCTGCACCCCCACCCCCCAGCTCCGGAGGTGCCAGTGCAGCATGCGGCACTGTGCAACGCGTCTGGCAGGCAGCTCTCCAAGCACACACCCGGGCCGGGACAGTCGCCGGGCATCATGCTTGGCAGAGCCTGGGCCTAGTTCGTAGACCCAGGAGTCTGGGCCTCTAGGCCTGCTCCTTCTGTAGGGTCCTGTGCCGTAGGCACTTCCGCAGTTTATGGCTGAAGCTTTCAACTCGCACACCTCGGACAGAACCGCAGCAGTTGTGCAAGAATCACTATTTCCGCGTCTCGGCGGCCTTTTTTTCCTGGTCTGTGTTCCATAACAAGCGCCCGAGTATTATGTCTTTGTTGTGCACCCGCGTGACTTGCCCTGAAGGACACTGTACTTTAGACAGACTGGAGAGGGAGGGGCACCAACGGGTGCTTCCAGGAACCAGTCACCACCCATAGCAATACAAGACACAGGATGGTGTGGCCTAACAACTAGAGCTGCCGACTTTGGAACTGGGGAGCCGGGTACGAGTCTTGGCGCCGGCTCAACATCCTGTGATTCTAGGCAAATCACTCATTAATCTCCCAGTGCATACCAGAAAAAAATGAATGCGTCCTTGTGTACTCGTGCTCATGTAAAGCGCTCCAATGCCTTCGGGTCTAGTTTGCGGTATATAAAACTGCAAATAAAAAAAAAGATACTAAGACGGCACCTGTGGACGAGTTAGTCCTCATCCCCTTCTCAGCGACTAGAAATCAGGAGACCCTACCAAGCCAATTAGTTTTAGGTCTGGCAGGTACAGCAGTTTACCTCAGCTCATGTAATCACAAAAAGAGAATTAAAATGAGCACTGGGAAAAGCCAATAAGTTTGGCTATGGCGACCTGATGCGTTAATTATTTTTCTTTTTACTGCAAGCATATACCGCAAGAATAAAAATTAAAAAAACATGATGCCGCTTAAAGGCAGCAGCATTGCTTTCTGTATAGATGTTACATTAAAAAAGTAGGGCTGCATATACATTTAATGGACCAGTACAGATGCTTCCAAGCAGAAGGTGTATATTATAAAACCACTTTTTTTGTTTTAATACACCTCACAAGAAAATGTGATTCTTACTGTTGTATAGAAAAAGATACTAATGGTTTTGAATTTCTGTACCCTGATCACATAATTTAAATTCACACAGATGACTAAAAATATACAAAGAACAAATAATGTAAATAAATAAGCACTGGCAACGTCCAGAATGGACCAACAGCATTGGCACTGAAATACTCTTCTTTTTAGGTAGATGTGGATGTGATCAGACAAAATGTTGTTACTCGGTGCTCAAACGTCAATGGGTGAAGAGTGCTGGCCCCTTGCCCTATGATGTGGCGGACAGCAGCAAGATGTGAATGATAGCTTAACAGACCAATGGATGAAGAGAGCTGCCCAAAGCACTTATATTTATGTTTTTTACGTTTTTGTTTGCATGAGGTAGGTGGCAAACAGATAAAGGTGTCTCTAGGCTAGACCTAAAAAGCAAAAAAAAAAATATATATATATATACACACACACACACACACACACACACACAGAGAGAGAGAGAGAGGTTTTGCTCCACCCTTAGGTTGATCATCTTTATGGGCATTTCATTGGCCAGTAGTTGTGTTACAGCTATTATTAAGTATTTTCAATGTAGTGCACAGACACGTGCATAGACAGTGAAGTGCCATGTACTGCAATAGAGGAGGTACATTGTTTTAATCTATACTTCCTGCCAACGCTCTACAAGAAACTACCTGTGCTCCTTACAGACTGGTGCCATTTCATGTGACATAGGCCAGCAGGAGCCTTTCTGACCTGAGCAGCATTATTCACTAGAATTCTGTTCAGTAAACAAGGCTGCTGCCAGCGTGCCTAGAGAGGTGATGAAGCTAGAGGGACGATGTTCAAAGGAGCTCAGGGTGTTTCCCTCGATCAGGATGGCCATTACGTCCTATGTGTTGACACCGAAGCACCTAAGCCTATCTGGCTCACAGGGTGGTATTTGTGAGGGTGCCATTGATGGCGCAGGATGTGCACACATGGGGCATTTATTAAGCACACAAATTTTTTATTTATTTTATTTTATTTATTTTTATTTTTAGTGTTTTATAGAGCGCAAACTTGACCTGTGAGGGTATCAGAGCGCTTTACACGGTATACAGGGGTGAACAAACAAAAAGTCTAAAATACAGAAATATATATACAGGGGTGAACAAACAAAAAGTCTAAAGTACAGAGGTATACAAAAATATACAAAACGGCAGGCGAGGGGCAGGGGTGTTGGGAACATGGGGGAAAAGGGGATACAAGTTTATGGTTACAGTTATGGTTAGGATCAATAAAAATAAGAGCCCCACATTATCTCGGCGGGGTGAATTGGTGGTCTGAGGTAGAAGCGATAGTCTTAGATTCATCGGGCACATTTTGGTGGTTGAGGGCGGCCTTAGACGAGGAATTTACCCATGAGGAAAGTTTTGGCCTCCTTCTTGAAACGTGCTAGAGAGGGGATTCTTCTGATGGCGGGGGGAGAGAGTTCCAAATTCTTGGTGCTGCTCCGGAGAAAGCCCTATTGTAGGTTCTTTTTTCTGAAAACGGGCGGTTGGAGCAAGAGGTTTCTAGCGGACCGGGAGTTTCTGCTTCCCCGGATACCACTAGTTTCTGTGCCAGGTAAGTGGGGAGTTTGTGTGTAAAGCCTTGTGTGTGATGCAAGCCAGTTTCAGCTGTATTCTGGCCTCTAGAGGGAGCCAGTTCAGCGCTTTCATATGTGGAGAGATGTGGTCGAATTTCCTGGTGCCGGTGAGTAGTCTGGCGGCCGCGTTGAGGCAGGCTTTTAGAGGTGCCAAGGAGATCAGAAAGAAGTTTCCTGGTACTAAAAGGTAACCAAAAGTACTGTGAAAAAGGAAGCCTTTAACTGTTTTCAAAAAGTTATGATTGGGTTCAACCCAGTGGGGCAGATTCAGTACACTCCAAGCCTTAGATGTCACCTCTGAAAGTGAGCGACCCCCAACTCTGGTATTTTTTAATCTAGGAACAGCCATCAAATGACATGACTTGGAGCGGAGGCTGTGTAGGTAGGTGCCAAGAGAATAAAGAGGACATATATCCTTCCTGTGTAGAGGTGTAAATGGTTTTGTGGCTTGGGCTTGAATTGACTTTTTCTTTTAGCAATGGTTAGCCAATGAAACTGGTGCAAATGTTTAGAAATGGGAGATAGATCTTCTGTTCAGACTAATGTTTAAGCTGTCTGCTGCATTTTATACCATCTGAAATATCTGAGACAGATAATTCAGAAGGCCTACCAGCAGAGAATTACAATAATCAAGCCTAGATGTTATTAAAGCTTGTGTGAGGCTTTCCCTAGAAGATGAGAGCAGATTTGGGAGCGTTTTCCTGGACTCAACAATAATCCCAAGATTTCTAGCATGTTGGGTAGGGGTCGGAATTGGGCCAAGGATATCTGGCCACCATTTTGTGGTTCACATGGAGGGATTACCGAAGAAGAGGACCTCTGTTTTATTAGCATCCAGGACAAGGGCGATTTGTTTCATCCAGAGAAACACTTCCTTAATACAGACCATACATTTTTGCGATGAATCGCAGTTATCCATGCCTAACCTAAGAATAATTTAGGTATTGCCTCACAGGAATAAAATTTCAGTCCAAAAGAATCCATCAATACAGCAGGTGGTGCGACATATAGATGAAATAATATATGACTGAGAGCAGCTCTGTGTAGTACCCAAGTAGAGATAGACTTAGCGGGGGACCGAAAATTATCTACAGAGACTGCCTGGCTGCAACCTTTCAAGAAGCAGGCGAACTAGTTCCAGGTCATGTCCTAGAAATGAACACCATAGGAAAAGTGCTCTCATTTTTTAAACTGATCTTTAATTAAATACTCACTGTCCAGACACCCCTTTTGTCCATTTTTTCCAGCATGTTCTGAACCTGATGAGGAGTGTTTTGCAGTACTAACGATTGTTCCTGTTTGATCTCACTCAACCCCACCTTTCGAAAGTGTTGCTTCTGCAATCTAGGCAAGGTTTTCTTAATTTCAATGACTCTCAAATGATAGTCGTCTATGAGTAGTTAAAGCTTAGACTATGAGGTGGTTAAGGGTTTGGGCTCTGACACAATAACAGAAATCAACCCACTCCAGAATTATCAATGTCAACCTGGGGCACTAGAAAAATATATTAAAACAGCAAAAACCCGAAGTGCCTAGAAGTTAGGTCTGTTGAGATACAATTCCAATAATTATCCAATATTAATCTATGAGGTCTAAATATCACTCAGTGTAAGCACACGCACTAACTTCATAAGCACTTTGGAAGAGCACAGGTCTTCCTGACAAGCAGTCAATGAATGGGTACAGACTATCTGTACATGCCTGCCCAGTTCAAGGTGGTTTAGCAAGTTTGGTCCAAAAGTCCAGTCACAGTCCACCAAGAAGGGGCAGTTTGTGAGGGAACAGAGAATTTCAGGCTAACTGGTGCAGGTTAAGAGTTGCACAATATCTTGCAGCGAGTGGAGAGGTGTGGTGCAGCGGCCAGGGCAGCTGACTTCGGAGCACAGGGTTCACTGTTCAGCTCAGCTCAGCACCATGTGACTCTGGGCAATAGCTCACTTAATTTCCACTCCGGCCCCCAGCGCCTTGAGACCCGTAAGGGTGAGTAGCTGCGCTATATAAAAACTGACTTACATTTTTTGCAGCGTCTTGGAGCCTTCCTCGACTCTAGCTTGCCCACCATGGGACCTGAAGGTGTCAGTAACACCGAACTAGCTGGTCGCGTTTTTAAGGTGTCCTAAAGAACTGGAACCTTCATTGGCCTAAATATCGACCAAGCTACTCATGTTCAAAAGTTTTCATAGCAGATCCCAAGAGACTGTCTCGGTAGAGCTATGGCAACTGTGAAAATGACAAAGGCAAACATTTTGATAAATACCGGACACAGTCTCAAAAGAATTTCATTTGTGGGTTTCTACAGATTGGGACATCCTAGACTGTATTTTGGGGCACCAAGACCAACGAGCTTGAAGAGACGAAAGCAGTATGGAAGATTTTAATTTAAGGTCTGGTGTGTGGCCACTGGCTGAGGGCCTTCTCTGTATCAAAGGTCATTAAGGTCATTAAGTAGCCCAAGAGTCTTCAGACTACCTCACAGCTCACCAAAGGAGGTTCTAAGTGACACTCTTGCAGGACGAAGCCAGTGTACAGGGCGAGGGCTCCTTTGCTGCTAAAACAAAGCCTCTTTCGGCAGGACTGAGTGGTAAGCTTTTCAGATAGAGAGAGTCACTACTTCGGAAATGCCCTTGTGCACATTGGTTCCATTCTGCCTCGGGTCACTCGATCTGCTTTGCCAAGCCAGCTTGTCTCTCACGGTGTAGTGGTCATGATCTCTGGGGTAGAAAGTGCAAACGGTCCTACATTGGAGGGAGAGAGATAGAGAGAGAGAGAGACAGAGAGACAGACAGACAGACAGAGAGAGACAGAGAGAGAGAGAGATAGAAAAGAGAGAAATAGGTAAATCTGACTCAAAGTGGTACAGAAAAAGGCTGTAGCCCAAGTGTTAATCACACTGGCACAAGTCACCTATCGTCCGCCACAGAGATTACTCCTGGGGATGGAAGTAGGAGAACGTTCGGTACCTCTCCACCACACAGCACATGCTGTCTGATGGCTACTGACCGTCCATCATCTCTTTGTGTTTGCTTTGTTCGCCCTAAGTTGGCAGGGTATGCCCAGATGTGGGTCCCTTGCTCACCTTGCCACTGGATTCAAGCTAGTCTGGCTGATGAGGGCTGTTAGCCCGAAACCGGTCCCACGATGCTTGTTTCCGGTCCAGGGAAGACGTGGCTTGACAGTTCGGGCTGGACTGTTCCCATGAGGCACAGGGTCAAGACTGATTTTCATATAGCTGTGTCTGAACTGGGGTGGCAAAGTGAGCTAAAGAATGATGATGGATTCAACCCAGATCTGTGACTGGGGGTGAGTGTTTGAAAAGTTTCAGCACTCTGTCCATCATCTCTTTGTGTTTGCTTTGTTAGCCCTAAGTTGGCAGGGTATGCCCAGACGTGGGTCCCTTGCTCACTTTGCCACTGGATTCAAGCTAGTCTGGCTGATGAGGGCTGTTAGCCCGAAACCGGTCCCAGGATGGTTGTTTCCGGTCCAGGGAAGACGTGGCTTGGCAGTTCGGGCTGGACTGTTCCCATGAGGCACAGGGCCAAGACTGATTTGCATATAGCTGTGTCTGAACTGGGGTGGCAAAGTGAGCTAAAGAATGATGATGGATTCAACCCAGATCTGTGACTGGGGGTGAGTGTTTGAAAAGTTTCAGCACTCTGTCCATCATCTCTTTGTGTTGGCTACTGACAGCTGGCACCTGAATGCCCTTTGGGATTCAGGGACCACCATGCAAAAGTATTACTAAACAGGGGACCTTTGAGGCTGAAAAGTTACAGAATAGAGGAGCTGTGGAAGGGAGCTAAGAACGTTCGTCCATTTATTCTGAGACTGGGGAAATAATTAGCACTGATTCACACTAATCCTGTACCTGGCAGTGTGAGGAGAAATAGCTTGCAGAGCAGTACAGCAGTGCAAGACTACAGCCCTTTCGGAACATGTCTGCGCTGAAACCCTGAGCACCACTGTCCACTTGATCCCCACCAGCAAAACAAGAGAACGGCACAACCGTCACTTCTCGGTATAAAATCCATCACTCATTTTATAAATCTTTATAGATCCTCGTCTCCGGTGGCGAATCATATCCAACCACTCGCATCATACCAAGCGCTTTCAAGACAAAGTCTTTGCAGCAAATGCGCTCAGTACAATGTGAGAGGTGAAAATCTTCAAGTATTATGAAAAATACTAATAATTTTTATACAAAGAGACGGTGACCTCTTATAATGCTGCAACACTTTGCTTGAACAAAACATAATACTAATTTAAAGTACCATAAAACCTGGTGACAGCAAATAATGCTATGCTCTTAGCTACTTCTAGAGCACTCGGCCACCATTTTGGTTTCTTGGCACTAATGTATGCAATGCTCCTCAGATCTGATGCACCTGGATATTGCATTGATAATTAGGTTTGAACGTTATGGACACTTCTGGTCACCCAAGATAATATTGGTCCCTTAAGTGCACAAACTCAATCCAAGTCATGATCAGACCGACTATATAGCACCAAGCTGTGCCATATCAAATATATACCATTTTGGAGTCACTTCGTCACTGTACAAAAAAAGCTTGTTCAAGCTTGCTAAAAACTGTGTTGTGGCTGTGGGAGACAGCCTCTAGACTCCACAGGACATCTGGAGATCCTCGTGCCTCAGACCGCGCCACACAGCCTAGAAGAGCGTGGACTGAGTTGCGATACTCCGCACCCAGAGGAAACTTGAAAGGAGGAGGCTGTACAGTCCTGAAGGGACAGCCCAGCAGAGGATGTACTTCATGACAGGGTTTTGATCCTGTTACATTTTCGCTTCATGACAAGAAGTCATATCCGAGGCACTGTGTCTCTAGAAATTTGGTGAAGTGAGTAGTACACTAATCATCACAGTTATACCATTGACCTGCAGGGGATATGGTCATAAAATGCCCAGAAGCGAAGATTTTCCCAAGATTAAAGTTTGAGGTTATAAAAGATCTCAATTCCCATTTACATTTTCGTCTGTGAAGCTTCAGATCAGTGTTCCCCCACATTAAGAACTCCCCTCCCCTAAAAATAGACTACATTAACATATCCACCACTCAAATTACTTTCATATTTTCACTATACTAATTCACCACTAATCCTTAATGGGTTCCGGAGTAGAGTGCTACTCGCCGAAAAAGCGCTTCGACGCCTCGTCAGGGGTAGTAAGCGTTATATAAATGCAATTACAATAATATACAATACAATGCAATATATTGAGATGGCCACCACTAGAGCAGATTGAGCTCCAGGAAAAGAAGTGAGAAGGCAACTTTTATAACGTTAGCCAACCTTCTGCTTAGTGCTGTCCAGACTCATTTGAGACAATGGGTGCCTTTGGGCCAATTCCCGCTGAAAAGACTAACTTTTTGCCATTCTTTTTTAACTATATTACCATCAACATTGCCGTTTTTGATTTGTTATGCTTAGATTTCTATGTTAATTGTTGTACCCGGTCAGCATCCCTTGGAGACTATTCGGGTCCATTTTCCTCCATGAGGTGTTTTCAAGTCCTACTTCTTCTAAATCTCTTTGCGAGTTGTTTTCAATACTTCATGTTTCAATTTGATAGTGATTGTGCCAGGTGCCATCAGTTCCAGCACCTCTGCTATAGTTAAGTCTTTGAGTTAAGCCGTCACCTCCATTCATAAACCTTTTGGTTTATGCTTTGCCTGAGATTAGTTAAGCTGCATTAAAGTTCTAACTATTGCTCCACTTCTGCCCTGCCACTCGGTTCTTACGTCTCAGTAATTCAGTACCAGCCATCTTGATTTGTATACCCTCTGGGGGAATAGAAGCTGCTTTTGTTTACAGAAAGAAAAAACACAATACTCTGATTTACTGCTGGTAAAATTAGATCTGTAGACGCATACAATACACAAGGGGATCTTCAGCTCAAGAGCACAATTCCCTAGGTAGGTTAGTAGCTCTATGAGGCAAGTTAAAGGCATTCTTGAGCACCGACTGGCTGGAAACAGGTTGGCAGCTGATGCTGCTCACTTACCCGAGGTTTATGGAAGGAATAGCAATGGGTAGGGCCATTTCCCTCACACCAGAGTGGTTTCGCTCTTGAAGTGGCACCCTACACTAAAACAAAGGAGCTGGGCTGACTACTTTGCCCACTAGTTTTGGTGGCGGTCAAGTGAGTTGGTACCTGCAGGGCGGAATGTGCAAGATGTACATTGCCAGGCCAGCGTAAAGACCACCACCTGGTGCAGCATACATGTGAGGGGTTCAGTGGACCCCAGTACACCCCAATTCAGTTACATACAGTCAAGCCTGCACACATGACAGGCACATCTCACATATGTCCCGACAGGATGAAGGCCAAGGATTGCAATTATGGGAACAGAACAGACTCTTTTCCAGGGCTGAGAAGAAAGACAGGCCCCCAGAGGGCACATGTAAAAAGGCCTGCCACCACTATCACTCAGCCAAAAGCCTGAATTTACTGAGCTCCCTCTCTGCGCTTTCTCAAAATCAGACCGAATGTTGACCAAAGCAGTAGAAAAGAACGTCTTGTAAGCTTATATGATTGTCTTCCTCAATGTGGGTTTAAAACACATATGCCTGGCCAGAATCGTAAAAGGGCAGGGTTGTATACCTTATCCCAAGCCCCGCAGGGGACTTTTGTCCAAACACGTTTAAAATGATTCATTCACTCCTCCTTGCAGAGGTGGAACTTGGTGTTAATGACCCTGTATATCTGAAATTAATTAGTGGGAATTGCCAGAAAAGGCATCGTCCAGAGCAAAAAATATGTAATGTACCTCAAAAAGTATAAATATTAATGATAAGTTGCCACCAACCAATGAAACAAGTAATTTATCTGTAGAAATTACTCTTTCCAGCAAATGCATTGAACACAAGAGTTATCTTACCACTAATATATAGTGGAACTTGCTGGGTACACAAAGATCTCTGCAGCAGGTGCCTTAGCCCACTCAAATATTTTAAAACTCATTCTACTTATGACCAATTAAGTAAGCCACAAAAGGTTTACTATCACATTTGTCCCTGTTGCCAATTTTATAGGGTGCAGGGTATTTAGAAAATAAATGTATAAGGTGAATGTCAATATCTGTCCCCTTTCCACTCCCACCCCACTACCCCCACACGCACCCCCCCCCCCACACCCACCTCCCAGTGTATGGGCTTCCGGAGTAAATTGTTTCCATATCCAGCACTAACTGCAGCCCTACAAGTTGAAAAAGGAGTTGGTGGAAGTTAGATCTAGGGGCTAACAGTTACACACCCCTTTATCTTCCTATATGCTATGACTTCTGGGAGTGCACAGGTGCCAACGTTCGAGGAGACATGGACAGGATGCTGAAGTGGATGTCTTGCGCTTTCCTGGTGTAGGGTGGCCGTGTCTAGGTTGCGACCAACCCAAGGTTGTCTAGATGGTTTCTCTAATGAGGTCCCTAATTACTAGGTTTGAAGAGTTCTTGGGCTCACGTTTGGGAAGAAGTTGAAGGACACAGGGTGTACTTCCCTAGCGTGTTTCACTCTAAGACAAAAGTGTGCTGCCTGTATAGTCTTCCAGGGACAGTGTGAAAGCACTGGTTCTATGGCAGGGTATAAGAGTGAACATTCTGAAGGATGGTGTTGGAGCTCTGGGTCTGTGGGCGGAGTAAAAGGCCTCCTTTGGCCAATGGAAAGCAGCACGTGAGTGCCATGCGAATGTAGCGGAGAAAGTGGCAACTGGGAGGGGAGCAGTGTGGCTGTAGTGCTGACAGGAGCACTAGGGATATTTTTCTTAAGTGTGTCCTAGGCATTATCCTTCAAAAGACTACTGGGGCACAGCAGGGCAAAACAAAGGCACGTAGGGGCTTTGAGTCAATTATCTGAGAGACCCTTCCTTATACTGGTCTGTGCTGGGCTTACAGGATCATTGCGGGCCAGGGGAGGGTGAGTGAGGGCTTCTATGGGAGGCAGTGCGAAAGGAATAGCATCAGTGCCAATGGAAAGGAGCACAGAAGAGTATGTCAAAGAATGAATGAATGTCCTGTGTCCTGTCAGGGGACAGATAGTAGGAAGAAGACCTGCACATGAGTATAAGGCTGCAAATTCCTGGCACACATAACACGAAAAATTCCTTATTTTCTGCCCTGCAAAAAAAATAAAGAACTCCCCTGGCCTACCCACTGCACCCTGCGTAATTATCAACTGGAGGCTCCCACCAACTGGCCTCCAGGCGCTACTACAGGCTCTATTTTTGGGATCTTGCTGCTACCAAGTAAGCTCCAAGTTATTCAATGACTATCTGCGGGTCTGGCCGTGCCAATCAGATGATACGAAAGGAGCCCCTACTGGGCACTCACTCACCTGCCAACAAAAAGGCCCCAACAGAAGCTTCCAAGTGCTCCAGAAGAGACCCTAATAAATAACGTCAGCTACCAAATAAGCTCAAACTTTGGCTGCCAGGGGCTATCAAAGGGCCCTTAACCGTGGGCTTGTGGTACCACATTTGGTCAAATGTGGTAGCAGGTGCTATGAAAGGGCCCGTAACCGCGACACTGAGGTGCTACCAAGCCAGCAAGCTTTTACAGAGAAACGGGAAAATGGTGAAAGGGGCTGTCACCCGTAACTAGGGAAACAGACAGGAAGACTTAAAACCAACAGTTCTTGGCCAGAAAATAAATTTGAATTTTAGACTTTCACTGTTGCGTTAGTTTAACGTATATTGTCGTGACTGTCGTGAAATTTAAACTACTTCTCCAGTCTAGATAACCAAATAACAAACTAGACAAAAGATTTTCAGGTGAAACATTTACCCAGAGTTGGCGCTTACTTCCTTGCGGCTCAAAAAATAATTCTAATAGCTACCGGAAATAGCTTCCTCCCTCCACCACGCACGCTCCAGACCTCCTTACCTGTCAGGGTAATGACGTGGCCTCTTCTTAAGCCCCGGATGAACGCATTGCTCCGAGGCGAACAGTGGAGTGTGGGGAGGCCTGCAGCGGAGTGAGTTGCACCCTGCCTTCTCTGCTACACCCCTCCTCCTCCTCCTCCTCCACTCACGCGCTGGCGAGCACAGTTCTGGGGTAAGCTTCTGTGTGTTCAGATTTGTTGAGGAGTTATTTCCGAGCAGGTCAGGGTGGCTCACGGGGAACGGCGGTCAGCTATGGCCTCTGAAAAGCTGCTTAGAAAAAGTTCACGTTGACGGGTCCCAGTGGTATTAACGAGCCCCTGGAGAAAGGAGCCGGCACTGACACTGTACAGGGCGTGGAAGGGCTGCCTTCAGGGCTCTTCCCTAGTATGTCCAGGTGTCGGGCGAAAGAAACTCCAGAGCCGACGGGGGCGAGGGTACAGAGGTTACTGCTGAAAGGTCAGGAAAGGATGGTCCAGGCAAGGGATCCAGACGGACCTGGAATCCCTGGGGTAAACGATGACACAGAGGTGTGGTCAGAAGAAGTCCCTTCTGAGAGGTTTTGGCGGAGTGGCCCGTCTCTGGTTGTGGCAGGTTAGGGTGCTCACGGTCCGAGCAGGCGGATGGCTGGGATATGGCACGCACCCTGGCAAAGATTCACACAGCGCGCCCGCTGGGATCCAGGGATGCTGTAACTCCACACCGAGGCATGCAGAAGCAGGACGGCAGCAGTAACCATAGCAACCAGTGAGGACCCGCAGCCATGGCAACGCGGCCGAATGCGTGAGCGGATCCCAATCAGGTCAACCCGTCAGCATTCTTAAGTGGTATATAGAGCATCTTGAGATGGTACTGGGCATTCTTGTCCCTTTCCGGGCGCAGAGCACCGGGTACAGACTCTGAAGTGGGGGGTTCAACACTCAACATCGCTGGGGTCGCTCTGGGTCAAAGTTGTTTCCAACATTCCATTACACTAATGCCACTCGGTATCCACCACTACATGTTCCAACGCCCCCCATAACTCAGGGCCAATGTAAGGGTGCCATAATCCAACAACTCGAGCACATCTTCATCTCAGCCACACACCACTCCTACTCTACCCACCTGAGCATGGCCGAGCTAGGGCCCTGTAATACCACCTTGCTCTCAGAGGAGACTGGAATCACCCCCGCCCTCCTCTTCCTCAAGCTGGCAGCAGCTCTTCTTCCCTACGTGGCCTTGCTCTCTCTTTTTTCCAGGTCTGGGAACCACCCGTACCCAAAATACCCCACCAGCCCGCCTCTTTCTGTCAGGGATGGTGCTGGGCCTTCTCTCCAGCACCTGGTGTGGATGTATCCAGATTAAATTTTAATGTCTTTTCTCCTCACTTTCCCAGGCCCACGGAAACAACAGCTTCCAAAGATTAGCCAAGGCTAGCTTCCTTGAACTGCACGTGGTGCCGTGGGTGAGCAATCAAGGCTTACTCAGCAGAGGGCGTAGAGGCTGACTGACCTCAGATACCACATAAGTCGAACTAAGTGACTGCACAGCAGAAGGATCATTCTTCAGCCTTAGCTAGACCCTGGAAGTTTGACCTTTGACATGTCCGGGATACACCAGCCCACTCTAGACTAGGATCCTCTCCAAAATCTATGAAACTCTCGGGGAAAGCCTCACCCCATTTAGCAGCGCCTTTCCCCTCTATGTCTGAGACATCCCGCCGAGGCCTGGAGTCTCGGAGACTCCTCCAACCTCCAAGGAAGCCTGGCACTTCTGGAGAACTTCCTAACTGGAGGGCGCATTTAATGTGCATTGAAGACGCCAGGGTTGAACCAAAATCTCGCGCTGCTTTACACATATTCATATTCAATAAGAAGAAAACAAGTTACTTACCTGTAACTTTGGTTCTCCAGTATTGGAAGCTTTCATAGATTCCCATGCCTGAATCATTCCCCGTCGTCGAGATGGGAGTCCCCGGTATACATAAAATAGCAATAGAAACCATTCCAAAAGAAAAAACTAGGCCTAGGCCCATTCTAGTTTTGTAACATATCCACCTCTTTTTGTAAAAGAGACCAAATAAAACGAACAGCCAATCAGATTAGCCTCACCCTCTAGAACCTTGCTGAGAGAACCTCAGACCCTCAGATTTTCGTAAACGTTGTGTAACAATACAACCAAAGACACTGAAGGCTGAGCTTTCCCAGGGGAGGAGGGTGGTCGCATGGGAATCTATGAAAGCTTCCAATACTGGAGAACCAAAGTTACAGGTAAGTAACTTGTTTTCTTACTCCAGTATTGGAACTTTCATAGATTCCCATGCCTGAATCAGAGTAGCTAGCAGTTATAAGCACATTTTGCTCCCTTACTGTTCTCTCTCATATATTTTTTTTTTTTTAAACATTAAAACAAGCCAGAGGAAAGTCATAACATTGCAGTACCTTTAAGAACAAGCACTACTTCAATACATAAACATACTGTCAAAATGTGCAAATAATACGAAACAATGGTAGGAGGGAAGAAAGGGAAAGCTCACCGCTCACTGAAAGAGGTTCCTCAGGACTGCCTGGCCCACAGCCGTGTCATTCTGCGTTGAAGCATCCAGGCAGTAATGTCTTGTAAACGTATGAGTGCTGCTCCAAGTCGCAGCCCTGCAGATATCTCTGATCTGGACTCCGGCGAAGAGGGCCGTTGAAGTAGCCATGGCCCTTGTAGAATGTGCTCGGACTCGACCCTCCGGGGGCTTGCCCGCTGCTGTGTGGCAATATCGGATAGCGCTAGCAACCCAACGAGCAATCCCCTGTTTGGAAAGGGGAAAGCCTTTACGGGGACCGCTAAAAGAGACAAATAGTTGAGAGGATTTCCTGAAGTCCTTAGTACGGACAAGGTAGAACTTTAAGCACCTCTGAAGGTCCAGCGAGTGAAGAGCTCTTTCAGCCGGAGTAGAAGGCTGAGGAAAGAAGGCCTTGAGTATCACTGGCTCGTTTAAATGAAAGTCTGAAGGCACCTTTGGTATGAATTTTGGGTTAGTCCTGAGTATCTTGACGCTAGAACCCATGATGATGGCGGGAGTACTCTCCTCTTTTTGAATTTACATATATACTCATCTGGACCAGATTACATGTCCGATCGAGATATTGTTTAACAAAATACGTCAGAATGCTGAAGGATACGTACTATTTATATGCTCTTTAGCCCTGAGAAGTCATCGGGTGAATCTCCCCGAGACGAAACACGTGTTGGCTATTGGCTACATTTGGTGATGTTATCTACACCAATTTATCTACTGCGAATCTGTGTATCATTTAACGACGTTTATGACAAGGATAAAGAAAATAAGAAAATAAAATGAAGAAAAATTATTTGAGAATATTTTGAATTTGGACATCTTATTGGACTGATGATTTGTTATGGTTCAATTTTGAATGTTAATTTGCTCTTTGCTCGGGAGCAATATTTTGTTTACTAGTCCTGAGTATCACTGTGCCTTTTTTGAATTGAAGGAAAGGATCATGAATTGTTAGGGCCTGTAACTCACTCATTCTCCTTGCAGAAGTGAGAGCCAGCAGAAGCGCCACCTTCCAGGAGAGGAATTTTAAGTCCGCCCGGTGAATCGGCTCAAAGGGGTACTTCATGAGCTGGGTGAGAACCAAGTTCAAGTGCCAGAGAGGAGGCGGAGGCCTCACTGGAGGGAAGGCTCTGAAGAGGCCTTTGAGAAACTGCTTGACTATCCTTGCCGACCAGAGGGAAGGCCCAGAGGAAGTGCGTCTATAGCGAAAGATGGCGGCCAGATGGACTTTGATGGAGGAGTGAGCCAGCCCCGCTTTCGCCAATGATAGGAGGTAAGGTAGAACCTGGTGAGGTTGAGATAAGAAGGGGTCTACCTTTTCCTGATGGCACCAAATACAGAAGCGCTTCCATTTAAATCGGTACGTCTTGTTTGTACTTGGGGCTCTGGCCTGAGAAAGCACCTCCGTAACCTCCTTCGAGAGTGTTAACCCAAGAAATTCTCGGAGCTCAGGAGCCATGCCGATAGTTGCAGCGATAGAGGATTCGGATGCCAGACCTGGCCCTGAGACATTGAAAGCAGTGCTGGAATTGGCTGCAGCGGCAGAGGAAGGCCAGGGAGAGAGGGTGAAGCTCTGTGAACCAAAACTGTCGAGGCCAAGCTGGAGCTATCAAGATCATCCTGCAAGGTTCCACCTTGAGTTTCCGGAGAAGCCTGGGTATCAACGGAATGGGGGGAAAAGCGTAGACAAATGCGCCTGACCAGGCTATCGAAAGCGCATTCCCCAGCGATCCCCGATGGTGTAGCTTGCTGGCATAAAATTGGCATTTCGTGTTCTCTGGGGTGGCAAAGAGGTCTATGGAAGGTCTGCGCCCCACCGGCGAAACACTTCCTCCAGAGTAGACTGGTCCAGTTCCCATTCGTGGCTTTCCGATCTCAGCCTGCTCAGCGTGTCTGCTGACTCGTTGAGAATCCCTGGGAGATGTTCCGCCTTGAGTGAAATCCCCTGCTGGATAGCCCATTCCCAAATTCTCTGGGCTTCCTGAGACAAAGAGCGAGACCTGGTGCCCCCTTCCTTGTTTATGTAATGCATGGCCGTGGTGTTGTCCGTGTGGACGAGAACCGCCGACTGTTGTAGTCGTGGAAGAAAAGCCTGCAATGCTAGACGAATCGCCCTGAGCTCCAGAAGGTTGATATGGAGCTGACGATGGTGGGGTAACCAACCCCCGCTTACATGTAAGTCCTGTAACACTGCGCCCCAGCCTTCCAGCGAGGCGTCCGTCGTTACTACCTGAGGAGCTGGGATGACTTCGAAGGATAGACCTTGAGACACATTCTTTTCCCTTGTCCACCATAAGGCGGCGTTCCTCATAGACTGGGTGACCACCACCTTGTCGTCGAAGGAACCTTCTATTTGTCGCCATTGCAAGTCCAACTCCTCCAGGAGGGGACGCATCCGCAACCTGCAGTGAGGTATCAAGGGAATGCAGGAGGAAATTGTCCCTAGCAGGGACTTGTAAAGGCGAACTGAAAGACACTCTTTTCTTCGCAACAGATGAGCCATGGACATCAGCTTTTCCTGCCTCTCGGGAGTTGGAGAAGCCTTGTTGAGAGACGTGTCCAGGATGGCCCCCAGGAATCGAACTATCCTGGACGGGCTGAGAGATGATTTTTCCATGTTGAGAGTTAACCCTAGGCTGTCGAAAAGGCGTGTACACGCACCGACTGTCTCCTCCGCCTGCAGCTTGGTCGGAGCTTTCAGCAGCCAGTCGTCCAGGTAGGGGAAGACTTGAAAGTGTTGCCTCCTGAGACATGCTGCTACTGGCGCTAGCACCTTGGTGAAGATCCGCGGAGCAGATCAAAGACCAAAAGGTAGAACTTTGAACTGGAAATGGCTCTTGAATACTGTGAACCGCAGAAACCTCCTGTGGGCTGGATGGATGGTTACATGAAAGTACGCGTCCTCGAGATCGAGAGTGGCCATAAAGTCCCCTGAGTTGAGAAGACGTAGAATATCTTGGAGAGACACCATCCGAAATGATTGTCTTATAAGATAGGTGTTGAGCTCCCTGAGATCTAGAATAGGGCGCCACTTGTCCAGTGTCTTCCTGACCAGAAAAAACCTGGAGTAGAACCCCTCTCCCCGCTGAGAGAGAGGAACCGGTTCCACTGCTCCTTTGAGGAGCATTTCCTGTACTTCCAATCGAAGAAGGCGCAGATGTTTTGAGGCCGTGGCGGCAGGGGGCTTGGATGGTGGAAGATGGACAAATTCTAAAGTATGGCCACACTGAATGATGTTTAGCACCCAACGGTCTGATGTTATCCGTTGCCAGTTGTGGAGGTATCCTGATACCCTGCCTCCCACTGATGTCGTAGAGGGGGAGGGTACAGTAAGAAGAGCCAGCACGCCGCTATTGTCGCTTAGAAGAATCCCGTCCTTGGTGACCTTGCTTCCCTCTGTTGTTGGATCTGGAGAAAGAAGAGGACTGGCCTTGCCTCTGATTGTAGGACGGACGATACGACTGGGATGTTGACCCATAGGAGGAATACCGTTGCTGCTGGTATGCACCTCTATAGGATGGAGTACCTCTTCCTCTGGCTCCACGGAAAGGGACCTTCCGGTATTGTAGAGTCCCTAAAGATCTCGCTGTTTCCGTATCTTTTTTAATATCTTGGAGCGCATCGTCAATATGCTTACCGAAGAGCGCCTCACCATCAAAGGGAAGGTCAAGGATTTTATTTTGGACCTCCGGACGGAACCATGTCGCTCTCAACCAGCCCTGGCGACGAAGGACCGCTGCGCCCGCCAGCGAGCGGAATGCAGTTGTTGCAATGTCCATTGCACAGTCAATTATTTCTGCTGATGTTACTTCCCCCTCTTGCAGGATCTTCTTCGCTTCCACCTTGGAATCCTCTGGCAACTGGTCGAGATATGGGGACAGATCGCACCACATTTGGCGATCATACCTGCCCAATATTGCCAAGGCATTAGCTGCCCGAACCAAGAGGCTCGCCATTGAAGAGAATCTTTTCCCTGCATTATCGAGGCGTCTGCCCTCCTTATCAGGTGGCGTAGTGAGAGGGGCCGAAGGGTTGCGCGACTTCCTTTGGGCAGCCTGAGATATTACCGAATCCGGCTTAGGCTGACTAACCAAGGAGGCTGGACTGTCCTCCGGGGCCTTATACTTCTTTTCCAGGCGACGTAAGACTGGCATCACCGTGGCAGGATTCTTCATCACCTTTATTCCTTCATCCCAGACATGGCCCACAATGGGAATGGAACGCACAGTCTTTTTATACGGTTCCTTGAAGTCATAATGGAAACATTCCGACTGAACCGTGGGCATGGGAAGATCAAATCGTTTTGCGGCCCTTTCCATTAATTTATGAAAACCCCCAATGTCCACAGGGGGGGAATCGAGAGGAGCTGGGGATGGAGAAGCCGGGCAGGGATAACATAATCATCCCACTCTGTGTCCTGGTGAAGCGGAGGGACTTTGCCCTGATCCTCATCCGAGGTGTCATCCTGTGCGGTTGGCCCAATCGGAGGTACATCCGAAATCAGCAAGTGATGCTGAGGCGTTGGTCGCGACGGTGGCAGTGGAGGAGTAATAGACCGAGCAGGAAGAGCAGCTGCAATCGGCCCCACAGCTGGAGGAGGTGGTTGTGTAGAAAATCTCCTCCTATAGTCGACCAGCATACCTTGGAGATCCGCTAAAAGAGAGGAAGGCACCGAGACCATCTCCTGGCGGTAGTCCTCTTGATAGCCTATGGATTGGTCATATGTATGCTCTTGGAGATATTCTCCCTCCGAGTCAGTATCCTGGCATTTAACTCGTAGCTGCGAGGGGCTATGAGCGTAGTCAAAAGGCCCATCGTCATTAGACTCTTCTTCTTCAAGCAAAAGAGCCGGAGGCAGAGGAGTGACTCTTCTGGGGGAAGTCATGTCCGGTGTGATTTGACGTTTTCTCAGGGAAATCGTGATCTTTTCCGTCGTTGACGATGTCGTCAATGGAACCGTCGACGGAACCGTCGACGGCGAGACCATCGTCGACGAGGCCGTAGACGGAAGCAGCGACGACGAAGAGCAGATCGTCGACGAAGAGATAGGCGCCGTCGGCGCTGTCGTCGACGAGACCGTTGACATCCCGGCCGTCGACGTCGTGGTGGTGGTGGTCGTCGACACAGTCGTCGTCGACGCTACTCTCGTCGACACCTTCATCGACGTCGACGTTGTCGAAACCGTCGACGGCGAAGCTGAAATCACCCGCGTCGACACAGAAGGAGCCGTCGACGAGCCCGTCGACGGAGGCATAGACTTAAGCTGTACCTTGGATGATTTCGCAGACGGGTGTTTGATCGCCGTCGTCGAAGAGTGGGCGTCCTTTTCAGATTTACCCTTAGAAGTCAGAGAAGAAGGCTTCTTGAAGGGTTTCACAGCCACTGACGCTACTGCTGTTGCTGCTGCTGCTGCTGATTGTCCTTCCCTCTCCTTTACACCGTAGTGAGGAGATTCGCCAGGACTCCGGCCCTCAGACCCCTGAGAGGTCTTTTTTGAGAGCTTAGCAGGACGCTCTTTAGAAGGCGAAGGGGAAGCCCTACCCCTTTTAACAGACCTTCTTGAAGAAGTGGCAGATAACGACTCCTCGCTGTCACTAGAGAGTGGATCTTTCCTTGACTTCAGTTTCTGGAGCCAGGTCAAGAGACGACCCTCACGGTCTCGTAGCGTCTTTGTTGAGAAGGTGCGACAAATCTTGCAGTCCGCTGCTTTGTGGTCTGGATACAGGCAGTAAATGCAGTCTTTATGCCTGTCCTCCACATACAACCTCTTCTTGGCACAGGTGGCACAAGCCTTGAAGAGAGCTTTCTTTTTCCTTGTCTGACATCCTAGGAGAGAATGCCAGCAAAACCAGAAGAAAAAACTGTTGAAATGAGTATAACTGAGCAGAGCTCAATTGGAGACTCCCTTGCACAACGTGCGGTAGAAAATCTGAGGGTCTGAGGTTCTCTCAGCAAGGTTCTAGAGGGTGAGGCTAATTTGATTGGCTGTTCGTTTTATTTGGTCTCTTTTACAAAAAGAGGTGGATATGTTACAAAACTAGAATGGGCCTAGCCCTAGTTTCTTCTTTTGTAATGGTTTCTATTGCTATTTTATGTATACTGGGGACTCCCATCTCGACGACAGGGAATGATTCAGGCATGGGAATCTATGAAAGTTCCAATACTGGAGTAACTCCAGCAATCCTCCTCCTGGTACACATGCTCTCCCGTCTGGCTATGATAACACATTTCTGAGTCATCCTGGCACTCCTGCCCGTCACCCCAAATAAGATCTATGAAAATCTGACTCTTATTCTCAAACTTAGGGCTCTGTAGATTCCAACTCCCACCTACTTCTCCTCAAAGGGCCCCCTGAGGCCCAGGACCTCACTTCCACACAAAGGTGGGTGAGCCACTAAAGGTTCGAGCCAGGCTCGAGCCTGAAGCCTTGCTCAGCTCGAGGTCGCAATGGAACCTCGAGCCAATTACGAGCCAAGCTTTCACATGGCTTCTGCTTGCCACCCTCTCTCTACCCTTAAGCTCAAAGAGGTAAAAACAAAGCATTAACATTTTAGGCAAAAATGTGAGACAAATAGATACCCATTTAGTGGCGGATTAGTATAAAGTGAAACCAAAAACCTGGATTAATCGTAGCTTCCCTGCGTACCCAAATTGTGTGATCTTAGGCAAATATTTTACTGATCCACCTTTTTCTTCGCTGTCACATACGAAAGCACTTTCAAATACATGATTTCAGAATATCAGCTGTACAAAAACCTATTGTGTATGAGTTAAAATACTATAATGTTGCTCTACCTATAAGAATCTGGGCCACACTCAGGGTTTACATAACAACTGTGTTGCCTCAATTCAAAAATGACACTGTAGCCTGGACGGGGAGGGGAGGGGGAAGAAATGGTTCTAAGTTCATGTTTACAAACTATCACTTTTGATAAGTAATTCTCAGTGCAGTGCTACAATGTGATGTATTAATGTCAAAGTTTCCACGTGTTAAAGAAATGCACTTTTTAAAATTTTGATGAGGCTTTATCATATTTACTGATGGTTATTGTATGAGTTACACGATTAACGTTTTCAGGACTTGGCTCATGCACAGGCTCTAAAAGCCAAGCCAGACACTTGGCTCGGTTCTGGCTCTGCTCCCCCTCTTAATAGTGGTGGGTGAGCTTGCAAATCACAGGGAGAGCCGAGCCAAGGGTCTTGCTCAGATCTTAGAGCCCGTTCATGAGCCGAGCCCTGGAAATGTTTCCTATGTAAATCATTTAACAAACACCACGGAAAATATGACACTTATTCAAAATTCAAAAAAGTGTTTTCACACTTGGAAGCTTTGACATTAATATGTCACATTATAGCACTGCACTGAGAAATCCTTATTAAAAGTGATAGTTTTTGAGTACGAACCGTTAGTGAACTAAGAGGAAAGATGGTTGTCATGTAAACCCTGTACATGGCTACATGGCCCAGATTGTTATAGAGCAACATTACAGTATATTAAATCAACCACAAACACAATAGGTTTTGTATAAGTAGTATTATGAACACACATATTTGATAGTGCTTTATTAAGTGTTAATGAAGAAAAAGAAGCTTTGTCGAAATAAAATATTTGCCTAAGATCACACAATTTAAGCGGTAAGATGAGATTTATCCAGATTTTCTGGTTTCACTTTGCAAAAATCAACCACTTAACCCCTTCCGTGCGCGCGGAATTTCCACGCTGTGCGGGCGTTTCCATTAGTGGGCGGGGATTCGGACGGCCGGGGGCCGTCCTGCGCACACGCCCACCGTGACGCGTGACGGCTCCCGGCCGTCACGAGCATGGAAGAGGTTAATGGGTATCTGATTGTATTTACATTTCATGTACACACTTTGTTTTTACTTTCTGTATTTTTTGTAGTTTTTATATAGTACAAACTCAACCCAAAGGTATTGAAGTGCTTTACGAAAGCACCTGTTATACACCACTCCAGATCACATTAATTTTTTAAAGGCACGGGAGATTGTGAAAAATTGTGAAAGTGATATATATATATATATATATATATATATATAGTGCATGTTCGAACTAGGACCCAAATGCTACAGTTCCCAGGGCCACATAATGTCTAACCAGCCCTCTCCCTAGCTCTTCAATCGCATTGCGAAGGAGCCGCACAGTCCACCTCGTCCCCTGCAGTCCCCTCCGCTCTTTCCTTCCACTTCTCACCCTGAGAATCTATAAATCCATCTTGCTATCATAGACCAAATCACTCCCACAGTCTAAGGCACTGGTCTCCAAACTTTTTTATACTGTGCTTCCCATCAAACGTGAAATAATTTAATCAGGCCCCCAAAGATGACAAACATATTATCTCACATTTATTACATAAAATGTAAAATAATGCAAGCATGCTGAAGATTTAAAAAATGTAATGGGGACTTGAGGGCACGCCCTCTAATATCACATTCTGGTTAGAGGTGGGGTGGCAGGCAGAAGCCACTTTCAGGCTCGGCTCCTTATTGGCTTGAGGTTCCAATAGGACCTCGAGCTGAGCCATAGCCAGGCTTCAGGCTCGAACTTTCAGTGTCTCGCCCACCTCTATCTCTTTAATTTGTTGGTTCGCCAACCTCTACTTCCAGATCCTGTGCTCTCACCTTTGACGGGTTTGAAGCGAGGCCCATATCCGCCCCTTACCCGCCAAGTGCCCTACCTAGGACCGCTCTGATCCCCTCTCTCCAGCTCGTTCCCAGGATGCCCAAATAATCAATCAATCAAACAGTACTTATAAAGTGCGGCCAATCACCAGTGAGGGTATCCAGGCGCTGAGAACCTGCTGCTATTGCCACAACCTAAAGTTGGCAGAAAATTCCATGTCATAAAGGACATAGGGCCATATGTATCAAGCCAAATTGCATTCGCAAACGCCGAAATTCGCAGAATTTCGGCGTTTGCGAATGCAATTTTGCTTAGAGGTATGTATGAAGTCAAAACTGCCTCGCAAAATAAGGAATCGCAAAATTTGCGATTCCCTATTTTGCGATTGCATTTAAGGAATCGCAAATTGCGATTCCTTAAATGCAATTTAAGAAGCACCAAAAAGTGCAATTTGGCCTTAAGGAATCGCAAATTACCACCAACTTCAGGTTGGTGGTAATTTACATTCCTTTGAAAAATGCACTTTTTGCATTTTTCAGTAATGATGTGGCGCACATACATGCCCTTAGGGCATGTATGTGCGCCACATCTGCACCCATGCTCATTTCAGGGGTGCAACAGGGTGTCCTTTAGACACCCTGGCACCCTTGAAATTGCATTCTCAATTTGCGATTCTCTAATTGGGAATCGCAAATTGCGAATGTCTTCCCATTCATTCCTATGGGCCTCTAGGCCCATAGGAATGAATGGGGAGGTATTCCTTAATTGCGAATCGCAATTTGCGATTCGCAAATAAGGAATATGTAGGATTCGCAAAATTTATTGCAAATCCTACATACATCTCGTTTTGCGATTCTCAAATAGCGATTCTCTAAAATTCGCTATTTGAGAATCGCAAAACCAAACTTTCATACATATGGCCCATAGTGTTCCCGTTCTTGATTTTATTATAACCACACAAAGCATTCTGAGAGATGAAGTTTGAGTTCACCTCAGATTAACTAAGTAGACTAACTAATCTGAAAACAATGATCGGTGAAAGCAAAGTCCCTGACTGGAGCACTGTGGCTTCTGTGACACGGAGTCATCTAGAAACCGTGCCCTGACCCATCACACACAGGTCCTCGGCGGCCACCTGCTTCTTTCCTCCCGAGGGCACAGTATGAACCTGACGGGCTTCCTTCATCCCTACACATGGGCCTTCAGGTTTAGTGGAAGGCTCTCAGGACTCCCCCTTACTCGAGGCGTCAGAGCACGCGTCTCACACCTCTCGCGTCGGCCCGGCCCGTAATCCTAACTCCTCACTACCCACCCACTGCTTTCCCTTCGCCGAAGAGACCCACGGCCACGGGGTGTCTGGTACCTGCCTAATCCCGCCTCACTGTGGAACTCCTGGATTCTGAATTCAAAGCCCTCGGTCACCATGGAAACAGACACGGAGCGCTGCAGTCACCGCGGGGAGTCCGAGCCGGGCAGACAGGGAGGTGCTACCAGCCCTTTACTTACCTCCGCTCCGAGGCTGGTAACGGGCCCCACAGTGATTGGGCGAGACATCCCAGCACGAACCTACGTAGTGGCCCTTTACCAAAGAATAGACAGGAGGCAGTAGCTTAATGTAAACAGATCTATTCGTCCACACCCACACTAAGCATCACACATTACGAGCGGGGTTACTAGATCACCGCAGGTCATTGGTAACATCAGACTTCACTTCAGTTTTCTCTTTTAACCACTGGGACCCATAGCATTAGCCCACCCACTCCAATAATGCACGTGGACAACAACTGAAAATACTCATTGTAGGTATTGTAATTGTATTTATGTAGCGCTTACTATCCCTGACGAGGCATCGAAGCGCTTTTCAGTGAGTAGCACACTATAAAACCCAAAATGATATCCTGATTAATCCTACAGCTTAACTTCCCTTAGTAACACGTGCACCGAAGGCAATATGGCAGTTTTTAGAGAGGCTATCGAAGGCTACTGTAAAAATAATGCGTTGATCCCACATGGATCATAAGCCCAGGACCAACCAAAACCAAGAAGCTGACCCTAAACTAAACTTGGAAACTTCAAACTGGACAGAGACCTTCCAATAACCAGAGGCTCCAATTTAATGGTGATGCAAAATGGTTTTCCATATGGAATTCCCTACAAATAAAGCACAGAGGGCAACAAATAGGATAGTAACCTGGTAAAACTGCTGAATTAAATAACTGAAGCATGAATTAAAGATATTCTAGTTTATGACGTGGAAACCTGTGGAGCTGGTAACCTTGGAAAAATCTGAAAAGGTATTGTGGAAAACCCTCCTCCAAGGAAGCATTTGATGCAACACTTGAAGCAAATATGACGTACATCGATAAAGAGTAAAGATGAGCTGAATTATCAATTCTATAAAGAGACAGAGCAGTCAAGAAGCAATCTTATTAATGGATGCTGGGAAGAGTCCTATGACGCCAGGCCTCAATGCCAGATGAGATGGTGTCTGGGAAAGAAGACGGCAGAGCTAGAATGAAGGAAAATCCTTCCCCATTACTTAGATAAGACTACAACATCAGCCGACAATGAAGGCCAAAGGGAACATGAAAACAGGAACAGACAAAATACTAGGGGACGCACTGCATTATCACAAATGAGTGCCATGGAAAGAAATCTTTGTCTCGCGTGACAAATCACAACCCTATGTTTTAACTGCACCAACAGCATACGAAAATAAATTGTTCATGTAAACAAGAAAGACTGTCCGTCCTTTACCAGCGATAAAAGATGGAATAAATTAGTGAGCAGACCCTGCCAGCGCAGCCTGAACACAAAGGAATTGTGATATATATTTTGTGTTCTTCTGCCAGGGATATACCTTACAAATACCTTACAAATTCCACTCGCAAACAATAGTATACAAACAAATCCATCTGATAAAACAAATACATCAGCACCTCTTTTTACTACTCCTCAAAAACAAAACATATCACACACATCAGCACAACAAAATCTCTTAAGCACAACACCTCATAATACTTACAGTCACAAAATACAATCATACACCCACCTTTCAAACTACACAAATGAACAAACTACAATGCAAAGCTTTCTCTCTTCCACCACACCTAACACACATACAGCAACACAGCAACTCTCTTCTAACTGCCACTCATTCATTGGACAATTTAGAAGCTTACTACATGACCCACATGCTGCACCACCACCACTGACTCATACACCTTCCACCCTACACATATGCAAACAATATAAGCAACGTGCCACACATCACAACTTTGCTTCTCCATGTCTACTGCACAACAAGGTTACACCACAAAAACAACACAGCACACCAACTCACTCTCAAACACCGTCTCCACCACCTACGCATGCAGGCCCATCAAAATGCCTTCTTAGCCTGCTGGACGAAGAACACATTACAGAACAGCTATACGATTGCTATCCTAATACAGATAATACCAGCACTAAAAACACACCTGCTACTAACCCACATAATACTGATCACTCTTCTACAAAACACTGTCACCAAAGCACACTCTCTAAACTGTCTACTAATAAATGCTCGATCGCTCTCTAAAAACAAACATCACATCTACAACCTTCTCAATGATGCAAAACCAGACATACTATTCATAACTGATTCATGGTTGGGAGATGATATGGCTCCAGTCCTGCATGAAGCCATTCCTCTAGGCTATCAAACGATCACCCCAAATCGTATAGGCAAAAAGGAGGTGGTCTAGCTGTTGTGTTCAGGCAAACATTACATATCACTAAAGTTGACAACATCTCCATAAAGAATTGTGAGGCTCTTCTCACAAGATGCAATCCTACACCGTCTTCCTCCTGTAACTTCCTGCTCCTTTACAGACCTCCACCTAGCAAGGCGACAATCCCAGACGCACTTCTAGACACAGTTTCAAACCTGATAACAATACACTCCAACCTATGCATTCTGGGTGACGAAAACATTTGGTTTGACAAACCCAATATGACCCATCCAAAAACAATAATCACTGGCCTAGAAGCACTGAACCTGCATCAGATTGTCCACAAAAACACACACATGGCTGGACATATCCTAGATGTCATTTTTGCTAATACCGAACTAGTTGCCTTTCAAACTATAACTCCGGTCACATGGTCAGACCACCATTTGCTTGCTTTCCAACATAAAACAACACTAAGCGACTCAGCTAAAACCACCTTACATGCATCCACCTATCGACCGTGGAACAAACTCAATTTGGAACACTTAGAAACACAACTAACATCCAGTACAGATCTGGAAACAATAAATTCTGTTAAAAAACTATATGAGTGGCTACAGGAAGCTTTTGATATCCTGATTTTTTTAAATTTATTAATTTTTTTAAAAGTATCTTTATTGCATTTTTCAGTTTTTCCAACACATACATCATTACATTAACACACTTGGTGCTTATTGCTAAAGCAGTGGTACCATGTTACCATGTACTTACATCTGGGTATTGCCATCATACAATCATAGCTGGTTCTGTACGTGTCGCTCAGGATTTAGTATGCATATGCAGTTTAATAGTGGCAGCCTCTGCCCATATACGTCGGCGCGCAAGGCCACAGAGCTGGGCGTGCCTTCCAAGTGCGTACCTCCCCGACTACGATCAGCAACGAGCATTTACATCAATGTTCGCAAAGGCACTCGGCTGTTATGCGGCTTTCCTATGAGATATGGTACACAGTGATCTACAGACAAAGCACATAAGCATACGTACAAATTGCGGATCATCGTCAATTCGAACTTTTAAAAGCAGAACTTAGAGAAACAAAAGGAAGAAGAACAAAAAAAAAAAAAAAACAGAGATACCAAAAAGTAGGATAGTCATGAAGTCTACATGTGGAGAGCCGTTCCATATGGGTTGTGCCAAAAGCTGTGTGCTGATTGTGAATGTGAGCTGCCGTGCCTATTCTGTGTACCATGATATGGCTGCCAGG
Source organism: Calotriton arnoldi (assembly GCA_963921515.1). Classification (NCBI taxonomy): domain Eukaryota; kingdom Metazoa; phylum Chordata; class Amphibia; order Caudata; family Salamandridae; genus Calotriton; species Calotriton arnoldi. The sequence continues at coordinate 4,449,264 of CAWUFW010000277.1, forward strand.
GCACCGTGCGGTCGGTATTGCATCTGTGAATAATCCCGTAGTGGCTTGGGGTCATCACCCGGCCCGGGAGTTATTGGCAGGGTCGTCTACTGTTACAACGTATCTATGGCATCAAGCGACACACTAGTTAATGTCCTCTGATTATTGCTCTGGGGGTGCACGCAGTGTATCTCCAGGGCGTGTGAGGGCTTGGAGGATGTCGTCCCAAGATTGTGCTATGGGGTATTTACGTAGCCCTGCCGTTTCTTCCCTATGCAGGACAGTGCTTTCCGCTCGCGCCCACACCTCCAGGAATTTCATCCAGTAGGATGTCTCCGGGGGATCCTTGTGTTTCCATCTCTTGGTGATCAGGCGTATTGCAGTCACAAGGCCTAAATCGCGAAACCTAGAGCTGACCTTGTTGGCTTTGGTTCGTTTATAGAGGCCCAGGAGACAAACCTCCCATGTGTTGGGTACCTTAGCAGTAGTGCATTTCGTGAGCGTCTCCGTAATTACGCGCCAATAAGGAAGGAGCAGGGGGCAGGACCAGAGCATGTGGAGGAAGTCTGCGCCTAGGAGCCGACATCTCGGGCATTCGGAGGTGTTAATGTTAAAATATTTATTCATCTTGTCTGGTGAGAGGTACGCTCTGTGCAATATATATGTTTGTATAAGCTTAAATCGTGAATTGCGCGGTATGTGCGTGGCGCAAGCTAGTGTACTCTCCCACTCCTTGTCGGACCAGGGCCGGCCCCTGTCATCCTCCCAGCGTGCTCTGAGTCTCTGTGGTGGTTGCAATTCCTGGTGAAGTAGGGCCTGTGCCAGCCAGTGGACCACATGTGACCCCTCCCCCATTACATGCATATACTGCAACAGCTGATGTGTCGGCGGTTCCTCGGCCAGGTTCCCCCACGCCAGTGTCAGGGTCCGTAGGACAGCCGTGTGAAGTAGGAACTGACCCGCCGGCAAACCACTGTCTGCCGCCAAGGTCGCGAAAGGTAGAAGGGCACCGTCTGCATATAAGTCTCCGAGCGTCTCCACTCCCACCTCAGTCCAGGATGTCAGCACTGTGGCCGTCACGGAGCCCCTTCCTCGGGATGTCCCGACAAGGGGTAGGATCGGGGCATAAGGGATCGTGTCCTTTGTGAGTCGTAGGCTCCTTCGGTAGCATCTATGAGCCAGGTCTATGTGTATCTGCGTCGGGCGGGGGGTTTTCGCCAGTGGATGGAATAGGCGGTAGATCTGAGCCTGTGTCCAGGACGTGGCTTCGGTCGCCGTATCTGTCAGACCCCTGCCACTCAGCCACTTCGTGGCCCACTGCAGCTGTGCAGCTAAGTAGTAAAGTTCCAGGTGCGGAACTGCCAGGCCCCCACGCTCCGGTGGCGCATATAATTTCTGCAATGCTACCCGGGGTCGCCCTGCATTCCAGAGTAGGCCTCGGATTAATCCTTCCAGTTCCCGGAATAGTCGCGCTGGGACATACACTGGAAGATTCGCAAAGTAATACAGGAGTCTCGGCAGTACAATCATTTTGGTCAAAGTTATACGACTCATCACATTGAGTGGCAAGGACTTCCAGAACTGCATCTGCGCCTTGATCGAGGAGATGACGCGCACCAGGTTACCTTCCAGTATATCTGTTGGGGTTCTATAAATATGAACACCTAGGTATCTGAACGTGGTTGGATACCAGGTAAGCGCAGTGCCATTAATAGTTATATCCGTCTCGGCCACGTTGCTGCAGAAAGAGTAGACACCCGATTTGGCCCAGTTTACCTTAAGGCCCGACACTGTCTCGAATCTACGAAACAATGTGGATATGGCCAGTGGCACTGCATATAGGTCTCTGATAAACAGCAGCAGATCGTCCGCATATAGGGACACCGTGTCGGTTCCGTCATGTAGGGGAACTCCCCAGTCCACGCCGCTCTCTCGAAGGAGGGCTGCTAATGGTTCCATGGCAAGGGAGAAGAGCAACGGGGATAGTGGGCATCCCTGCCTGGTTCCTCGCCTGACTCGTATTACGTCAGAAATGAGCTTGCCCGTTCGAACCCGCACTGTGGGGCGCTGGTATAACAGCTGTACCAGTTGCAGATATCCGTCTCCCAGGTCATATTTGCGCAAGACAGCCGCTAGGTAGGGCCATTCCAGCGAGTCGAAGGCCTTCTCCAGGTCCAGTACTAGACAGCCAGAGAGTGGCCAAGTCGTTGTTGCATACTGCTGGACTCTAAATAGTCTGCGTATGTTGAGGGAGGTGCTCCTGGTCGGGACAAAGCCGTTTTGATCACTGTGTACCAGAGTGGGTACAAACGGAGCCAGCCGTTTAGCTAGGAGGGAGGCAAGTATTTTGTAGTCCGTGTTCAGCAAAGCCAACAGGCGATAGGAGCCCAGGAGTTCAGGGTCTCTGCCTAGTTTTAAGAGGGAGATCAGTAGTGCCTCATTTTGCGTGGGTGCGAGTGCTGCGTCATCTAGTGCTGCTGCGTATACCCGCAACAGTTCTGGTATTAATATATCTGAGTACGCTTTATAAAATTCAGCCGGTAGTCCGTCCGGACCCGGAGATTTGCCATTCGAGAGAGAGAAAATACTGTCCCTTAGTTCCTCTGGTAGTAGAGGAGCATCCAAGTCCCCTTGTTGGTGCGAGGTTAGTTGCGGTAACATATGTGTGGATAAAAAGTCACTATGTGGGCGTCTGTGGTCGTCAAATATGACCTGTACAGTGCGGAGTAGTGTTCGACGAAGGCGTCGTGGATGTCGCGTTGCGCATGTACCGTGGTGCCTCTCATGTCTTTTATGGATGTGACAGGCGCGGTGACGGTGTCCTGTCGTATCAGCCACGACAGCAGTCTGCCAGGTTTGTCCCCTGTGTGATGGGTGCGCGCTGAGTGTGCCGCATAGTTCAGATGACGGAGCCGGTCAAGTAATCTGGAGTGTTCCCCTCTGTCTCGCTCCAATGTTAGTGGGTCGCCCTCTGGTGCTTCACCCTCTCCCCGGAGCAGGTTATTCTCAAGTCGTGTGAGTTCTGCCTCCAGCTGCCTGCGCATGCCTGCCTGCGCGCCTAGGCAGTCACCCCTGACCACTACTTTGAACGCTTCCCATTCTATTTGCGGTGTCGTGGCGGTATCTACATTCTCTTCAAAGTATTGGGTGATGTTGCTGGCCAACAGGTCACGAAAAGGCGCATCTAATAATACATCCGGCTGTAACCGCCAGGTTGGAATTGGTGGCCGGAGAGGCCCCCAGGACACTTCCAACATGTGAGGATTGTGGTCGGAGTGCGTCCTGCCCAGATAGTAGGCTGCAGACACGTGCGGGAGCAGCTCCTCCGAGAGCATATGCCGGTCCAACTGGTCGTGCAAGTCGTGAGCGCCTGAATAGTAGGAGTACACCCTATCGTGGGGGTTGCAGTGCCTCCAGACATCTCTCAGGTGCCATTGTGTTGCCCAGTTAGTGAGCGCCTTCATGGCTTGGTGCGTGCTTGTGCCCGGAAGGGGCGGGAAGGAGCGGTCCAATGAGACATCCAGTACACTATTGTAATCACCCCCCAGGAACATAGGGATATCATGCCATGGCGCCAAGACGCGCGAGACAGTGTCAAAAAAACCAGCCTGTTCCGTGTTGGAAAATGCAAAAACAACAATTGATGGACAGAATGCAGAACAATGTCATACATTCACCCCAGTACAGAGATCTGGGCCTAAATCCATCGTTTTTTTGCTCACCATGCCATTCCAGTTTGAACCCAGCCATATGCAAATCAGTCTTGACCCTGTGCCCCATGGAACAGTCCAGCCCGAACTGCCAAGCCAGGTCCTCCCTGGACTGGAAACAAGCATCCTAGGACCGGTTTCGGGCTTTCAGCCCTCATCAGCCAGGATAGCTTGATTCCTGTGGCATGGAGAGCACGGGACTCACGTCTGAGCATACCCGTCCCACTCGGGGTGACAAATGCAAAAACAACAATTGATGGACAGAATGCAGAACAATGTCATACATTCACCCCAGTACAGAGATCTGGGCCTAAATCCATCGTTTCTTTGCTCACCATGCCATTCCAGTTTGAACCCAGCCATATGCAAATCAGTCTTGACCCTGTGCCCCATGGGAACAGTCCAGCCCGAACTGCCAAGCCAGGTCCTCCCTGGACTGGAAACAAGCATCCTAGGACCGGTTTCGGGCTTTCAGCCCTCATCAGCCAGGATAGCTTGATTCCAGTGGCATGGAGAGCACGGGACTCACGTCTGAGCATACCCGTCCCACTCGGGGTGACAAATGCAAAAACAACAATTGATGGACAGAATGCAGAACAATGTCATACATTCACCCCAGTACAGAGATCTGGGCCTAAATCCATCGTTTTTTTGCTCACCATGCCATTCCAGTTTGAACCCAGCCATATGCAAATCAGTCTTGACCCTGTGCCCCATGGGAACAGTCCAGCCCGAACTGCCAAGCCAGGTCCTCCCTGGACTGGAAACAAGCATCCTAGGACCGGTTTCGGGCTTTCAGCCCTCATCAGCCAGGATAGCTTGATTCCAGTGGCATGGAGAGCACGGGACTCACGTCTGAGCATACCCGTCCCACTCGGGGTGACAAATGCAAAAACAACAATTAATGGACAGAATGCAGAACAATGTCATACATTCACCCCAGTACAGAGATCTGGGCCTAAATCCATCGTTTTTTTGCTCACCATGCCATTCCAGTTTGAACCCAGCCATATGCAAATCAGTCTTGACCCTGTGCCCCATGGGAACAGTCCAGCCCGAACTGCCAAGCCAGGTCCTTCCTGGACTGGAAACAAGCATCCTAGGACCGGTTTCGGGCTTTCAGCCCTCATCAGCCAGGATAGCTTGATTCCAGTGGCAGATCAGTTGACTGGGGGTGAGTGTTTGATTAGCTCAAGCGCTCCGTCCATCATCCCCTTTGGTATCGCTTTGTTTGCCCTAAGTTGGCAGGGTATGCCCAGACGTGGGTCCCTTGCTCACTTTGCCACTGGATTCAAGCTAGCCTGGCTGATGACGGCTGAATGGCCAGAGACCGGTCCCAGGATGCTTGTTTCTGGTCCAGGGAAGACATGGCTTGGCAGTTCGGGCTGGACTGTTCCCATGAGGCACAGGGTCAGACTGATTTGCATATGGCCATGTCTGAACTGTAATGGTGGAGTGAGCTAAAGAATGATGATGGATTAAACCCAGATCAGTTGACTGGGGGTGAGTGTTTGATTAGCTCAAGCGCTCCGTCCATCATCCCCTTTGGTATCGCTTTGTTTGCCCTAAGTTGGCAGGGTATGCCCAGACGTGGGTCCCTTGCTCACTTTGCCACTGGATTCAAGCTAGCCTGGCTGATGACGGCTGAATGGCCAGAGACCGGTCCCAGGATGCTTGTTTCTGGTCCAGGGAAGACATAGCTTGGCAGTTCGGGCTGGACTGTTCCCATGAGGCACAGGGTCAGACTGATTTGCATATGCCATGTCTGAACTGGGGTGGTGGAGTGAGCTAAAGAATGATGATAGATTAAACCCAGATCAGTTGACTGGGGGTGAGTGTTTGATTAGCTCAAGCGCTCCGTCCATCATTCCCTTTGGTATCGCTTTGTTTGCCCTAAGTTGGCAGGGTATGCCCAGACGTGGGTCCCTTGCTCACTTTGCCACTGGATTCAAGCTAGCCTGGCTGATGACGGCTGAATGGCCAGAGACCGGTCCCAGGATGCTTGTTTCTGGTCCAGGGAAGACATGGCTTGGCAGTTCGGGCTGGACTGTTCCCATGAGGCACAGGGTCAGACTGATTTGCATATGGCCATGTCTGAACTGGGGTGGTGGAGTGAGCTAAAGAATGATGATGGATTAAACCCAGATCAGTTGACTGGGGGTGAGTGTTTGATTAGCTCAAGCGCTCCGTCCATCATCCCCTTTGGTATCGCTTTGTTTGCCCTAAGTTGGCAGGGTATGCCCAGACGTGGGTCCCTTGCTCACTTTGCCACTGGATTCAAGCTAGCCTGGCTGATGACGGCTGAATGGCCAGAGACCGGTCCCAGGATGCTTGTTTCTGGTCCAGGGAAGACATGGCTTGGCAGTTCGGGCTGGACTGTTCCCATGAGGCACAGGGTCAGACTGATTTGCATATGGCCATGTCTGAACTGGGGTGGTGGAGTGAGCTAAAGAATGATGATGGATTAAACCCAGATCAGTTGACTGGGGGTGAGTGTTTGATTAGCTCAAGCGCTCCGTCCATCATCCCCTTTGGTATCGCTTTGTTTGCCCTAAGTTGGCAGGGTATGCCCAGACGTGGGTCCCTTGCTCACTTTGCCACTGGATTCAAGCTAGCCTGGCTGATGACGGCTGAATGGCCAGAGACCGGTCCCAGGATGCTTGTTTCTGGTCCAGGGAAGACATGGCTTGGCAGTTCGGGCTGGACTGTTCCCATGAGGCACAGGGTCAGACTGATTTGCATATGGCCATGTCTGAACTGGGCTGGTGGAGTGAGCTAAAGAATGATGATGGATTAAACCCAGATCAGTTGACTGGGGGTGAGTGTTTGATTAGCTCAAGCGCTCCGTCCATCATCCCCTTTGGTATCGCTTTGTTTGCCCTAAGTTGGCAGGGTATGCCCAGACGTGGGTCCCTTGCTCACTTTGCCACTGGATTCAAGCTAGCCTGGCTGATGACGGCTGAATGGCCAGAGACCGGTCCCAGGATGCTTGTTTCTGGTCCAGGGAAGACATGGCTTGGCAGTTCGGGCTGGACTGTTCCCATGAGGCACAGGGTCAGACTGATTTGCATATGGCCATGTCTGAACTGGGGTGGTGGAGTGAGCTAAAGAATGATGATGGATTAAACCCAGATCAGTTGACTGGGGGTGAGTGTTTGATTAGCTCAAGCGCTCCGTCCATCATCCCCTTTGGTATCGCTTTGTTTGCCCTAAGTTGGCAGGGTATGCCCAGACGTGGGTCCCTTGCTCACTTTGCCACTGGATTCAAGCTAGCCTGGCTGATGACGGCTGAATGGCCAGAGACCGGTCCCAGGATGCTTGTTTCTGGTCCAGGGAAGACATGGCTTGGCAGTTCGGGCTGGACTGTTCCCATGAGGCACAGGGTCAGACTGATTTGCATATGGCCATGTCTGAACTGGGGTGGTGGAGTGAGCTAAAGAATGATGATGGATTAAACCCAGATCAGTTGACTGGGGGTGAGTGTTTGATTAGCTCAAGCGCTCCGTCCATCATCCCCTTTGGTATCGCTTTGTTTGCCCTAAGTTGGCAGGGTATGCCCAGACGTGGGTCCCTTGCTCACTTTGCCACTGGATTCAAGCTAGCCTGGCTGATGACGGCTGAATGGCCAGAGACCGGTCCCAGGATGCTTGTTTCTGGTCCAGGGAAGACATGGCTTGGCAGTTCGGGCTGGACTGTTCCCATGAGGCACAGGGTCAGACTGATTTGCATATGGCCATGTCTGAACTGGGGTGGTGGAGTGAGCTAAAGAATGATGATGGATTAAACCCAGATCAGTTGACTGGGGGTGAGTGTTTGATTAGCTCAAGCGCTCCGTCCATCATCCCCTTTGGTATCGCTTTGTTTGCCCTAAGTTGGCAGGGTATGCCCAGACGTGGGTCCCTTGCTCACTTTGCCACTGGATTCAAGCTAGCCTGGCTGATGACGGCTGAATGGCCAGAGACCGGTGCCAGGATGCTTGTTTCTGGTCCAGGGAAGACATGGCTCGGCAGTTCGGGCTGGACTGTTCCCATGAGGCACAGGGTCAGACTGATTTGCATATGGCCATGTCTGAACTGGGGTGGTGGAGTGAGCTAAAGAATGATGATGGATTAAACCCAGATCAGTTGACTGGGGGTGAGTGTTTGATTAGCTCAAGCGCTCCGTCCATCATCCCCTTTGGTATCGCTTTGTTCCGTGTTGGGAGCATATAATGATGCAATGACAACCTGCCTGCCATCCAATATGCCCCTAACTGCAACATATCTGCCCTCTGTGTCTACCAGTGAATGTGTAATTTTGAAGGGGACCCCAGGGCGCACCCAGATCAGTGTGCCTCGTGCAAAAGCCGAGTACCCCGTTGCATACAGCTGACCGCGCCATCTGCGGTGTAAGCTTTGGATTTCCCCTTTGGCTAGGTGTGTCTCTTGAAGGAGAGCTATGTGTACTTGATGTCTTTTTAGATACGAGTATATCTGATACCTACGTGATGGGGAGTGCATGCCCCTCACATTCCACGTGCCAATCTTAAGTGAGGTCATGGCTTGTACAGTAAACTAGGAGAAAATATGTCCTTAGCAGCCCAGCTGGTGACTGTGGCACGGGTGGATCAATAGTGAATGGCTGTCCCAATATTCTGACTCGTGGTGTGTTGTGTGACATGAAACGGCCTACAATAAGTGATATCTTACAATAAAACCATAACAATAACATCATCATCATGAAGAATTCCAAAAGGGCGAAAGTGCAACAGGCAATCGTCCAAACACTCAAGAGAGACAACAGACAAACAATCAGGGGGGGTGCGCTACGTGTTGCACACGGGCAATCTACAGTACTTATGGCAAGTGTCTCGAAGGCTCCCCCTCTTCAGGCAAAATACATTGTAGAAAAGGCAGTATATTTGCGCCCGTACAGCGGCCCGTGCCAGGGGCACGGTGGGGGTCGAGTCACATGTACTGGCAACGAGAAATACAATGAAGCCCCATCCTCTCAGCTCCGCATGCGGCGCCTCACTCGTCTCCACGCGATCGCCCGGGACCCCAGCAGAGTCCACCATGCACAGCAGCGTCCCGGGCAATCACACCCCCCCACACAGCAGGCACAATACCTCTAGTTGCAGGCCAGGTAATGGCAGAGTCCCTCAATGTTCATATTATAGTGTCGGCCGTCTGCGGGGTGACATCCGGCCGCTCGGCGGAGTCCTGTGAGTCCTGCGGCCCGTATATTCGTTCGTCGTCGCTTGATAGGTTCTGCGGGCTGGGGCTTGAGGCGGTCTCGGCCACCACGGAGCCACTGATCTCCACCACCGCCTGAAGGGCTCCCCTCTGTCCACTGAGTGCCAGTTCTTGGGGGGGTCCCATGGTCAGCGAGGGCGGTGTCCGTACTTCCGTAGTCCTTTGTCCCCTTCGGCGGCGACGGGATGGGTCTCTCCGCCGCGGCAGAGTCGTCATTGCAGCAGGGTTGCGAGGTTCCGCAGCGGTGAAGGTGTCTAGCCAGTCCTCCGCCTCCTCCGGTGTAGCAAAGAAGTGAGTTTTGTCGTTTGCCACAACCCGCAGGCGTGCTGGAAAAAGCAGGGAATATTTCAGGTTACTCTGCCGGAGGCGTTTTTTCACTGCCATGAAGGAGAACCTCTGCCTTTGTACCTGAATGGTATAGTCCAGAAAGAACATTATTTTGCGATTGTCTATGTGGACATCTTGCAGCTTTCTGGTCTCTTGCAAGACCGCATCTCTGTCTCGATAGTTGAGAAGATGGAGGAGCAGGGGCCGCGGGTTTGATCCCGTAGGACAGAGGTCTTCAAACTGTGGGGCGCGCCCCCCTGGGGGGGCGTGGATGGGTTCCCAGGGGGGCGCAGATGCCTCTGCAAGTATATGTAAATGAAGATGGCTTGGAAGTGCGAGCGATGTTTATTTGCTGCATTTCCAGGCTGTCTTCATTTATTGCGAGCCCGTGATTTGAGTGCCGTGGGGGCAGAGGTCAGTGAGTGTGGCTGGCAGGGTCAAAGAGATTACTAACAAGCATTTGGAATGCAATAGGTCTCGCATTTGTCGGAATTTAAGCTACTGGCATTGTAAATGACAATGCATTTTATTTATGTTTTAAAAACCAAAACATAAATAAAAGGCATTGCCATTTACAATGCCAATAGCTCAAACTCGCATAAATGCGAGACCTATTGCATAGCAACTGCTCGTTCTTTCTTCACGTTGAGATTTCATCTATTATTCATGCCACTAATTTCAATTAAGGTTTACTTAAATATGCAGTTACTTGGTTCCGGGGGCCTATGATTTATGCTGCAAAGGAAGGTGTTGCCAGGAAACCTGGGCGTTGCAGCGCTTACTGTTCACAATTAGCCTTTAAAGACCGTTAGTGAATAGACTTTGAAACTCCATTGAAATAATGCATATGTTTTATTAAACAGACGTAGTAGAAGAACTCTCGGGCACGCATAAATGTCCCAAATTGGAATAGCTTTGTATTAAGCACAACACAAGTGAAACCCAACAGGGGCTGGGACACGGAACATTTTCACTGGTGCAGAAACATGTCAAGTCTACCTTCACCATTGCTCATCTTTCTGCTCACCTAATGCTGCATAGATGAAGAGGCATTGATAAGTCCATGTTACATAAAGGTTTTTGCACCAGGGTGAAATGAAGAAACGGGTCTGAAACCGCATGAGCGCGTATATTGTGATTGACCCCTGTACATAATTTTAAGTGAGTTATAGACATATTATCAAAGAAGCTCTGGTCAATGAACGACCCTCAACAAAAACAGAGGAACCAATTTTGCGGTGTTTGCAATTTGTGTAATTATGAATGGACAGACTTATTTTGCCTGAAACATGTATTTTCTCTATGTTTCAATAAGTAAAGGCTGCACAAATACTTAATGTGAAATCAGTTCGTGGTGTGTTTTGTCCTGGTGAAAACTATATTTGTTTGAGAGTTTGTTTGAATATGCGTTTTAACTGTGCAGTAATAAATACAACTTTTGTACTTTGAGTTTTCCCTCGTTTATTTTTTGATGCTTTTGGTTGTGTTTCACGAGGATGAGTCTTTCTGGTCAGTGTCTTGGTTTTGAGCACGAGGAGGGATTGCTGCTTTCACTTGTCTCGGTTCACGGTTGTCATATTATATTATGGGATGAAGAGTTAATAATTTTTTGTTTCAAAAACTTTATTAACATTTAAAATGCGCACAACAAAGAGTGGGTAGTTCTAATATTCGGTAGGAATGTCATAGGTGCCTGAGAGCTACCGGGCCTAGTTCTAGACTTGGCGAGCGCCTGTACCTCACATGAACCTAGAATGCTTAGCTTGAGGTCCAGGGTATAAGCAAGGCCACTGGAATCATGCGGCAGAAGAGGGCCAAATTATGAGACAGAGTTGAGTAAATGATGCGGCAAGAATAGGCAAATTATGCGGCACGTTTTTTTAATAGTATTGCTTCATTATTTTTTCATTTTAAAACTTGGTAACACTGTCTGGGCATTGATTGCACATCATTAGGACCAGTTTAATACCGAAATATAACTATAAGCAACAGAAAGAAGACCAGGCCAGCTTTGCAAAGTGCCTTCCACCGCGCAGCACCATGTGTCATAGCATTTTTACTAACTTTGGAACCGTTTGAGCTAGAACCATTTTTTTGTTGTTGTTAATATCAGCAGATGATGCGGCAAATGGTGGATTATGTGTCAAATCTATGAAAACACCTAAATACAGCAGTAAGCAACTACAAGATTACCAGTCAATCTTTGCAAATGGCCTTCCACTGCCCTGGAACACTTTGCCACGTTTTAAGTAAATTGTGTTCCGTGTGAGCTAGAATCAAGTTTCTTTTGTTGGAATCTGCAGATTATGGATTATGTAGCAAATGCGGTAAACTCATAATTATGTGGAAAACGCTGCTGCTGCAGAAACTCATAATTCCAGTGGCCCTGGCTTTAAGTGACTCAATCAATTAACGGCTGGTTTCTTTTTTAACTTTCTGCACTACCTCCACACCCTTCGCTTTCAGGCAGAGGCACCTCAAAGTCAGCATTAACCATTCAGGGGCAGTTTTTTTGGTGAAAGCTGAGTCCATGGGGTGGCAGGTAGAAGGCCAGCAGGATTGCATTCAGATGCAGAGCCCTAATCCTCTTGACCCCTGGGGCCTCACAGTAATGGTCTAAGAGACAGAGGAAAGGAGTGAAATTCATAGATATTGTCAAAGAGAAGGCCCAGCAAAGGGAGCACTGTATGGGGACTCATTTTTATGTTTACAAATGGCCAGAGACAGCTTTTTCAGAGAGATACCCCAAAGAAGGGGACAATATAAGTGTCTTTTAACTTTTTTTTAAAAGGTTAATTCATTAGTGAAGCTGGAGCTGCTGCCGGGAGTGTAAGTGGCCACTGCTGATTATCATTAAGGTAGCAGATGCAGCAGGACTGGGGCACAGGGGTTTGAGGGGCCCACTGCATCACAATTATGACTGTCTACCTTTAAAAAAGGGGCATGGCAGCTTATTTTCCTTTCTAGCATTAGGACCGAGGTGATGGTCCGTCATGGTGGGTAAGAGGTAAAAGATGCAGAGGAGTAGCCTGCTACTCAGGACTACAGTTATCATTAGCGCAGCAGGTGTAGTTACTTAGGGGTCCAAGAGTGTGAGAGGCTCACACCACCCCAATTATGGGGATATGTATGTTTGGGGTAATGCATGTTTTTGTTTGATGCATTTGCTGTTTTATAAGTCTCATATTTAGAGCAGTTTATAAGCTATAGAAAAAGTACTCCTGAAATCATCTCATAAGACCTGCCACTTGCATGCAACCGTGTCCCTCCTGCTCCCCCAATCCTTGCCATAAAGTTTTGGAGGGGGGCCCCGACCTCAAAACATTTTGCTTAGGGGGGCTCAGAGCAAAAAAGTTTGAAGACCTCTGCCGTAGGAGGAGGCCATGCCGGGACTCTGTGAGCACGCTCAATGACAAAGTGGGGCGATAGGGTCCCCTCAGGCAGCAAGTCCCGGAGCCATTTTTCCATGTGAGTGGTGGGCTCCCTTCCTTCCCAACGTTCCGGCACACCCACTATGCGTACATTGTTTCGCCGTGCGCGCCCTTCAGCATCCTCGGCTCTCTCCTCCAGAAACTCCACGCGGTTCAGTAAGTTTTGTACCAGTTTGTCCGTCTGAGCCACCTGTGGTCCGAGGTCGGTGATCGCGGCCTCCAAGACAGTAGTACGGTCCGTCTGTTTCCGGTGATCCGCATGCAAGTGAGTGAGGTCGATGGCCACCTTGTCGATTTTAGATTCCAGGGAGGTGCGGGTCTGATTGATGGTTTCCTCAATTCTCTCCATAGCAGTGAGCACCGCGTCCAGTTTGTTCGCCGTTTGATCTGTGTGGCCCTGTTTCGCCATCTTGTCCGCCTTGAGCTTGGATGATGGTGCTAAAGTTTGCGTTCCTCCCGCTCCTGTCCGAGCTCGGGTGCCGCTCGTCATGGGGCGCCGGTTGCGTGTAGCCGTGCTGTTCTGCGCGTGGCACGGGCTCAATCGCGCGACTCCGGGCTGCGAATCGTACAGCCTGGCTCGCGTCAGCGCCTGTGGGTCGCGTCTGTCGCCTCCTCCCCAGCCCGGGCCCTCAATGGCAGGGCGTCGTGCGCCTCATTGCCGCCATGCGCGGCGGTGGCCCGCGAAGTAAAATGGTGTCCAGGTTTCTGCAGGGCTCCTGCCCGAAGGGCCACCAGTGCGGGGGGGACCTCAACCCAACAGTCTGCACGAGTTGAAGCGCTTCGCGTGTGCCGTCACGCTGTGGCCAGGGTCATTCCTGCAGTCTCTTCCACACTGCGTGGCTACATGTGCGTTTTAGCAGGCCCCTCCTGCAGTCAGCAGTGCCCCGGTCGACGCCATTGCAGAGCCCAATGTCCCAACAACAAGCCGGCGGATTACAGCTGCCAACTCCTCAATGGGGACTCACCGGCAGTGTCGTGAGGGCCTTGATGGTGTAGGTGCTCCGGCCGGCGCCCAGGTTAGCGGGTCTCCTCCCCTCGCCGCGGTGACAGGCGGCCGATCTGAGGGCCGGTGGGTGGCGGGGACAGGTATTCGGCACAGTGGGGGTCCCAGTGTTGCCGTGCCGCTCCGTAGTGCATGGTCAATGCGGCACCAGCGGGGCCGACATCCATGGATTACCCCCGGCGTCGACTGTCGATGTGCGCCATCTGCCGCGGCCCTGTTGGCGGGGCTAAGCCTCGGGCTCGCGTGGCCGGGTTCGTCCGCAGAAGAGCCGCGCGTCTGGAGGCTCGTGTGGGCAGGAGCCGCTACCCGGGGTCCGGGCGAGGCGGAAACGGCAGCGGAGCTCTGGGTCGCTATCCGGACTTTGTAGCACCCGGCATGGGTGTCTGCGAGTGGCTGTAGACGGAGTTCAGAGCCTGTTCAGGGGAGCCTCCGACGGAGCTCTACTGAAACACGCCCACCGCCATTGCAGTCTTAGCCACCAGCTTTTGATATCCTGATACCACTCAAAACCACACAAAAGAACAAAAGAAAACAAGCACCTTGGAGAAATACAGAGATTAAAGACATAAATCTACAAATTAGAAAGCTGCAATGTGCCTGGCTCAAAACAAAAAACAAACAAGACAAACTTCACCTACAGAAAATTAACAGATTATACAATTCAGCTATCAAAAAAGAAAAGAAAAGGTACTATTCAGACAGAATTCAAAATGCTAAATGTGCAACTAAAGAATTCTATAAAATACTCAATGAATTTCGTAAGCCAAATTGCCTAGAAGGAACTCATCCCGTTACTCAAGATTTCACAGACAAACTGGCAAATCATTACACGGACAAAGCAGACACGTTGGACTCGTACTTAAAACAGAGACAAAACACCAGCACTAACCCTTTTACAAAACAACAATCCAAGAATACTCTAACTCAGCATCTCCGTTCCTTCCAACACATTTCACACGATGAATTTATGGACCTGGTCAAAGCAAGCAGGCCTGCCGGCAGCCCTTCTGATCCGTGTCCACCGCAAACTTTCAACACAATTCTTCTAACAACCTCTGCTGCCACTCCAGTAAGAAGAATCATCAACAACTCCTTAACTACCGGAATATTTCCAGAAGAACTCAAAAAGTCATACATACGCCCTTTACTGAAGAAAAAAAACTTGGACCCGCTGAACCCTGACAACTACAGACCCATTACAAATGGACCTTTCCTGGGCAAACTGACAGAAAGAGCAGCGTTCGCCCAGATGTCACAATTCATTGAAGACAATGCCATACTTTCAGACTTCCAAACAGGATTCCGTCCGGGAAGAGGCACAGAATCTGCCCTCCTTGCCATCTGGCATGACCTGCAGAACACAGTTGACCGCAACGGGGTTGCTGCGCTACTCCTCTTGGACCTCTCGGCTGCCTTTGACACGGTTGACCATGACACTCTAATACAAAGAATCTACGAAGCCGGCATAGAGGGGACTGCTTTAGACTGGATCACGTCCAACCTTCGAAACAGAACTAATGTAATCCATACCCCACCTTTCTCGTCCAAACCATACTCCACAAAAGCTGGGGTCCCTCAAGGCTCTATCATCTCGCTCATGCTTTTCAACATCTACATGAAGTCATTACCAGTACTGATCAATCAATTTCAACTCACGTGCTATAACTATGCAGATGATACGCAAATACTCCTTCAACTGGAATGCCCCAAAGACATTGAAAACTCGCCAATTTTCAGTTGTCTCAGAGCCGTGGATCAATGGATGACTTGGAGCCATCTCAAATTGAATGCTTCCAAAACGGAAAAACTCACGTTTGGCGATTGGAAACATTATGACCCGCTTGCCACCTGGCCTGATGAACTGGGATCACCGCCTAAAGTATCGAAGGAAGTAAAAAACCTCTGAATGACCATGGACTCCAAGCTATCGATGAATGCCCAAGTGGACAAACTAGCAAGATCAAGCTTTGTTACTATAAAACTCTGCGACAAATCTTCCCCCATTTGGGATTTCCACATAAGGTCCAAGCTACCATCTCCCTTGTTCTGTCCAAACTCGATTACGCCAATAGCCTCTACCACGGATCACCTTTAACGACTATGAAAAGACTACAACAGATTCAGAACTCGGCTGCCAGACTACTCTTGCATATCAAACCGCGAGACCACATTTCCCTGCCTTGAAAGCCCTGCATTGGTTACCGGTTGCCAGAAGATCCACAATCAAGCTGCTTTGTATCACCCACAAAGCGATACATGGAATGAGACCGCTCTTCATCAGGAATAAAATCACCAAACACATTCATCATAGGAACCTCTGCTCTAGAGTGGCACCTCGCCTCAAAATCCCAAGATACAAGAAAAAAACCATAGTTGGCACATCCTTCTCTGTTCAAGCAGCCAAAATATGGAACTCTTTACCTCCCAACATAAGATCCACTGACAACCACCTTATCTTCAGAAAACTACTCAAGAATTGGCTCTTCCCCACATAAGCACCATACGCAAACATAAATATACAGCATATCCCTCTGTATATAACCATTTATTTGTACTATAGATATGTACCTATATATGTGTATTGCTTTGTATAAACATGTAGAATAATTATGTTTAAAAAAAAAAAAAATAATAATAATTTAAGTACAACACTTGAAAACCAGAGTTTATCGAATGCATCTTTAATCTACTTATACTTACTTCCTTTATGCATCTATATACCTTCCATGTACTTGGATCTATATATTTATTACTTTCCTCCCAAAAAATAAAAAGCATATTCAATGCACTACCCTATTTCTCACCCTATACCTCTATCAATATCTTTAATCTACATATACTTACTTCCTTTATGCATCCATAAACTTTCCATGTACTCATGGATCTATATATTTATTACTTTCTTCTAATTCAGCATATCCAATGCACTACCCTATTTCTCACCCTATACCTCTCTCAATATATATTCTACCTCAACTCTCTGACTCATCTCAAACCTCTTTCTACTACTCTTTCCAATGCACTACCCTATTTCTCACCCTATACCTCTATCAATATATCCTCTACATCCACTCTCTCATTCATCTCAAACCCCATACCACTACTATGATCCCCAAAATAGCCCTTTCTAGATTCTCCCCTACTCTACCCCTCCTTGCACCATCTGACACCTCTTACTATACTGATCCCGAAAAAAAAGCTTTCTAAACTGTTCCCTCTGACTCTTCCCCTCCACATCCCTTTTTACTCATCCCAAGCCTCCCACTACTGCTATGACCTCCAAAAAAAAAAAGTCGAAATCCTTCACTCTTCTATCCCGCCACTATCCCTTTCAATACAAATAACAGACTAACATGTCCACTTCTCAAATTTCATATTTCACTATACTAATTCACCACTAATCCTTTATGGGTTCCAGAGTAGCGTGCTACTCGCCGAAAAAGCTCTTCAACACCCCATCAGGGGTACAAGCGCTATATATATATGCAAACCTTTGTCCCTCTTCTATCCCTCCGCTATCCTTCTCAATCCTAATAACTGATTAATATCCACCACTCAAATTACTTTCATATTCCACTATACTAATTCACAGCTAATCCTTATGGGTTCCGGAGTAGCGTGCTACTTGCCAAGAAAGTGCGTCAACACCCCATTAGAGGTAACAAGCGCTATACAAATGCAAACCTTTTTCCCTCTTCTATCCCTCCGCTATCCTTCTGAATCCAAATAACTGACTAACCTATCCACCACTCAAATTACTTTCATATTTCACTATACTAATTCAACACTAATCCTTTATGGGTTCCGGAGTAGCGTGCTACTCGCCGGAAAAGCACGTCAACGCCTCGTCAGGGGTAGTAAGCGCTATATAAATGCAATTACAACAATACAATACAATACCATTAATGACAGAAGTGTACAGGCAGCCATGTCAACATCAGGGATTCGAAAAACATTAGATATAATGATCTACCTTTTGGTGATCACATCTGTGAAGGACGGAAATGTTGGTGGCTCCACACATAAAACCCTGGGTGACTTCCTAATGGGGATGTACCATGCATTTTACGGCTGACGGCCCTTACTCAGTAACTGTGCTATACAATAAGAGGGAGAAAAAAAACCCTGGAGATGAACTATAGTAAGCTGAACTTTCATATTGAACTTCCATAACAGAGAGAGAACAGCAAAGAAGAATACTTTATCTTTTTATTTTTTTATTCATCCATCCTTTAAATTCTTCTCTTTGCATCCCCTCCCTTTTGTCTATTTACGTTTAAAATCTTGCAATGTGCTGTATTAATAGGGTCTGCACAAAAGACCCATGCCCAAAGTGCCGTAATAAATTCATTTAGGAAAGTGTGGAGAATCATCATAGAGGAATGTGAGCCGTCACTGAGCCGCTGAGCCACAGTGTCAGCTATTAATGAAGTCAGAAACATGAATGAGGTACCGAATCATTGTAATGGCAGCTGAACTGAGAGACAGGCAGGACTAAGTTGCGGGGACCTGCATGACGAGTCTAAAGGAATTCACCTATCGGGTATCACTGTGACTTAATGAGGCAAGCAGGCGTGTGCAGCCGAAGGAACAGACAAACACAGCGAGGGGGTTTGACACGAGGTGTGTCGTGAACAGAGAAATCGCCACCATGACAGACGAGAGAGGTGTGAGGAGACAAAGCTCTGTCGTCAGGAAGCACAACGTGGATGTGTGCAAGGTGCCCAAATAGCTAGCTTTCTAAACATCCAGTAATGTTGAAAATAAATATTTCGAGTGCCTTTTGGTATACTTTCGTTTCATTTTTTTGAATCATTAAATTAGGAAATGTAGCTATAAATTTTTCACCGTCATTTGCACAGGCTTTAGGTTTTCCTCACAGTTTTTTTGCCACGAACATCAAAAAAGATCCGCACAGCCTTTGACATATTATTCTGAATGCTGTAGAGGGGTGCTTTGTGTATCATCCAAGGAAGTCACTCCTGTTCACAAGTGTTCTATCTTTGCACCTTTTTAATTTAATTAAATTGAAATATTTTATTAAATTTTAAAGATAAGGAGTGTAGAGTAGAGTGGCATAGAGTGCAATGGTGTGGTGTGTAGTGGTGCATAATAGATTAGAGTGGCTTGGAGTGATGCAGAGTGTGGTGGCATAGAGTGCAGTAGAGTGCTGTAGAGTTGAGTGGTGTAGAGTAGAGTGCAGTGGCAGAGAGTAGAGTGGTGCAGAGAGCAGTGGTGTAGAGTACAGTGGTGATGAGTAGAACAACGTGGCGTAGAGTGCAGTGACATACAATGTAATGGTGTAGAGTGCAGTGGTGCAGAGTAGAGCGGTGTTGAGTTCAGTGGTGGAAAGTGCAGTCTTGCAGTGTAGAGTGGCACAGTGTAGAGTGGTGCAGAGTAGAATGGAGCAGAGTACAGTGGTGCAGAGTAGAACAGAGTGGCGTAGAGTGCAGTGGTTTAGAGCGGAGTGGCTTAAAGGGCAGCAGCATAAAGTAGAGTGGTGCAGAGCACAGTGGTACAGAGTAGAGTGCAGTGGCGTAGAGTGCAGTGGTGCAGAGTAGACTAGTGTGGCATAGAGTGTAGTGGTGTAGAGTAGATTGTTTCAGAGTAGAGTGAAGTGGAGTAGAGTGGAGCAGAGTAGAGTGCAGTAGCATAGAGTAGTGGTGCAAAGCGCAGCGGCGTAGAGTGGTGTAAAGTGGAGTGGGTGCAAAGGGGAGTAGAGTGGCATAGAGTGCAGTGGCATATAGTAGATTGTTTCAGGGTAGAGTGAAGTGTCATAGAGTGAAGTGGTGCAGGGTATAGTGGAGTGGTGCAGGATAGAGTGCAGTGGCATAAAGTAGTGGCATAGAGTGCAGTGGCACAGAGTAGAGTGGACTGGCATAGAGTGGAGTGGTGCAGAGTGGAGTGGCCTAGACTGGACTAGTGTATAGTGCAGAAGCAAAGAGTGCAGGGGCGCATACTAGAGTGGGGTAGAGTGCACTTGCATAGAGTAGAGTGGTGCAGAGTAGAGAGACATAGAGTGAAGTGGCGTAGAGTGTCGCACCAGAAGCCAGCAGTGCTAAAACAGGTCCTGGTGGTAGGCCGTTGTTGTTTCAGTGGAACGTGTTCACCTGTTTCATTGTTGACAAAACACGTACCAACAAATAGTATATATATACTATGTTTGACATAGGCAGGATGTTTAAGGCTGTAATGTAAATAATGTAGTTGTTTCCGAGCTTCTGTTTCTAGTTTTCTCGAAGCAGTAATCTGTGTTGTCTAGGTTTTTACACATACGGAGGCTATTGCTCCTTAGGGTTGTTGTGTAAGCTACACCTTGGGCTTGCCAATACGTGTTATTATTAAAAGGGTTTGGTACTCTGACTTGCTGACTGGAAACAAGAAGATCATTAGACATTCACTGGAGGGTCACATTAAGTTAAGCCAACAGTGCCTTGATAGAAGAACCTCAACATGAATATTTGTTGCCACAGAAAGTGTGTTCACCTCCACCCTGCAGGCCTGTTTTAAGGGTTATGTTACAGCCTCATGGAGCATAGGAGGGGCACAAGCGGGTTCCACGGGAAGAGTAACCTGCATTCCTCTTGCTTTCCTATAAACGCTCTCACTTTGAAGGGATAGAAAGAAAAATAAACACCAAGCTCACTGAGATGAAGGAGCCTAAGATTTTACCTTTGTGATTAAAAGCACAGCAAATGTGAAGAAATAAGGACAAGATTTGAAGGGCTGTTTACAGAAAGTGAAATCTCAGAAGGAGAAAGTAAACAAGGTTTGGGCAAGGGAAGGGATGAACTCAATTTGAACAGCCTAAAACAAATAGAGCCAGCAAACAGAAAGCAAGGAAATGTGAGTTACAAACCACAAAGCCAATGTTAAGCAATGAGCAGAATGCATTCCCAGGGAAGCTTTCTGAATGTCCCCAAGTTGTCTTCAGCAAACCAGACAGCTGTGCTGACTGGTAGACTTCGACCTAAAAATGACAGAACAAGGGCAATAAACGTTCAATCTGCATTGAATGCTATCACTGTGCCCTCTGGGGCGCATTTTGCCTTCGACCTCTTGTGCACTATTTGGTTACCACATAGACAACACACCTGTGAACTCACCCACATTTGGGGCTATTACCCACTTTTTTGTGTGTTCATTCCTACTTCTCGTAATTGGATTACCCTCTTAAATGCCTGACTTCACCCGCATTTTTTTATTCAAGATGTTGACAGACAAGTTTCACTGATTTCTTGGTGTTTTTGTATTTGAAGCACTATTTAGCGTTCCAAAGGAACATTAGCATGGGGAGATTTGCAGGCAGTGCTTAAATCAGAGCGTACACACAATATAAACCACACGATGTTACACAGAAGCAGAAACTAAGAATAATCACAGTAGAATGCAGTAAGTCGGTAACCAGGGAACAAAAGATCACGCACATACCTAGTTGCTGCATAATTACTTTAAAGAGTGGATTTTCTCAGACTTAATAGTCCAGGAGAGGTTCTTAAGGGAGACTTTATTTTCAAAAGCTGGGGACGGGGGTGGGGTCAGGAACAGTTCCGGAAAGACTCAGCAGAGCTGCAGGGAAAAATCTGCAGCCCCTTTTGTGTTCTAGGCCAGAGCTATATCCATACACATTATTTTTCCACGGGACTGACCGAGGCGCACGCTACATCACAGTCAGTCCTTTCTTCATGACAAACAGACCATTCACCCATCACCAGTGGTCGAAGTGCACTAAAAAAGCATGGGAACTGTGATGCTGCACGCAATGGGGTGCGGGGTGAGTGAGTGTGGGGGCGTGGTCAAAGGTGTGACTAAAAATACTAAATATTCTGTAACCTTTTTCATCCTTTCACCTTCAGGTAACTACATGTAAAATAAGCACAGCTTAAATGAAAATTAAATAAAAAATAAATGCAAGGTATGTTAATCGGTGGAAAATGCACTATCAGACATTATGAAACCTTTATTAGTTAATGCACTGCAGCAGAGAGCCACAGAATTGAATCCTGGTTGGTGCCGTGGAGAATAGTGACTTGTGTATGTTTAGTGCAACAAGGTCCCAGTCTGTGACAGAAAGCACTGTGAACATGTAAATCCTTATTTTAAACTTGCATTACTCGCAGTATAAGATAGGCTGCTACAAAATGCGCAAAAATGTTTAAGATAAAAAAAAGTGCTTCCAAAATATAGATTTTAGTTTTACCTGTACATAGTGCAATTTTTTTTATAACTTTCTTTTAAACGCACTCTTCCCAACTTAGCTGGTTGCCCCCTTACAACACCTCTTAAAAAGAATAAATGTGTTTCATCATGAAGTTTCAAGTGATCCTATCAATTAAAGCCAATACCGACTTTCGAGCATCCTTTGGATTAGCAGATTGACCCGTTGCGCATATTTACATATGTTTCAGGCAAGCAGGCACCCTGGCAAGATGGCTGGTTTAGCAGTCTGCCTCTCACCCGATTTCACAGCACACGTGACTCCCTGCCTTACACTTCAGCTGAAGCATTTCAACTGTTGGAATTAACCGTCCTGGGATCGTGGTCTTTTCACAAAAAGTAAGGGTACTGTTTTTCAAAATTGAAAATGTATGCGCACGTCATGCCCCTAAGATCCCTCAGACTTTGACCACTGCCCTTCACTCCGAATCACATAGTAAATTCCAAACATTATGGCAATGACAAGCTACAAAAAGAGGACGATGATGGGAGATCTAGCTGAATAAATGCTGGTGATATCATCAATCAGCACCAAAGTATATCACTGATGTGTATTCAATCTTCTGTTTTCACTTGTTGTGTAGTGTCTCTCCTTTCCACAGCTTAGGAATATCTGAGTGTGTAAACTCTCTTGAGAGAAGAGAACCCGGACCCCAGTGTTCTTAAAGACACAGAGGGGGAGATGCCAAGGTACGCCCTAATGACAGCAGACTAGCATTGTTCTCTTGGGAAAACTATTGGGAAACACATCAATGTAAACTGAACCAACCTTTACTGAACGCAAGACTGTGCCTTCTTACTTGCACTTCTACAACTTTGGATGGCCTGGCAACCTGATTCTGCAGCTTTTTTTATGCAGCTATGGATCTATGTGAAAAAATGTAGACACATAATCCACCATCTGATGCATAATCTGAACATTTTAACAAAAAATAGCTTTCGCTCATATGGATAAAAGTTATCAAAATCACTGCACACTGGGTGAAAGCCACACCTTGATTCCTTGTAAAGGTTAACTACTAACATCTCAACAGATGATTGCTAAATTCTGGCAATATACAGGGTGACCTTACGAAATGGTGGAGTGGGAGAATGTTTTTGTTTGCAGCAGGAAATATAAACCATATACATAAATGTAATTCAAATAGGATGGAGGGAATGATTCTAACTTCATTTGTGATGAAAATGTTTGGTTTACTTATTCTCACACAGACATGTTTGCAAGACAAACTGTTCTTAATGTAGCATTAACTTTAAGGGGGCATTCAGACTACAGAAGAGTCCTTAACATGTAGCATCTCTTTTTAACATCCAGTGTCTCCAATCTTATTGCTCCTCGTTCAATAAATATAAATGAACAATACCATACTGTTTTTCAGGGTTGTTTCTTAATGTAAAGAGGTATGGCTAGAGACCCTGTAGTTGACCACGGTGTGAGCCATAAGACAATGTTACTTTTTTAAACTGAACATGAATAAGTCCGATAAATGAGGCTCAGTTTTTAGGTCTTGCCTACTGACAGCTTTTAGCAGTCTGTTTGCAAAAGACCTCTTGTGGACCATGCCAAAAACGTACAGTTGGCTTAGAGTCAGCCCACTGCTTACAAGTAGCTGGCTTTTTGTCACTTTCAATTGCTTGCTTCTGATTTAATGGCTTGCCCACCTCTTCTTGTGCTTGTCCCTCTTCTAGAGCATAGACCCTTTACCTTTGGATCGTATCACTTGTATCCTTCCACTGCTCACATTCAGGGCCTTGTTATTTTCTTTAAGCAATATATGAATGCATATGTTTTCTTGCTCTCTCCCTCATGTGCAGTCCCCTCTTCAAGTACCGAACTTCTGCTCCCTCCTACCCACACCACCAACCTATCCACTGCTTCGCCCACTCAGCCTTTTTTTGCTCCCCTCCCTTCAAACTCCGGTGCTTCTGAACACCGACCTTCCTTTGCTCCCACCCCTAGTTGAGTACTGGCCGCACTAGCTCCCTCACCCTTCCCGACAAGATTATTTTTTCTTTGTTAAATTTTTTCAGGGGCACGGCCTGAAAGTAATTTTAGTCATTAAAAGAGACACCAAAATCGCCTTTCAAATCAGTATCCCCCCTCCCCCCCCCCCCCGCCTGACAGATCTGTGGAGTCCACCAGCAATTCTGAACAATTACAAGTAAAGAAGCATCCCATTTTTACCCCAAACTTTATGTATTTTAAGAAGCGGCAAGAATCTCCCCTCTACTCACCCAACATTCCCTAGTCAATAAAGGGGTTCAAAAGTACTCTCCGCAAATCGTTGTCATCAGGGCACAAGTCCTAAGAAAAGAAGTGGGGGGACTAACCTAGTTAATCAGTAAGCAAGTGACATCACGCCGCGTGACATCACGGCGCGTGACATCACAGGAAGTGGCATCACAAAAAGTGACATCAGATCTTAAGCCATCACATACATATTTAGCAGGTGTATCACGAGTACATTGCAGCACATTTCGAGTATACTTCTCCTGAATTAGGCAGCAGATTCATACTTTTGTACGCTACACATATACACATAAAACAATGTTGCCTTTTGTCAGCGTAAAGCTTCTTCTAGCCATAGTGCTTTAAAAGAAAAAATAGTGATATTTAAATTATTACAATGCCTCCTCAGGGGTAGTAAGCCCTATATAAATGCTATTTATTTTGTGCAAATACTGGGAAAGACCAACACATCTGATGTTCTTACAGTGCATGCATATCTCCTAAACAGAGCCTGAACAAAGTGAAAAGCTGCCTCTCTTAAGTATGTGTGAAGTGCTAACAAGGTGTGAGCCTTTGTTTCCCCTCTGCTGCATTTGCATCAGGTGTGAGGCTCCTGACTGCTGCCAGCCAGGAGACTCGAACAAAAGGAGGCCTGATGACCCCTCAGATTCGGCCTTTGTTAAGAACCAGCAGGAGTTAGAAATAAGAAAGCCCCATCTGCGCCTGCACGTTGTTGCCGATCGAAAGCAGATAACAACGTGCAGGCGCTGCTGAATGTGTCCCGGTGTTTAGATATTACACTGGGACGAATTCAGCATCTTTATCAGTGGGGCCCAACTTCTTGGCAGGGTGGACGGCGTCCCCCCTGTGAAATAAGTGGGGGGACGCCGTCCACCCGCGTGGACCCCCGACTCGTGCCCTGGTTGTCATCGCATGGAAAGGAAAGCCTTCTTCATTCTACAACGCCCTACCATACTTCCATTTTGAAGAAGACCTCCAACCCTATAATTTCTTCTCTCCACTCACATACATGTCAGTCAGTCTGTATTAATAATACAGGCGCTCAGGTCACCCCAACCTCTTCACCCACAAACATTCCCTTCGTTACCACCTCTAATAACTCTACTAATGGAGGCCAGAAGCCCTCTTCCTTCCTCTGCCATACTATATTCCCACTTTAAAGAGGTTTCCCAGCCATAACTAGTTCCCTCTTAATGCGGTAGCCCAATAGCACCCCTTCTCCTTTTCTGTACCCCTATTCTCCACCCAATATGTCACAGCGGAACCACGAATGCTCTTGACTCGCAGAAACCCCAGCTTTTAACAGAACGGTGAAGTACCCACAGCCCTTCGCACACCACTTACTCATCAATAAAAAATAAAGCCAATAAGCACCCCTCTTCTGCTCACAAATGATTCCCAATTTACAGAAAGGGACAGTTGCCTCCTTGTAACCACCAATAACCCTACTGTAAATGTAAAAAAGAGAGTACACGCTCCCATCCCATTGTATTTGTCGATTCCAATAACACGCTATTAATAGAGGTGAAAGGCCCTCTAATGCCCCCAACCCATATTCTGATTTTAAAAAGGTTCCCAGGTCTCCATCTCTTAATCAGCTCCCTATTACTAGCGAAGCCCAAAAGCACCAATTATTCTTTACACCGACCCTATATGCGCCTGTATTAATAAGGGGGAGCCCAAAAGCACCCCCACCTCGCCCACCAATATCCCCCAATCCGCCAAC
This sequence comes from Calotriton arnoldi, assembly GCA_963921515.1. Classification (NCBI taxonomy): domain Eukaryota; kingdom Metazoa; phylum Chordata; class Amphibia; order Caudata; family Salamandridae; genus Calotriton; species Calotriton arnoldi. The sequence continues at coordinate 4,475,142 of CAWUFW010000277.1, forward strand.
CCCCACCCAAGAGCGGAAACGTAACCCCCATCGCCTCGGGGTCATACGTTAATACGAGAGCCCCGGCTACCGCCGGTCCTTACATCGCCGCCATGGCTCCTCAGGGGGACATGTCGTCGCCGGCGCCCCGCTGCTTCTTTCGGTGCTCCGGGTTGGGTCCCCCTTCTCCCCGGGGCTTTCGGGCGTGCCTGCTACCGGGGTCTCCCCCGCTGCCCTCTCCGGTGCCCGCGCTCGGGGCTGCGGTGGCGCTGCCTCCCCCACTCTGCGGCTCGAGCTCCGAGGCGCCCTCTGCTGGGCGCGGACCGAGGTGAGCCGCCGTCAGAAGTCTGTCACCGAGGCCAGCTCCTGGTCGGGACAGGGCACGGCCTGGACGGGGTTAGTGCCAGTCCTCATTGGCGCAGGGCACTGCCAGGACCAAAACCGGAGCTTAAGTGTACTCGCGGAGCCCTGGCAGAACCAGGACCCGGACCCTTACACGTGCTCATGGGGCCTGTCAGGGCAGTGCCAGGACTGTGAGTATGCACGTGTTTGCTGTGCAATGGGAGTGGCAGGATCAGCCCACGTTGAGAATCGAGCCACTTCTGCCATGGCTTATCATTTAATCAGCAATATGTAACATTGTGTATTTTTGTTGACTAACGTAAGAGATAAAAGTGAAGATGATGAAGTTTATATTTAGGGCCTCATTAAGAGTGACCCAGTGTTTTCTCAGCCCTGTAGGAAGGGATCTGAATTGCAAGTGGTGCTATATTTATAGCATCCAATAATTATTGGGTAGGATAATGTCCGCACCCTAGGTTACATTTTGGCAGGTCAAATCTGCCACAATTACAATATAGGGGGAAGGGGGGGGTCAAAAGCCTTATAGCTATCTATCGTGGAAAATCAACAACATCTGCATGTTTCACCATTGCTGGGGGAATCTTGGAGCAGTTACTGGAGTGAACACTTTGAACCAAAACTCTTATGGCACAAAGCAAGCGAAGCAAGTCATCGCTATCCTCTCCAGAAGAGATTGCTTGTCTGTTCCATCCAAGCAACTATCCATTCATCCTTCCATCATCCCACTGATATCCACCATTTCACCTTTACTTTTCTGTCATCCATCCAGCTTTTTATCCAACATTCAGCCTGTGACCATTCCATCTGCCTGTCCATCCGTCCACCCATCCATATCCAAACCTATCCATCCATCTTCAAACCTATCCATCAAGCATATCCATCCATCCATCCTTTCACTCAGTTATCCATCCTTTCACTTATCTATCCCCTTTCATTCATCCAATTATCCACTCATCCATCCTTTTGCTCATCCATCCACCTTTTAACTTATCCATCCATCCTTTCACTCCATCCATCCACCCTTCAACCCCTCCTTCCATTCATCCATACATCCATTTACTGTCACTCATTCGTCCATCCATTCACCCTTTCACTCATCCATTCACCCATACGTCCATTTATCCATCCCTCCCTCCCCCTTTCACTCATTCTTCCTTACATCCATCCACACTTTCACTCACACATCCATCCATCCTTTCACTCACTCATCCATACCCCTTTCACTCATTTGTTCATCCATTCACCCTTTCACGCATCCATCTGTCCACCATTTCATCTAATGCAAAAAGAACAGATGATGGACGGAATGCTGAACAAATCGAACATTCACCCCCAGTAACAGATCTGGGTTAAATCTTTTTTTTGCACGCAACACCATTCCAGTTTAGACCCAGTCATTTGCAAATCAGTCTTGACCCCAGCCCAAACTGCTAGGCCAGGAACTCCCTGGACCAGAAATAAGCATCCTGGGACTGGTTTCGGGGTATCACCCCTCATCAGCCAGGCTAGCTGGAATCTGGTGGCCGTCCATTATTTGTGTGTGTCTTTTGCTTTCTCACCCTGAATGTGCTGGGTATGCCCAGAGTGGGTCCTGGGCCCACTGTGCCATTGTATTCAAGCTAGCCTGGCTGATGAGGGGTGATAACTAACCGTGGGCGGAGAACTCCGCTCCGCCCGCGGAGTATGCGGAGATTTGCCTCCTCCGCTTTCCGCGGAGATCGCGGAGTAGGCAAATCTCCACACACTCCGCGGTGGAGCGGAGTTAACCAGCCCCCGCCTCCACCCCCCCTAGTAAGAATGAAATAAATATACATTAAAGGTAAAATAATAAACACTTACCTTGACTGCGGCGTCCCGGGGCTGCCGTCCTCCTCTTCCTCGGCGTTTCACGGTGATCTGTGCATGCGCGTGCGCATGCCTTGCGAGAAATGCGCGGGCACGCACGCATGCGCAGATCACCGTGAAACGCCGAGGAAGAGGAGGACGGCAGCCCGGGGACGCCGCAGTCAAGTGTTTATTAGTTTACCTTTAATGTATATTTATTTCATTCTTACTAGGGGGGGTGGAGGCGGGTGGCGGAGCGGAGCGAAGTTCCACGGAGTTGGTCCCCAACTCCGTGGACCTCCGCGTAGTGCCGCTCCGCCAGATCCGCCCAGGGTTAGTGATAACCCGAAACCGGTCCCAGGATGCTTGTTTCTGGTTCAGGGAGGACCTGGCTTGGAAGTTCGGGCTGGACTGTTCCCATAAGGAGCAGGGTCAAGACTGATTTGCATATGCTGGGTCTAAACTGGGGTGGCATGGTGAGCAAAAGAACAATGGATTTAATCCAGATCTCATGACTGGGGGTAAATGTTAGATTTGTTCAGCATTCTGTTCATTATTTGTGTGTCTCTTTCACCCTTTCATCTAGCCATCCATCTACCCTCACTTTCATTCATCCATCCTTACATCCACCATTTCACTCATTCACTCATCCAGCCATCCATCCTTTCACTCATCCATCTATCCACCTTTTTAACCCATCCATCCATTCATCCAGCCTTTCACTCCATCCATCCATTTATCCTTTCACTCATAATCCATCCTTTCACTCACTCATCCACCCAATCCTTTCTCTGATCATTCATCCAGCCTTTTATAATCCATACATCCATTCACCCTTTCACTCATCCAGCCATACATTATTTCCTCCTTTCCCTTATCCATCCTCAGATCCGTCTTTTCACTCATTCATCCATCCGCCATTTTACTCCATCCATCCATCCACTCACCCTTACACGTTAATTATGAGCCTTTCTCTGCACAGCTGCAGATAGAAGAGGGCCATGGAGGACCCCACCCCCACTGTAGCTGATAAAGCTTGGGGATCGGGGGGGTGTTTGATGACGCCCCAGCTTGCGGATTCCAAACCCTGATCTATTGGATTTGACTGGGTGTGATAAACATTACAACACTCTCAGGCACACTCCAAATTAGGTCTAAGTGGTATCACCTGAAATTGAAGAGACCAAAATACTGCCCAGTTTTTAGTGGAAGAGCACCACACACCCTTGCACTGTTCCTGAATGCAAGACGTCCGAGTCACGAATGACGTGGAGCCACCCAGCAGTTATGGTCAGCGTCAGACCCAACGCGAGGGATTCAAAAACCGAGCCAGGGCACGTTCAGCCATGAGCACACTTGCCACTCCACGTGCAGAGGGTGACTAGATGACTCCATGTCACCGGGACACACTAGCCACCACCACAAATGCAGAACGAGAGAGAACGCGCGCGCCCTGGGACCTTGCTCAAGACTGTGCACTTGAAGGATTGGGGGACAGCGCAGGCGCACAACCATGCCAGTGAAAGAGGTAAACAGAATTGTTTGTACACATTCCAGACCAACGCAGCTCGAGGGCAGATCCCCTGAAAGTAAAAGAACTGAGTCAAAGCAGTGCATGTGCCAAAGTAAGCAGAGCAGATGAGAGCCAGGGCAAGTGTCCGTGTGCGGCCTTTCCAACGCCAAGAGGCCACACAAACGTTAGATGTTACCTTTAACATGTACCACCTAACAATAACAACAACTAGTGTTTGCGCCAGCTCCCAAATGAGCTGATGCCCATGTAAAGGCCTGGCGGGGCACATGCAGAAGAACTGAGGCGGTTCACGTGCAGGACATAACAAGTACTCACCAATAAAGCGTGTACGCATGTTCGCATCAATGCAGTCTAGATTCTAACTTTACCGGTACACGTACAGAGTAAACACTGCAAAGCCATGAGGTCTCGCCTTTAGGACCTAGTGGCGTTGCCAATAGTCTTATCCGTGCGGCACAGCACCCTCGAAGCTATGCGGCATGGCAAATACATTTTGTTAAAAAAAAAAAGGCTTTTGGCGCAGCCTTCCGCGTCATTTTGTTGTACACACATATGCCCGCCAACTACATGATGCATATTGTTTTTTCAAAAATTTTAGTTACTGAACCAAGTTGATTAGGTAACCAAAAAGAAAAAGAAATGTACAAAAGCATTTTGTTTTTCTTTTTTAAAGTAGGTGGTGAGAAGCGGTGGTCAGGGAAACAATTTGGGGCAGAAGCAACCCGGGAGTGGTTGGAGGCAGATGCAACACAGGGGTGAGAGGTGCAAGCAACACGGACGCAGGCTTTTAAAGCGGGTGGGTGAAGCACCACAGTGCGCATAAGCAATACAGGGGCGCAGGTGGCGGCATATGACCAGGACTGGACTGGGAACCCAAACCAACCCTGGCAATTTTGACGGATCAGCACCCTGCTGCTTTTGTTACTGGGGGCCGATATAGCAGCACCGCTGCAAAACCGGCCCCCACTGCTCCAAAATCGGCCCCCACCCTTCCAACCTCCCGGGAAAACACCCGTAGCCCGCTACGGCCAGTCCAGCCCTGCATCTGACGGGCGAAAGACAGCAATATGGTAATATGGTACTGGGAGAAAGCACACAGACGAGAAGTCAGCGCAGAAGTATTGGGGGAGAAGCACATGGGCAAGAGAGAGGAACATGGAGCACAGCGGAGGGAGAGAAGTACACGAGGGAGATGGTGGGAAAACACGTGCACTCTCGTAGAGTGCAAAAAACAAAAAAAAACAAGCATTTGCAATGCAATAGGTCTTGCATTACTGAAAGTTTGAGCTATTGGCATTGCAAATAATAATTCAACGCCAATAGCTCAAACTTTCAGTAATGCGAGACCTATTGGATTGCAAATGCTTGTTTAAAGCTCTCCCGCTGCTACATTCTTGTGGCAGTGCTGTATACAACAGGTTTCCTGTTACTCAATTCAATGGTGCTTATTATATCGACCTAGCCGCGATGAAAGACCAATTAAACTCGTGGAACTGAACTCGGAAACTGGCAGGTCGTGCAGAGAAGAGACTTTAAAGCCCTGAGGTATGTTGTGCTTTTTCCAACTGCATAGACGCCAGAGGGGAACTCCCTTACCCGCATTATCCTTTCTAGCCAGGGGAAGAGCACCAAAATGTCTGATCCAGATGAAGTAAAATATGTTTGGGTCACTGCACACGTGTGCAGGACATCCAGTTTAGCAGGCCTTTTGTCCGAAACGCTGCAGCTACTGTAATCTGCAACCAGGAATGCAGAATGTCACTGCTGGATGTAACAAATTAACCCTGTCAACCGGTGCCAAGCAACTGAATGTCAGACAGCCCAGCTTAAAATAAATCCACCAAAAAGGACCGGTTCCCTGACATTACACAGTACTGGGTGTCTGCATATATTTTCAAGGAAGGAGAAAAACTAAAGTTTAGAGCTGACTGGCACAAATGTGAATGGTCACATGTGTGACACACACACACACCAATAAACATCAGACACAAACACGCACACACAAAGACACACACTATACAGAAATGCAACAAATTAAACCCAGGTATTAAAGGCAATACAAACACTCCAGAGCAGGGAAGACATTAAAAAACACACCAATCAAGTGCGGTCAATCAACAACATAGCGAAGACAACAAAACACAGATAGAGATACGAAATGAAGGCAATGTAAAAAGAGGAAATACATTCAATTACATGGACATACTTATTGTGATGAGTTAGCGTGCTAGTTGGCGGCTGCCAACGCACGCTAGTAGGACCCACCCCTGCGCTCACGCCGGCCGGCGTGACGTAGGATAATAAAGGAGGGGCGAGGCCGGAGAACGGCAGTCGCGGCCCGATAATGCAAGCCGCTGTGTCCCGTGTCTTATTGCACTAGCGCCGCGCGCACAGCCAGCGCTAGTCTGCGGGGACACACACAACACTGGCGACGAGGCGGAAAGGCCTGCGCTCATACTGGGAGTGCACAGCACGACACCAACACAGGTGGTGCAGTGCAGGAGGACCGGCTGGTCAACTGGACGACCACGTGGGCGGCAGAGGCCCTGTTTGAATCAGGCTCCCTGTTGCAGCAACCTGCAGACGGCTCAGGGGTGTGACCAGCATTGAGAGTGGTGCCCGTGAGGTGAGGAGACCTGCTGGAGGCAAGGCTGGCACACTGGGTGGGCACACACGCTACGTCAAGGGCCATCCACCGTGCCAGGACTCACGACCGGCGAACACAGCAAACTGACCCTCCTATTCCCCACGATAAAGGTGACGCACGCACCCACAAGTGCACCAACATAAATTATGGGCGATCAAGAGGAAGGGGCGCAAGCTGCAGCCAGGGCCCTGCCACAGCATCCACCGTCTGGTGTTCTACCGCCTTTAGCGAGTCAGCTGACCCGGCTACCGCATCACCGCGCTGGCAAGTCTGGTTGGGACGTTTGGAAAATTATTTCATCGCCACCCGGGAAGTGGATGGCGCTGTAAAAAGATCGCTGTTACTCCACTATGCAGGGGAAGAAATATATATGCTTTTCAAGCATCTCCCCAACACAGGACTCGCCACTGACTATACAGCAGCTGTGGCAGCGTTAAATGCGCACTTCGATCCACAGCTCAATCCGGACTTCGAGCACTTTAAGTTACGCCAGGCCCGGCAGAAGGAAGGGGAATCAGTGGACGCGTTTCCACGCCAGACTGCGAGAACTTGCTAGCACACACCTTGCAGGTGACAGAGCGGCGGAAGAGATCAGAGCGCAGTTAATCCTAGGCATTCGCAGCAAGATGTTACGTGGCCTCATACTGCGTCAACCAAATATACCAATGGCGGACATACTAGTGATGGCACGGTCACATGACCTGTCTGCCGCGCGCGGAAGAGATGGACCTGGCCTTGGTGCGCAACACGGACAAGAGCGTCAACGTAAAGACGGAACGGACCGACGCAGTCAGAGTGAAAGACAAAGACAGGAAACCACGGGATCGCCCCATCACCACGTCCAAAGGCCAGTGTGGGTACTGCGGATACGAGGAACACCCGGCACAAGCGTGCCCGGCCAGAGGGAAGACGTGCACAAACTGTGGTGTGGCCAACCATTTCGCGTCTGTGTGCCGGAGAAAAGGGCAACGGAAAGAGGGGAAGAGACCGATGCCAGGGAGAAGACTGGTTCGCCAGCTATCAAGCATGTCACTGACATCTGCGCAAAAGGAGACGAAAAGTGGACGAAACGTCTACCAAGCGGAGGACACCTAGTCCGAGGATGAAGAAGAGACATACTTAGTCTCGTTCACCCGAGCACTAAAGAGAAGGAGGCGGCCGCAGCCCAGATGCAAGGTGCACATAGCGGGATCGGAAGTCAGCGCGGTCATCGACACAGGTGCCTCAGTTACAGTAATGGGGATACAACAGTATAACAAGCTACGACCAAAACCGGAACTCCGGCCAGCGAAGAGGAAGATATTTGCGTATGGAAGCACATCACCACTACCGCTCCGAGGGAAAATGACGGTACCTGTCCGGCATGAAGATGCTGAGATCACGATAGATATCCATGTAATCAACCAGGAAGCAGACACCCTATTAAGCAGCCATGCAGCTGAAGATCTGGGGCTGATAACATTCGCGAAGAGTGTGCAGGCTGACCAGACGAAAGATCTGCTGGACCAGTTCAAAGACCTGTTCACGGGCCTAGGAACAATGAAAAGGGAGCCCGTGAAACTACACATTGACACAACAGTCAAACCAATGGCCCTAAGGCATAGAAGGATCCCTTTTCATCTTCGACCGATAGTAGAAGAGGAGCTGCAGAAACTGGAGGATCAAGGTGTAATAGAAAAGGTCTCTGGTCCCACTCCATGGGTATCTCCAATGGTGATCGCTGAGAAACCCCGTCAGCCAGGGAAAATCAGGATCTGCATAGATATGCGCCTCCCTAATAAGGCGATTAGACGGGAACGCCACATAACTCCAACAATGGACGACATAGTGGCTGATCTTAACGGATCCAAATGGTTCTCGAAGCTGGACCTGAACGCCGGCTATCATCAAATGGCACTGGCCAAAGAGAGCAGGTACATCACCACGTTCAGTACCCATTTAGGACTCAGGCGATACAAACGCCTAAGCTTTGGCATATCGTCAGCTGCAGAGATTTTTCAGAACGCCGTGAAAGAGATTCTGGTGGGACTGCCCAATGTACTGAATGTGAGTGATGATATTCTCATCCACTCAAAGACGGCGGAGGAACACTACAAGCACCTAAGGGCCACGCTGAAAAGGCTCCATGGCCATGGGGTCACCCTGCATCGAGAAAAATGTCTGCTGTTTCAGCAAAGGATAGAGTTTTTCGGATACACATTCACACAGGAAGGCATCCAAGTAGACCCACGGAAGTCCCAAGCGATCAAGAATGCGCCAGCGCCACAAACAGTGGCTGAAGTGCGTAGTTTCCTTGGGATGGTGACGTACTGTGGCCGTTTCATTCCAGGTCTTGCCACTATTGCAGGGCCCTTGCGGAACCTCACCCGAGCGGACGCTATGTGGCAGTGGGGATCCACCGAAGAAGCGGCGTTTCAAACCGTCAAGAGTGCTCTCCTCGACCAGGCGACCCTGGTATACTTCGATCCAGCGAAGGGGACGGAGCTATTAGTCGACAGAGTTCGGACAGCCGTCCAGGGCGGACACTGGCATCAATTCATCCAAACGGCCAACGCATGGGCGGGCCCGGAAAAAGAGAGTCTACTGCACATGTGGCGAGTCAGGAATGAGTTGAGCATCACCCAAAATGGGATCCTACTAAGAGGGCAACGAGTTGTCATTCCTGCATCCCTCCAGTTGCGAGCCACCCAGTTAGCCCACATTGGTCACCAAGGGGTAGAGAAAATGAAAGCAAGAATGCGTGAAAAGGTCTGGTTCCCTGGACTAGATGCTCGAGTGGCGGAACTAGTACGAAGATCCCCGTCCTGCCAAATAACAAGTGCCCCTGAGAGACCGGCGCCGATTCAGACAGAGGAGCGAGGGACAAAGCCATGGGAGAAGATAAGCATCGATTTCGGAAGTTTCCCGGATGGGAGGTTCACCCTGGCTCTGATGGACAGCTATTCTAAGTATCCTCTGGTTGAGATCGTCAGCTCCACCGCATTCGCCCAGGTCGGCCCAGTCTTAGACAAAATATTCGCCATGTTCGGGCTCCCTGAAGAAGTCAGGAGCGACAACGGGCCCCCGTTCCATGGGCATGAATTTCAGGAATTTCTGAAACGTCAAGGCATTCGGCACAGGCGGATCACCCCTCAATGGCCGCAGGCTAATGGTGACATTGAAAGGTTCATGAGAACTATTAACAAAGTTATCCGCATTGCTGTGGCAGAGCAGGCGAATCCGGAGCAACAACTACAGGATTTTCTTCGAGAGTACCGGAGCACTCCTCATAGCTCCACCCGACAAGCTCCCTTTGCAGTAATGTTCCATGGGACCCGCCGGGACAGCCTACCCACCACTCCAGGCTGGACTCCCCACCATTCGACGAGGAAGGCGCCCGGGAGAGAAGAGAAGAGCACAACCGAGCAACCAGCCGAACAAGGAGAGCAATAACCCGGCAGTTAGGGGAAGGAGATGTTGTGATCATAAAAGACCGAAGACCAGGAGGGAAGTTTCGGACTCGCTACGAGCCAGGGTATTGGACTGTGGTTGGAGTGAACGGAACGATGGTTTCAGCAGAGAGAGAAGGAGACACAGTAACACGCAACATATCATGGTTCAAAAGAGTTGACTGCCCAGCGCCGGGTGCCGGGTCACCCTGTGGACTTGGTGAGCCAGATATCAGCAGCCAGGAATCCATCGAGGCACCAGGCAGAGATACGGAGGAAGAGTCATCGCCAAGAGAGCAGGGAGGGGCCCCTGGGGCAATAGTGGAGCAGCAGGTGCCCGCGGACCTGTCCGGTGAGCAGAGGCCCAGCAGAAGCAATAACAGGTATGCGTTGAGAAACAACCCCGCACCCAGCAGTCGGCTGAGGGACTTCGCCTGTCAAGTAAGTGACTCTGGGGAAGCTGTCAAGGACTGAGTTAAGATGGGATGTGATGAGTTAGCGTGCTAGTTGGCGGCTGCCAACGCACGCTAGTAGGACCCACCCCTGCGCTCACGCCGGCCGGCGTGACGTAGGATAATAAAGGAGGGGCGAGGCCGGAGAACGGCAGTCGCGGCCCGATAATGCAAGCCGCTGTGTCCCGTGTCTTATTGCACTAGCGCCGCGCGCACAGCCAGCGCTAGTCTGCGGGGACACACACAACACTTAATACAAGCATTTGGCGACGGCGGGACCTATTGAGGCGGGTGCACTTACAAAGTGCAGGCGGTATATTTCTGCCATGGTGGAGTGGGGAGGGGAGGGGAGCGGAGGGAGGAGGTCGGGTAGAGCAGCGAATGCTGCGGGAGGAGGAGTGAGTATTGAAGAGGCGTTGCAGCGCCTCATTAAGGTAAAGATTGTGTTTGTGCTGGGCAGCCGCGGCCGCTGCAGGTAAGAGTGGTGTGGCGGTGGAGCCGGATGGGGGGGGGGGGATTTCGAGAGACGACCACAAGGGAAAATTAAATAAATACTTCATTTTCCTTCGTGGTCTTCTCTCTAAATCCCCCCCAGCAGGCCCCACCGTCCCACTGCTCTTACCTGCAGCAGCTGCGGCTGGTGCTGGGGGAGGGCTCTTAATGTGAAGCGGAAGGGGGAAGCAAAAAGAGGTTCAAGGAGCACGCCACGCCATGCAAAACAACAGAAAGGCGGCGCCCGCTTCATGCCCGGGTGATACTGCCACACATATGCAAACCAAGAGCCATTGATCACACCCACACAAACAGGAGGTCAGGGGTTTCGTTCCCATATGGAGAGAGGCATGGAGGAACCCTCAACAGCAGACCAGTTCTAGGGTCATGGAGGGCATGCACACGACCCCTGCAAATTTAAGGGCAAAGGGAAGTTGTGCGAGTCAGCCTGAAAAAAATAAAGGTGCGGCCGCCATTGTTGCTAATTAGGAGCGGCGTGCCGCGGTGCTTTATGAAAGCGGGTGCCTGCTAGAATATTAAGTGTGGCACCCGTGTTGTTGTCAATATGAAATCGGGCACCGTACTGAAACCTAAAGTGTGGCGCCCGGGCGATGAGGAGCAGACAGTCAGTAGAGAATTGAAAAGAAGGGCCCCGTTGCAGGAAAGCATGTCATGCATGCAATAGGAGAAAGTCATTTAAGAAAATAGTGCTCACAGACTTTAAATAAAACATACCGAGTAACAACACACATGATCCAGCGCGATATTAGCAAACAGCATTCATACACTAGATACTCACTTGGCCCATACATTCATACTACGCTAATACTTACGCTGGGTTTTATCAGTTGTTACTCTTTATCAAAATCCCTGCTACCAATTACCTTCCGATTGAAGAGTAATGACTTACCAATGAATCCTTTGCTAATTGGGAAGTTTAAAATGAGTGACATTCATTATAGTACATAATCCTGAAATAACCACTGAGTCAGGAAGTTTTAAAATGTTTATCTAAAAATTTAGCAGAGTAAATTACATAACCACATGGTACTTAATCGCATATCACGGGTGAAGCATAGAATAATAATTATTGATTAATGACGGTCCCTCAGAAAGGAGAAGCTAGAGACAGCAGCGCAACTAAAGGTTGCATTTATATTTACCTAAGTGCGAGAACCAAACCCCTTGGCCAAGGAGTTGGAAAGAATAGGACCCAGGAAGGATGAAGAGCAAAGACCTCCTCCAGGTTCAGGACAGGACCGGTGACATCTCTACAACGACGCCTGCGTCGTTCCCCTCTCTGATACTCGGCTTCTCCTCGATTCTCCCGTGCCTTCCTTCTAATGGACTCCACCGCCCCCTCCTCAGGACCTCTCTGGACAGCGATTCTGTCTGCAATCGATCAGCTTGACGGTCTGGAGCTCTTCTTGTCAGCATGCACGCCTGATCTTCTTCCTAATTAACTAATGCTATATTCTATTATACCCTTCTACACCCATGTACCTCCCCTTAATGTTGCCAAAATATGGGACCACTACTTCTGATTGGACGGGGACAGGGGGTTGATTCTCACACCATATGATTTTAGTTCATTTTCTGTAGGCCATTGTCTTTAAACTACCGCCCATCCAATTTTATACCTTTGCTTTATTTCCCACCCGTCTCACGACAAATGTTATATATTCTTCATATACAAAGTTTCAATTTTCAACAGGAAAGGCAAGAGCACAGCAGCTTCGGCCATCAGGTCATGGCCTTGGATGACGTCCAGGTTGACTTCATTTTTATTCTTTGGCAGCCAAACAGGACACATGCGCAGAATTATTGTCTCTCGAGTTTCAGATCACCAACCCCAGGCCCAAGTTTACGAACTAATAAAAGTCAAAGAAGAAAATATTAAAATCACAAATAATATGTTTCACTGTATACCCACTCTTTCTACTCTATCCCCATTTACTTATAAATCTATCCCGCATTAGTAGCGTTAAGAAAACGACAATTTAATAATAACACAAGAGCAAGCTGAAGCATGTGAAAACATCAAGCAGCCATTTTAAAGCACACTGCGCAGAAGCAGGAGTTTCCCACCAAGCAAAGAAAGACGTCACACCATGTGATATGGATGAGACATGCGCAGTAAGGTTCCGCTCTTTGCGGCCATTTTAGAAAAGACAAGCGTTACTTGTTAGTTAGAACACATAGGCAAGCTTCCTTGCTATTCGTGTAATGTATGCAACGTTAGTATAAACAATACAAGATTAATAAATTAATACTGTGAGGTGATTGTATTCGAGCAAGTCTCATTTGTGAGTCCTTGCTCTATCAATCCCCTCTCTGATGGCGTTTAAGAGCCATCAAAATACTACCCTCAATCAGATGCCAACTTTTAGCAAATAGTTTCATTCTCATTTTTACTTTTTCTATTTTTAACATCCCCTTTCAATTTCTTGTATAATTCACTTCTCAAATCCTCAAGTTCAATTTCATCCACCTTTCTCTTCTTTCCTCTTCCTGTCACACTATACGATTCATTCTTTCTACAGCATTTGCACCATATTATTATTGTCAGTACTACTATTGCTAACCCTGCTAAGGGTACTAATATTTGACCTATAAGTCCTTTTCCTACATTAGCAAACCAGGTACCAATTGACGAGATACTATTTGTCAACCTTTCCCATACACTATCAACTTCCAGTGGTTTAAGTTCCTTCTCAAGTTTAGTTATATTCTGTATATACATTCCAATTTCTGCACTTTTATCAGGAATGTAAGTGCAACAATGTTTCGTCTTCAGTAATTTACAGACTCCGCCCTCTTTTGCTAATATAATATCAAGAGCAAGTCGATTTTGCATAACCATAGACCTAATCGCAACCATTTCCGCATTAATCATTAGAAATCCTCCAGCAGTATCCGTTGATAAACGATCAACCACTGTAGACAATTTACATATTTTCCTTGAGTTCAGAATTATTCCCACCGAAGGTATCAATGCACCAAATATATCACCTACAATTTCAGAAAAACTAGCTCTTTTACTACGTGTTACTTCGCCATTATTTTCATTGCTCCCAGTGTTTCTTTTTACGTGATATATTTTTGGAAATACTATTCCAAAATAGCAACTTCCATACCAACGTGCAGGAAGCCTAAAGTAAGCCTTATTCCTGCATACATAATAGATCCCAGGAAAAACTGAATCTGTTCCTCCTTTGATTCCCCAACCTCCAAGAATTAAGAAATTGTGTTCACATTCACTGGTACCGATGAAAATATTGTTATAATCAGTCCTTAACCTATGTAGACAAATTTTCCCCGTCTTTACAAAATCCAGAGCCATAGCAGCTTGAGCCTTGCCAGGTGTGTAACTCCCTTCTTTCTCAGCCCAAGGTGGCAAATGAGCCTTATGCTCAGAAGCTTTCCTTTGAAAATCTTGTCTTCTATTTTCTACTAAATTCAAAAATATCTTTTCTTCTTCTTGTAAAGAACATGTTAGATTGTGTCTATGTGCATGTGTTATGTCTATTGATTTCATTGTTAAGAAAAATTCTCCCATAAATTGTGCATCTTTACTACTAAGCACTGGATTCATATTCTTTCGAATCGGAACCTCAGAAAATATCACATCTATATTTGAATAATAATACTGAAGTCTCCCTGTTCTATAAAATAAACTAGCCAATACACTACATGATATGCCATAAGTTAATGGCAAATGATGATATGTTAACCCTTCTGCTACTGATTCGGGTAACTTCATACAGACATAACAATTACTAACTTCCATGGTATCTACATATTGAAATAATAACTTTGTGAAAACATTTAAACTAGTGTCGTTATCAGTTATTTCATGATGAAATTCTGGTTCATTGTCTGCCATTAGTTCTACTCTATTTCCCTTCATGTGTGCTGTCCTTCCTTTAGTTTCGTTATTAATCTTTTTATCCATTATCATAAGGTAAGGAACTGCTACGATCAGGACTAACCAAACTATAAGCACCATTACTAGACTACATATGCATATTGCACAGCATCTTCTACAACATCTCTGTTTTGGTCTCCCAGCAACTATATCATCAGGCATTTCGACAAGGAAGATTGTTCTTCTTATCTATTTTTCGCTTTTCTTTATGTGACTCTTTTTCGTAGTCAAGGTGGTCTTGTATCTTTCTCGTACGTCAGTTCTGCACTCGTTCCTTCGTCACCACTTTCACTTGACTCTGAACTTTCGTAATCTTCAAGAATAATGTAAGTCCAATCAGGACCCTTGAATTTGTTATTCACAAGTTTCAGTCTCTTGCTTCTTCTTTTCTTAGTTCTGTTTTCTTGTTCGGTTTGACTTGTTACTTCATTTACTTGATCTGGATCTTCACTTCTGGTTGTTATGTGGTATTTTACTCTTTTAATGACACTAGGCCAAAGATCACCTTTTCTTGTTTTCTTTGTTTGCACTGTTTCTTTATTTTTGTCTTCAGCAATCTCTTTATTTTCACTTTCTGACACTTTTTCGTTTTCTGCAATTACTGTTTTTCTTTCTTGCTCTTTTTCAGGTCTGATTTGTTTTTCTTCAGCAGCTCCACTGTGAGTTTCCAATAATTGACCTTGTGCTTGATTTATTTCTTCATGTTCATTTTTCTCGAGATCTTTTTCTTCTGTGTGATTTTCTTGATCTAACTGTTTCTGATCAGGGCTTATTGCACTTTGTACTTCTGCAGCCTGACCGGATTCTTCTAAACCTGTCTGTTCCTGCTCAAAACTTGTTGGTTCTTCGTTATTTTGAGCCAAGTTTCCTTTCCCTATCTGGTCCTGCTCAGGCTCTTTTATTGTATGTTCTTCTTTTCCCTGAGCTGCTTCTTCTTCGCCTATCTGATCTTCTTCGATTTCTTCAGATTTTGTTTGACTTCTTGTTCTGTAGTAGACTTCAGGAATTTCTACCACTGGTATCCAGTCCTGACTTGTGCTCGGTTGTTCTTCTGCAGCTTCTTCTGAATTTCGAGCCTGAGATTCGTCAGCTGGGCAACCTTCAGCTTCCTCAGTGATTGATGCTGACTGAGGATTTTCTTCTTCAGGGTCTGGTACTCTTTTGGTGTGGCTTACATGAATCCAATTAGGAAATCCTGCACACTTCACTGCTGTGTTGGTAGTCAGTATGACTTGACAAGGTTTTCCCCATCTAGGTGATAGACACGTCTCTCTGGTGTGATTCTTCACTACCACCCAGTAACCAGGATTCAGATCATGTTCTTGTTCAGGCTGCCTTGAAACTGCGTCTTCTCCGACCTGATGAGAGATAGAACGCACTAGGTCAGCCAATCCTTTGCAATAATCCAGAACCATGTCATCAGATATATTCAGCAGTTTGTTTATGGGAACATGTGCTTGTCTCATTGCTCTTCCCATCATTATCTCGTGTGGACTCAGTCCCGTATTTCTATCAGGAATTCTTCTTAGGCCCATTAAGACAAGTGGCAATGCATCTGGCCACTCCAATGATGTTGATGCACACATTTTTCCCAGTCTGGATTTTATAGTGCCATTCAATTGTTCAACCACTCCAGAAGCCTCTGGACGATATGCACAGTGCAATTTTTGTTCAATTTGGAATGCTCCGCAAATTATTTGAATCACTTCACTGTTAAAATGTTTTCCTCTATCTGATTCCAAAGTTACTGGGAAACCAAACCTAGGAATGAGTTCTCGTAGTAACAGCTTTGCGACTGTAATGCTGTCACTCCTTCTGGTAGGGTAAGCCTCCACCCACTTTGAAAACAGACATACTATGACTAGTACATATTTCAACCCTCTGCATGGTGGTAACTGTATAAAGTCGAACTGGAGTCTTATAAATGGACCCTCTGCCTTTCCAATCTTCCCAAACCCGATTATTGTCTTTCTCCCTGGATTATGCATCTGGCAAGTCAAACATCTCTGGCAAAGGCTCTCTGCTACAGCCCTGAACTTGGGATTGTACCAGTTCTGTCTGAAAAGCCTAATCATTGCATCTCTCCCTATGTGTGTGTCTCCATGATACATCCTGGCCATTTGAGAGAGCAGACAGTCAGGCATGACTGGTCTGCCATCAGCACAAATCCACACTTCATCATCTCCCCTTTGGGAACAACCCACTTTGACCCATGTTTTCTTCTCATTTTCATCAGCACCATCTTGCAATCTTCTAACCTCATTCCATGTTTCAGGTGGCATATACAGCATAAGTTGGCAGCTGATTCCCATTCTTTCCACCCTTTTATTGACTGACAATCTATTTCTGGCACAATGTTGAGCCACAAGATCTGCATATCTGTTGCCGACTACCACCCAGTCATCTCCTGACTGGTGTGCGGCACATTTCACCACAGCCAATTCTTTTGGTGATTGTATTGCTTCCAGCAATTTCCTTACAAACTGTCCATTTTTAATGGGGGATCCTGAAGAAGTCATGAAATCCCTCTGCATCCATAGTTGGCCAAAATCATGCACAACCCCGTAACCATATTGGCTATCTGTAAATATAGTTACTTTTTGATTCCTCCCAATTTTGCACGCTTTTATCAAAGCAATCAATTCAGCTACTTGTGCAGATTTTGCTCCTGGTAAATAGGATGCTTCGACTATTCCAGTTAATTCACATACTGCGTATGCTGCAGTCAGTTTACCATCTTCATGCCTCTGGCATGAACCATCAACAAACAGCTCCCTGTCTGGCTTTCTAAGGGGCTGTTCTTCAATGTCCGGACGTGGTTTCGTGCATAATTCTGTGACTTGTAAACAATCATGTTCTTCTTCTTCGTCATTTTTAATTTCCTCATGATACGGGTCTGGTAGTAAGGTTGCAGGATTTACTATTGTACACCTCACTATGTTCACATTTTCAGCACCCATTATTATTCTCTCATATTTAGTCAGCCGACTAGGAGTAAGATGCTGAGTTCGTGTTCTTGTCAACAGTATCACAACCGCATGTGGAACAAACACCTTTACTGGGTGTCCCATTACAATTGACTCACTTTGTTCAATGCTTAAACAGGTAGCCGCTACTGCTTTTAAGCAGCCTGGCAACGCGGCTGCCACTGGATCCAATGTAGCAGAAAAATATGCTATAGGACGTCTGTCCAAACCATGTCTCTGGGTTAGGACTGAAAGTGCACAATTTTCTCTCTCATGACAGAACAATGCGAAGCTTCTCTTATAGTCGGGCATGCCTAGGGCTGGTGCTGAGCAGAAAGCATTTCTCAATTTTACAAAAGCTCCTACACTCTCATCATCCCATTCAACTGGGTCCTTTGCTTTCTTTTTTGTCATTTGAATTAGGGGCTTCGCTAACAAGGAAAATCCTAGTATCCATTGTCGATAGTAACCTAGTATTCCTAAGAACATTCTCACTTCTCTTTGGGTTACAGGCATTTGCATTTTCTTAATCAATTGTACTCTTTCCGAGGTTATTCTTCTTTTTCCCCTCTCAATTTGGTGTCCCAGATATTTAACAGCTGTTGTACAGAACTGCAATTTTTCTGGTGAGACTTTATGCCCTTCTTCAGCCAAATGATTTAATAGTGCTATGGAATCAACAACACAGTCCTCTCTGGTGTTTGATGCCACCAGTAAGTCGTCGATATATTGCACTAGGACTGAGCTTCCTGGCATCACTAGTTTCTCTAAGCACTTTTTCAATAACTGATTGAAAATAGAAGGACTTTCCATGTACCCCTGAGGAACACGATTCCATACATAGACCTTGTTCTCAAATTTAAATGAGAAAAGATACTGGCTGTCTGGATGCAATGGTATTGAAAAGAACGCTTGGCATAAATCAATCACTGTGAACCATCCTGCACTCCAAGGAATCTGGTATAGGATTACTGCAGGATTGGGTACTATAGGACAACAAGGTTCCACAATCTTATTTATTTTGCGCAGGTCCTGAACAATCCTATATTTTCCGCTAGGTTTCTTTAAACCCATTATTGGTGAATTACATGGGCTACTCATCACTTCTCTTAGTATGTTTTGTTCTACCATTCGATTTATTTCTTCAATGACTCCTGTCTTTACTTCTGCACTCATTTTGTACTGTCTGGTATTTGGGTAAATCGCACCTTCCTTTACAGTAATTTTAACTGGGTCTATTTTGGCCATAAGTCCTACTTCTTTTCCTGTGAAATCCCATACTATGGGGTTTACTGTAGTTTTTAATTCTTCTGGCAACTCATCTTTTGTTATCAAAGAAAACATCTCATCTACTTCTGTACCTTGTTTTGCAATCATAAACTTATATACATGATCTTCATCTGGGGTCTGAACTGCCACACCATTCGGTGTGCAGAAAATTGTACAGTTCATTTTGCATAACAAATCACGACCTAATAAATTTACTGGACTAGAATCACACACTACAAATTGATGCATTTCTCTGAAATTTCCAATTTTAACTTCCATTGGTTCGGTAAGAGGTGTTCTAATCTTTCTATTAGCTACTCCCACTACTTGGATAGCTTCTCCAGAGAGAGGAAGGTCTGGAATGTCTGCTGTTCTCACAGTAGACCGGGTAGCACCAGTGTCCAAAAGAAAAGTAATATCATTACCCTTCACATTCCCTTCAACATATGGACCTGACTGATCTACTGATAAGGATGCGCCAAGTACGCACTCCTTCTCCCCCTCTCCTAGGCACCGTCATGAACTGTATTGACAGAAATCGTCCTGTAAAAGAAACTGCGATGTTACATAATCATTCTTACCACTTCCTCCTTGATATCCGACGTCTGTACCGTGGTTTGCTCTGCTTACATTACCCTGAATAGGTGCAGGTGGCAACTGACTCTGAGGATTTACACCCTGCTGTGAGTCATTCTGCGTCTGTGGATTTAAATTTTGATTTGGGCCATTATTATTCCGAATCTTTTTACATTCATCCTTCCAATGCCCCAATTTTCCGCATCCATGACAAGGGAATTTCTTTTTAGCTTCTTCTCTACTCATTCGTCCTCCCACTTTTCCACCATTCCCAGTATCGCCATTCGTTCCAGAATCCTTTCCTTGATTTTCACTCGGATTATCCAAATTAATTCCCTGTTTCTCGGCCATTTTCACCTGTGCCCACATCACTTTTTCCTGCAATTTCTTGTGCCTATCCTCAATATCGTCTCCACAATATTTTGCATATTTCAAAATTTCATCGATCGGTTTCCCTTGCCAACACAACATGTGTTGTTTAATCATCTGACAAATCTCTGGCTTCAGACCATAAACGAATCGATACACAAACTGACTCATGTTCTTGTCTCCAATGTCCTCAAATCCACTATACTGCTTAAATACCTGCAATAAACGCTCATAATAGGCGTGTACCGTTTCACTAGCTTCTTGGGTGGTTCGGTCTATTTTCACCCAATCTGTTTCTTTCGGTGGTATTTTGCCTTTCAGGTAAGTTATCACCTGCTGATGCTTTTTCATTACATCATTTGACGGGGCACCTGTTTTCGGATCTCTAGGATACTCGTCACTTGGCCAATCAACTGTAATTTTACAATCTGTCCACAAATCGGCAGGTACCACTATGTCAAACAACCCATCTAAATCTTTCAACAATACCTTTGACACCTTCAGAAACCTCTCAACCTGCTTGTACCATTCAATTGGTTTTTCTCTCAACTTTGGAAAATCGTTCGTAAATGACAAAATATCTTGTCTACTCCATGGGACATGTACATAGCCCCCTCCTGGAACTTCTCGCATCGGGTACATTTGATCTGTCTTCCCTGTTTCTTTCATCACATATTCAGAGGCTGTTCTACTGGATCGTGCCTCTTCCTTCTTCTTTGCCCATCCAACTCTCCATTTATCTAGGTCTCCCCATTTTTGCAAGACTGTCATTAACTCTTTTACTTGTAACTTTCTTCCAGAGGCATTCATATTTTCTAAATCTTTGTCTGAGAAATCTGCTCTATAGGGTTTCTGCAACACCTTTGATCTCCCTATTTCAATTCCCATCTGCAGAGCCAAATCTGATAATTTTTCATGAAATATTTTTACATTTCTGGTGATACTTCTGCATATGAACAATAATTCTTCTTCATTGTAAGCATTTAGGCGATCTAGCCCTACATTTCCTGCTATTATTTCTTCTAATTCGACTTTTAATTTATAAATATCCAAAAATTTTGGAGGTGTACACTGCTGTTCTGATCCTTGTGCCCACCTTTGTAAGTCTTCTGGACTAACTACAGTGACACTTTTTGCTCCTGATGAAGTTATCAAGTTTATCTCTTTCGAGCACCCAGGTGTAGTTCTTCTGGGAGTACTATTGACAGAATCTCGAATTGGTAAATCCATTAATGATATTGTTGATTCACAATCACTAAAATGATCCTCAACCATTACTGTTTCTTCAGGTTTAGGAATATTCACAGGAGTAGGCATAACTAACGGTGGAGGACAATTTCCCTGATCACCATATAATGGAACTACCGGACCAATTGTTACAGGTATGGTCAAAGAATCAGGATGTACCTTTATCTGTGTTATCTTCTGTATTAATTCTGCTCTTGTTTTCTCTAGGGCTTCCTTTTCTTTGTCTTGAAGTATCCTACTGGGGGTGAAATCATGCACTACCTGTGGTACTAATGGAGTTTTTAACAGTGGGGCACTTGGGGTGCATCCACTTGTCCCTTCCTGATATGGGGGGGTTTCCTTAATATTTCTTCTATAAATTCATCTTCCGAATCTCCATTTCTCATTAAATGTTTTGTCTTTTCTGTGCATTTCCTCCCTAACAGTTCTTCTTCCGTAAATATTGGATATAATCCTTCTGTAAGCATTGCTCTCCTCCACTGTTTCATCTGACCGTCCCTAGACTCATGTTGGTATCTGGGGAAAAATCCTCGATAACCCCTATTACTTCTGGATCGGTCACGCTCAAATGCCTCGGTTTCCCATTCCTCTAAGGCTTCGTATTGAGTTAATCTAGGTCTGGGTTCTAGGTCATTCATCCTCAATCTCAAATTTTGAAGAATTCTTCCATTGAAGGTACCATTCTCGGGAAATGCTAATATTCCATCATTTTTGGTATATTCTATCCAATTCTCTATCCATACACAAGTATGATAACCTCTCTCCATCATCATGAATGAAGCGGGCGTTTTAGCTGGTGGAATGATGATTCCTTCCCTAGTTTTGATTAGTTTATCCTTTTTAAAATAATTCTTAATCTTTTGCAGAAAAGACATTTTTCTCTTCTCTCTCCGTACATCTTGGGCAAATTTCGATGTATAAAATTATATTCTGCAAAACCTAGGAATCTCCTATCCGGACGAGTTCCTGTTAAAGTCGGATCGCGTTTTAACATGCAATCTCTATCCACTAAGATTTTAGCTTCTAGAATCTCAACCAATCAAGTGTCTGCTAACTTTTATTTCTGAACCAATCCTAACGCGGCCTTTCGGTGACGTGTGTCTGTCAACCCCTCCTTTACAATCTGCTCTTCTCTGTCCCTCGCTGTTTCAACCAATCCCAGCGCGGCACCTGTGACGTCAGTACTACTCCTGACTACTGACCCCTCCTTTACAAGGGTCTTTCCACACCCGCTGTTTCAACCAATCCCAGCGCAGCGTTTTCTGACGTCAGCTCCCTCTCCGGCAGCTGACCCTCCCTTTACAAAATCTTACGCAAACTTATTTTTCTCTATAAATCTTAATTAAATTTCAGTAACAACATAAAACATTCGCTATCGTGCCAGTTTCTCTAAATTAGAAAAGATAGTTTTCTCTTACACTTAGTAAAACCTTTCCGTTTACTAAACATACACTACGAGTAAAACCCTTCCGTCTTCTCTTCACACAAGCTCCAGAAGTACCTGTTACTTCTTCAATGTTACCCTTTCTAGGTGATATAACATCAAATTTTCACCAGCGTACTCTTTTGCTATTACTCACACATAGATTCCCTAACCAGTCCTGATAGTCCTGCTTAACTTTTCAGTACTATTTCTGCCTGACAGATAACCTCACTGCAGTATGGCTTCCACTTACCATCTGCTATTCAATTTTCCCCGGGGATTCTAGACAACATAAAACAAACTTTGAATACACAGATGTTAGTTCATAAAACTGATAACATTCTCATTACCCAATTAACAAAGAGTAACCATCCTCTGCTACCAGAAAACTGATCCAGCGCGATATTAGCAAACAGCATTCATACACTAGATACTCACTTGGCCCATACATTCATACTACGCTAATACTTACGCTGGGTTTTATCAGTTGTTACTCTTTATCAAAATCCCTGCTACCAATTACCTTCCGATTGAAGAGTAATGACTTACCAAAGAATCCTTTGCTAATTGGGAAGTTTAAAATGAGTGACATTCATTATAGTACATAAGCCTGAAATAACCACTGAGTCAGGAAGTTTTAAAATGTTTATCTAAAAATTTAGCAGAGTAAATTACATAACCACATGGTACTTAATCGCATATCACGGGTGAAGCATAGAATAATAATTATTGATTAATGACGGTCCCTCAGAAAGAAGAAGATAGAGACAGCAGCGCAACTAAAGGTTGCATTTATATTTACCTAAGTGCGAGAACCAAACCCCTTGGCCAAGGAGTTGGAAAGAATAGGACCCAGGAAGGATGAAGAGCAAAGACCTCCTCCAGGTTCAGGACAGGACCGGTGACCTCTCTACAACGACGCCTGCGTCGTTCCCCTCTCTGATACTCAGCTTCTCCTCGATTCTCCCGTGCCTTCCTTCTAATGGACTCCACCGCCCCCTCCTCAGGACCTCTCTGGACAGCGATTCTGTCTGCAATCGATCAGCTTGACGGTCTGGAGCTCTTCTTGTCAGCATGCACGCCTGATCTTCTTCCTAATTAACTAATGCTATATTCTATTATACCCTTCTACACCCATGTACCTCCCCTTAATGTTGCCAAAATATGGGACCATTACTTCTGATTGGACGGGGACAGGGGGTTGATTCTCACACCATATGATTTTAGTTCATTTTCTGTAGGCCATTGTCTTTAAACTACCGCCCATCCAATTTTATACCTTTGCTTTATTTCCCACCCGTCTCACGACAAATGTTATATATTTTTCATATACAAAGTTTCAATTTTCAACAGGAAAGGCAAGAGCACAGCAGCTTCGGCCATCAGGTCATGGCCTTGGATGACGTCCAGGTTGACTTCATTTTTATTCTTTGGCAGCCAAACAGGACACATGCGCAGAATCATTGTCTCTCGAGTTTCAGATCACCAACCCCAGGCCCAAGTTTACGAACTAATAAAAGTCAAAGAAGAAAATATTAAAATCACAAATAATATGTTTCACTGTATACCCACTCTTTCTACTCTATCCCCATTTACTTATAAATCTATCCCGCATTAGTAGCGTTAAGAAAACGACAATTTAATAATAACACAAGAGCAAGCTGAAGCATGTGAAAACATCAAGCAGCCATTTTAAAGCACACTGCGCAGAAGCAGGAGTTTCCCACCAAGCAAAGAAAGACGTCACACCATGTGATATGGATGAGACATGCGCAGTAAGGTTCCCGCTCTTTTGCGGCCATTTTAGAAAAGACAAGCGTTACTTGTTAGTTAGAACACATAGGCAAGCTTCCTTGCTATTCGTGTAATGTATGCAACGTTAGTATAAACAATACAAGATTAATAAATTAATACTGTGAGGTGATTGTATTCGAGCAAGTCTCATTTGTGAGTCCTTGCTCCATCACACATAAAAGGGCCAGTCCTCACGGGAGGTTAAAAAAGGAGAAAAGGAGGTACTAAGGAGGGACTACTAAGTCTATTCATGAATCAAAAGCAACCATTTAGAAAGAACAGTAAGAGGAGCCAATTGAAAAGATGGGCGGAAAATGGGTAGAGCTTCAAGTCCATACCTGAATACAGCATGTCTCGAAGAAACAGTGCAAGCGCTGCTTAGGCTAAACCTAAAAAGTACCGCCTGACAAAGCGAGCAATGGCAGGGCACAATAATGCATCCATGCTCCATGGTAGGGACAAACACAAGAAGAGGAAGGAAAGCCTACACAGCTATCGAATAAGAAGCAAGTGACAGTGACAATGAAGCCAGCCAATGGTGAGCAATGGATGAACTTTAAGACCACTATAAGATAATATGTCTTGCAAAGAACAGCACATGCTCTGTCTTATGCGAGACCTAAAACGTCTGCATGCAGCACCTTGGCTTTACATAGCTGTAGCTAGAAAGAGCAAGAGTATGGACAGAGATCCTATAATTCTTACTTAAGGGGTAGAGAGACTGGCAAAGAGAGAGTGAGGATGTCAAGTGCTATGCAGTTATTCAGCAAACACAGCATCTAGCATTGAGTACACTGTGAGGCGCAGGTGTGTCTCAAGGAGCAAGTTCTTGAGGAAGATCAAGCTCTGAAAGGTAAGGGCATTTTTAATTTGAAGAGGGAGAGCGTTCTATATTCTGCAAGTGTTGCTGGAAAAGGATCTGTGCAGGGTGGGCATTCTTTTGAAACGTGGAATGGAGTGGAATCTTCTGTTTTTTTCGCAACTGAGAGAGCGGGAGCCTCCAGAGAAGGTAATGTTCTGTGTGAGATATTTACAAGTTTAGAGCTTTGAATGTATGGTAGGTATTCCTCATAGTGGAGCGTACCTTAATTGGGAGACATTTAAAGACTGAGTAGGTGTAATAAGTTCCTGTTTTTTAGTGTGTGTGCGAAACCTGGAGGCAATGTATAAAATTGCTCCGATTGGGGCTATAATTTTTTCTATAATCTGTAAAGAGAAAGGTGCCCTGGTCATGAACAAAGATTACCGTAACCTCAGCTGTCAGCTTCAGGTCCTGGAAGGAGATTATGTTTTAGCTTCTTGAGCTCGTTGCGGTGTAGAGGTGTAACTCGGGTCACTTAGCCATCGCTTGAATGAGACGTTTTAGGTTAAGATTAGAGTTGAAAAGGAAATCCACAGATTTGGAAGGGGTGGGCAATTTTGGGGTGATATCTATTGATTTAAGGGGTTTAAGCCAGAGAGGATTGGTAGCTGGAACAGATTTGAGCATGAGGGGTAGACATACGGTTTTAAATGCTTTGTATTTGAGGTGCTTTTGCTTCCCCCATTTCCAGATGCTCTGAAGTGAAGATTTTAATTTGGAGATGGAATCAGGGGAGTCCAGTGTGAGATATAGCAGAGTATTGGTGAATCCAGACACCAGTATCTTTAAGGAGTTCACCCAAGGATTTATAGTTGATGTTGAAAAAGAATTGGTGCTAAAATGGGGGAGGATTCAGAAGACATAGCACATTTTGACACAAGTGAAACCACTGCAGTACAGTTCCCTGGAGGCCCAGTCTATACTTTAGAGTCTCAAAGAGAATTGGTGGTCAACTGCATCAAAAGCCAAAGTTAACTACATTGACTCCCTGAGTAGGATGAGAAGGCCAAGGTGGGCATTAACAAAAGTCCAGAGGACATCACCATAAGACGTACAGATTCCATACTGTAACCTGACCTGAAGCCAAGTTGCAATATGCCCTACAGGTCATAGTTTCCTGGATATGAATAATCAGTTTTGACGATACACGTCTTCTAGTAACTTTGGCCTGATAAGTGAGACTTGGGATGGGCGCAGCAGTTTTCAACTTTGAATGGGTCAAGATTAGAAGATTAGGTTGTCGGCAGAGGGCAAGGAGGGGGGTTTACGAGTGCAATATTAAGGTAGTTTGGTACCACACCATCTGAGGCTTAATTTCAAACAGTTGCTTAGGTCCGTACTTGGTGGGGGGGAGGGGCTAGTTTAAAATTTCAGGCATGCTGCTTTTGCCAAGAGGATACTGAATTTGCAGCCTTGTCTTTGATTTGATACTTGATGCAGGTACGTGACAGAGGAGATTTAGTGATTCACCACAGTCTTTCAGCTTTTTTAACAAAATGTCACTTGAGACTGCAACGGAATGAAAATCTTTTGTAGGCCTTGTTTTTGTACAGTATATTCCCAGGTGAGAGGGATGGTATCATTGACAATGCCTTCAAAGGAAGAGTTGAAATTTCCAAAGAGGAGGTTGGTATTGCAGGAAGCAGACGAAAGAGTGAAGGTAGAGGAGGTAGAAAATGGCAGACAATATCTAGTACTTGCCATACTTGTGCCACACAGCACCAGTAATATTTACATTTGTTTTACATTTGTTTTGAGTCCAGGTGGAGGTGGTGGGAGAGAAATATGTAAAGGAATAAAGAAATAGGTAGACTAGTCCATGATGACTGGATCCAAGGTCGAGACACAATCTTGTTCAGTGACAATAAGGTCGACTATGGAGAGTGTGCCATTAGTAGATTTCTTACAAATTTGAAGAACAATAGCTGGGATAATCAACTCAATCTCTGTAATAAACAGTGATCTTACATCATTTAATCTTTCCCTGATTAATAGTGAGATAAACAGAGTGTGTTTACAGCAATTTAATTATTGCAGGCCTGAAATTCCTGCCACCAGGGATAGTAGCCTATGATTGTCCAATGCTGGGCCATCCCTCCCCACCTCTCTGGAGGGTCACTGGGGCATTTAAGCATCTTCACATATCCCCCTGGCAGGCTGCCTAGCTAGTATGTTTTTCCAGCAGAAGGAAATCCTTATATGGAGTTTTAAATGTCTGGTCTGGTAGATGAGGTACACATCTGAATTCCTGCCAAACCGGTTTCTTCAGTGTCCACCGCAGAGAAATGACTGCAAAAAAGCCCTTACTGAAGATAGGCTACCTGACTGGAATGCTAGTCATTCTCCTTATCTCATTGGGGCTGTACTAAGCTGTTCAGAGGCTTGAAAACTCACTGAGACCCTCCTTGGTGGCATGCAAGGGTATCTGGAGTCACCAGGACTTCCTGAAGGCCTCAAAATGTGTGTTTGTAATGGACTTGTTTAGCAACAACCTAGACAAACAGCAACTGCTGTTGACCGCTTAAGAAAAGGAGGGAGCATAGGATACAATTTGTGATCGGGGTTAAATAGAGGTTTGTCATGCACAGGAGGTAATGCTCTTTGAAGAGGCAGATCTTAGTTTGTTTATGAAGTATAGGAGGGTGCGTGCCATTCTGATGTAGAAGGGAATGTTGTTAAAGACACTGTGTGTGTAGATGGAGAAGGTCTGCCATATGGTTTTTCCATCCTGCATTTCTCCAAACATAGCCTGAAGATATGCTGGCTTCTGGTTTGGTGCTCTCCTCCTGAGGTGGTTAATTTATGGACTAGGTACGCAGGGGTGAAGGAGACAATTGCCTTGTGGGTGATGTACCTGGCCTTGAAGTTGATATGAGCTTGGAGAGGGAATCAGTGCAGTTGCCTCAGAGTTGTAGTGACGAGGTCAGACTTCTTTCAGCCTTTAATGAGGTGTTCTGCATAGTGTAACATACAATTCAAATGTGTCAGTATGGTGCTCAGAAGGCTATTGAGCAGCGCACTGCTTCCATCAGGTGAGAGAGGAATAAACATTGTTGCTCTAAAGTTCGTTTCAGGTAGGTAGGGACTCACTTATTGCAAAAGCAGATACTAGGATGTCTTGACTGTTTTGGCAGTGTCTTATTTTTTTCCGGAGTTTTATATAGCGCAAACTTGACCCGCAGGTATCAGAGTGCTACATGAGCACCAGTTGCATTTCACAGGGACACATTCAATTTGACGATGAAGCCTGTGTCAAGGGTGATTCTGAGTGTCTTTGAGGTGGCTATCAGCAGGGGGTAAATTCCCCTTGGTTCATGTAAGATAGGCAAACTTGAATCTGTAGTTGCTTGGAACTATTGGCCAGTCGGAAAAATTCGGCCTTTTTGGTTTGTGCGTTTAGTAGGTGATTGACATCCAGCTTTGGATTAGCTTTAGGCAGCTGTTGAGTCATTGTGTGTCAGGGGCTGAGGAGATTTTGAAGTACAGTTTGTGCCACTGGTGTGTTGATGGACTGTGGTACTGTTGTAGGAGAGTACGGATCCACGGTGTACCACGCAGAGAGTGAACATGAATGGGGACAAGAAAGATCCCAGAGCTACTCTTCAAAAGATGAATTGAAGATCGAACTCGGGCGACCACACCAGACCTTCGTAAATGGCTTTATTGCTCCCTAACATGTTTCAAAATACTACTGTCCCATGACAAGCAGGTATTGCGTTATCACCCCTTGAAGTTTCTCCAGTAGCCCAAACCATAATGGCTGGGCTAATGGCAATCCAGGATCCTGGGGGCACCGAAAAAACTCAACTGCACCCAGCCAGCTACTTCCAAGAAACCAGGCATTGAAATTTGCCTGGCATCCCAAATCCTGACTGCGAGGTTCTATTATCTGGGCGTACCAAGAAAAGACAACCCTGTAACTCCAAAACACAATGTGAGCCAAGGGAAGTTAAGGACCCTAGTAGACTTTGAGTGTTGACTGCATTTCACCCCTAAAGCCTGGTTGCCACCCAAACTAAGTCCTATTCCAGTTTAGAGTTCTTTTACTAGACATGGCTCCCAAAGTTATGCAGCAATAGCCAAACCATCTTAGCTACCTTGGAACTCACCAGACTGTTGTGCCAGAGCTTCATGGCAGGTTCATTTTGTTGGTGATCATTTAAAGACTTTTTGTTAATGAACTCAATACTAATTGCTAAAGAGTCCGTACAAAGTTAGCCCTAAAACGTAGCGTTGTTTGTTGTAAGCTAGGCTACACTGTTGTAAGCTAGGCTAGCTACATTTCACTGTAGTACGTAAATCTATGGTAGTACCTCAGCAACAGCTGGTGTAAGGCAGTTCTGACATACTGCATTGTACTCCATTGCACCTGTTTTGTTAAATTGTTAGTGTCTAAAAAACATAGTCCTTTTCAACCTCTTGTTGGGCATGAACATGGATGTGTTACAATGATTCTGAGAACACAGTCCACTTCTTCAGAGTGAGCCGTGACTGCCCCATCACAGCCACTGGTGGACAGTCAAGGAAACTAATGGAGACTTTGTTAACCTTGACTTTTAAACATCATCTAGCGTCCAGAGCCAGTGTGGACGATACAGCTGTGTACTTCCCACCTGCCCCAGGACCCGGTAAAAGAGGCTAACATCACACAGAGATAAGCCTGAGCACGGCTAAGGCAGCTCACAAGGACAGCCTAGTCAGCGCAGGTGTGCTAAGGCAGCTCACAAGAACGGCCTCGTCAGAGCACGTGTGAAGTGTGCTAAGGCAGTTCACAAAAACAACCTAGTCAGCACACGTGCGAAGTGTACTTAGGCAGCTCACAAAAACAGCCTAGTCAGCTTACGTGTGCTAAGGCAGCTCACAAGAATAGCCTAGTCAGCGCACGTGTGCTAAGGCAGCTCACAAGAACAGAGTAGTCAGCACACGGGTGGTAAGGCAGGTCACAAGAATAGCCTAGTCAGCGCACGTGTGAAGTGTGCTAAGGCAGCTCACAAAAACAGCCTAGTCAGCACACATGCGCTAAGGCAGCTCACAAGAACAGCCTAGTCAGCGCACGTGTGCTAAGGCAGCTCACAAGAACAGAGTAGTCAGCACAAGGGTGGTAAGGCAGCTCACAAGTACAGCCTAGTCAGTGCAGGTGTGAGTGTGCTAAGGCAGCTCACAAGAACAGCCTAGTCAGCGCACGAGTGAAGTGTGCTACGGCAGCTCACAAAAGCAATGCAGTCAGCACACGTGCGTTAAGGCAGCTCACAAGAACAGCCTAGTCAGTGTACGTGTGCTGAGGAAGCTCACAAGAACAGACTAGTCAGCGCACGTGTGAAGTGTGCTAAGGCAGCTCACAAGCCCAGCCTAGTCAGCGCACATGTGGTAAGGAAGCTCACAAAAGCAGCGAAGTCAGCGCACATGTGAAGTGTGCTAACGGAGCTCACAAGGACGGCGTAGTCAGCACATGTGTGCTAAGGCAGCTCACAAGAACAGCCTAGTCAGTGCATGTGTGCTAAGGCAGCTCACAAGAACAGCCTAGTCAGCACACGTGTGCTAAGGCAGCTCACAAAAACAGCCTAGTCAGTGCACGTGTGCTAAGACAGCTCACAAGAACAGCCTAGTCAGCGCACGTGTGAAGTGTGCTAAGGCAGCTCACAAAAACAACCTAGTCCGCACAAGTGTGCTAAGGCAGCTCACAAGAACAACCTTGTCAGCGCACGTATGCTAAGGCAGCTCAAAAGAAGAGCCTAGTCAGCACATTTGTGGTACGGGAGCTCACAAGAAGAGCCTAGTCAGCACATGTATGCTAAGGCAGCTCCCAAAAAGAGCCTAGTCAGCACACGTGTGCTAAGGCAGCTCACAAGAACAGCCTAGTCAGCAGACGTGTGCGAAGACAGTTCACAAAAACAGCCTAGTCAGCGCACGTGTGAAGTGTGCTAAGGCAGCTCACAAGAACAACCTAGTCAGCACGTGGTCTAAGGCAGCACACAAGAACTACCTAGTCAGCACCCGTGTGCTAAGGCAGCTCACAAGAGCAGCCTAGCTGAGTCAGTGCATGTGTTAAACTACGCCAAGTGCAAGTGCACATGCTAAATTGCGCCAAAGCATGATGAGCAAGTTTGTGCCATAAGCCAGTACCAAATGATGCAAATGACGAACCAGGTTGGTGCTTGTGTGATCTAAGTAAGCCAGTGTCCTTGCAAGACGCAGCCTATTGGTGGGACAACTAAGTACATACGCAAAGGAGCCACTGCCTCAATTCAATTCAATTCATGGCATTTATAGAGTGCACAGCTACTGCCGAGGAGGTGTCCCGGCATCTTGCAAACCAATCCGATATCAAGCTCAGCCTTTGCGCGTGTAGGTCGGTTCCAGTGCCGATCTGAGAAAAATAAATGTGTCAAACCAATCTAGCAGACGTGCAGACTTTGGGGGCACGTGCGCTGCTAAATCAGAGCACCTCCCATGTTATGTAAGCCAGTGCACGTGAGAAAGTGAATTCACCAGATGTGCCTTAATGCTTGGACATGTTTAGTTTTAAAATGCATGTGCTCAAGTATGTCTTCATTATACGCTGTCACATTTTATTAATCAATTGCAATTTTGTTTATAATAGCTATTTGAACCTCTCTAAAGCCTTACTATCATTAGTGACTATCTGCAAGTTTCTTTTCTATCACATGCTCTCGCTTCCATTCACTTGTATTGATAAAAATGGTATAAAAGTAGCCGAGATGATTGGGTTTTAGCATTAGATGCTCCAGCAGAGCGAAGGCAAAGCTCTGGTCTGTTGAAACGACAATCACCTTGCTGTATTTTGAATGCTTGCTGGGTATTTTTGCGTTAAGTGCATGTTAGACTTCTAAGTGCTATCCTGAGAGTTGTGTTTTCTTTTACACATATTAAACATAGCCAAGTGCAAGGGTGTGTGCTCAGTTAAGAGTATACCCATGCCGAGTCGAGGCAGTAGATATGAAAAACCAAGCAAATGCTTGTGCCGGAGCCAATATTTTGCAGTCCTGAGGCAGGGCATGCACAGAACATAAGGGGGAGGGCAGGGTGTGCGTGTGTGTGTGTGTGTGTATGTATGTATGTATGTATGTATGTATATATATATATATATATATATTCAAGTCAGAGCACGTCTGGATAGGGCAGAGTCCCTGTACCAACAACTGAACTAAAGCAAATTTGTGTCCTACTAATTTTTAATATGTATGCTGGCGATTTACAAGCGTCACTTGAGAAGCAAGATGTATTCATCCCAAAAATGGGCGGAACACGAACTATGTTACTTACAGTATACGGATGACACTGTTCTACTAACCCTAACAAGTATAGAACTCCAGCACTCACTGCATAGTTTGCAAAAATACTGTATATCAAATCATCTAGACGTTAATGTGGATGAAACCAAAGTTGTGGTGCTCGGGTGTAGCCAGAAGAAGGGGGTTCGGCACTTGGAGAACAAACCAATTGACAAGCCCCAGCATTACCGATATCTGGTTGTGTCGTTCAGGGCAAAAGGCAACATTATCTGCATCTTGACTCTATAAAAATGAAGATGTGTAGTCCATCCCTATAGCCAATCCTGCAGGTTATAAAGGCAAAGTTTCTATCATTTGTATACGTCTTTAAGATGTGGAGCTAAGAATAGTGAATTGCATACTCAGCCTCATTAGCCTTTACCAATCACACTATAGATCCTTATTGACAGTATCTCGTAGTCATTATTTTGGCTATGATGATCTTGTAGGAGGATATTAATGTCTACGGTATTTTGATATACAACCCTGTAGGCAGGCCATGGAGCTGAAATCTTCCCAGATAAATATTTAAAGTGCCTGGATTCAGCTCAATGCAATAACCACCAAGTAATATTTCATTTCTCATACAGGATCACACACGCCCAACTGAGGCTTGAATTGAGCCTTGTTAATCAAGATGTCACACTGAAGGCAGTCTTCCTGAAGCTATGGGCCAGGTATAGAGATTTCTGTCCAGGTATGGTGAAGACACTACTAAGGCCAGAGGTATTCATAACTAAGAAAATGAGAACAAATCCTTGATTCCTAACTGCCTCTATTGTAGCACCAAAGGCAGGTAAAATGTAGCCACCCTCATGACTACTTTTCTGACTAAAACCTGCTTAAGCCAACAAGTAAGTGTTTTCCTATGAGGAAGGCGAGACGTCCTTTGCTAAATGCGAGTCATCCCACTATTTCATTGCCTCTTACATCTTTAAGCAACAACAGAGTTTCCATAACAAGAGGTTACCAGTTGTATATTAGAGGAAATGTATCTAAATACTATTCTCCCTGTTTAACTTGTGGGTGTTTGATCCATCCTGGACATTCCAGTTAGAAGTTTGAGTCACTATCATATATTGTCCACATATGCTCTGCCCTTTTAGACTACAGTGGGAAATAGTTCCACAAAATGTGTGCCAAATTCATCATGCAGACGTGCATTGATGTAACAAACTCAGCAATGAAAGGGGATAATGCTCAGTTTGGGATTAGTTGAATGAAGTTCACGCAACAGGCACGACGGAAGGTAGTTAGTCCGAACCACTGTAAATTCCATCTTGCAGACTATGTTTGTGTCTAGCATATTTTTTCAGATTCTTCATTCTTGGCCAGAAGTAGTCTGGCAGTGGGAGGAGGGTGAATGCTAAAGGATCTAATTTTTTAAAAGCCACATAGTAAAAACAAAACTTTATCCTTTTTTCTTTTACGACTAGGTGTTTTAACTTTTGATTTTTTTCTATTACTCATACAAATAATCGTTAAATGAATAAATGAACTTGTTATATGCAAAGAATTGAACAACTATAAAGAAAAATCAGCATTTGGGAGAAGGTGGTGAATTAGCAACATTGCAGACTGACTCCTTCCACACCCGCAACATATGCTTCCCCTGTGTCAGTGTTGCTTATGAAGTAACCCGTAAGGACTGGCTGCAAGGTGCACCCATGAACCTACTTGTAGTCGGAGTTTTGCATCTATCTTCAGAAAAAGAGATACAAAGGTAGCTGTCCAACCATTTGTGGAGAACATGATATGACTAGATTTGTTAACAGGTTTGAAACTGCTTGTAAACAAAGTTTTTTTTAATAAGTCAAAAGTCATTTATTTCCAAGAAATATATTCTTATAGAAATATTACACACATTTCTAATTCTACCAAAGGTTCCTTCTGCCCATGTAGTCAGGTGGTCATATCTCATGTATTCACCAGAACGGCACGAGAAATGGGAGTGGGTGAACTCATTCATGAAAGGTCTCTGTCCTGGATCTTGAATTTATAGTGCCGGATCAGGTGAACTCAGAAAGTAATGTAAACCAGATCCAGGGTAGCACATCTCACAATGTTGCATTCTCTCCCTACCTTATCCTATGTGTTAAATCCACAATCTTAGTCTTGCCATATCTGCCCAATTCTAGAGGCGGATGGGAGAATCCATTAACTGTAATCAAGAGGTGGGGGAGCCACTAAAGGCTTGAGCCAAATGTGCAGCTCTGGCTCAGCACGCTGTATTGTTGGAACCTCAAGCCAAAAACAATCCAAGCTTTAACGTTGCTTCTGTTTAACATGTGTCTCCTGCAGCGTTATCCAAGCCTCCATTGAGGGCTGGTGAGAGTCCTGGGGCCTTTTGGAATTTTGATTATGAAGATAATTAAAATTAAAACAGCCCGCAGCTTGGCTGGCCCCCTCCTATGTACATATCGGCGCCCAGCCCCCAACCCCCAACCCCGCTTATGGGCCATTTTGCTACACTCGCAGTGTGACGAGGTAAATTTCCTGCCTGCTTTGGCCTCCAGGCTCTCTCTGTCTATGGAGGTGGTGGGTACTCGTGTGCATGCGGACGAAAAGATGCTCATTGTGCTCCAAGCAACAACTCAACTCTGCTGCATCTCACTGCTCCAGTAGCAGCGAATCACCTTAAAGAAGAGAAAGAGTGGGGTATGATGCAACACACCAGGGCTTCCTGTTTAAGACCCAGGGCAATGCCTGGGATATATGCACCAGAGTGCATGAGGCAAAGGGTGACTTTCACACCCTGCAGTCCTCTTTAAAACCCAATGATTCATCTCAGCTTTTGAGGCTGGTGACTGTTGCCACAGCATTTACTTTTAATGGCGCACAATGCAAGATGGCTGTGACATTCGCAGTCTTCAAGTAAATCCTCGATGCTCTCTCCTGTGCTAGCATCAAGGATATAAAGAATTACAGATGGGTAATTGCGATTTACAGAGATATTTTTCACCAAGGAGTTCTGAGTGACATCAAAAAGACAACAAGAGCGAAGCTCAAGCTATCTATGGTGTTACTCAGAGGTGAAAAACATCCCCATAACTCACAGTTACCCATCTATAATTATATGTTATGTATGGCCCCCAAAATGATCTGCCCCTCCTTAGAACTGCTAGGCTGAAGCAAATGAGTAATGGAGGAGCAATACATAATATGGCTCTACTCCCTGTCCCAAATGTAAAAAAAAACACACAAAAAAAAAACCTAGCCTCCTGTTACCTACCACTACCACCACCCTCGGTACCTTCCCTTCCTTGTTACACAAACTATGCTCCCTGCTTTCCAGCGCTTCTCTGGCATGCTCTGTTAGAGCCCTTTTCACTTATATTTATTTTGAATAAAGGGTGTAGACAATTAATCTACACAACACTTGGTTTTTGATGGGTGATACATTATAGGATTTCGAAAAAAAAAAGTTAACATGATCTCCTCATTCTGAGATGATAGATGTTGTCATTGTGAGTTTTACATAGGACTATATGTAATTATAATCAATGTGCTTGGGTTTCCACGAATCTGTGATTACGGATAAAGATTTCAGGAGTAACACTACAGTCACAAATGTGGGTTTATGCATATATATACTATACACCACATTACAGTGGGCCTTTGATATGTTTTACACCTCTCTTAGCCCTGAGGAAGTCGCAGGACAACTTTCCTTACTATGCGACGAAACACGTGTTGGCTAAGGCTTAAGAACTGTATGACTAAGGCAAAAGAAATGCACAACTGAACAAAAGAAGAATAAAGAACTCAATGAAGGCAACTACTGTCATTTAATAACTGTTATTTGATATTAGCGTGTGCTGGGGATATGTTGTATTCTGTTATGTTGTCATTGACTACATGTTAGAGAGTGGTGGTTCTCTCTGGTTCACTGACAGAATATCAACACCTAAAATATCCCCATACCACAATATCGAGTTATAAATATCGATGTGAAAAATATCGACATCCTATATTTATAATGGTAAGTACAAAAGTATCGGGAAAAAAATATTCATGTCAAAAATATAGTTGTACAAAATATCTTTTATATATATATATATATATATACATATACCAATAACATAAAATGTAATAAAAAAAATTCTATTATAAATTGAAACATTAAACTATTTAAAAATCTTTAAACTTAAATTTCCCACTCCAGTCAGTGCAAAAGTAGGGAAAGTGTTGGATGACGGAGGGGTAAAAATTACTATTTCCACTCCAATGAGTGCAACAGTAGGGAAAGTGTTGGATAACGGAGGGGTAAAAATTACTATTCCCAATCCAATGAGTGCAACAGTAGTGAAAGTGTTGGATAGAGATGGGGTAACATTTACTATTCCCACTTCAGTCAGTGCAACAGTAGGGAAAGTGTTGGATAGCGGAGGGGTAAAAATTACTATTCCCACTCCAATGAGTGCAACAGTAGGGAAAGTGTTGGATAGCAAAGGGGTAAAAATTACTATTCCCACTCCAATGAGTGCAACAGTAGAGAAAGGGTTGGATAGCGGAGGGGTAAAAATTACTATTCTCACTCCAGTGATGCAACAGTAGGGAAAGTGTTGGACAGCGGAGGGGTAAAAATGACTATTCCCACTACAGTGAGTGCAACAATAGGGAAAGTGTTGGCTAGCGGAGGGGTAAAAATTACTATTATCACTGCAGTGAGAGTAACAGTAGGGAAAGTGTTGGATAGTGGAGGGGTAAAAATTACTATTCCCACTCCAATGAGTGTAACAGTAGAGAAAGTGTTGGATAGCAGAGAGGTAAAAATTACTATTCCCACTCCAGTGAGTGCAATAATAGGGAAAGTGTTGGATAGCGGAGGCGTAAAAATTAGTATTCCCACTCCAATAAGTGTAACAGTAGGGAAAGTGTTGGATAGTGGAGGGGTAAAATGTAGTATTCCCACTCCAGTCAGTGCAACAGTAGGGAAAGTGTTGGATTGCGGAGGGGTAAAAATTAATATTCCCACTTCAGTCAGTTCAAAATTAAAAACAAACAAAATATCAACAACAAAAATATTTAAAAAACGAAATAAAAAATATATATAAATATGTTAAAAAATTAAAATACAAATATATTTAATATTAAAAATTAAACAAATAAAAACATATTATAATCTTTAAAACATATGACAAATAACTACAAAAATTATATTAAATAAAATAAAAAATAATTTTCAAACAAATACATATTTTAATTAGAAATTATTTAGAAACATAAACATTAATTATTACATAAATTTAGTTTTTTTTTTCCTACCCTATAACACTACACAATTTACAACCCACATTTTTTTTTTTATGTACTTCCATAATTATCATAATTAATTATCAATTAAAGAAATATTAATTAAAAAACAAATTAAAACACATACAAATTAATTAACTTCCCACACTTTACCCCTATAATCCCACAACACAGAACTCAAATTAAACTGTAAAAAAATTAATTACACAATTAAAATGTATTTTCAATTAAAAAACTAATAGTATTTAACAACTAATTATAAAGTAAGTAAAATTAATTTACTCCCCACCCTTTACCCCTATAAAACCAAAACCCACACACAAAAAAATAAACAATTACCCTAATTAATAATCAATTAATTAATATTAATGATTAACTAATAATTAATTAAACAGAAATTACTTCCCATCCTTTACCCTTATAAACCCCACAACCCACACCTAAAATTAATTACACAATTTGCATATTTAATTTCCAATTAATTAATATTAATTAACAACTAATTATTAATAATTAAACATACATTTCTTCTCACCCTTTACCCATATAATCCCCACAACCCACACCTAAAATTAATTACACAATTTCCATTATTAATTTTCAATTAATATCAATTAACTAATTATTAATTAATTAAAAATAAATTACTTCCCACCCTTTACCCCTATAAACCCCAAAACCCATACCTAAAATAAAACACAGTTACCATAATTAATTACAAATTAATTAATTAATATTAACAACCAATTAATAATAAATTACTTCCCACAATTAACACTATGAACTCTCAATTAAATAAATATGAATAAATAAAAAATAATCATTAATTTATTATAATTTAATTACTTCCCATCATATTCCCCTATAAACCCACAACCCGCTACGGAACTAAAAAACGCAAAATTTAATTAAAATAAAATTGATAACTACTAAAAATGTAACACATATATTAAAAAACATAATACTTAAACAAAAAAAGACATCACAAGCATTTAAAATATATACTAAAATACATAACACTAATTAACAAAAACGATATTTTAAACAACTATATTTTTGCAAACGATATTAATGACTTCTATATTTTTAAAAACAATATTTCTTACCTTACAATCGATATTCTTGACCACAATATTCTTGCTGTCGAAATTTCTGTGTTACGATATTTACAACTCTATATTTGTGTAAGTCGACATTTCTAACCCGATATTTTGTCCGAATA
The DNA here is from genome assembly GCA_963921515.1 of Calotriton arnoldi. Classification (NCBI taxonomy): domain Eukaryota; kingdom Metazoa; phylum Chordata; class Amphibia; order Caudata; family Salamandridae; genus Calotriton; species Calotriton arnoldi. The sequence goes on from CAWUFW010000277.1 coordinate 4,514,066, forward strand.
TCATTCTCTCTATCTCAATAGCACCGCAGCTATAGAACATGTTTGATGATGTAATTTGTGTATTGCCTTTAGGGTGCCAATACCCTGCAAATTACCACCTACTTTTGGAATAATTCTGTTAGAGCCCTGACAGAGCAGCCTAAAATTCATTTATGATATAGCAACAGTGGGTAACAGCTTTTGTTAACAATTGTTGATCTTTTATAGCAGTGAATTACCAGATTTAGAATCTGGCAATCACGCTAGTGGCTCTCAGTGAGAGCCATTCATAACAACGTGGGCCATGTCACACTGTGTTTCAGTGCCTACTTTTCATTTCAGTATACATGTACAGAGGCACGGTCTTGGATGGCTTGTGCTGTAAGACATGTGCTTTCTACTTGCGGGTTCACCTCTGCCTGTAAGATCTCTACACAATAAATTAGACATATCTGGAAATTTGCATATTGCCTATAAGGCGCAGGAGCTTATGAAATAAGCTGCTGGAAGAATAGAGAAAGTTGGCCATTCACAGCAGTACACCAACATGTACAAGCAGCTCACATAACAAATGCCCTCTGCACCGGGAAAATGCTTCATCAAACGGTTGTCTGTTGTAAGGGCTGCATTTCTTTTGCTCTTATGATGACGTGGTGTTTGTGAGTATAGAGCAAGCAGGAAATGTGCCTTGTGATTTTTACCCTCCGTTGCTTTAGGGCATTCATTTTTAGGTCTCGCGCCTGCGTTGCAGTGCGCAGCACTGCTCGCGCAGCGCGAGACCTCTAGAAAGGGCTTCTGAAAACGACCCACACGCTCGTGCGTGTGGTTTTGTTTTCAGAAGCCCTCATTGGCTGTAGCGTGCGTTTTTTTAGAAAAAACGGCACGCGATTGAGCAAAGGCGGGCGCATGTCCCGCCTTCGCTCCTCCCATTCCCGACGGTGGCCAGAACGCGCAGCAGCGCGCGTTCGCCTCGCTGCCGCTGCCGTGCTCCCTGGCCCCCGCTCCTCTGTGGTGCGCGCGCACCACTGTTTACTACAAAAACAAGCATTTTTTGTACAAGTCCTTGCGTGCCCCACATTTGTAAAAACTGCCTTTGGCCTCCTAATATTTAGTTAATTTTTAATAGAACGCTGATCTTTTCTTTCATGATGCTTTAGGAAGTGCTTTGCCCTAGATATGGCTTATTTGGAGCGATAGGGTGACTTTGATAAGGAGGGAAACATTCACGTGAATCCAATGCAGGTCATTTGGTGCATGCGGTCACTCATCCGGCTCACGTCTTACAAAGCCCTGTCCTTGTGCTTCAGAGAGAGATGGAGCTGTCTTCCAAGTTAAGTCTCTACACCACTTTTCCACCGGTTTAAACAGCTAATTAATTGGATTTGTTTTGCAACTTCTTATGGGGCCTTGGAGAGCAATGGCATTGGAATGCTTACTATTGCCATTTAGGAGTGTGTGCTATAAAATGCACAATTTAAAAATATATATTTTTAAAAATGTAAGTGATTTTTCTCCACCACCGTCCTTCATTTCTGTGTGCTTGCTGAGCTCGGATTGGAACTTTCTGCCCCACCTTTGGAATCATCCAGGCGCCGCTCGCAGTGGGTCAAAAATAGGGCAACATACAGCACTATAATAGAACACTATAATAAACACAAAGCACTACAATAACATATAAAAATGTGCAACGTACAAGATCCCATATGTATCTTTTCTTTACATGTCAGCAGGGAAGAAGCACATGTGAAGTGTAGCATTCTCAGAACTGAAACTGATAATGTGGGCTCCTTTCTGCATGTGGTATAGAAATTCATGCAGGTACACCAGAGGTTCGCATAGAAACCATTAAAAACAGGCATTGGGGAAACACCAGGGCCTGGTACACACAACTATTACAAACAAAACACAGTTTCCAACTGTGCAGGCCAACGCCATCCCAACACATGCAATAGATGTATGTTTTCCTAATGCACAGGAGCAGTGAAGAAGCTGGGTTATGTTGTTGCACTCTCTCTCACAAATTAACACACTTTCTCCCTATATGTTTTTGAACACCAGGCAGCACGTTGGGAAGACAACACGTTCACACACAGCAGTGTTAAAAAAATCAGTACACACCATCCCTTAACCCACAAATCAACAGCTGTACTGTGATAGTTATTCACAACCAGCTAGAAGGAAACCAGACTTCTACAAATATTGCCCATGGCAACAAACAATGTACATACCTTCGACTTCATCACAAGTGAAGGATGTGTGTTTATGTTTCAAAGATTGGCAGGTGAGAAGCAGAAGGTACACTGTTGAGTTCTCCCGCCCTCAATTCATACACACAGATCATCACTTTAAAAAACGATGTAAATGATAACTAGAACCACACATTCAAACAGCAAGACCATTACATTTGTCACAGAGATGTATACACTGCTGACAAAACTATTAAAATATATTGAAAGAAAACCACTCACAAGGCCACACACATAAATACTGACACACGTGACACAAGGCGGCTCGAGCCCACAAACACACATATACACTTTTTCTAAAGCTGCTGCAGGTTTATTTGCTACGGATCCAAGTGCACACCAGGAGCAGCCCCCTTACTAAGCTTCAGCACAGCCTTTTTTGCTGCAAAGGGAAGATAATAGCACCATTCAGAAACACATTCAATATGCATGAGCTTTAAAGCTACCACAGCACAAGCAGCCCAGTGGCACTTTTCACAAGACAGAAGGACAATCACAGCAGCACCAATCGAAATGCAGGAGGCATGTTTGGATGTCTCATCAATCAATCTAACTTTGTCAACCACGACATCTACAAGTCAGGAGTGAACACCAGTCAGCATCCTAAACAATTACTTCTTCCAGACATTAGCATATGCATTAACCTAGAGCTCTTTACTGAAGTATTACTCTGGCAGCAAGAGCGAAAGCTCTTATCAAATCTCTTTGTTCTGGGCAACAATTGAAAAACAGATTGTGTAGCAGTTGCAAAGATGTAGGGCATATCATATGCTTATATTTAATTTTATGAGTCTGGTACAGTTTTTTAATAACAATACGCTCACTTTGTTGCTCCAAAGAGAAGGCATATGTGTGTAAATCAAGGAGTGCCCGCAAAAGTGTCAAAAGGTGTAGGGCATGTGCTGGAACTATTCTCGGGGTGTGGGGCCTGATTGACAAGTACACAATGGATGTTAATGGTACCTTATCATGCAGGACATTGAGAATGTGCTGTATTCTGATTGCTACACGTTGTTTCGTATTCATAAAATGAAAAAAGCGTTGGAAAAAGAACAAGCTCTCTACACGAAAACCCTTTGTTAAAAAATATAAAGCAAATTGTTTTTGCCTTTCACGTGGATTTCATGATAAAAAAAAAAAAATGATAAGTAATTGATCACAATGATTTTTCCTCAAACTGAGTTTCAGTTTTCATATTTTAAAGTCCAAAACATATTCTTCTTTTGCCTTAGAGCACAAAAACTGGGTCTATTTCTGTGCATACCACGACCTCTACAACTTTGGCGCAAACAATGTAGTCAAAATTGGTGAAAAAGCAAACCTGCTAAGCACCTTGCATGTAATGACCACCTGAAAACACAGAGTATGACAGCCCAGTCAAGCTGCACATTTTCTTCATCCTCAGGACAGGTTCTGAGGCCGATTTAGATCTTGGTGGGGTAGCTCGCTGATCCCGTCAGGTCATTGGAGGCTATGGCCTCTTTTTCGCTAGCAGAGGACCACCTGCCAGATTTAGGGATGTGCCTTGCTCAATGACCAACCACCCTAATACCTCCCATTTAAATCCCTTTAAAGAACCTAGTACACTAGCATGTGGAAGAGAAAGGGAATTGTCAAGAAATATCCGCCTCCCACAATGTTTGCCCCCAGAGTGACTGTGTAGATCTCTTTTAAATCTGGAAACCTCTCATCTCCTCCCATCCTCCTATCCATCCAACCCTTTATCATGGATAGATCTCGACAACTGTGCAATATGCTTTGGCGATCCCATTATTAGCATGTCGGAGCCCCAACCCTTAAATATAACACTAATGTTGAATCCCACCTACTCCCAAACAGTCATCGTTTTTCTGTGGAGGTTGACCATGTGAGCTTGACTAGGCTAAAGCAGCCTTAGGGTCCATCAGAAATTTGCTCATGCAGTAATCATATCCATCTGATGTCATGTGGTGTATGGTCCACACAGGGCAGACAGGAGTGTACTTTTGTGAGCTGGGCTGGGCCTAATGCTATGATGTGGGCAGCATACCATGGGTTTGGTTGTAATCCAACCATATATACCTTTATTGACAATGCAAGACTATTCTCAGAATCAGCATACATAAAAGGTATCATATTTGCAAAGTTGTTTGCTGTTTCATTTTGTTTTACAATAACAAATGACACAAACCAATATGTAATTGTATGATTGGGGTAGTTCACTTTTGTAAAAAGATAGACATCCCGAGTTTTACCGGTCACCAAAATTATAACGTGAAACAGTATCCAGTACATGGTAAAATATGTGCGCATGCAAAATATTAACCATCGCCCTTCCTATACAAGGGCCCTTTTGCGGTGGCCTTTGGTAACAACATGGGTGCCCAAAAGAAAGCAGGAAACACAAACAATGTACCTCTCCTGGGATGATAAAATACAGAGGACAACTCTTATATCTTTTCCTATGTTAATTTATAATTTTTGGGTTTAGTTTATGCCTGGATCAGGGAAATTAAGATTCTTCAGATATCCAACGGGAACATAAAACCCCTAATTGCCACCATTTTCACTTCCAGATCTCACTCAAGGTACAGTAAATAAACTTTACCAGCTGTGCATCAGAATATAATGTACAGACATATCGTCTTAAATAAATATTATGACAGACAATACTAAACAACCATTTACATTGCAATAGGTCTCAAATTTGCGAGAATTTGAGCTACTGGCATTGTAAATGACAATGCCTTTTATTTACATATTGCTTTTGAAAACATAAATAAAAGGCATTGCCATTTACAATGCCAATAGCTTAAACTCTTGCAAATGCAAGTCCTATTGCATTGCAAATGCTTGTTTTTAATGCACGTCGTCATTGCTTACCATTAATAAATCTTACCTCCACCCAGGATCTCAGACTCTTATTGTAGGAAGGGTGGAGGGGAGGGTCGGCCAAAAGGCCCGGCAGGACCTGGAGGCATCTGAACCTAACAGCACAGACAAATCCCAAATTGGCCACTACCCTGTCCAAAAAAAAGCGGCCCACAGCTGCTTCTCAGATACCAGCTCATTGTCAGAATCGGGGTGGTTGCTTTACCAATCCGACCATGCTTAAACCATCCCTGCCTGTAATGTTAAGGAAGTAAATACACTGCACAATGGGGACCAGTTTCAAATAGTCTTTCAATGCGGTCCCGGCCCTCTTAAAGCTCTGCTTAAAAGAGTTATCGCAAAGCGAATCACAAAGGACCAGGAATCTAGACCTCAACTGCGATTAAAGCAAGTGGGTAACGAAATAAGGCAACGGTTTGGAGCCTGTCTTCAGCTGGTCTGGTTCTGCATTTAATAATTCAGTCAACAGATTAAATGCACATGTCCAACAATGACAGTCCGGTCTGGAACAAAACCCGTCCCATCACTTAAAACCAGCGTGAAAGTTTCGTCCACTGGAGACGGCCTTACCACGGACGTCTTTAAAGACAAGCATTTGCAATGCAATAGATCTCGTATTTACGCGAGTTTGAGCAATTGTCATTGTAAATGACAATGCCTTTATTTACGTTTTGGTTTTTAAAACATAAATAAAAGGCATTGTCATTTACAATGCTAATAGCTCAAACTCTCGCAAATGCGAGACCTATTGCATTGCAAATGCTTGTTGAATATGTAAATGAATGTCTTTCCATAGCCTGCTGTACTTCCGCATGTGTCTGCTGGAGATTTGTATCACCAGAACATCTACCGTGGGACATGTTGTTTTGCTAATCCGTTTAATTGCCCTCATTAAGGTGTTAAGCATTATTTGAAGTAGAGCAATTAACATAAAATAAGGTGGACTGACTTCCCCTTACATCGTGCGTTTTTCTACAAATATATATATATCCCAAACATCCTCCATCTAATCCTCCAGACAAGGACACGGAACTGCGAGCAGCTTTTGTTAATCCTAAATTTATTCAGCAAAAGAGGAAATAATCAACGCGTTTCGGTTACAGAGCAACCCTGGCCACGATGGTCACTAGTGTACATATTTAGCTCATGAGACAAACGAACTTTGCCCTTTGTTACTCAATGGGAGACTTAAGAAGATATGCATCCAGAGGTTAAATTGCACTTGGTGTAACAAGGAAGCCCGTGCTCATATCTCAACGTCCTCACTTTACTAAACTGTGTGATTGTAGGCAAATGTTTTTATCTCACAGTTCAATTTTCTTTGAGCGTCCAGTTCGAGAACAGCACGTTGTAGTACAATTCAAGATGTGCACTACAAAAACGTCATATAACAAAATTACATACAGTATACGTGACAAACCTATTTCTTGGCTTACTCTTGGCAACTTTGTAAAGGCTTAGAGGTATTTTTGAATGCTTCGAAGTTCATTTTTAGAAAGCATGACTTTAAATAATTGTCACTCTATGTCGTTCTGTAATCTAATGTGTTAAAATTAAAGCAATGTTAAAGAAATAATCTTTTCAATTGCAGAGTCTTTACCGTATTTTTACATGACATTTGTTGTGCAATTTCTGTGCTAAATCTTTTGATGGCTCGGCTCTTGCTTTGGCTCTTAGAGCCAAGCTAGACCCCTGGCTCTGCTCTGGCTTGGCTCACGTCATAAATTTGCTTGCTTGCCCTCCTCTAATCTAATCTCCCAAAGTGCCACAGCGTTAACTCTGATGGAGGTCTTAGGCAGTTGCAGCACCACCACCAATAATGGCGAGTAGCTCCTTGGTGGACACAATGGCAAAGCTGGAGGTGTTCCCTCCAGCAACTGTGAGTCAATTAGAGCATTTGGCATTTGTTGGAAGATTCTCCATTAATGCCCTTCTCTACATCAGGCCCCCAGATCTGAATTCCAAAGGACTCGTATGAGTAAGCTGGCTTCTGTGGCATGAATAGGCTGTGAGGTACTCGCGGAGCGAGAGAGAGAGCTGCATCATGAAAATCACCAACAAAAGGACAATGTTTGCTCAGAAACCCCCAGTAAAGATCTGTTCTTTGTGGATCAGTGGAATAATTAAATCGAGGGGAGAATATGTGGCCTTGTGGCTAGAGCTGCTGACCTTGGAAAAGGGGTAACTAGGGGGCCTATTACGATGGCGGTCGGAAAACCTCCCCGACCACCATGGTAGCGGGAAAAGACCGCCCGCATGGACCGCGACATCACCGCCGGTCGAATTACGATGACCCGCGGTCGAAATCCGACCGCGGCAGTCGGATCGCGGGCCTTAACATTGCGGCGGTTGCTGCTGCCCGCAGCACCACCGCGATGTGCAAAGGAGCATGTCCTGCATTTCCCTGACCTGCGTGGCAGGCACTGGTGCCTGCCACCTGGTACAGGGAAATGTAGGGGGGGACCACCCACACCCCCCCCCCAAAACATTGGGGGCCCACAACGGGTCCCCGGAAGAAAATCTCCGCATGCCTTTCCATGTTGGTTTGACCTCTGAGGAAAGGCTAGCTACCGCCGGCATCATAATCCTGCCGGCGGAGCCTGCTCTGCACTGCCGCCATTATCCCGGACCTGCTCCGTCCGCCAGGCAGGAGTGCGGACGGCAACCGGCGGAAAAGCGGCGGTCGGAATTTCCCACCGCCGCGGTCACCACCACCATCCTAATTTGACCGGCGGTTTTCTTGGTTGCGATCGCGGGCGGATGTCCACCGCCGGTCCGGCGGGCGCCACCGCCGGCCCGGCGGTGGACATCCGACCGCCATCGTAATAGACCCCTAGGTTTGAATCCCGGTCTTGATTATTTTCAATATCCTGTGATTGTGGGCAAATTACTTAATCTACCTGTGCCAAAAAATGGTGTCGTTGTGTTGGAAAAAGCCAGGTTTGCCCTATAAAAATGTTATATATATATATATATATATATCTCTTTAGGCAAAGCATTTTTTTTTTTTACTGTTTTTTAGTCTGATTATCACATTTGATGTATTTTCTAACAAACTTTGGATGATGACTAAAACCAAATAGTGTTTGTTTTAATGTGAAAATATGTCATAAGCATGCTTGGCTTATTCCTTGAATCTTAGATGAATTCCCTCAAAAAAGGGATGCAATGGGAACTGGGAATCGTTGATCACAGTAAATATTTATTTTCTCATGTTATCTTTAATGTTTTGCACATTACTGTAATTCAAGGCAATATATATGAAATAAAGTATTCCCTGCTGTACATTATAAGCATATTGCAAGACACTGAAAAATTCCATGACAAGGCTGAAAGAAGGGTTCTTTTATGAGGTCATGGAACTCCAAAGTAACTTGCAAAATTCTTTTATGTGCATTGCAGACACGAATAAATAAAGCTGAATCTGTACTGCTAAGTGAAAAACACCCCCCAAAACTGTAGCGTTTGCAAAAGGTGTAAAGATCAGTTTTACTTTAGTTAGATTTTAAAACAATGCTGTATTTCAACATGCAGAGATGTTACCTTTCCCTTAGTAGAAAAAAATAAACAGGTTGCCCTAAGTAACTCTTTTTTTGCTGAACGCTTTTCATTTAAAAAAAAAAATATATATATATAAGGAAGGAAAGGCTGTTTCTGTTTTTCTTGTTTAAACTGAGTATGTAATTATGCCTGTGACCTGCTTTTACCCCGACCGCTGGCTCTGGCAGCAGGCATTGCGCCATCACAACTCAACTGTAATAAATGACAGTGGAGTGGCAACGTAATTTCTTTATTATAGGAGACTGGATACATGGATGTATTACAACTTGCCTGTAATAAGGAAATTAGAGAAGGGCCTATTTTTTTAACAGGGATTGCAGGATGTATTTGACTAAAGTGTCTGAATTAGATCAAAGAAACAAAGAGAGGGAAGCTCAAGTTATCTATGTTGTCATTCACAACCCTAAGGTGAAAAATGTCCCCGTTATTTCATTTTTGCACATCTATAAATTTATGTTATGTAGGACCCTCAAATTTATCTTCCACTGCTTTAAACTGGTACGCAGGGACAGAGGAGTAATGCAATGGCGCAATGCCTGCTGCCAGAGCCAGCGGACAGAGATGTGAGTAATTGCGCTGGCTTAACCTGTACTTTGTATTTTTATTCTGTATTCTATATTTTATTTCGATCTCGGCTAAACACTTTGTCAGTTGATGACCGAGACCACTGTTTTTAAGTCCTCGCAGCATGCTCTCTGGTTTTACTAGTTTTCATTTTTATGGAGGAATAACTTACTTTTCTGTGGGTCTACACTCTCCGGTCTGCCGCGGGTGTTTTCCCCTTTGAGCAGAGAGACTGTCCTTTGGGCTTCTCAGTTGCTCCTTTGCTGGCCGCCATTTTGGGGGCTGACGTTCCAGCTTTTTCTTACTTCTGGGTTTTTAGGCATTTATGTAGAGGGAATCCGAGTGCGCAGCGGGCGCACCGCTGGCACGCCGAAGGCGTGCCAAAGGCAAGCCCGTCTGCACCCGTCCACGCCTGGACGGTGCCAGGGGCCAGGAATGCTGCCCATTGTAACTCTGCGGTTAGAACTTACTCAAGGGCCCAACTCTTACAGTGGCTCCCCGAGAAACCGCAGGAGGTGTGTGTGTACAAGCCTAATTTTGCAACAGGGGAGGCTGAATATTGCCAACATTGTCAACTTAGTTTTATCAACAGTGCGGCTACTATCCCGGGCATTCGTAGTAAGGCCTGGGGGTCAGACAAGGAAAGTCTGACTGGGGCAGTGATGAAGGAAGGGCCCAGGGACAGCTATATTCGGGGGGTAATAATTAATGCACGTTCCATGCTTAAGCACAAATCTGAAATTGCCTTGACCATTCAAACACTTAACTTGGATTGCCTTTTTATCACTGAGACATGGGCCAGGGACAATTCCGGCCCAACCTAGCAGACGCTGTCCCCCCTGTTTACGTTTTTCTTAGATGTGACCGTTTAGGTCGCAGGGGCGGTGGCTTGGCTCTAGTGGTACGTGAAAGTTTGAGCTGTACCCTTAGTCCTGGGGAGAAAAGCACAGGTATCTCATTAGAGGCATCCTCTTTTGGGATCAGGATATCTGAAAATTACACTTTTGCAGGCCTTTTGATATATCGCCCGCCCAGTCCGCGATCTAATTTCGCGGAAATTTGGTGTAATACCTTGGAACCTTTTATTACCACTGCTCAGTATACCATCCTAGGGGACTTTAACTTTCACTTTGATAACAAACAGGACAGTGACTCAGTTCATTTTTTGGATCTTATGTCAAACCTGGGTTATGAGTAACTGGTTCAATCTCAGACCCATATAGCAGGTCATACCCTGGATGGCGTTTTCACTAATCATAAGAACCTGGTCATTGAGGAAGTCCAGCCCCTTAGCTGGGTTGATCATTGGCTGATTGGGTAAAAAGTACTTCTGCCGCACCCCAGAATGGGTGAAAAGGGTCCCCCTCCTAGGCATATACGCTGTAGGTGCATGAACAGAATCACTGAGGGATCCTGAGAGACAGCTCTAGCAACGGTATCGGATGGTAGAAATAGCCCTTACCCTTCGACAGCAGAAGGTTTCCGTGAGTGGATTAATGCGGCCTTAGATATGGTTGCTCCATACAAAAACTGTGTCATCAAAAGAATGAAACCCTCGGCCCCTTGGTTTTCAGCAGAGCTTATGTCCCTTAGGCAGGAATGCCGTAGACAAGAGCGACAATGGCGGTCCAACCCTTGCCACAGGGAAAAAGAAAAGCAGAAGACTCTTCTTCGGAAATATAAACTAGCTATCTTCCAGGCCAAATCATGTTTTTTTACAGAAAAGATCAAGTCAGCGTACAATTCCTCCAGTATGCTGTTTAAAGTCATAAAGGAGATATCTGAGCCTCCGATCCTACAGTTGGTAAGCTCCTCTCAAGAATTCTGTGACAAGGTTGCAGTCTTTTTCCAAGATAAAGTCCTCAAGATCATTCAAGATCTTTTCCCCTGTGGAGGGGAGGCACTGGTCTCTGCTGACTCCACTCAGGATTCTAGGAAGAGTCTTTTCTCTTCCTTTCCTCAGATTACGTGTCAGCAAATGATGAAACTTCTGTTGGGCCTAAAATCGGGTGCTCCATCGGACCCATGCACACCTGCCACACTCAAATTGGCTCCGAAACCAGTTGCCAAATTCCTGTGTGAGGTGTTGAATGACATACTCAATGCTGACCCTCTGGACCTGAAGAATTTTTGCCCAAGCTCCCTTCTCCCTGCTCCGGCCAAGATTTTGGAGAAATTTCTTAATAAGGAATTGATGAAATATGTTGAATCCCATGAGATCCTGGATCCCACGCAGAATGAGTTTTGCGACAGTCACAGCACTGAGTCGGCCTTTATTGCAGCTACCGACTGTATTCGTGCCCAGGTAGATCAGGGCGGGGCGGCGGTTTTGATCATGCTCGACTTGTCGGCGGCATTTGATACTGTCTCCCCATTGCGTATGGTTCAGCGCCTGCGGCAAGTAGGCATTTCCAGGAAAGCCTTACAGCTCTTACAGTCATTTATGTCAAATAGGGCCCATATTGTCAGCTGTGGGGGCTTTAGAGCAAAGGCCTTTAGTCTTCCCTGTGGGGTGCCCCAGGGGTCATCTCTGAGCCCGACCCTTTTCAATCTTTATGTGACTCCTTTGGCCGAGTTGGTGCGGTCCTTTGGCTTTCACGTACTATCTTTTGCGGACGATACGCAAATCATCGTCTCCATCTCGAATGACGTGGAAAGGGTGGCGGAGAGGTTCAATCAGTGTATGTCCAGCATCATCTACTGGATGAAAGATAACTCACTAAAAATCAATGCCAACAAGACGGAGGTGCTGGTGTTTGACTCGCAGAATTCCATTTGGTCAAACTCCTGGTGGCCAGAGGTCTGTGGTCCCCTCCCGGTTCCAGTTAGGACAGCAAAAAATCTGGGGGTCATCTTTGATGACGGTCTGAGCTTTGACGCACAGGTCAGCCGGACAGTTAGTACATGTTTTTATATTCTAAGGATCCTGAGAAAGGCTCTGCCATTTATTCCATTCGATTTGCACCAATCAATTGTTATCGCTTTGGTCACCTCTCGGCTGGATTATTGCAACGCTCTGTACCTGAACATCAACGGGGTCTCCCTCAATAAGCTCCAGGTGGTACAGAACACGGCGGCCCGTCTCATTTTGAAGAGCCCCAAACGTCTGTCAGCCAGGGAGGGGATTCCTTCCCTCCACTGGCTTCCCATCAGGAAAAATATCAGCTTTAAGGCTCTGAGCATGGTGTATAAAGCTGTGCATATCAAGGGTGCACCACATCTGAATTCTCTTTTCCAATGGTACACCCCGGAGAGGCTGCTGAGATCCACATCACAGAAAAAACTGGTGATCTCTCACTTTTGGAAGACAAGATGGGGTGGCCACTCCTTTGCTGTAGCGGCTGCCAAGTTATGGAATTCCCTACCCATTTTTATTTCCCATGCAGACTCTTATCCAGCTTTTAAAAAAACATCTCAAAACATGGCTTTTTTCATCTTAGGTTGTGGCCATGCACCTCCTCTCGGTCTCCTCTATGTCTACCTTAGCGCCATGACACCTACAGGTATTAGTGCACTCTATAAATGCTATCCTATCAGTGCTTAATTTGAGCCGGAGATTTCCGGTGCTAAGCACCGGCACTTAATTGGGTTCCGGTGCTCAGCACCTGCACCTAATTGTCAACACCATACTTAGAACAGTCCACCACATGGTGGCGCTGCTCATCTAATTTAGAGATGAGCAGAACAACTGTAGTTTATGAATACAATATACATTAAAATAGCTAATACCTGCCTCCCCAGCCATTCCTTTAGCTTTGGGGACCTGGAATAATCTGAACTGTCGCATTTACATGCACGAGAGATGGTTAGTAGTTGTTCGGCAGCGATGAGAAGGGCGATAGGTGGTGCAAGCTGCAGTGGCCTCCTGGTCAGAGCCCTGGCACTTAAAATTTTACAAATTAAGCACTGTATCCTATCCTATCCATTATATGGCCTCTCCTCCCTTTTCCAAATGTAAAACTTAAAATACTTGACCTCCTGCCACCCACGTGCCTAAGCTCCAGAAGCGGAGCTCCCTGCACTCCAGCGCTGCTCCTAAAGGCTCAGTGAGAGCCATGCGTAACAATAAAGATTGAGGCGTACGTACAATCTCTAACTTGTAAGGCTTTGCGAGGAGATTCAAGTATTATCCACTAGGCGGCGATATATCCACACGAACACATGAATGCGAACGGAAGAAGCAGGATCAAGGGGAGGGCTTCCAAGATCAGCAAACTAAAAGAGGTAGTGCACACATGGGCAAGGAGGGAGCATCACGCAACTTATTGCCTGGAGGCAGACGGGAGGGATGAAGGGGTTAGACGAAGATGGGGGATCCCTGAAAGAGGGCCTTTGTTATTTGATAATGCTGGGATGTGAAAGCAGTAATTACTGTGGTTGAGCTGGCTCCCAGAGCTATTATGATCAAAATAGACCATGAGAGAGACGTTAGATGATGTTGAAACAACTGTTAATGTTTTGAGAGAAACAAATATGATTCCTAGATTTATTTGAGATAACAATAATGTCAGCTGGGCCTTCTCTGTGCTCAATGGTGTGAGAAAACGGGGTAGGGGGTGGTTTCAGAGCAGGTTGGTCTGCTGTACCCTAGTGAGTGTACCATGTCCCTAGTGCAGGAAAGGGAATGGGCCCCCCGGCTGCTGTTTCAATTATAAAATACTGTAATAAACAGCCCTCAGCGGGCCCCTAAGGACTTTGGGCCCTGGTGCACTGCACCTGCTGCGCTCACTGAAGCTACGTCCCTGATGGGCTGTCGTGCCCTATTCCAGTCGCAGCCTCCTGAAGCGTTGGACTGGGCGGAACATTTTTAGGGCAGATTTTGGTTTTCAGACCGAACAAGATGAGGTCCTAAGTCTAAGCAACACCCAGTGAGGGGCGCTGTTCTTAATAGCGAAACTCACCCTCTGAGAAGAGGGTCTTCACCAAGAAGTGAGAGTGACTCACATACACTGGGTGAAACTGAACTCCAAGGACTTTTTAGGGCGCGGGCCGGACGGAGTACTTTTTAGGGTTCGGGTGGGTCAGGTTCGATTTTAGGTCTTGGGCGGGGTAGTTTTTAGGGTTCAGGGGGGTCGGGGAGTTTTTGGGGCTCGGGGGGGGGGGGTGCTCAGGTCTAAACTTTACCACACATATCCCTTTACCAGTCATGCCTTTACCACGAAATTGAGTGGTAAAGGCATGTGTGGTAAACGAATGCCTTGTTCAGACGCATTTGTGGGTAGGGCAGCATTGTAGAGGCATGCGTGGTTTAGCCATGCGTGCCTCTATCATACAACCTTTTCCACCCTGTACCCATGCAGAGGTGGTTGGCGTGGAGGGCAGGGGAGATTGCTGTGGCCTGTTCAGACCTTATGTAGTGTTCGTGTTGGTGAGGGTGTTGAAGGCTGGTTTGAACAGGCGAGTTTGAAGTAGCTGTTGGAATGCACTTATAACGTGTTGGTATGCACCTTTCCACATCCTTGCCTTAAGCTGTGCTTTGGTGCGTGTATTACCTGCAAAGGGCACAGAATGCAGCAGCAAGAACAATCCTAGGTCTGCGTAAATCTTGCTCTGTGTCAAACGCCATTCGACGTCTCCACTGGTTACCCGTGGCCAGACGCATTGAATTCAAAACCCTATGTATCTCTTTCAAGATTTTAAAATTGGCCACGCCCCCTATTCTGGCTGATCTTTTGCTGCCATATGCCCTGACTCGACTCCTCCGCTCACAGGGTCAGCATTTGGTGGTGGTTCCTCGGACACGCAGAGTTAGGGCTGGTGGCCGCTCTTTTCGTTTCAGAGCCGCCACTCTCTGGAACTCACTCCCTGGGCAGATTTGTGGCCTTGTTAATTACTTAGCATTCAGAAAGGCCATTAAGACCTATCTTTTTTCTCTGCATCTTAGTGCTTGCCGTTTCGTATGTTCCGTCAGTCTTTCCTGCATTAGCGCCGGGACGCCCCTTCGCTGGGGCAGCCGTTGCGCTCTACAAGACACGATAACATAACATAACCTGAACAAACCCGAAACTGTACAATCTTGCTCGGATTTCACCTTTAAGAATGGGGGGGACCCACAACAGTGAGGTTACCTCGAGCTGACCTCACCCCCTCAAAAGTTTCCATGATAAGGCCAACTCATGCCCTAGGGTGTAGATAGCAGACCCAGGGCCGGTGCACTGGGATATCAAGCTAAGATCTGGCTCCCAATCCTTATCTCCCTCTGTTTATCATGTAATGTTACACGTGTTGTTAAAAGCCCACAGTGCTAGGACCTTGGTGCCTTACCACTTTTACCTGCAGACATATGGGTCTACAATTGAGGATTTGCCCACGCAGGGGCTCATCCATGTGGCTGTCAGATGACAAACCGTTTGCAAAAGATTGTGAGTTGTACTGCGTTGATTCTGGGCTCTCCCTAGAGTTGAGTTCCAAAGAGAGGGTGGATCACAGTGACCTATCGGCCAAACCAGTGTCAGTCTGAGGTGTTTTTGTGTCCTCTCTGTGGGGTGTCCTGCAGTTGGGATGCGGGCCATTTGATCTGACGCTTAACCCATGTCTGCTGAATCCGTTTGTCAATTTCGGGGTCTGGTAAACAGTGTTGAACTGGGTACAAGTATCTTTCCTAGGTGTTAGCAGAGTGTTTGTGTGAGAGGGTGCATGGAGTGTATGGTAGTCCTGGTAGCTGGGATGGCGATCCTAGAGCAATGGTTTCAGTTTGTTGTCAAGGTAGGTCATCATGGGCTGTGATTTGCAAATGGCACATTATCCTGGTAGTCTACAGTACCTGTGTCTATTTTGTTATCCCGGGTTCCCTTCTGAAGCAAGTGTATGTTAGCTAACATGATTGGGGAATTTGTACTAGGATTCTGACCCCGTCTATTGGGTACTGTAGGCTGCCAAAGGACACGCACCATGTCTAGGGATAGGCGGCCCAAGGATGCCAGCAGTCAAGTCATAGACTGATCTAGGACTGTGAACTGGTCTAGTGGAAAGGCTGCCCCGGGACGGAAAGCCTTTGTTAAATTGCATCAAATTATGAATGAGAAATTAGCTAGTTGAAGATAAAAGATTCTTGCCCCACTGGGAGGTGGATAATACGCCGAGTTGGAGATCAGACATTCTATCAACAGTTGCCAAGCTGAAGATGCAGGGAATGCCGCTGGTTACGTCACGAGGGTACTTGCCAACATCATCTCCCACGAAGTGGAACGAATTCTTGGAAGTATTATGAGATAATTGTTTTTGGCGGGCTGACAAATCGTGGTGTTGCGTTTGAAGGCCTAACTCTATGGCTATTCCTTGTACTGCGGTATCTCAGGCTCCCAACATTTGGGGCATTTTTTAACATACGCTTTCTTTTAAATCCCAAATTTTCAAACATGTTTAGGGTTGTTGTCTGAACTCTTACTAAGACTCTGTCTCTACTTCTGTAGCCTATTGCTAGCCCATAACTCAAGGGCTTATATCATCCCCTCTTGATTATAGGAATTATATGTCCCTTGGCTATTCTAAGTATTCCATCGAGCAGATTCAACTTATATAGACTATTGCTGCCTGTCTGGTCTAGGCCTCCCCCTTATTAAAGCACATTACTGAGAACATTTGGAAGCCCCATTGGCTCCTGGTCCACAAGAGGATTGCTTTAAAAAAAATCTGTTTGTCGTAAGTCAATTCATGGCACTGTTGGATCTTCTTCTGTAGTCGATTCAAACCCTATGCACATTCTCTGAACCTTTTTCCACTTCTGAGAACTGCCTGCCTTTCCCTCGGTTTCCATGACTTACGCCAAGTGACAAATCTTTCTTTTTTCTGTCGGCAAAACTCGAACTCCTGGCCTGCCTTCCTGCACTCGATTCATAATCCTTTAGCAAGGCCTGGAAGCCCTAGCTCTTCAACATTTCTATACCGTGCTAATACTGCTGTTTTGTTCAACTTCAGACGTGTAAAGCCAGGATATCTCATTGAGGTTGCAGGGTGTCTTAGAAATGTTATTCACTAATTCATAAATCTCCACTTGATGTATATGATTTTGTATCACTCCCCAACACCCAGATAGGGCATATCACCCCAGTGCTTATAATATAGGTATACGTCATAAGAATACCATTGCATACATACATGTAGCAGTTATGTTGGAATTATGCTCCATTATTCAGAGTATATAGACGATTAGATGAATTACCTGGAAAGCCTGTTATTTACTTGCCATTGTAAAAGTACACAGTAACAAACACTCGAGTTCACAAATGCCAATGTTTTCTCTGGTGGTTTGCAATACTTAATTTAGTTAAGTCGCCCAACTTATGATCGCCATCTTGGAGTGGAGTACTTTAACAAGGCAGCCATATTGATATGGTTGTGCTTGATGGGACAATCACTAAATTAAAATGCAGCACCAGCAGTTCATCGCTGCCACTCCTGCTATTATTACTGCTGCTGCAGCTATTGCTTTAACCACTGCTGGTGCAGCGTCACACAATGTCTGAAAAAGGATCAGCAACTAAGGGGAATGAGCACCAAAAAACTCCACAGCATCCAAGCTGAGGATGCTACCCCCACTAAATCCTGAAAATGTTCGAAGCTTGGGCTCTCTCTGAACGGAGAGGTTAGAGTCATTTGACAATTTTATCAAGTTTATTGAAGAGTTCCAGGTAGCGCCGGCCCCTCCATTAGGGCGGAGGAGCGCCCCCGCCACCACGCTCAAACAAACGATAATAAAATGGGTTTTAAACCTGTTTTATTATTGTTTAATTTTAATCCCCTGGATCCGCCCCCAGGACTCTGACGAGTCTTGGGGGCGGGTCCAGGGGATGACACTGCTGGTGGGGGGAGTGGTAGTGCACTCCATTCACTGAGCATGAGGGTTTGGCGGGCCGTCTCAGGCCGGCCAAACGCTCATGCGCAGTGAAGCTCTCTCCAGCCCCAGCTACGTTGCTGGGGCATGAGAGAGCAAGCCAGTAGCGGCTCGTGGAGGGAGTGCCGTGGGGCGGTGGGGCGAGGCAGGGGAGGAGCAGGGTGGGGGGTAGTAAACTACAGCATACGGCCAAACAGAGGTAAGTAAACAAATAAATAAATAAAACGAATTTTGTTGCGCACGCTGTATCGCATTTGGCAATGCAGCGCGCGCAATGAAATTCGTTTTATTTATTTATTTGTTTACTTACCTCTGTTTGGCCGTATGCCGTACTTTACTACCCCCCACCCTGCTCCTCCCCCGCGGCACTCCCTCCACGAGCCGCTACTGGAGCAAGCACAGGCTCCCAGTCTGCCTAGGAGCGCAAGTTGCCAGCACTCAGGCCAATCCCAACGCTGCTTTCATGCAGCATCAGGATTGGCCACAGTGCAGTCTGGGAGCCTGTGCCCAGAAACAGGAAGAGCGCGATGCGGCAGGAGACGGCGGCGTTCAGGTAAGTCTTAAAAAAATATTTTATCCCCGAACTTTCTCCCCTCCCCACCTCCCTCCCTCCCTCCTCCGGCCCGCCCCGCCACTTTGGCAGGGAACGGGCTGCTACTGGTTGAGGGAGCTCAAGAATGTGATGGACATGAGACATCGGATGGTTAAGAGATGCCTCTCAGTCATTTCAGTGCAGGCTCCGGGGGACAAAAATTGATTTCAAATAATTATAGAGCTGGCCACAACAACTGGAGTCACTGCAGCTTCTCAGGCTACCAAAAGAAATACATTTACGCAGAGTTCTATAAATGGGAATACAATGCATAGTACTCACTGATTAACCTAAAAATATGGCACTGCGTCAGCTCTCGCAGGCGAACATTGTTTACTGCGGATTTAGAAAATGCTCTCGATTTGGCCAGTGAAGATGAGTGGTCACAGGGACATGCTATTAGTTTTGAGTATGAGAAAGCAAAACAAGTGTTTATTGATGTGACAAGAGCATAAAACAAGATGTGCCAATAGACAGAGTGTCTAGAATAAATGAGTAAGTACACAGAGCCAGCTCTTTAGGAAAGAAATTATCTAGGTGTGCTCAACCATGCCCACATGATTCATCTTCTCTGCAGTTGAGAAAAGTTTAATGGATGCAGGAAAGCAACTTACTTTCAAATAGTATGTCAGGCCACAGCATAGGAAAGCCAATCTCAACCACTGGAAACTGAGACTCGTAAAAACAATTCCGCTTGTTGACAGAATCCCACCTACAATTGACCTGTCAATCATCATACAACAGTGATGAGAGCTATCTAATACTGAAGTTGGACAGGAAAATAGTGCAATGTCCTACATTTGAATTTACATTTTTCTGTAAGGAGTCCTTGAGCAAACGTTTTGCTTGCCAGTGGTTCCTCTCTTCACATAAAGTATCTCACAAAAGCAGAAATGGAGAACAAAATTATTTTGGAGATATTTGTTATACATATATGCTCACTAGTCCACAATAATTCTGCTCAAGCACAGGCTGGTTCCTGCTCTCAAATCAAAGACAACTAAGCCTTTCATCCAGGTGCTCAAGGCAAGCAACTGCATGACAAACACTTCCTTGCACCTGATGAGTGAGGAGAACATTTGAAAATTTGCAGTTGCCTTGCAAAGCGTATGCCATTGTGCAAGGCGCCTATTTGGCAGTGATGCTTCACTGAACATTATGGGCCCGATTCTGATGCGGGTTGGAAAAGCTTCCCGACCGAGGGCCTGATTCTGATGCGGTTAGGAAGGCCTCCTAACGGCATTTGCTCCTTCCAAATCGGATCGGGAACGTGTCTTCCCGACCGAGGGCCCAATTCTGATGCGGTTAGGAACAAATGTTCCCATTGAAGTCAATGGGAGTTCAACCAAATCGTATCTGGAAGCATCCGGATGCATCCTACTCCGCAGGTCGGACTTTCCCGATCCGAGTGGGTCGGACACCATTTCCCAACCGATTCGGTCGGGAAGCTTTTCCAACCCGCATCAGAATCGGCCCCTAAGTGTCTCAGGAAATAAGAGAAAATGACAGGCAACCCTGTGCTATAAGAAGAAGGTATGCACATGCTCAGGTGACATCTCAGCGAATCCAAGATGCACGGGTTGAATTTGTCAGGTTATTAAACACAATTCCATGACAGAGGCAGTGATTCATGTCTTACTCAGATGCTGGCTTCCTGCCTCATCATCTGTGATGCTGCTGAGATGATGGATCTGGTGATGATAAGCAACCTGTTGTGTGCTTGCCAAAAATAATTCCCAAGTTTAGGTAAGTCTGGGAAAACAAATGACTCCCGAGTAAAATCCCATATAAACGAGTAATAAAACCTGTGGCAGACCCACCGCAAAGTACATTCCATCTGCAAAAGGCAGCTGATAACTAATTAAAAGTAATATAATTGAGAGATTAAAATGTCGAATGCCATGGGTATCCACCTTTCCAGTGGTGCTCAAGAAACTAGTTTAAAGATTAGAATCCGCGTGGACATGAATCAGTCCAATATGAAAGAGAAAGAGAGAAAGGACATGATGATTTGCCTTAACCAGGCTGGACTATTTTCTGCACTAGAATTTAATAGACATCTCGTCTGTTTGAACAGGATGACCATTTTAGATGCACCACACTCTTCATGACACCCATAGCCTACTCTAGTGGAAGAAACTAAGCTGTGGTGGATCGTAATAAATTCTTGCAGCACGCCATCCACTGAATCATTCAACCAACACTTAATACCTCCCACTATAGTGATGACTTTTCGGGGCATTGCATAATTAACATGACACCAGGTGTGCAGAGCAATATAAGATGAGATCTCACTTTGAATCATGAAATGCGCAAATTCCACAAGACCATTCAATTTTAAGGGCATGTTTTCAAACAGAACTCAAACTTCTCCAGGGAAAAAGGTAGCACTGACCAGTGCCTAAGCCCTCAATGACATCAGAGCACAGCAGTAATTCCTAGTTTTGACTGTCAACTGTATCCAATATATGATCTGCCACAATGCGCATAGCTTTGCATGAGTTAATAAAGCAACTACAAGGAACTATTTCTGCAAGGTCGCAGAATGTGAGTGTGCATTCAAAAAATAATCATAAGGCGTGAATGCAGATAACATGACGTGTTTTGAAGCAAATCTATATACTGAGCTTGCAGAATACTGTAAGCAAGTGGGTCTCACTTATATATTGCACAACTTGTTTCATCAGACAGGTTCTACCATATGCCAGTCACATCCTCGTAGAAGTGAAGACACATCTTCCCAGCCTGAGAAGGATCATCTGGTGTTGATATGGACATGGGAGGCACTGTTACCCTTTCCTACATGGAAGACAATTCACAATATGAAGGATCTGTAGGCGTTATTCTCTACCTTTGGAAATACAAATGTAGACCGAGCATGCAAATCCACCGTTAATGGATGAAAATGGCCAGAGAGCATTCACCGACGGTAAAGAAGAGACATCGGTCATACTGAGCACTATTCTAATGACAGGAAAGCAATTTTTTTGCCCTGGAGGATGTTTGGTAACAGGTAGCTGACTCAAATTATAATATACTACTAAGTGGAGTTCAAGGGAATTCATGTATGAAGGTTACCCTCATCTACTTAATACAAAAACAAAAAAACTGGATATCCAGTACAAGTATTTAGACAACTGGACCTGAAGAGCTAAAAGGTCTCCAATAATCCATGGACCCTTCTCATTCCTTTTCAGTGAACGAGTACCTAGCCAGTGCTTTTGCAATTATGTGCAAGTAAAACAATCAGACACCTCACAGACACACCTTATCAACATGGACCAACTGTATGTCAGGCTCCCCCAGACTCACCATAGGAGTCTGTAGACGAGTTTGAGTGAAGAACTCACTTTCCCTATTCATAAATACTAGATGCAGTACAGACACACTGGTATGCTGCCTGACGAAATCTACGCTGCGTGTTGCCACTAACACTTTGTGGCTTCCAAACTGTTCATTAACAGGTATATGATGTAACACCTACAGTACTAGAGACGCAATAAAAATGTACCAGAATGCAATAATTCAAGTCCATTCATACCACATGCGGTATAATCTAAAAGCATGGGTATATCCTTACCACACTGTGACCCTTTGGAATGTGGCCGTGGAGGTAACATCCAAATCTCCAAGGACCTACCAGCGCTCTCTATTAATCTTTCCTCTTTTGAGTTCTTGTTGTAGTTGTTCCAGTGTTTATTTATTTTTTTTAAATATTTTTTAATTAAATTTTTTAATACATTTTAACCTTTTGTTTCCAGGGCTGTACATGAAGACCAAGAAAAATAAAGTTTCACCAATTACATGATTGTTACAGCGAGACCAGTACCATGCCATTACAAAAAAACAAAAAACAAAAAAACACTTCTTTACACAAATATAAAAGAGCAGGCAGACATAGAAAAATTGCATAAGAGGATGGAATTTGTCCTTCACATTGTGGAAATAGAATATATATAGTGATGCAATCAAAAATTAAACATTTCATACGGAGTTGAGGCCCCTAGAGCCCGCTGGATCCAGCTAAGTCCGGCTATTTAACCAATCTCAAATTTCATTCATACAGCCCAATCTGCTATAGGCGCCCAGATTTTAGCACCCTTTATTCTTTTCCTTCTACCTTTGGTCTTATAGATAGAAGATTCAAAGTTATACATAGTTAACAATCTCGTGCGAAAATTAATAAAGGTAGGTGGATCAGGACTAATCCATTCGTTAGTAATGCATGCCCTTACTACTGCCATGATGATAAATAAGAGTGCATTTATATCTTCAGATCTTGTATTAGCCTCACTATCCGAACATACACCAATAATAATCAATTCCGCACTAGTTTTGATAGAGAGCCCAAATATTGTATTCAAAAACTTCTCAACGCTTTGATAAAATTCCCCCAATTTTGGGCAAGCAAAAAACATATGAATTGAATCAGCCGACACAAATCCGCAGCGGTTACATTTGGTCCCTGCTCTTGCACCCCATCGAGCCAACTTGCTGGGTGTATGATAAAGATCATATAGGGCCATGTAATGTTGGCTCCGTAGTCTTCCTGTCATTAAGACTTGATTGGCCAGTTTAATAGACTTTGATATATTTAAATCTTCTAGACCAAATATTTGTTCCCATTTTACTTTACGTACATCTAAGTCATCCGGGAATGTTTCCAAAAGTAGCTGATAAAACTGGCCAATTGGTGTTTTTTTCTTCATTTTTTCGATAAGGGGGATCAGCCCGAATTGATGCGGCAATCCTGAGCCCCGCCTAGTCATAAAGCTACGTATCTGAAGATACTTAAAAAAATCTTGCTTACCTATACCATATATCTCCTGTAGATCTGAGAAAGTTAAAAGCTGGTCTTTACTAAACAGATCACCTAAATTATGTATACCCTTTTGTCCCCACCTAATTGTTACCTGATCTTGAAAGATTAGGGGTAGTGTCCCGGGAGCCAACAACGGGGTGTAAGCATTAAGGTTCGCAATCTGAAGACTCCGTTTAATTTGTTTCCAGCCTTTGTAGGCTGCCTTAAGTATCTTAAATTTAGTTTTTTTTAAATAACTGGGTTCGATGACTCTAACTAAGAAACCATTAATTTCATCGTCCAGACCAAACTCGTAAATAGAAGGCCTATGAAACAATGGAATCTCGGCTTTGGCCCCTATCACCAATGGTCGTATATATTGCAGCATTGCTGCCCAATAATACATAATAATATGAGGGATACCCCACCCACCTACTTGTCTTGGTAATATCATTTTCCTATATGCCCTTCGCTGTTTCCGATATCCCCATAAAAACCGAGAACATATTCTCTCTATTTTAACAAAGCATGATGCAGAAAACTCTAATGGAATAGTTCTAAAAATATATAAAAATTTTGGAAGTATCAACATCTTCAACACGCTGTTTCTGCCATGTAATGATAAATGAAGATGATCTAACCTTTCTAGGGTTAAATTCGCTTTTTCAATTATTGGAAGAATGTTAAGTTCAGGGATCTTATCCACCGCCGATGTAATTTTGACTCCCAGATATGTTGCTTCCGAGACAATAGATATATTTGTCGGGGGATTATTGCCAGAATAAACTACCTGAGTTTTCTGTACATTCAATTTATACCCTGAAAAAACCCCGAACTGATGCGCTAAAGATGTAATTGCAGGCATGGCAGTTACAGTATCCCTGGAGACTACAACAATATCATCTGCATAAGCAAATGCCCTGTACTCAATGTTCTGAAACCTGACTGGTATAATATCTGTATGTTGATTAAGTTTATTCAGAAATAAATCAATGTATAAAGCAAATAAAAGAGGGGAACACGGACACCCTTGCCGTGTACCCCGACTAATAGTAAACACAGCGGATTCTTGCCCAGAGATCCGAATTGAGGCAATCGGACGTGTGT
The DNA here is from genome assembly GCA_963921515.1 of Calotriton arnoldi. Lineage (NCBI taxonomy): Eukaryota > Metazoa > Chordata > Amphibia > Caudata > Salamandridae > Calotriton > Calotriton arnoldi. Next base: position 4,538,620 of record CAWUFW010000277.1, read on the forward strand.
ACAAAGTCTTAATTGCATGAATAAATTGTGGGCAAAACCCTTTCGTATGCATAACCTCCCACGTATACTGCCAAGAGACCCTGTCGAACGCCTTTTCGGCGTCCAACAGGATCACCCCTAGTCCGGACCCGGTTGCCTGCGCCCAGTCCAAAAGTGCAATAACGCGTCTTACACGATCCGCCGTGTCCCTGCCGGGAATAAACCCGTTCTGAAACTGAGAGACCAATGGGGTAATGACGACTCCCAATCGCTGTGCCATAATTTTTGAAAAGATTTTACTGTCGGCGTTGATCAATGATATTGGTCTATACGAAGATGGACATAAATTGGGCTTTCCCTTTTTAAAAAATACAATAATAGTAGTTTTTCGCCACGACTCAGGTGCTATAACCTGTTGAGCCGCAAGAAATAATGTCAGAAGTTCTTCCTTTAATACTGAGCGAAAAGTTAAAAAAAATTCTAAAGGAATGCCGTCCGTTCCTACAGCTTTTCCAGCCGCTAATGACATTACTGCCCCCTCCACTTCCTCCCAAGTAATATCTGCAACCAGCCCTTCATTCTGATCTGCTGTAACTTTATTGATTACCATGCCCGAACTAAACTCCAACATTTTTTCCGCTGGATCAACCAGACCATCCTCAGTGTATAAACTCCCATAGAATTTACAAAAAACCGCCAAAATTTCCTCTGGGGAGCTCTGTATCTGGTTAAGATGGTCCTGTAGCTGCAAGATCTTATTATGCACACTCTTCTGCTGTAATCTTTTTGCTAAAATCCGACCTGAATTTTCCCCCGCTTCATAAATTTGGTCCCTAAAAATCGCCAATTTATTCGCGACCTTTACAGCAAAATGCTGATGTATTTGCATTTTGAGGATAGCAATGGCCGATAATAATTTTTCTGGATTACCCTGCTGAGAAATTTCCCTCATTAATTCTAATTCCAAAAGCCTTAATTGATGCATCTGCCCTTTGATTTCAGCCTGGGTTTTACGTTGTTTATTTAAAGAATAACTAAGGGTTTCTCCCCGAACCCCCGCCTTAAAAGTGTCCCAAACAACAGAATCTGAAGCGGTTCCCCGATTAAATTTGAAAAATTCCCTAATCCACCCATCCATATGTGTGCAGTAGTCTGGATCTAATAGGAGTTTTCGTTCAAAGGTCCATGCTTTTGGCGGGGCCCGAGAGCTGAAATCAATTTCTAATGATATCGGGTTATGGTCTGATATTATTCTTGGTAGAATCTCCATCTTAGAGCCTCTTACTTTTTCTGCAGATATAAAAAAATAATCTAGACGCACATGTTTCTTATGAGGCGCCAAATAAAAAGTTTCTCCGGGATCAAATTGTCTGAGTGAATGCCACACATCAACCAAGCCAAACTCCTTGACTAACCCCCTGATAGCTTTGAAAACTTTAATTTTTTTACCCCTATAAGGCCTATTACTATTAATATCGTAACTACCATCTAGATGGATATTGAGGTCCCCACAAATAATCAGAGGGGCTGGCCAATTTGCTAATTCAATACTGAGATAGTGAAGGACCTCCGGATCATCTACATTTGATCCATATATAGAACATATCGTCACTTGCGAGCCATTGATGATTATCCCTACAATGACCCACCTGCCCAGAGCATCTTCCTTTAACCGATTGCAACCCCCCAGTCCTCTCTTCATCAATATCGCCACCCCCCTCGTATTGGAGCTCTGTTTAGTACAACCCATTATGTCCATACCCAGGTCTTTCAGCCAATTACGGTTGTTCCAGGCTATATGGGTTTCTTGAACACAAATAAGGTCGATACGCATTGCCTGTAGCAGCTGAGCCATCACCCCCCTTTTTTTCTTATCATTTAAGCCGCAAATATTCCATGAACAGATAGACAATCTATTAATCATTATTGTCCACTAAACAGAAAAAAGAATTCACAAAAGAAGAGTCATACATTATTGTTCATGCCCGTATGTCCATATGCCCGTATGCCCTTGAAAAATACCACAAATTTAGGCAGCAGAACATGATCTCTCTCAAACATGCCTTCAACAAATTTAACACCATCTTTATCATGTACAGCCAAAAAAGAAAAAAACCTCTGTCTTCTCTCTGTCCCCCCACCATCCCACCACCCCCCACGACCCAACCCCCCCCTTGCCGACCCCCACCCCTACCCACATGAGGCTTAAGGACATAGTGTCCTCTGTGATGGTTAGTGGATTGAACAGGAACGCTCCTCCACACCCCCCTCATACAGAACAAGAGCATTTAGGAAGAGATTCGAATCTCCCCACTAGGTCAGTAACTCCCACTGAAAAACATTCAGCATCAAATTGTGGCCAAAAATTCCCTTGCCGATATTTCTGATACAAAGAAATGGGCCTTCTCCTTATGGATTATCTTTAGCTTAGCGGGGTTAAGAAGGTAGGCCTGTGCCCCTTTCGCCTGGAATAATGGGATCATTTGACGTAATTGCCACCGTAGTTTAACAGTGGCCTGACAGAAATCTGGGCGAACAAAAAATTCAAAACCATTACCTCCTGTCTTCCTATCTGGCCGTGCCAAATCATATAATGCTTCCCTCAATAAAAAATTGTTGAGACAGATCAATATCGCCCTAGGTTTTTCATTTACACCCCCTGCTTTGCTACGTTGATTAAAAGGAAATCTGTGTGCCCTCTGCAATTCTAATTCCCAATGCCATTGATTAAGCTCCGGGAAGGCTATGGAAAACAGGTCGATAACAAGCTTCCTAACATCTTTACCCTCTCGACCCTCTGGTATTCCCAAAATACGTAAGTTGTTCCTTCTGGAACGATTTTCCATGTCCGTAAGCTTCCAATCAACATCATCTCTTATAGATTGCAGAGATGCCACTGTAGCCTTTTGCTGAACTAAGTCATCTTCCATAGCTGAGATCCTTTCCTCAGCTTCCCCAATTCTCGTGGATATCTCCGTGCAGGTCTTGGCAACGCGTCGCACTGTATTCTGTAGCTTACGTACCGCCCCTTGGGTCCGTAATCCTTCCACCTTTGTCTCTTCCCGATGGGCCATTATTATATGATAAATTGTATCAAGTGTGATTTCTTCTCCTCCGGCTATTGCGCTGCTACATACTTTTCCAGTCTTGTTGCGAGCATCGCCATTTTTCTCGGGTTCAAGCTGAGGGGAAAATGAGTAGTCCCAGACCAGTGATCCCCCTATATCCATTTGCCCATTTACTACTGGGTCAGCTGTATCTCTCACTTTCCGTACTGTCCCTAGACTCAAAGATGTCTCCAGATCCGTCTCCTCGTCATCCTCCTCGTCACCCTGCTGGTGTTTGCTGGCGACACTTTTATCATCAGCCCAGTCCCTCCCCTCACTCTCATTCTCGTTCTCCGAAGAATTCGAGGGGTCTGACAGTGAATAGAATTTGCCACCTGAGTCCCCGGAATCAAGTTCTCTATGGATTGCCTTGGCTGAAGGGGGGTTGGTAATGTTGTCCGAATCGTTGTCAATCCCTACCACCAGGTGGTTTTGATCCTCAGATTCAATATTTAACACACCACTCTCTTGGTTCGAATTCTCCACCAGCAAGGGCGTTTTTACAATTTGGGGCGGAGTGTGAGGTATAGACTGCGGCGATATTACATGTTCACCCAGCGCCTGTATGCTTCTTATTGCTGAATCACCAACCTACTGTGACTCAGCCTGAGAGAGAGGCACTACATGATTTATGTCCCCTGCTGCTTCTATTAGCTCAGTCTCTTTATTCGTATGATCGATATCATCCTGAGCAGCCATTCCCTTATCTGAAGTTCCATCCGGCACAGACGGATATAACATTTCAGGCGCAGCTAATGAAACATTGTTGCAAGAATGGATTTCTGCCGCTCCCCCGGGAAATGTCTTATCTTCTAAATCAGGTGAAGCCTTACCTCTGCCTGTTTGCTTTTTAAACATGCCGGGTATGTTTCGATGGATTCCAACCGCATTGGTATTCCTCCGCGTTCTGCCTGGGGAAGCACCCTTTCCTTCCTTTCCTTCCTGCTGCAGACCGGAGCCGCCGCCCCCTATGCCACGGCTTAGCAGCTGGCTTCCTTTCCTCCCATGCTGTGAGGCAGGGGAAGCCGGACTAGCGGTTATCGCTAATGACCCTGCCGCCGCCACAGCCCCCCGGGTCTTAGCACCTCTGCCGATCGGTTTCGGCGGCATTGCAGAGCTGGTCTCGGGCCTCGCAGTCACTGAAGTCCGCCAACACCAGAATCGCCACCAAGGTAAGACCCACTGGGTTCGCAGCACTCCGCTACAGCTGATAGAAGCGGTGCTAGATGCGGGATTCGATGCAGGACTCGGTGTACTTAACTCCAAGTAACGCCACAGCATTTCGTAGTTGCCGCACGGTTTATCCCCGGAGTGTTACTGCCAACAGTAAAGTGAGGGGTGAAAAACGGAGGAGCGTTTGCAAGCCACTCACTCGGCCACCGCTGCGGCCGCCATCTTGCCTCTCGATAACAGTTGTTCCAGTGTTTAAATGTTGTATGTGTGTAACAGAGGACCAGCCCCACTGGTCAGTGGGCTTCTTAGGTAATACAACAAGCACTATCCCACTATCCCCCTTGATATAGGGTCAGGGCCGGCTTTAGCTCTGGTGGCGACCCGTGCGACAATCGTTTTTGGTGCCCCCACACCCTGTGACCGCCTCTTCGAATTCTCTCACTACCACCCGGCAAAAGTACCACTCATCTCTCCAATCATAAGTTATTGCTAAACACAGCGCCCCCACCCTTAGGTCAGCGCCTCTTTCACAGGTCAGCGCCCAGTGCGGCAGCACCAGTCGCACACTTCCCTAAAGCCGGCCCTGTATAGGCTCTACTCACTCTGCGCCATTAGGACATCGCCAGTTTCATCTGTTTCTATAAAGATTGTTTATTGGGAGAAACAAGCATTAAATATCACAGATGGGTTGAAGCTACTAATAAATCACTCCGAGAGCTAATCAGGCTCGCACCATTTGTCGAACTGATGGCAAAAAGGATTGCAGCCTAAGTCAACGCCCAAACTAATGTGCTGCTCCTCTTCCGGCGTTGATGATCGTGGTTGTAGCGTACCAGATGGTTGCAAACAGTGAAATATATACTTATGGCCGGTGGCACGTATTCCACGTGTTAATCATTGAGCAACTCACTTGCAAAAGTGCAATAAAAGTCAATCTCGCACTGGACTTGGCCAATCCAGGAAGTGACTCAGGCAACAAATCCCTGGTGATGAAATGGCGTCCCTAGAAGATCACACTTGTGTGCTATGAAACCAGTTGGATGGTGGAAAAGTTTATGGAACTCGCAAGTCCAGATGACACAATTGCAACAGAACACCTACACCACTGAGCAAACATTGTGTCACAGCTCAGCTTTAAATTCATATTATTGTTTGCTATTGTTAGGAAAAAAATGACTCAGACACATCTTCTCCTAGTAAGATGTGTAACCAAAAAACATCTACCACAACCACATGTTCTTATTCACTTATGTACTATTGGCAAGGTGAAAGCGAAAGAAGAAATAGGAGAAAAAACAGATAAAAAGCTAGAGATTGAGGTAAGATTTGCAATCGCATTTGTTCCACAGGGGCATCCCCTTTCTGTGGATGCGCAGCTCCTTTAGAGAGGCTTAATACTTATAAATACTCATCAATTGCCCTTCACAAGGATTCGGAGCTGTTTTGGGGATCTTAGATTCACTGGCTAATATTGTGATGTCCTCAAATGGATAACCCAGGTCCTCTATGTACGGACAGATAGCTTGCATGCTTTTTCCAGTCACCTTTAATAATTTTTAAGCCCACAGCAAGCAACAGATCTAATAAAAGGAGACGTTCTCTATATTAAATGTTCCTCTAAAACCATAGCGCCCAGACCCACTATTTCATTTATTCCTAGCGCTGCAGTTATTATTTTTATCAACTCACATCACACTTCATTCCTAAAAGGTTTTACAGCTTTGCATGTATGCATCACATGATCAAATCACCTTCTTTGAGGTCACAGTGCCAACAGAGAGAATCAGCTATCAGCCTTAATACGCGCATCCTTCTGGTGCCCAAGCGGTGTGAGAGCCGACCTAAATCTAGACCGTGCTATGGCAACTGCTGTCTTATGATTAAAGGAAGAGAGACCTACTCTGTCCCATCTAAGGGCTGGTGTATTTGTCTGGAGACTTATAATGATATATTTCTAAAAGCACATCAAAACACGCCTTTCACCGCCACCAGCAAATACTGAAAGGCCCAGTCACATCACTCAAACGAGGCTGCCACTTTGGTTGCATGCCACAAGGGAGGATTAGGAAGTCTGCAAAATTGACCAGGCTCAAAGGGCGACATGAAAGAATACACTGATCAGTGAGAGAGACAAGAGAATTCAGTGTAAAAAAAGACCATTGAGTACTGGCACAAGGGCAACAAAAAAGCAAGGTGGACACTTTTTACTGTGTGATTTTCCTGAGGAAAGGGATTGGGTTCTTCCATAGGGCAGAAAGACTGCAAGACTTAGGAGCACCTATACCAGCTCTCTTACCATCTCCATCAGCGGCAAATATATCCGAGGTCGACTCCCATATCTAAGAAGGTTGCAAAACCTGCAGTGGCTTAGGGCAGTGGAGAGCCTTCATGCACCTGCTGAAAACCTACTCTGAGTAGAGGTGTCCAGCTCCGGTTTTGTTTACCATGTCATAATGTCTCTTCACTGGGTTGCCATATGAAGAGCGTTGATACCAATTGAATTGGCAAATCTAGAGATTAGCTGTTTTGTTATAGGCACTAAAATGTTCTAACATAAGACCAAAAGGGTTGTGTGCTAGCTTGGGTGTCTTCACTAATACAAGTGGAGATAGGCTTGTAGGGCATTCCCATAGTGCAATCACAATGGCACAAAGGCACAGAGAGGCGATTCCAGCTCAGGCCTTGAAAAAACATGGGTGCATACCTCAGAGTGTCCTATGATAATATTACCCAGTCTTGAATGTGCCTGCATGTAGGTGGGGGTGAAGGTGGGACATTGTTCTGTTCATTTTGATGGTTTTCGTTTTGTAAGCTGGTTAGCCAGGTAAAGTTTGTGATGTGCACTCTTGTCAATAAAGCGGCCTGTTTCACACAACAAAGTTGTCGGTGGTATGTGCTGCACCCCTCTCTCCCAAAGGTCAGTGGTCTAGTTCTTTACACCTTAGTGATGGTGACCACCCCGGTGGGCTATGTGGGCTGACAGAAGGGGGTGGGGGTGGGACATGGTTCATTTCTTTTTGATGTATAGCTAGGTTTTAGTTTTGTAAGGCAGTTAGCCAGGTAAAGTTTGTAATGTGCACCTGGTTCAATAAAGCAGCCTTTTTCACACAACAAAGTGGTCGGTGGTATGTGCTGCATCCACTCTCTCCCAGGGGGGATTTGGGGAGCAGCCAATCCACGGGCAGGTCTGCCCCCGTGCAGATTGGGAGGGTGGCGCAGTCCAGCACTGCCATTTTGTTTTGGGCTACATGTGTAGCCCAATATAGCCCAAGGGTATACAGTGGGTCCATTTGGGCTCCCTGTCACCATTTTAGGTTCAGGTGACCTAGTGGCTGGTAGCAGGGAGTCCTTTTGTGGCGTTTTTCCTCACCCACCAATCCCTGTAGCTAGTGGTTGAGTCCTGTGTTGTCAGTGTTTGGAGCATTTTAGGGCTCCGTTGTTGAGACAGGTGAGCAGGGGTTAATTTGTGTACGTTTTCGCTTGAGACAGGTGCTTAGCGGTGGCCTGGAAAGTTTTGCATATGTTGACAGAAGTTTGGTTGACACTGCCAGTTGGTGAACCATGTGCAAAGGAAAGGTAGGCTGGAAGTTCAAGGTTAATTTTAGGATGTTTTGTTGCTTAGAGGTTCATATATGCAGTCATAGGCTGTAGAGGAAATCTAAAGTTAAAAATGTTGAAATGCACTACAATTAAATGAGATAGTTGCGGGGTGGGCCATGGGGGGGAGGGGCGTAAGGGAGGGGGTGGGACATTGTTCAGTTCATTTTGATGGTTTTCATTTTGTAAGGCGGTTAGCCGGGCAAAGTTTGTGATGTGCACCTGTGTCAATAAAGCTCCCTTTTTTTACACAACAAAGTGGTCGGTGGTATGAGCTGCGCCCCTCTCTCCCAAAGATTAGTGGTCTAGTTCTTTACAACTCTGTGATGGTGACCACCCAGACTCTATTCCTTCAACCCTGAGCTCCTCCACTGAGACTGTCAAAGCAGGTGTCCAATATGAGGGTGTTTGTACACACCTTTTCCCTAGACACGACGTTGAACCCTGCTGGTGTTGGGGCTGGTGGGGGAGTTGGGCTTGCTTTAAGAGTTGGAATTCCTCTTCCGTCCCTGGGGCTTGCCTGGTAAATTCCGCTCCGCAGATTCCACGCTCGGCAGGTGCCTCCCGGAGCCGGACCGGTGACATTCTTCACCAAAGAGCTGCCAGAGTCGCCTCTGCAGAACGCGACATGCCCCGGGGGCCCGCGCGGCAGCAGCACGTGATAGAAAGGGAAGAAATAACCCTTGCCAAGATAGAACTGGACGAATAGTACTTGCCAGGGGCGGACTGGGCAGCATATTGTATGCATGAAAGAATACCAAGGAGACGTCACTTGCAATTACAATGTGGAATGGAACAGTTTCAAGGACCAACTAAATATGGGAATAACGTGTTTTGTATATAGCGCTTCGCACCGCACTTCTGCAATTTCTAAACGCTTGAAGTCGCAGGTGTCACTTTTATCCTGTATGAAGGTTGCGCCTCCATCCCTCATATGATAAACATCAGTGCTGCGAAAAGTAGAGGCGCCCCGCGCTTCAATTCCATCCCAATAAATGAGTATGTAAAAAGATACCCTGGAAGGATGAACGTCTGAGTCAGCCAAAACGTATACCACATCTATCCCAGACAAAGTGCAGTGACTCAAACATGCGTTTATAGCAGCGCCGTAAACCTACCTTGTCCCTCTCCCAGGAGGCTGCATGAGGTATTTTGGAGGTTCAGAAAAAAAAACAAGGGTGTGGAGTTGCACTTACTCATTGTAGTCCGTCTCTGCGAGCTCCAGGGACAGTAGCTCCCCCTGCTCCATGTCTTCTGTCTGTACCTAGAACAGGCAAACAGGGATTGGTTTTAGATGGGAGGGGAACAGGCAAGACAGACACCGAAAGAAAAGAGACAGTGAGGGGGCAGAGAGAGGGAGAGAGAGGCAGGAGCTCGGGTCAGAGGGTGGTACTCAGACCGAATAAACAGCTGTGAGTAAAAGCAGCGTATGATATAGTCTAAGAGGAGAAAGGCGTTGTACTTAGTGACAAAATCAGTACGCAAAGTTGGCCAGGACTTGCTAGGGTTGAGCCTGGCAACGCAATAAAACGCAACAACCGCATTTGCGACAGAGGTATTCAAAAGAGCCCCAACCAGTTCCACCTCCTGGTTACAAGAACAGTTTATAGTACAGGATTGGGAGGGCTGTGCTGTAGGAGACTAAAGAGTTTTCAGTCTCCTGTGTTCCTGTACTCACTTGGTAAGGATAATTACAACACTCGTTCGACTTTGGGGTTTCAGCATTGCTTACACTACCTACAGGGTTGTTAAAAAAAGGACGGTATTTCCTCCCCCGCACTAGTCGGCATGCTTCATCATGGGGTCCAGGGTGGGCTCATTCTGGCGGAGAGATATTTTTGTGAGTTGTGAAAGGCCTTAGGGGAACAAATATGTATTAATGCAGGGAATATTTAACTACTTACATTTGTTGAACCTGTCTCATACAGGGTTAAAAGCAGAAAGAAGGATGGGGCATTTGGAAACTGCTAGGGTTCCTTCCTCACTGCCTAGTGTTGGTCAACCTCTCATTCCCTCGTTGTGTGCTATCATATCTCTGGGCTTTTTTGAGGAAGGGATGTGGCTTAACGGCTAGAGCGGCCGGCTTTGAAGCTGGGGAACCAGGTTCGAGTCTGGTGGGAGGCCCAAGCATCCTGTGATTCTGGGCAATTCACTTAAACTCCCCGTGCCTAAAAAACAAGCATTTGCAATGCAATAGGTCTCACATTTGTGGGAGTTAGAGCTACTGGTGTTGTAAATGATAATGCCTTTTACCCATGTGCTTTTGTTTGGAGTGTTGTGGATGTATGTGGTGTGGAGTGGAATTATGTGGGTTGGATTGAAATTGTTAGTTGCGGAATTGTATGGGGTGGTTTTGTGTGCCGTGTAGTGTATTTGTGTAGTGGAATTATGTGGCATGGTGAATAGATAGGGGTGAGAGGTGCAGAGAATTTATAGACAGGAAAACACAAAGAGATAGGTAGTTTGTACACAAAGTGGTGAATGAACTCCAGATAAAGGAGCAGAAAGAGTGTTTGAGAAAGAGAGGAAGAAGAGGGAGTGCCTATATACGTCAGGGATGGATCCTCCATGTGGGCGGAGGAGGGTCGCCCCACTGCTTTCTCGCAGCACGAGAAGCAGAAACATAAAATGGTATTATAAATACCATTTTATGTTTCTGCTTCTTGCACTGCGAGAAAGCAGAAGGGTTTGGTTGGGGGCGGGCATGTGGGCGGTCCTGCTCTAGGTCAGGGGAGGAGTGGCTTGCCCACTACTGAGGGCGTTGACTGTTTGGTCGGCCCTCTGAGGCCGACCAAACCAGTTATGCGCACTCTGCCTTTTCTCCATGTAGGCTGCATTCAGCCTACATGGAGAAAATGGCCTCCCCATAGACGCCTGGCCGGTCGGCGTCCCAACCAATCACAACGCTGCATTGCAGCGTTGTGATTGGCTTAGGGGAGGGGAGAGAGGCTGCCTGCTTCCTTTTCAGGAGAGGAGCAGAGACGACGTGGGACTGGGCCGGGTAAGTTAACTTTTTATTTTTTTATTGTAATTTTAAATTAAACCTTCCCCCCCCCCGCGCGACTCCCTGCCCCCCGCTTGCGAGTCATGCCGGCCGCGACTGATATATGTAGACGACACCGTAAGAAGAGGAGGAGAGTGTGGGATTGAAAAGGCACAGGGAAGATATTGTGTTCGAAGACCTTAAGTGAACCACATGAGAGAGGCAGGAAGAGTGCGTGAAAGAGCGAGAGAGAGTGGTGAGATATGGCATGAGATAGAGAGAGCGAGAGATGGGCGAATGGGAGGAGCACCCGAGGCGGGGTGGGGGGAAGCGAAAGGTGGACTAGTGCAGAGCCTGAGGAGGTACAGGAAGGCATCATGTGTGAGCAGGCAGTATAGAAAGGAGATAGGGCAGTGGGTGTGTTGTGGAGCGATGATAGGGGTGGTGGAAGTGTGAGGGAGAGATGGGTTGTATTGGAATTGTTTGTAGTGGAGTTGTGTGTTATGGAATTGTGTGGTGTGGAGTTCTGTAGTGGAAATATGTTGCATGGTGTGCTGTAGAATTACGTGGATAGTAATTAAATAGTATTAAGGGTAATGGAATGATGTATTGTTAGACTGTGTGTTAGAAAATTAATTATATGGGATGGTATTGTGTGTTGTGTATTGGCAAGTTGTGGAGTTGAATTATGTGGTGTGCTGTGAAATTTTGTGGCATGATGTGGGAATCTGTGGTGTGGATTGGAGGTATGCGGTGTGTATATTGCCTGAAATACTTTTTGTAACGTGGGCTTTACCCTACATTATACATTTTACATGTCTGAAGTTTATGGTGTTGTCTACATATAGGAATTTGTGCTGGAGGTTGTACAGAGTACGAATCCTACGCTAGACACTACTGGCTCCCTTTTGTGCCATCGTGCAAAGCTGAACACTATGCAAAACATCAATAATTATTGAGAGGATAAAGAAGACTTCAAGTGGGATCTCTCCACTTCCAAAAATGTATACTAGAATCATGAAATGTGTTTCCAAAGACTGTAATAGATGTTCACATCATCCGCTTTACAAATGTAGGTGTGTGCAGTGCTCACCTCCTGTCCCATTGCCATAATTATGTGATACTGCCAATTTGCAAACTTGAGAAATGCAAAATTAAAATTGAGTTCCTGACTTTTTGTCTTTTTTTCTTGTAGGCAGTCAGTTAAAGGTTAAACAGCCCAGTGGATGACGAAAAGATATAGTGTGATAGCTCTTCAAATAAGAACGCCAGCATCTCACTACTAATGAGCTAGCATTAAAAACTCCTGAAACATATGAGCACACTAAAAAGATATTTACCAGAACAATGCGAGCAGTAAAATGCAAAGTGTCTGAAGAGACACCGAGAAAAAAAAAAACAATGTGATGCCACCCCTCTTTCCTTGCTCATCCTTGGCCTAAAGGTTGGAGTGAATTAGGTAGAGAGCCAGCCACATATTATACTGCACACATGGATTGAAAATGAATAGTAGAGGGATAGAAGAGGGAACCACAGAAACACATTCCATGGGCCCAATTATGTCACATTGCCAATTTGCAAACTTGTGAAATGCAAAAATAAAATTAAGTTCCTGTTTTGTTTTCTTGTAAGCAGTCAATCAAAGGTTAAACAGCCCAGTAGGTGACAGGAAAAGATATAGCCTGATAGCTTTTTTTTTCCCTCGGAGTTTTATATAGAGCGAACTAGACCTGAATGTGTCAGAGCGCTTTACACGAGCACCAGTTGCGTTACAGACAGACACATTCATTTTTGTTAGGTATGGGCAGATTAAATGATTTGCCCAGAATTACTGTAGTGTACGCTTCACACACATTGTCACGCAAAGAAAGCTGTAAACACACTATAAAAATACAGTGTTGTGTACACACATGACATGCTGTGATGTACACAGTCTGGCGCACAAGCTTTACTGAATCTGACCCCAGATGTCCGGAGTAGGAAATAAAAAAGTTGTCCCAAAAGGAACATATTAACAATTGCAGCATAAATAAACTGTAGTTGGCCAGTGCTCCCGAGCGAAACATGGAAGTAATGTATCGGGAGCACCAACCAATCAGGATCCTGCAAAGAAGACTGACGCAGGAGTCAGCCTATGGTAAGCAGCAGGGGGGATTACACACAGTATATTGACTACAAAAGGTCTTGCAGACAGCGCATGCGTGCTGTTGCTCAACCTAAAAAATGAATGTGTCCATCTGTAATGCAAGGTGCTCATGTAAAGCTCTCTGATACCATCGGGTCGAGTTTGTGCTGTATAAAACTGCAAAAAAATAAAAGTAAATAAATAATGACTCTTCCTGTCTTAAGTGATTTCTACTAACTGTGAAGACAGAGGATCATAACCTATCTGTAATCCCACGGACATCATCCTATTGTAGCCTACTGACATAGTAGGCAGGACCATAAATGCAAACATGAATATTGTTGACGCAAAAAATGGATGTCTAGTTCCACTTACTGTTAAAACAAGTTCACCCCCCACGTGAAGTCACACCACTGCAAACGGTTGCACTCTATGTCTACTAATGCTCACCTAGCTTTCTGTATAGTAGTACTGCCAGCAACTGAAGGACAGAACATCTGGGCCCACCCCAATCAGGGATGTGGAATTCCTCGTTTTCATGTGTATTTTGTCCTTGGGACAAGTAGGCCCAACCCCCTGCACCACAAACCCTTTGGCTGCCAGTTTGCAGTATCACATTATGTCCATATGTTAATGCTGTTCAAACTTGTATTTATGGCTCATTAATTGAAAGCCTTTATTATGAGGGTGGGCGCTCTAAGTAAATGTTGTAAGCTCTGACTGCACTACAGGCAGTGGTTCCAGTATAAAAATGTGTACACACGTTTTCAAAGGTTAGCAATATGAGGCTATGTATAATGCTCCCAGAATGCTCTCTGATTTGATGCAAATATTTGCAGAAGCTTGAAAGCAAGATTGACGATTCTTCGCTTTCAAAATAAAAGTTCATAAAAAAATGAAAGCAGGAAAAAAAAACATTTAGCTAAACTACTGTAAAATTTCAGGTACCATTTCTTTGCAGCATCATTTAGTAACATGTGTTGATGCATACTAGTATTTACCCAAAATATTCATAATGGAAAATCAGTGTAACCTGTTTCAAGTTTCAATAAGATTATGGGAAACAAAAATAAACAAGTATTGGCAAAGCAAGTAGGTCTGAAATTGGTGGTCAGCTTTTTAGTTTTGTCAATGTGTGAATTGTTTTGGCATGGTTTTTGTAAAACCTTATTGGTGTGGGAGCTGCCGAGCCCTTACCATTATAACAAACATTGGCAAAAGCAAAAATAGTTTTTAGTCTCAAAAAGCACACACTGCCATAGTAGTTACTGGCACTGAACAAAACTACTTTGTGTGCCGATGTGCTCCTTGTGAAAGAGCAGAATGCTGTCACTCACAGTGAAGCCAGCCGATACAGAGAGAGAGAGAGACAGAATTTTAATAAACGCAAAAGGTCATAGTCAACGCCAGACCAAATTAGGGGTCCAATTATTAAAGAAAGTCTCAAAAGTGCATCCATGGTATATGTCCTTGCATTAAGTGCAGCTATACAGCTTTCGTGAATTCCCAAGAATTTACAGAATTAGGACAAGAAATAGTACTCCTAGAAAATATTTGTGTACTGCATTTTAGCATGAGCAAATATGCATGAGTAGATTTGCTCATGCGAAAATCTGAGTGTTTGCAAGTTGGCTTTCCCTCCAACCACTTTTTTCCCAACTCTTGAAGAAGGTTTACGTCTGCCATTGTCAGGAGTAAATTTCCAACATTTCTCAGTTTGGGAAAAGATTATCGAAAAGTTGTTGAAAACCCTTAAAACATGCAAGTTAGTAGGTTTGCACAGACTCAAAAGGGCATTCTAACCCTGGAACTATTGCTTACCACTACCTTCAGCCCCAGTATGTAGATCTGCGGAAACGTGACAACGTAAGGGGATTGCAAGTATTCAAACACTACTATAGTATGAGCCCTGGCATAATCAGAGAGGCTATATCAGAGCTCTTATATAATGAGATTGCTGCCATAATTTGTCGCCGCACTACATGGTACCAAAAGGACAAGTAGATTTTGTTACAGGACAAGTAGATTTATGAAGCAACCTGCCCCATGGACAAGTAGATATTTTATTAAATTCCACACCCCTGCCAATGCAATACTGTGAGGCACTGTAGGAGCAGGGTTAGAGTGTCTTCAATTTATTGTAATTATCTTTAATTAATTATGTCATTCTCTGATAGCGGCCTAGATCTGCAGTGGCATGGATTCTAAACGAATGTTTTGACCTGTGTTTGCCGCTGGTGTCAGATAACTATAATTATTAAAGCAGAAAGTAATATCTCATGGAACCTTGTTATGGTACATCAAGTATTGTTCTTTACTTAACATAAACGGGCGTAATGTATCTAAGTTACACCTCAACAAGGGCGAGCCGGGTTTCATGCCCAGTAATAACAGTGTATGTCTGCTTGTTTAGTTCTTCCAACTCTAATATTGCTGACACCAAAGTGCGCCACCTTTTCTCACAATCTGCTACTTTGCGCAGGTTTAACGCTCAGGGCATCAGTTAGCACAAGGATATCCATTCGATTTATAAATGTAATCAACAATTATACCCTTTGAACACCTGGCTATCCAGCAAGTAGTCAAGGTGCATCTCACTTCAAAATGTACCTTGTGAAGTAAGTGTTTTATTAATTATGGTCCAGAATAATGGTGCAATAGAAATTGCTAAATATCTTGCTGCTGCTGCTGATTTCTATTACTCTTTGTCCAGTAACGACTGTTTGTGAATCTGTTAAGCAGAGTGTCAGGATTCGTTCCCTCCCGCTCCCATGGGGCGACCTCGGGACTCACCTTTGGCGGATCCCTTTTCTTGTTTACAGCTTCCGGACGCTGAGGTTACCATCGGAGACCCAGGGACTCCGGATATCCCGGGTTTCTGGCCCTTTAACCCCGGGGCCAACCTGCAGCCAGGCCCCACCCCCGATGACGTCACGAATCAGGATTCGTCGACACAAAAAGGCTGGACCATCCATCAGGAAGTGTGTGAGCAGAGCGGTGGAGAAGACTGACGAAAGCACCCAAGACCAGTGGAACCGAGAGAACCCAGCGCGACAACCAAGGAGGCACGTATCGACGCCGGACAGACCGACGAGGAGCCAGGAGGCATTCCCCGCCAAGCGCCCAGCCACGGACCTGAAGGTTCGTGGCTTCAACAGGTTCGTGAACGACTCCGGGGGTCTGGGAGACGGGTGGTTACCTCCTTCCCGGGTGGCAGTTGAGCGTGGGTGGTGTCCATAGCCTTGTGTACCGGGTAATCCCCCGTGTCTCGGTGATTGGTTCTCCCCCTATTCCCTCACGTCCCCGGTATCCTGGTGCTCCCTCACTAACCCCTTCCCTCATCTCAGCAAAACCGCCTGATATTAAGGCTTGCTCTCTTTTGTTTTCTTACATACCTCTACCTGGAATATCCGTGATGACAACGCGATCTCCGAAGAGCCAGTTCCCCCGTTGACGAATGCGTGGATGACGTTGCCCTGGACCTTACCATTTACCCTGACAAGCCCCATTGACCTAATAAATACTCTTGCACATACCTACCCGCCTCGTACATTCCTTTACCCCGCGACATATGGTGGAGAATGCGGGCATAAAGGAGTGGACTCCATTGAGGAACGCAAATGGAGGCGCTGATTCAGCATTTGGTGGAGGGGCAGAAGAAGCTGGAGTGGGCCGTAGAGCGCCAGCTCAACAGCGCCCAAGCGGACAGGGACACATTTAGGGACCAAATGAAGGCCCAAATGGATGCGCTCCTGCGTGTCGCGGAAGAGACTCCTGCGACCGAGACACCCCATAAACATACGAAGACCTCAGTGGCCGCACCCGCGGTGTCCCTTCAAAAGTACCTCCCTGGCGAAGACCCGGACGCCTTCCTATTGAACTTCGAGAGAGCGGCCCGGGCCTCCGGCTGGCCTGTGTCGAAATGGCCTTTCTTCTTGGCCCCCCTCTTGACAGGAGAGGCCCAAGCCGCCTACCAGGTGGCCAACGCGGGCGGGGTGACCCCCTATGATGAAGTAAAGGCTGTGATACTTGACCATCTGGGTATGGACGCGGAGGCCTATCGCCTTAGGTTCCGTCGAGAAAAGGGAGCCCCCGGTGATACCCCAAAAACCCTATACTTTAAACTCAGGTTGGCCGCTGAGAAGTGGCTAAAACCCACTGAGCAGACAAAGGAGGACATCATGAATTCCATCATCCTAGAACAATTCCTAGAGGCTCTCCCGTATGCCACACAAAGGTGGCTGAGGCAACATGCAGGCCTGACCGTGGAGAAAGCAGTCGAGATGGCCACCTCTTTTGCCAGGGCACAACCCCGCGTCCTGTCCTGGGAACCGGAAAAGGGAGTAAAAACCAACACCCTACCCAGGAAACCACTCAGACCCATCAAAGAACCAGAGAGGGTCAGAGCATTGAAACCAGAGCCTCTTATTCCTCGACAACCCCAGTGTTTTGAATGTGGTGAATGGGGCCAAATCGCCAGGGTCTGCCCCAGAAGAAAAGTGGATGAACCCATGGATATTAGTTACGTGCCACGCAACCTTATGTACACGGCTGAAATGGGGAGCTGCTTTTACGTGAGTGTCACTATCAACGGTCATCCTGTCACCGCTCTCTTAGACTCAGGTTGTCGGCAGTCAATGATCAAACAGCACTTAATTAGGCCAGAACAGAGGATCCCCGGGGGACGAGTAGCAATACGGTGTGTCCATGGAGGCGTACGTGTCTATCCCACAGCCAGGGTACCCATTCACTGCCAAGGGAAAAGGGGTCCATCGACTGTCAACGTAGGGCTCATGTCTAGTCTCCCTGAGGATATAATATTGGGTACCGACAACCCTGACTTTCTTTCCCTCTTCCTAGACGCCATACGTAAGACAGCCCGTAAAGACTGCGTCCCTGCCCTGTTGACTCAGGAACCCTGGAAAATCGACAAGAACTTTCGCTGGGCTCAGTCGAACGACACCAATCTTTCCCATGCCTGGCAAGAGGCCAGAAACATCCTTCCGGGCCAGAACCCGTCGTATCCCACGTTCCTAATACAGAACGGCCTTCTCTACAGGGCCGCTGGTCCTACCGTGCCTCCCCAACTCCTAGTACCCAAGGACTTTAGGGAACAGATCCTATTCTTTGCCCATTCACACCTGTTAGCCGGTCACGTAGGCGCCCAGAAAACAACGGAGAACATACTGCGGTTCTTCTACTGGCCTGGTATATATGCGCAGATAAAGAAGTACTGCCAGGAGTGTTCCGTCTGTCAGGTGAAAAACCCCTACCATCCCCCACCTGTTCCCCTACAGCCAATGCCCATCGTAGGTCACCCCTTTGAACGCGTAGGTATGGATCTCATAGGTCCCCTACCCCGATCCTCAAAGGGGTACCAACACGTCTTGGTATTGGTCGATTATTGTACTCGCTTCCCCGAGGCTTTTCCCCTCAGGGCCCCGACCACCGCAATCATTGCGGACAAGCTACTGGAGTTCTTCTCCCGAGTGGGTTTTCCCCAGCAAATACTGACCGACCAAGGAACGCCGTTTGTCTCCAAACTAATGTCCCAAGTGTGTAAGATGTTAGATGTGAAACATATTAAGACGTCTGTTTATCATCCAAAGACTGACGGCTTAGTCGAGAGATATAACGGTTCCTTAAAGCTAACCCTTAAAAAAATGTTGGTGAGTGAAGGAAAGAACTGGGACCGTCTCCTTCCCCTGGCTCTCTTTGTCATCCGAGGGCAGACCCAGAGCAGCTTGGGATGTTCTTCATTTGAGCTCCTCTATGGTCGCCAACCAGGAACTCTGCTAGAGATGACGAGGGAGACTTGGGAAAAGGAAGAAGACAACACCCAGGGCCTCCTAGATTACTCCCTACATTTGAAGTCACGGATCGGTAAGCTGCGAGACCTTGCCCATAAGAACCTAGAAAAGAGTCAGGAGAAACAGAGACACCATTATGATAAGGGAAAAAAATGGCGTTTCTTACAGGTAGACGATTGGGCCTTGGTTCTGCTGCCTTCATCACTGTCCAAAATAAAGAGCGAATGGAAGGGCCCCTACAAAGTGATAGGGACTATAGGAAGAACCACCTATCGTCTTCAGATGAGTCCCCATAAGACCCAGTCTTACCACATTAACCTGCTAAAAAAATGGATAGGAGCCCCTCCACAGAACATTCAGATATCCCTCCCCGAGGAAGCCTATCCCTGTACCCTTGAACACCTAGTGGTTAACGAAGATCTTCCTAGTGACAGGCTCACAGAACTGCTAAACCTTTTCGACCCCCACAAAAACCTTTTCTCAGATAGTCCCGGAAAAACCAGCCTGGTGGAACATCACATAGAGACAAAACCAGGCGAGGTAGTAAAACAAAAGCCCTACAGACTACCGGCGGCCCGTTGGGCAGCCGTGTCAAACGAAGTACGTAAAATGCTACAAATGGGTGTAATCAGGCCATCACAGAGCGAGTGGACTTCCCCCATAGTCCTCGTACCCAAGCCGGACCGTTCTATTCGTTTCTGTATTGACTTCAGGAAAGTCAATGCCATCTCCAAGCTGGACGCATATCCCTTACCCAGAGTAGACGAATTAACGGAAAAGCTAGGGAACGCCCGGTATATCACCACTCTGGATTTAACTAAAGGATACTGGCAGGTGCCCCTTCGAAGCAGTGATCAGGAAAAGACCGCCTATTCTACCCCGGACGGTCTGTTCGAGTTCACTGTTTTGCCTTTTGGTTTGCACGGCGCCCCAGCGACCTTCCAGCGCTTGATGAATAAGGTATTGCGTTCCCACCAGGCATACTCCTCTGCCTACCTAGACGACATAGTGATCTTCAGTCCCACTTGGGAAAAACACCTTGAACACTGTCGTCTGGTAGTGCAGGAGTTGCAGGCCGCAGGCCTACACATCAACGCCCGGACGTCTCGTGTGGGTTTTCACCGTGTGAAATACCTTGGGTACCTGCTGGGGAACGGTTGTATTGAACCACAGAAAGAAAAAATTAAGGCCATTACCGAAACACCGGTTCCCACGTCCAAGAAGGACGTCCGGGCTTTTTTAGGCCTCCCGGGGTACTACAGACGTTTTATCCCTCAGTACTCTGAAATAGTGACACCCTTGACGGATCTACTAAAGAAATCCGCCACCAGGGACGCGGTCCTACATCCCTCCCCTCAAGTGTTAGAAGCCATACAGAAGTTGAAAACAGCGATCACTAGTGGGCCAGTGTTGGTATCCCCAGATTTCAGTCATCCTTTCATCCTTCAAACAGACGCCTCTGAACTCGGCATTGGAGCGGTTCTATCCCAGATAACTCCTGATGGTAGTGAGAGACCTGTCTTTTTCGTTAGCCGGAAGCTATTCCCCCGAGAGCAAAGATACCCGGTTATCGAGAAGGAATGCCTGGCAGTGAAGTGGGCCATAGAAAAGCTGCAATATTATCTGGAAGGCAACCGTTTCTTGCTATATACGGACCATGCCCCGTTAGTATGGATGAGTCGGAATAAATCCAATAACCCACGCGTCATGCGCTGGTTCCTTTCCCTCCAACCCTTTGCTTTTGAGGTCCGCCATAGGAAGGGTACGGCCAACTCTAATGCGGACTTTCTCTCCCGAATGCCTTGTGTCCCCGACCGGGACTACTCTTGGGGAGGGGTGTGTCAGGATTCGTTCCCTCTCGCTCCCATGGGGCGACCTCGGGACTCACCTTTGGCGGATCCCTTTTCTTGTTTACAGCTTCCGGACGCTGAGGTTACCATCGGCGACCCAGGGACTCCGGATATCCCGGGTTTCTGGCCCTTTAACCCCGGGGCCAACCTGCAGCCAGGCCCCACCCCCGATGACGTCACGAATCAGGATTCGTCGACACAAAAAGGCTGGACCATCCGTCAGGAAGTGTGTGAGCAGAGCGGTGGAGAAGACGGACGAAAGCACCCAAGACCAGTGGAACCGAGAGAACCCAGCGCGACAACCGAGGAGGCACGTATCGACGCCGGACAGACCGACGAGGAGCCAGGAGGCATTCCCCGCCAAGCGCCCAGCCACGGACCTGGAGGTTCGTGGCTTCAACAGGTTCGTGAACGACTCCGGGGGTCTGGGAGACGGGTGGTTACCTCCTTCCCGGGTGGCAGTTGAGCGTGGGTGGTGTCCATAGCCTTGTGTACCGGGTAATCCCCCGTGTCTCAGTGATTGGTTCTCCCCCTATTCCCTCACGTCCCCGGTATCCTGGTGCTCCCTCACTAACCCCTTCCCTCATCTCAGCAAAACCGCCTGATATTAAGGCTTGCTCTCTTTTGTTTTCTTACATACCTCTACCTGGAATATCCGTAATGACAACGCGATCTCCGAAGAGCCAGTTCCCCCATTGACGAATGCGTGGATGACGTTGCCCTGGACTTTACCATTTACCCCGACAAGCCCCATTGACCTAATAAATACTCTTGCACATACCTACCCGCCTCGTACATTCCTTTACCCCGCGACACAGAGGCTTGTATTTCACATGTATTGGGCCACTCTTTAGTTACACAGTCCATGCAGCATACCTCTTTTTTTCAATCCAGTTAACAGACTCACATGTCCACCGCTCAAATTTAATTTCATATCTCCCTATACAAATTCACCACTAATCCTCTTTGGGTTACGGAGCAGCATGCTGCTCGCGGAAAAAGCACTTCGACGCCTCGTCAGGGGTAGGACGCGCTGTGTAAATGCAATTACAATTGTTTCGTAGGCCACACCGGTTTTATAGCCCCAAATTTTTCACTCGGCTTAAAGCCATGGATGAGATCGGAGGGTACCGGACAAAGACCAATCGAGAGGGGGGACAGATGGTAGGGGCAAGGGTTTGCGAAGATCTCGGGGGTCAAAGTGCTGAGCATCAGGACTGTGATTTAAATACAAACTGGAGAACAGAGGCTGATGTTCGAGGAGCGCACATGGTTCAATGCAGATTTCTTTTATTTTTGTGGTTCTTTATATAGTGCGGATCAAGACACGAGGAAATCACAAAGCTGAATTGTTAGATGCAACATTGTAAGCAATCAATTGTGAACATCAAATTTTTTTTGCAGTTATATTGAAGATCTTAATGTATATTCAACCTACTTATGAATGCTTTAAACATATATGTGTATATATATAAACACATATATATATATATATATATATATATATATATCCAAACATCACAAGTTGCCCTGCATAGAGATGCCAACACGGAAGTAAGTATCACCTTCTTTATTTGCAGGCAGTAGGCAAAAATGCGAAGAAACATTTCCAGGAAGACGCCAAACGTTTCGGGCTCCATGCCCTTGTTCACTGGCGTATGTTGAAAGTCCCGGCAGCTGTGTGGACTTATTACCATATCGCTCCGCCCATGTTGGGACTTCGAATTGCAGAATTGCTTTATGGGTCAGGTAGTCCTACTTAACCCAAGGTGGGTGCTCCGAGAATTTTCAAACACTAAAAATGTCATTCCCAAGTGGGTGCCAGAAAAAGAAAAAACACACTGTGCCTGCCAATGTTCATTCCTGCAAAAATCGACACTTACTTCCCCTCAAAGCGCCCGTGTTGTCAGGCGCTGCAGGCCCGCTGGATATGCGGGGGGCATCTCTGCGGCGAGGCGCGCCGCTCTTTAAATCCAAACATCACAAGTTGCCCTGCATAGAGATGCCAACACGGAAGTAAGTATCACCTGCTTTATTTGCAGGCAGTAGGCAAAAATGTGAAGAAACATTTCCAGCAAGACGCCAAACGTTTCGGGCTCCATGCCCTTGTTCACTGGCGTATGTTGAAAGTCCCGGCAGCTGTGTGGGCTTATTACCATATAGCTCCGCCCATGTTGGGACTTCGAATTGCAGAATTGCTTTATGGGTCAGGTAGTCAACATACGCCAGTGAACAAGGGCATGGAGCCCGAAACGTTTGGCGTCTTGCTGGAAATGTTTCTTCGCATTTTTGCCTACTGCCTGCAAATAAAGAAGGTGATACTTACTTCCGTGTTGGCATCTCTATGCAGGGCAACTTGTGATGTTTGGATATATATATATATATATATATATATATATATATATATACATATATATATATATATATATCTATATATATATATATATCTATATATATATATATAATCTTGATTCCACCTCATGCCTTTACTTTCACCACCCTTCACTTCCGGTCTCGTCCTCTTACTCATGCCAGGGCGAGGTCTATTTAATACATGCTTTATCCCGTTGTCGCTGTTTTCCTTGTTTTCTCTTCCTGCTTTTTTCCTTTATCTGCCCTTCTCTTGCTTGCTCCAGGTCAAGGTCTGATGTGAGGGTAAAAAGCAGAAAATACTCCCCAAAAATGGAAAGCCGGAGCCCACTACCGACAACCACCAGCACAAAAGGTGGAACTACAAAGCAGGTGGCCAGAGAGGTGGAGCCAGCCAATCACAGAAGAAGGGCAGAACCTAGAGGCCAAGTGTCTCACCCCGGGAAAGGGAGCAGCACATGGCAGGCCGGATACAGAGAAACCTTCTGCAATCCATGCTGCAGCCAAATCCATGTACCAGGATACAGAGGTGTCCTTCCTGACCCAGGGCGAGACTGCATCGCCTCTGCAGAAGGTCGAATGACACCAACAGCTCACAAACTGTGTGGCAATAGCCATGACAGGAAGCGCCACAGGAATAGAACATCAGCTAGACTTCAAACCGTGGCCGGCCTGGCACACTGTCCAAATATAAAGACAGCAGCACAATACCTCTACGCAGAGTTAGAACAATATACTACCCACTGATCTACCCCAACCAGGCAAGAGAGTGCTCTAGACACTGAGCGTAATGTTACTGACTGAAACCCAAGAGGGCTCTTCCAAGATGACTCAATTTGTTGGCTCTGGTAGCCAGTGCTTACTTCATACAGAAATAAGTGAATCTGTTAAGCAGAGGCTTGTATTTCACATGTATTGGGCCACTCTTTAGTTACACAGTCCATGCAGCATACCTCTTTTTTTCAATCCAGTTAACAGACTCACATGTCCACCGCTCAGAGTGCCGAGTGCTGAGGTAGCTGAATACCATGAGTCCCAAACGGCATGCCCATTGGCATATGAAGGTGGAGGGGGCACACAAGTTTTGGGGGCAGCGGCCTCCCCTCACCTTACCTGCGGCCGTCACAGAATGGCAAACGCAGGGATCACCAGCACACCCCCGTTCTTACCTACAGCCGTCACAGGAGGCAAAGGCAGGGACTGCCACGGGCGACAAAAGGTCTAGCTACACCACTGCGCATGCCTCTTTCTAAAACCATTCGCTTGATGTCTCTTTATTTCAATTTTGTATCTTCCCTTTCATGCCTACTTTCTCCCTTTGTCACTGTTTTGCTAACTTTTTTACCTCTCACTCTCTGGGTCAGTGTGATGATGAACAAGAAGTCTCAGTCCCCCATAATAGGCTGGTCCCACAATCTGTAACTATCAGCATAAATTAAGCTGTACTGGTAGACCAGAAGCCACACACGTATATCTTAATTCCTAAATTTAAGGCCTCTTTAACCAACCATCTATCGGGCACCTCTAACTTATGATTAGCAAGTATCCAGGGCCGGACTGGAAACCCAAAGCAGCGCTGGCAAATTTTGTCAGACCAGCCCCCAAGCGGTGCATAGCGAGCAAACGAGCCTGACCACTACAAGGGGGCTTTGGGGATTTCCGCCCCCTAAGAAAATTTGGGAACAAAAGGCAAAAATTGTGCATTCTGCAATACATTTTTCATTATATATTCAATTGTATTAGTTTTCAAAGCATAGTAAATGCCACCACAACCCTCTGGGGATGGGTAAGCCTAGAGGGAAGCAGACGGGGCCTCTCCCCGAGCATGAGGAAACCACACGAGAGCAGGTGCAGATGGAGCCAGGTTGTAAACTCTTGGAAAACCCTGTCCAGCAACAGTTGTCTAAAATACTAGAGGCCATTGCTGACACCAAAGCGACACTCCATCAAGATATAAGTACTGGGTGAAGCCCTTGGCCAGGCATGTAGAACAAGACCCAGGCACGTGGCAAATAAGGCGCTGCCCTGGGAAGACGCTGGGAGGGATTGCAGAGGTGTGTGGCCCACACTGAGCCCACCAAGGGGAAGAGTTGCTGATTGGGCTGACGGAGCCTGGGCCCGGGCCCTGCCCGCACGGGATGTTGAAGAAGTGCGCGAATAGAGAGAGCTAGCGGGTTCCTACGGCATTGCTGGAGGGGATCGTTTAAGGGACGTAGGCTGTGGAGACGAAGCAGGCCACAGCGAGAAACGCTGTAACCCAGAGCTGGAGTGGTACGAGGCGCCGAGCCAGGCTGAAACCCTGGTAATTGGTCCCCGGCCACCCAGAGAGGGGCGAACCAGGTCTTCAGTTGGACACCACAACCCTCTGGGGATGGGAAAGCCTAGAGGGAAGCAGACGGGGCCTCTCCCCGAGCATGAGTAAACCACACCAGACCAGGTGCAGAAGGAGCCAGGTTGTAAACTCTTGGAAAACCCTGTCCAGCAACAATTGTCTAAAATACTAGAGGCCATTGCTGACACCAAGGCGACACTCCATCAAGATATAAGTACTGTGGCGGTGGGCCTGGGCTAGCTGAGAGCGGAACATGCCAAATTGGCAGACAGGGTGAAACGGACCGAATCCTCCCTGGCAGATATTACACCGGCGCAACAGGCCTTGACCAAGCAGATGGGGGAACTATCCAGCAGAGTCAATATACTGGAAAGGAGAGCCGAGGATGCAGAAGGGCAGAACCGGAGGAATAATGTGAGGGTCCTAGGTTTGCCGGAAGGAGTGGAGGGCAACAACATGACCCAGTACTTGGAGAGTTGGCTCCGTGACATGGTGGCGCCGGAGGGCCTGTCCCCGTTTTACACATTGGAGAGAGCGCACCGTGTGCCTGCCAGGCCACCGGTCCCAGGGAGGCCCCCGCGCCCTGTGGTGGCTAGACTGCTCCACTTCAAAGACAGAGACACGTTATTGCAGAAAGAACGCACTGACGGGCCATATATGGTTGAAAACAGTAGGGTGTTGTTATTCCCTGATTACACCCTAGAGGTCCAGAGGCGTCGCGCCTCCTTCCTCGAGGTCAAGAGGGCCCTGCGGGAAGAAGGGATCCAATATTCACTGATGTTCCTGGCCCGACTTCGGATAATGCTGGATGGGCAGACACACTTTTGTGACGATCCCAAGGCAGCATGGGAATGGATTGAGGCCTACAAAACGGAGGGACTACCTGCAGCACAAAAAACGGCTGCCCAACCTAGAGAGCGTGAGTCAGGGAACAGACTTCGGAGACCACAACGGCGTGGAGTTCCAAAGAAGCCGAGCTCTTCGCAGACGGAAAAGGAAAGATCTGAGGCATTACAGGCAGTAGCGGCCATGATGCAGGGACGGAGATGGTCATCGGAGAGAGGCTCTGGATCAAAGAGAGGGTCTGATGGGTCGGACTCGGACACAACCCGTAGCGGCAGTGTTAGGTTGCCAGTCGTGACCCCGAACACAGCTGATGAGATTATATAATCTGTGCCTTGCTGATCTCATTCTCCTTTCCCCCCCTCTTTCTCTCTCACTTCTCTCCCATCCATGTTCCCCCTCATCCCATCTTATCCCCTCGCTCAGGCTGGGGGCCCCGAGGAGGGTGGGTGGGGAGGCTGGGTGCGCCCCTGGGTGGTGGTCACATTGGCCGCCTAAGGCTGACGCGCCATGGGTAAATATCGGTGCCACTGTAGGGGCGTCTGTTGTGATTGCCACGCTCCCTTCAGGTCCTTGCGATAGTAGCTTTGGGCCTTAACTAGTTGATGCAGTCCTGTCTGCGGTTTGGGCGGATGGCCGTTGCTAGACCGTCCTGGGGTTGGGGAGTTGTCCTATTGGGGATGTTTGTTATTAATTTCTGTTTTGTGCGTGTAGGGGGGGGCGGAGGGGTGAAGTCTAGCGCATTAACAGCCAGGGGTGCAGAGGGGGTCGGCATGGGGGGAGGTGGGGCGGGGGTGTCCTGATACCTTCCCAATCATCACACAACCCGTTCAAGTTTATTACATGGAACATAAGGGGGATGGGGTCCATGGCCAAAAGATATAAGATATACGCCTACTTAAAGAGGAGAGATGTGCATGTGGCTCTCTTGCAAGAGACTCATTTGATTGGTAGCGAAGTGGACAAACTACGCAGGAGGTGGAGGGGCCGGATATACGCTACTACCTACTCTGCATTCGCTAGGGGGGTATTGATATGGGTGCGACCGGCGGCTCCCTTTGAGCACATTCGCACCAAGGTTGACAGTGAGGGTAGGTATGTTCTGGTAGCTGGGAGACTGGCTGGGAGGGAGGTGACATTTGGGAGTGTGTATGCACCGAATGCAGATCAGGTGTCGTTTCTTAACGCCCTCTCAGCTCAGATGGTTGATTATATAGGGGGGTACGCAGTCATTGGGGGTGATTTCAATTGTGTGGCGGATACCACGGCAGACCGCTCACACCCACCTCTGCCGGGAGCACAGACGCACCGGGTGGCAGCGGGGTTCCGAGGCTGGATGAACCATTGGGGCTTGGAAGATATCTGGAGGGTGCAACATGCGACAGATAGGGAATACTCGTACTTTTCCCCAATGCACCAAGTGCATACCAGGCTAGACACCTTCTTGTGCACGCCGGATTTCGGCGCTTCCGTCACACAAACGGAGTACCTGGGTAGGACCCTTTCAGATCACAGCCCCCTGCTATTGACGCAACAACCTCTTGGGAGACGGCCCCCGATCCCACTGTGCAGATTGAATCCACTTGCGTTGGAAGATGTGCCTTTCCGCGATTCCTTGAGGGCCCTCATTGAGACATATTTCCCAATTAATGCTGATTCGGCATCCTCGGTGTTAGTGGAATGGGAGGCGTTTAAGGTGGTGGTGAGCGGACACTGTTTAGGGCAATCGATTGGCGCACAGCGGGAAATCAGGCAAGAGCTATTGGATATGGAGTCTCGGATCAGGCAACTGGACAATATCCAGGGACAAGAGGCCACCTCTGCAGTGCGCCTACAGGAGGCCCACGCCTCCATAATAATGCGTTGGAGAGGCTGAGGTGCCACAGTTACAAGGACTAACTCGACAGAGTGAAGAGAGAGGAAGGGAGGGCCGGCTGCCTACTGGCGTGGCTGATTAAGCCTGAGAGTAGAGGGGCTCCGATTACGCAGGTCCAGACGGACTCCGGGGAGCTGGTTTATGACACTGATGCCATTAATACCCTGTTCCGCACATATTATGAGAAGTTGTATACTAGCCCTGGGCCAGTTCCTCGCTCCAATATCCGGGAATTCCTGGAGGCGCTGCCATTACGGATGTTGGACGAACAGGTGCAGGACGACCTAGGAGGCCCAGTGACCTTGCATGAAGTCAGAGCTGCCATTGCGGTCATGGCGACAGGGAAGACGCCGGGTCCGGATGGACTCCCGGCAGAGTTTTATGCAGCATATATGGATCAATTGGCGCCAAGATTAGTGACCCTATACGCGGAGGCTCTGCACCGTGGGGGCCTTCCTGAGTCAAACCAGAGCGCGCTGGTGATACCCCTTCCCAAGACTAAAGAGGCCAACGCCCCAGTAACAGAGTACAGGCCACTCTCTATGCTCAATCTCGATTTTAAGATACTTAGCAAAATACTGGTGCTCAGACTGCTCCCGCACATGCACACCATCATTCATGAGGACCAAAATGGATTCATCCCCTCCCGTAATACCTCTTATAATCTGCGTAGGTTGTACTGTGTTCTGTTTCATGAAGAGACGAAATCTATGCCTTCGGTGGCTGCACTGTCGGTCGACCTAGAGAAGGCTTTTGATACGGTAGGGTGGGATTACCTCTTTGAGACTATGATGCGGCTAGGCCTTGGGGAGGACTGGGTGAAGAGGGTCCAACTGCTGCATGCATTACCTACGGCGAGGGTCAGGACGGGGAAATCTGTGTCCTCTCAGTATTCCATACAACAGGGAATTCGGCAGGGGTGTCCCCTCTCACCCTTATTGTTTTCCCTGGCAATTGAACCTCTTGCAGAGCTGATCCGGCAGGGCGGAGAGGGGATAGGTCTTAGACTAGATGGGCGGACGGATAGGATTTCATTGTATGCAGACGATCTGCTGGTATATTTAGGAAAGACCGTACCTGGCACCGCAGCGACTCTTGCGCTCTTAGAGCGGTTTGAGGCATTGTCCGGCCTACGGGTGAATAAGAAAAAGACCTATTTGTTCCCACGGGTGAGACAGACACCCCGGCCGACACTATTACCGGCTGATATCAACTGGGCCCCCCATTCATTTAAATATCTAGGAATACACGTCTTCCATTCTTTGGAAGACCTAAAGGAAGGGAACCTGGACAGGGCGCTAAGGTCTCTCCGGACCAGTGTACTTTTCTGGTGCACACTGCAATTGCCCATTATGGCGCGGATCTCTTTGCTCAAGATGGTCATGTTGCCAAGACTATTGTACTTTTTCGTAAACTTGCCGACCCTGATGCCCCGGGGATGGTTTAGACCCCTGAATGCCCTGGTGAGGGACCTGATCTGGGGAGATGGCAGACAAAGCATTTCCCTGCGGACACTACAACGCCCGATGGCGGAAGGCGGCCTGGGCGTGCCGGATTTCGAGCTGTACATGTTGGCAGCCCAGCTGCAATGGCTGGCACAGTGGGTGGAGGGCTTGAATGTGGGGGGAACCTGGTTGGTGGAGCCAAACGGTGGCCCAGATGTACTGTTAGCAAAATTGTTGAGACCGGCGGTTGCCGCCCCATACAGGTCAGTGCTGCAACTTACAGCTATACATGCTTGGAAACGCTGCATGCGCAGGCTAGGTGAGACCCCGTGGTATTCCCCCTCGCTGCCGTTGATTGGGCTCCCCCATGGAAACCCGGTGACATTATTTACGGCCGAGCAGCTGGAGTCATGGACAGAGGTGGGACTGGATACGTTCGCGGACCTGATGGATAGTTGCGGCCTTCCCCCTGGCCAGTTCCTGCAGTACGAAGCCTTGGTCCGTACCTTTCGACAGTTATGGGGAATGGGTAGAGACGAGCTGGCGACTCACCCGGTAATGCGGGCGCTGATCACTCTGGGCTCCCTGAAGCACCAGGTGAAGTGGCACCACGAGGCCCTGGTTGCTGTGGCTATTAGTCTCATTGGGGATCTGCGAGGTAAGTGGGAAAGGGCGATAGACGGGAAACTTACTGATGGAGACTGGGGTAAGGTTCTGCGGTCTCACAAGAAAATATCGAGGAATAACAGACTTAAGTATACACAATTCAACTATATCCATATGGTTTATATGACGCCCCATAGACTGAATGTTAATATGGCGGTGAAGTAAGAAACTGCCCGAGGTGTGCTTACGCGGATGCAGGCTTTATACATATGACCTGGAGTTGTAACGTCATAACGACCTATTGGGAGGTGATCCTAGCCAAGATCAAAGATGCTCTGGGGAGAGACCTGGCGCTTACTATAGAAGTCTGCTTACTAGGGCTCTTCCCACGACCTCCTAAACGAAAGGTGGGGAATCGATTAATAGACCTGGCCTTAGGCCTAGCCAAAAGACGGATAGGATTGGCGTGGAAATCCCTCTCTGGGCCACAAGCAGCCAGTTGGAACAGAGATGTTATTAGTTGGGCAGGAGCGGAGGGCAGAGCCTTGAGTTGGGAGGAAACGAGGGGCATCCGGAGACGACCGATAGCGGACTTATGGAAGGAAGCGCTGGCGACCTGGGAAAATCCAGAGCGAGAACAGGACGTGGGGGAGGGGACCGGGAGTGATAGTAAAGGACCCGCGCACTACCACTCAGGAGGTCAGGAACCCGAAGGAGTGGGACAGGCACAGAATACTATTCGGAGGAACACGAGCACACAGGCCTAGCTGTGAGATTGATAAGCGGGGGGTTGCAGATTAAGGCCTATGGGCTGGGACTCTCCCCTCCTCCCCCCTTGGGAGACACACATTGCATGGAACATGTCCCTTACTTACTGAGAATAATATGTGCATCCTCAGAATCAGCTGCTCCGCTGCCCCCTTACGCACGCAGTTCCTTCTTTAGTTTTATTTTTTTCTCTTCCTTTTTTCTGGTTTAAATGTTTATGCTGAATTAAATATGAGTAATCTTGATGGGGACATCGCCTGGACCCTGGTCTGCGGTCGGATCTGTCCACCAAGGCGGGACAAGGAAGCAGCGATAGGTGGAGGCCATAGGGACAGTAGGCGAATTCGGGCTGTGGGCTAGTAGACATGCAAGAGATGGGAGTAACTAAGCTCAACCACGAGATATGGGATGTTGTGACCTGACCCCAGAGTGAAATGTATGTAGTCCTGCCTAAGTGATAAATAAGAACTATACTGAAAATACCTGCATATTATGCTTGTACAATTGTACTAAAACCATAAATGTCAATAAAAATATGTTTTTTAAAAAAAAGCATTTCTTCCTGTAATTTTTTTAATTTGTGCCATATTGCAATTTGAAATCATATCCTCTAAAGACCCTTCACAAGACTCTTTATATAAATGGGCATACTATCTGCAATTGCTTAGCTACTTGTTTTTGCTTGTACTTCATAGCGGATAGATTAGTCCTAGATTTCTGTCTGTGTCTTCTATGCTAAGATTTTCCCGATATATTCACAAATCTCTTATAACTCATGTATCTTTGTTTAACGCCTAACAGAAGGTTTTGCATATCTACATCTTAATGCTTAATGTTTGAGCCCTGGCTTTCATTAATAGCTTCTATATCTCCGTATTTTTATTATCAAAATTATGTACAGCATGAACAAGATGGTTTCCTCCTCCATTGCTTTTTTTCCTTTATATGTAGCATAGCTAATGGTGGGGGCGCTAAAAAAATGACTTACAGATTATTATTTATACTAGCATATATGTAGTATATTCAACATCCTTTTAAAAAAAGTTTTTTAAAATTATTTTTCAGTAAAGTAGGACAATTAGTAGATTACATACAATGCATGTTACATTAGCCATCAACCATGGGCCTGGGCCATAGCTGAGAAACAATAAGGTTCAAGTTTAACTGCAACATTTTCCAACTGTCCACAACGGTCTTATCACCGACACTATATAGTCAATCAGTATTGTCCAACAAAGCAATTGGGCTATTTCACATTACATATAGCAAGTAGTGTTCATCAGGCCCCGAACAAAACATGTATATAATGAAAATGAACACAATGTAGTCCTAGTCATAGTTTGTCCTAAGGCATAATATCAAAGGTTGCTTAATATCCTTTAATAACACCCTCTTAAATGTCCATCTAGGTATTTGATTTTGTACTGATGTTAAATATTAAATCTAAGGGATTAGGATCTCATGATACTTTAGGAATAATATCAATAGATTTGCTAGATTTAATCTGTGTGTCAGCCACAAATAAATAGATTCTCATGTATAGTTTATGTAGATGAGAATAGAAGTGATGCCAGGTTTCTTCCCATGCGTATTTCGCCATAAGTCAATTAAACCCAGCACTTGCATAAATCTAATTATTGCCTTGTGTTCTCTAATCATTCTATTTAAAGTACAGTCCTTGGTACTATCTGTCTCAAATGAAAGTATACAATTAAAATTTCCATAAATTATTTGTATTCCTGACCATGGTGCAGTATCTACCACCAATTTACCATACATTGAGGGATCGTCAATATTTGGGCCATAGATTGTACATATAACATACTGATTTTGCACCTTAATCTGCGCAGTTGCCCAACTTTCCCCTTTACCATCAGCTGTTTTCACAGTTTCTCCCACATCCGCCTGTACCAAAATCATAACTGCTAGGATAGTATATGTTTGGCTAGAACATTCAGCCAAATGATAGTCCATTTGTCTCAACCATCTTCTGCTTTTTGCATTGCCAAGATATCACATTTATAATAGTATAATTCTTGACTAATAGCCCTCCTCTTGTTCGGATTGTTAAATCGATTTACATTCTATCTTAATAGTCTTAAATGTTTCATATCACCACATTATTTTTGCTAAGTTTCTTAAGTTTTACCTTTCAACGTGGTGCTCCTTGCTTTGGTTTCAAACTTGGTATCCTTTGAGCTCTGGCAATAATAATTTAGGATACTCACCCTTGTACTCTGTGAAGATTTCATCACTAAGTAGCCGTGCATTATTGCTCATGGAGAAACATTTTAAACCTAACAATAAAATCCCATTACAAAGATTCAGATTTTATGCACAAATGCAAATAGATGGAGAAATATTTGATGACTTCTTAAACACACTAAGATCATTGTCCATATCTTATACTTTTAGTACCATGACTGATGAAATGATCAGAGATGAGGTCATTGTTGATATCAGAAGTAGGACAATTCAGAAACAGTTATGGTTATTGGCGATTCATCCTACAGCAAGCGGTTATCACTGCTAAAGCTATCGAACAATCTGAAACTTGGATAATGTATGTTAATAGGAAAAATATTAAAATAAGAGAAGTCTGTAGCTTAACTAATCATAGGGCCAAAGAAGATATTAAAATAAGAAAAAAGTGAATGGTGACTGTGCTACAAATGTGGTAGCTTTAATCACTTAGCTGCTCTCCAATCTTGTCAAAAATTACAAAAACTGTGGGAAGTATGCAGATTTTTGCTAAGTATGCAGAGAGGTCAAGAAAGGGGTCAACACCCTGAAAATGATGATTGCAAGTGTCTATAAAGGCAATGCTGATACTTACACAATGTAAGATAGATGTTTGGGTGCAGAACAAGACCATGATTTTGTTTCGGCTGACACAGTGGATGATGAATTAGATGGTAGTAAAAGTCCTTCTAAAAGTCTGGCCAAGTCCAAATGAAGGTTTTTGGGAAAGTGTTGTCACTGATGTCTGATTCAAAGTCACCAGGAACAATAATATTGAAGAAGAGGTTTCAGGAGAAATTTGGGACTTTAATTAGTCCAGAAGACTTAAAGTAATCTGACATCAAACCAGAAGTGCTTGAGGGACACTATGGAAATCACTGCATTCTGTTGAGTAAACATATTTTTCAAGGATAGGCATGTGGACATTAAACTGTATGTTGCTGAAAAGGGTGAATGTGTTAGGATGGAGGGACCAGTAGGTGTTGGAAATAATTGTGAACACGAGGGCAAAAAAGCGAGATTGAGAAAGAGTGTACTGATGAGTAGTGGGTAGAGAAACATTTTCCCAAAGTATTTATATGTAAATTAGGGAAGCTGTGCAATGTTTTATGTGAAATCAAACTCAAACTGAGAGACAGAAGTTGTGCATTGTGCCTGTAGAGCGATCCTTGCCAAATGGATTGGAGAGGACATTGTAGAAGAAATGGAGTTCTCTGAGTGGGTATCAGTTATTGTTCTGGCCAAGGAGCCCAACAATAGTTTAAGAGTGTGTGCAGACCTGAGAGCTATTAATATAAATATTTCATTAACTCTCGTTCATTACCAAATATTAAACTTGTTGCTACTTTTGAAGACACCACAGTGTTTTCCACTTTGGATTTTAGAACCGCCTACCATCAGATAGTTTTCTTCACTGAATTCAAATCACTCACAGGATTTACCATGTCTTATGGTTTGTTCCAGTTGATAAAGATGAAATTTGGCTTGGCATTGGTGGTATCCATGTTCCAAAAGGCTATGCACCACATATGTAAGGAAGCAGAGCATTTTGTATGGTGCTTCCGAGATTATATTCTTATAGTTTCTAAAATGAGGAGGAGCATAGGTAATACATCAAGAAAGTACAAGGGATCACAGAGTAATAAACTGACATTGAAAAAATAAAATTGCAAGTTGTTTCAAAAAGAGATTATTATGCTGGGAAAAGGTACTGTATCAAAGAAACCTTTGGTGGAGTTGATTCAGAAAGTTCCAGCTCCTGATTCGAAGGAAAAGTTATTATAATTTGCAGGCTTGTGGAAATACTATAGTAGAGGAAAGTTGTGCATTTTGATAGTGGATGCCCGCAGTTATAGATTGGGGGTTGTGTTGTCTCATCAAGCGGACAGGGAAATGTAGAATGTGGCATGTGCTTCACGCCCTTTAACCACAGAAAGAAGGTATGCTGTTGTTGAGAAAGAAGAGCTGGACCACAGAACATTTCAATAATTATCTATGGGCCTGTCAGTTTGAACTGTGTTCTGCTCACAAAACTTTGGTGGCCATTTTATCTCCTGAGGGAGGTTTAAATTCGACATCTTGCATTGCCAGTGTTCTAGACTTCAAGAGAATAGCTTCTGCGTTGTCTATGTACCTGGAAAAAAACAGTACAGCAGATTGCTTTTGAGCCAGCCCTCTTCATCCATAGGTATTTTATTGTGTCATTCACATTTTCTTCTGCACAGTAGTTCTCTTCAGTTTCAAGGACTACTGTGGCAATGTGTTCTTTTTTTTATAGACCAAAACATATTATTTTTAGCCATGTTTAGGTCAAGCATACCAGACAACAAAAGCTGTCTAGTTGGCAAAGATATGTGTGGGCTTACCAAGAACATACAGGAACTTGCAGCTTACCCATTGCTTACCATTGGTTGGCTTTACTGTCACTCTCATTTGCCTGCTCCTTATTCTTGTCCCAGCTTGTCCATTTTGTGTTTGTCCCTCCCATGCATCTTTACCTTCTCTTTGATTGTCTGGCTTATATGCTTCCAATACTCCACCGCTTGCATTTAGAGAACTACTTTTTTCTTTTTTTTCTTTAAGCACTCCGTGAGTGTGCATGTGTTTTCCAGCTGCCTCCCCGTGCACTTTTATCCCCGCTCCCGAAAAATACCCCTCCTC
The DNA here is from genome assembly GCA_963921515.1 of Calotriton arnoldi. NCBI lineage: Eukaryota > Metazoa > Chordata > Amphibia > Caudata > Salamandridae > Calotriton > Calotriton arnoldi. The sequence continues at coordinate 4,574,386 of CAWUFW010000277.1, forward strand.
TATGTTCCAATTCCCCCTCAACATCTGCACACTTTTTGTTGCTCCAAGTATTTCATTTTCGGATTGGGTGGATAAGTATTTTCAGATGCTGTCATATCAGCATTTAGGCAATGTCTGTAATGTTTTCAACGGGCTTTGAAATACTTTGCAGCAATGTTATGTAACCAGTTTGGTTTTAGGTAATGCTTCACCAAATGCTGGGAACATGCCCTCCTTTGATATTGCTTTCATTCAGCATGTGTTTTTTTGTTGTTTTTAATTTGTTGCAATGCAGTCCTTAATTTGTCAAAAAATGAGTGCAGTGCCCAAATGTTTGCTTAGAAGTCAGCGGCCGATGCTATTAAAATTCGGTGCGCTGAATACTAAGGCTGCATGGTCTTCAATCCACTACCAGACACCCCCTGCCCCTTTATCTACCTCTCCTGCTTTCTGCCTTTATGATGGTTTTTCCGTCTCTCTCTTCCTTAGTCTTTCCGCTTTGTTTGTGTTTCCCTCTATAGCTCTCGGTAAATGTCTCAGACAGAAAAATAAGTGCCGGTCCCCAGAAAAGGAGTGCTGGTGGTCCGCCCACCCACAACCCAACCACCACTCCCCACCTCCACTGGCAACCACCGGCTCAAGTTAAGTACTGCAGTGATGCCAGTTTATCTTATCAATGGAGGAATCATGGCTTTTTCTCTAGCATTTGCTTTACATACCTTCAAGTCAGTGAAGCACTCTGCGCTTCAGTACTTTCATTGTTACAACTCCTTAATAACATCTTTGCAGCGTGTTGAATAAATAATTTCTTATGGAGGCCTTTCAACATGCCTTTCATGGACCTTGCTGTTTCTCCCAGCATCAGAGATGTGCTCCATCCTTGACTAGGACCTCATGGCACTCACACTTCCAATTCTCACCCCTGATTGAATTATTGCAGCGCCTGGGATATTCTAAAGTATTCCATATATTTTACTATGTTAAAAAGTATTGCTTTAGTCACACCAGGCAGGTTTTTCACACTGCATTGAAAAATGTTGTTACATCTCCTGGAATCGCAATATTTATATTTGCACTTTATTGCACATTCACGCTTTACATATCAGTGCTGTGAAGTGATTTATACCTGAGCACTATTAACAAAATGTTAGAAGTCAGCCTCTCTGAATTGTTTGCATTTTAGGCTTCGTAGCGCTTTTATCACGCATCAAGCTTGTTTTAAGCAATCCTGTTTACCTCAGACTAATGTGGGATTGCACCATATCAGGCACGGCCAGTTCTCATAAACATACGCTAATTCTATCCCGTACCTCAAAAGTACTGACGATTAAGCAAGCCTACTACTTTACCATGCGGCCTAAATTCCCTACATTGATTTGCACCAGGCCAAGAGTGCTGTTGCTGGGCACCGAAAAGGAAGAACCCTGCACTGAGGTGTGCGCATGCTCAGAGCCTCCAGTTCCGCCTGCGTACACGTGCGCCTGGCCGTTACAATTACCACGGGACCTGGCTGTTCTGACAACTTCCCACGCTCCGCCTTTATACTTAGGACCCTCTCAGTCTCTGTGGCCCACTCAGTAACACCAAACGTGATTTGACCATGAAACCAGCACCCTAGGGTGACCAACTGGCATGGGTGCAAATTCAGGACGGTAAGTGTAAAAATTCAGGACAGAGGGTCAAAATTCAGCACAAAAATTCAGGACAGAAGGTCAAAATTCAGGACAAAACTTCGGGACAAAAGGTAAGTTTTACAGACACATCAGAGGAAGTTGCGTGATAGTATAAAAGTACGTAAATAGACAACCAATTAAGTACAAGTCAAAATAAGTTTTATATTAGGTTAAGACAATCGTGCACTTCACGGTTTTTCGGTATGCGTGCAGCTTTGAGCAACTTTGCAGGTCTTTTTGTGGTATTTCATATGATGTTAATCTATTTATATGGTTACTGCACTGGGTTGTCCAGTCTGATATTTTGTTTACAACTCATGGTCCTGAGCAGGCATGTTTGGTGAGAGAAGTGGTCAGGAAGATCTGCTCGGATAGACTTTGTTACTAGCTTCTCATATCTGAGTGCCATTGTGAGATGTAAAGCGGCACGCATAGGTGAACTAAAGGGAACGCATTATGGGTGTTTCAGTTAGTGGAACTTAAAATATGGAATCTGACTTTGCTTATGGGGGCTTCGCAGAGAGTTGCAAAAGCTGACGGAAGTCACAAAGGTTCTTTTCCCTGCAGCTTTCTTAAAGAATGCACTGTCAATACACTATTACATAGTTTATTTTTGACGCCTTGCCTATTGCTACAAACACAATATACATCTCAAGCACATCTCATGGCACTATGAGGATCTCCCTAAAATCTTACACCTAAAACAAAGCATGCAAACATTTACAATTACTAGTGTAACATTCAAGAAGCAGTTGGGTGTCACTCAGAATGTCATCTATTAATTCTTTCATCCATCATTCAGTCTTTCATCATTCATTCTGTCCTTCCATCTGTGTGCCCATCCATATCCAAACCTTTTCAACCATTTGCACACCTATCCATCATCTATCGTTCCAGCCATCATTTCCCTCATCCATCCATCCATCCATCCATCCACCCTTTCACCCAATCCATCCTTTCTCTCATCCATCCATCCACTCTTCCACCCATCCATCCATTTACTCATCCATCCAACCATTTTCCCTTTCACCCAAGCAAACCTTTCACTCATCCATCCACTCTTCCACCCATCCATCCATTCACTCATCCATCCAATCATTTACCCTTTCACCCATCCAGCCATCCTTTCACTTACTCATCCATCCACCCAGTCACTCATCTGTCCACCCATTCACCCTTTCACTCATCCGTCCATCTTTTCTTCCAGCTCTCCACCCTCCCTTTCACTCATGTATGCAGTCTTTCACTCATCCAGCTTTACATTCTTCTTTTCACTCATCCATGCACCCATTCGCCCATCCATTCTGCCAATCATTCATCCATGCTATCATTCATCCATCATCCATCCTCCCTTTCTCTCTCCATTCCCCTTTCACTTAGCCACCCATCCTTCACCCATCCACCCACCAATCCAGTTGCAGACAGGAGAGGCCCATCAAGAACTTCACCCACTCTGTAGCTCCTAAAGCAAGGGGTGGGCTGGGGTGGGGTGTGGGAGGGTTCACTATGACCCTGCACATAGGCAATCTGAAAACTTGTAAGTCATGAGTCATGCATGATGCACAGTGCCAGGACGCGAGGTGACTGTGACATGGTGTTGTTTCCAGGGCTTTAAGTGGGATGAAAAAACTGGGGGTCTCTCCAAGGGGCGCGTCTGATGTAATTAAGGGCGTGGCTTAAAACACCTCACCTTAAAATATATGCTGAGCATAATGTGCCGCCCGACTGGTATTTTGCTGTTTCTATCATTGCATCCAGTAACATTAGACCTACTACAAGCCAGGACTATTGGCTTTGTCAATGGATGTTAGTTGCATAAAATAAATAAAAAAGCAGCAACTATGTCTTCATTTTATATAATAATAAAAATGCTTCAGCTCTGAAATGATGAGACTGTGTAAGAACTATAACCTCTTCTTTTTAACTTTGTACGTTTGTTTTGTACATTTTAACCCTAACAGAAAGCCCTGCCCTAGAAGGAGGCTGTAGGAGGACCACTACATGCTGTAAGAGCCTAAACTGGCCCATTGTCATTCTGTATGTGGCAATCAGTCGCAGACAGAATGACAATGGGCGGAGTGGGCTGCTCTTATGCTCCCATGATGAGTGCGAGGCCGCCCCGTCAGGGAGCTGAGGCCTCTCGCAGGGGAACAGCTCTGTTCCCTGCAAGGCCCAAAGTTACGGTAAAAAGGCGTCAGTAAAAAGGATCCTCACGGACAATGGACGTGAGGTCCAAATTACGGACGGTCCGTGAAATTTACGGCCGATTGGTCACCCTACAGCACCCGCCCGACACGCAGAATGTCGTCCTGGAGTCGATTCGAGCAGGCAGCGTCCCACTTTCAAGCGCGTGGTTGTCACAGTGAGCAGCGTGAAATCTGCTTGCAGAGCCCGCAGTTCGTCATTCTTAGTTCCACAGATTGCATGCTCTTGGGTGGCTCTCGGTCAGAAGCGAGTATTAAATGCCTAACTTAAAATAACAGGGCTGAGTCTCGGTAGGTGGGCCTTTGTGACTCTTCCTAGTGGGAGTTAAGGAGCCGATTCTGCTTTCTAATGCTCCTGCTTAACAGCAAAATATAGGCTAGCAACAGAATGATGTAGGGTGGCCACGAGGCTCGTGTGATAACAGACACAGATACTGGTCAATTTACCTGCCATTTTACTTCTGCTCACCTGCCTAACAAACAAATTGACTTCATAGACTTTAAAGGAGTCGCCTGTTTTTGAAACCAACATCGTTCTAAAAGTTCATTCCTGTTGACCTTCATGAAATCCGTCTTAACCGCCTGACTTCACCTGCATTTTTATGGCAAGAGGTTCACAGGTATTTTGTGTGCAGTCCTCAACTTTTCACCTACAAATAATTATCAAGTGTGTTGGTCTAGTTAGTAAAGTAGGAGCAAACCCGTAGTTTAAACCGCCAAATGTAGCAGGTTGTCATATGTTAGCACAGGAGGGCTGGTGATGACATGCACCACAGCTACATGGCCATGTTCTAGTTAACAGCAGGTTATTCAGCACCAGGGCAGAGTGCACTCCTTTTAATTTTGCAATTGATATCCTCTTATTTATTGTTATAAATAATAGGAGGTTTTGCGTGTCGTGTTGGTGGTTAGGCCTACCCCTCCTTAGCATGCCAGTAACCATGCGTGGCCATTTAGTACGGTAGTGGCCAGATAACTGAAACCACGCCCGAAGCCCCGGGCTCTTTATTACTTTTTCTTCCTGGCGTACACAAGTCACACCATTCACGTCACGCACATGGGGGTCGCCAGTTGCCTCCCCGTGTGCGATCTGGAACAATGGACTCGTCCAAGCTTTGGCAACATTACATTCCTCCTTTACCAGGAAATGTCAAAAACAAAACCAATGTATTCATGTAACACGATTTTACTCCCCCATGATACCTCATGCCCTTAAGTGGTTGACTCCTCTGTAATGTATTATTGCACTAATTTCTGTTTAACCCCTTCCGTGCTCATGACGAGCTCAGCTCGTCATGCTGCGCGGTAGCGCTGTGCGCATGACGAGCTGAGCTCGTCACGACCCCACCCGCGATCGGAATGTCCAGCACACGAGCGGAATTCCAATCGCGGTCAAGGGGTTAATAAAAAGAAATATTAAAAAACAAACAAAAAAAACAAACATGGAGAACTACAAACACTAACAAACTTAAAGTTCACAAGAAAGTCCCAGTTCTGGTATAATAGTCATAACATACTCTTACTTGATTTCAGGATACTCGGTACCTGGCTACAGCAGCAGGTTCATCGATCACCTCGGATCAGCCGGACACAAAGTCTTTAATTTCGGGGATGGCTTAGGGTGCGAGAGCAGCCCATAGCGTCCTTGGCTACCCCTCACTAGTGGTACTGGTGAGGGCGCTCCTTGTCTCACTGCTTCCTTTGCTCCTGAACTTCCGCAGCTGGTAGCTGGGGGCACGGGTTCAGAGTCTAGGGAGGTACTGAAAGGTGGTGTTGCGCATAGGTCCTCTGAGAGGGTCTCTGGATCCGGCGCTAGATCGCATTCACTGTCGGTATCTTGAGGGTTCGTCGCAGCAGCACCTTCTGGCGGGCCACCCGCTGGGAACCTGTCGGTGGTGTCCTCTGGGGCCCTTTTGAATTGGGAGACATTCCGTGTCACTATCTCTTGGCCCCTCTTGGCTGTTACTTTTGTACCTTTGACATCCACGACTACCCACAGGTCTAATTCAAACGGCAGGCTGAACTTCCCACCAGGATGGCGATCTTGTACTAGCACTCGGTCACCCACTAGGATGGGGCGTTCTCGAGCGCGTCGTCTACGGGAGGCGTCTTTGTTGGTACAGGCCCTCTGGGTATCTGACTGTTTAGGAGGGTTGGGTGCTTCCTCTCACACCAGGTGATGTGGGATGGTATCAGTCACGGACCTGCCAAAACATAGTTTACTCAGGGATATGCCTGTGGGGCGTGAGCCAGTATTCTCTTAAGAACTGGTATAACGCTTGCTCCATGTTGCGATTCTCCGCCAGTGCAATTTGGATCATTTTAGTGAGGGTTCTCATCAGGCGCTCTACCTCTCCATTGGCTTGAGGCCATCGAGGGGTTATCCGGCGATGCTTGATGTCGTGGGCTGCTAGGTAGTCCGTCAGCTCGGAGCTGTTGAAAGGAGGTCCGTTGTCAGTGCAAACTTCTCCGAACAGCCCATGGGTTGCTATGAGCTTTTCTAATTTTGGGATTACCTCCGCTGCAGACGTTGTTGTCACTATCTCCACCTCTGGGTAGCGCGAGTAGTCGCCCACCACGACTAGCATGTGTCTTCCTCCGGGGAGGCTACTGAAGTCGGCGCTCACTCTCTGCCATGGGACACTGGGGCCTGCTTCGGCGATGACTGGCGCTGGCCAATCTGGTGGGCCGGTGGCCAGGCAGTCGGGACAGTTCTGCACAACCGCTTCTACCTTCTGGTCCAGACCCGGGAACCAGACCTTGCTTCGGAGCCGGTTTTTGGACTTGACGACTCCTTGGTGGACTCCATGTGCTAGGAGTGCAGCTTTCTGTGCAAGGTCTTCAGGCAACACGAGTCACTGGCCTCGAAGGAGACAACCATTGTTGGTCACGGACAGTTCCTGGCGAACTTGATACAGGGCTTTCAGGGTCGATTGGGCCGCCTCCGTGCGGCGAGAGGTCAGGTTTTGTAGTGTTCGCCAATCTCCCGTGGTGATGGCTCTGATGGCGATCTGTAGGCAGTCATCACGCTGAGTCGCTGCTACGACGTCTTCCAAGGATATCGGAAGAGGTCTGGATCTTTCCACGATCATTCTCACGTAATCTTCAGTGGCAGCTGCTTCAGCAGCTTCAGGAGGTGTGGCCGGCCGGGCATGCCAGGATAGGAAATGAGCAGAGTTACGGGTGCCGGGCCGGTATTCCACAGTGAATTGGAATTCTTGCAGTTGCAGGATCTATTTTTAGATCCGTGGGGGGGATCGTGATGAAGAGCCTTGAAATAAGGGAATTAACGGCTTGTGGTCTGTGATAACAGCAAATGGGTGGCCATATAAGTAGATGTAGAAGTGCCGACAGCCCCATAGGATCGCGATCGCCTCATGCTCTATTTGTGAGTATCGCTGCTCCGTTGGGGTGAGTGTGCAGCTGGCGTATGCTACCAGAGCCCATTCTCCAAACTCCTGTCGCTGGGCTAGGACGGCGCCCAGGCCGGTGGGGCTGGCATCCACCACAAGCTGCGATTCTCTCCGGGGGTCAAAGTACACCAGTGTGGTGTCTGCGGAGAGAGCGGCTTTGATTTGTTGGAACAACTCTTCTTGTTCAGGCCCCCACACCCGTGAGCTGGTTGCCTTGGTCAGGTCCCTGAGTGGGCCAGTGAGGTCTGACAGATTCTTAATAAACCGTCCGCAGTAGGTTACCATGCCCAGGAAGCTGTGGACTCCTGACACTGGGCCGGGGGCTTCTTGGATGTCCTTCACTTTGTCAGGGTCAGGGCCGGTGCCTTTATCGGAAAAGCGATAGCCAAAGAAGCTGATGTCTGTTCGTAGGAAGTCACACTTCTCTCGGTGTAGTGTGAGTCCGCTTTCTTTGAGACAGGAGAAGATGGTATGGAGGCGAGTTAGATGAACTTCTAACATGGGGGCATGAACCAAGATGTCATCGCTCACGTTAAGCACCCCATGCAGGACGCCTTTGACGATGTTCTGGAATACTCTGGCCTTGCTGGAGATGCCAAAGTTGAGCCTAGTGTACCTCTAGAGCCCTGCGTGAGTCGAAAAGGTGGTGATGGGATGGGAATCTGGGTGCAACGGTATCTGATGGTAGCCGGACCGGAGATCCATTTTGGAGAACCATTTTGAGCCTGCCAGCTCGCCAATGATGTCGTCTACAGTCGGGGTGAGGTGGCGTTCTCGCTTGATCGCTAAATTCGGGACTCTCATGTCAACACAGATGCGCACGGCGTCGGGTTGTTTGGGTTTGTTTGCCACCACAATGGGGGACACCCATGGTGTAGGTCCACGTACACGTTCAATGATGCCAGCTCCCTCTAGAAGTCTTAGCTCAGCTTCCACTTTGGGTCGGAGATGAAAAGCGATTCTTCGATGCCTGAGGGCTATCGGAGCAACCGACTTGTCAATGTGCAACTGGATGGCTGGACCTTTTAAGCACTCGATACCATCGGATAGCTGTGAAAAGTCTTACAACAGGCGGTCAAGATCATGTGCGTGTACATCAAATGCGAAGTGTATGATGTTGAGGTCCTAAGCCATGTGGCAGCTGAGCAGGAACCCAGATCCTTCTTGTGACACACAGACCTTCGCTCTTTGGTGTGTGGAGTCATGAGATAGATCTGCTTGAAACACCCCACAGAGCCTCAGCGGTGAGCGGTTGCCAAATGCGTATACCTGCACGCTGGTGCTTCGAAGTGCTGGCGGGTTAGGCATGCTGTGGTAGATGTTCGTGGCCTTGAGGTTGATAGTGGCTCCGGTGTCTATGAGAGCTGCGATTGGGTGGTCTTGCACTCCGATCTTGCACATCGGGCGGTCTGGTGAGCAGCCTTGAGCGTATCTAGTGTCCTCACCATGTGGACGACGGCTGTTTCATCCTCGTCCATGTCGCTGCCTGACGTCTCGTCTGGGTGCGGTTCTACTGTGCGTACCAGCTTTTGCGGGCCTCTAGACCGGCGTTTTTGCGAAGAGCAGCACAGTTTGGAGAAGTGGTTTTGCTCACCACATGCACTGCACATTTTGCCATTAGCAGGACAGGTTCCGTTGTGGGGGTATGGGCATCCGCACGTGCGACTCTGTTGTCCCTGCTTGGTAGGGTGTAGAGGTGGTTTGGTGGTCTTTGGCTTGCTACCACGCGTCTCTGTTTGGATGGCATTGACTGATTCCTCCTTGATGGGGGTGGAAGATTGGGGGTCCATGTGGGCCACCCGGTCCTTGGAGGGCTCTTTCGAATGCCATAGCGTCAGGATGTCTCTCATGGGCATATGTGTTCTTGCAAGATGCGCTCACGCAATTTAGAGGAGGCGCACCCTTGAATGAATTGGGTGCGGACTTCGTTATCTTCATCCGCAAGAGTGCAAGTGCTGGCTAGCTCTCTCAAACGCCCGGAGAAGACATCTACCGAATCGTCTGGCAGTTGTCGTGCTTGGCGAAGGAGAAACCGCTCATAGTCAGGGTTGGCGTACGGCTCAAAATGCGCAGTGATGGCGTCACGCATGGTGATGTAGTTTCGCGGGGAACCTGCTTCAGGTATGGTCTTCGAAAGTTTGTGGATGTCGGCCCCTCCCAAATGAAGAAGCATGGGGCGTCTGCGTGCAGCTGGAATCTCGACAGCCTCAAAGTACGTTTCTAGGCGTTCAACCCACGCCTTCCTTCGCCATGCTTGGGAGGGTGGGGGCCGCTCTAGTGGTGGGACTGATGCCATGAGGGTGAGAGTGGCGTGCCTCGGCGGTAGATGGGACGTCCTCACCACCTACAGGACCACGTAGAACCCAGTGATGCCAATGCACAATGTAGAGATGGCTGGCAGGGGCTGTTTCACTGACCTGGGTGTGCAGCAGGGGTGGCAGCCTTTTTTTTTTTTTGCAGCAGGCTGGAAGTGCCCTGGGACTTTTCAGTACATCTTGGGCAGTTGCTGGGGCAAAGGCAGCCGCTCTGTGCAGTGCATGCAGAGTACCTGGAGTCCTGTATGCTGACTGGACGACCCATCCGGGTGTGGCTTTACTGTGCCCTGCCATTGTGTAGCTGGCCTGTGTGGTCTGGGCCTGCAGGGTGGAGAGACTGTGTCTCCATGTGGCAATGGGAGGTTGGGCGCCTCTCCACGTGTTCTTGCGGTGGTGCGGCCTCAGCAGGAAGCGCTGCGGCCAATGAGAGGGTGGGACCCGCCCCTCGCAACTGATAGAGCGGGCGGGGACATGGGTGGGTGGCAGTGTCAGGAGCGGAGGACGCTTTCCTCCGGCAGTCCTGCGCACGTCGGGGAGCTCTGGACGTGCTGGTAGTGAGTCTCGATCTCCCGCTTGGAGGGAGAAGCAGCGGAACACCGCAGGCAGTGGCAGCTGTGAGTTGGGGCCTCACGGGTGCCGTTGGATACATGGACGGGTGGGGACACTGCGGGTACCGTAGCCACCTCTTCGCCAATGTCGTGTTGGTGGTTAGTCCTACCCCTCCTTAGCATGCCGGTAACCACGCGTGGCCATTTAGTATGGTAGTGGCCAGATAACTGAAACCACGCCTGGAGCCCTTTATTACTTTTTCTTCCTGGCGTACGCCAGTCACACCATTCATGTCGAGCACATGGGGGTCGCCAGTTGCCTCCCCCTGTGCGATCTGGAACAATGGACTCATCCAAGCTTTGGCAACATTACATTGAGCATTACATGTGGTGTGTGAGTTATAGTTGCATGGCAGGTGTGCGAAAAATGGTTTGAGGAGCTAAATATAATTGCAGAATTTCAGGGGGTTTCCTGTTTTATTTAATTAATAACAATAACTGCACTTTAAATGTGTTTTTGAGATGAATTTCAGAGGTTTTTTTAACATACATTTGGTGTGAGACCATAACGTCATATTAAATATTAATTTTAGATGGATAAGTAAAACTTATATTGTCCTGAAACAGTTTGCTGTGTTCGTGCATGAAATGGAAGCGTAAACATTGCCAGTGATCAAGAGTTGCTGATACTCGAAACGCGTTTGGCTGTTGAATGAGAAGCGAGCGGGGCACGCTGCAATGAAACCGCCTGTGGCAAGAGTGTGTTAACCCCTTTGTGTGCGACATCCTCAGTGGGGCAACCTTCTTTTGGTGATATATATATATATATATATATACACAAACGAAAATCCCTCACAATGCATCCTGTGAGAAAGACGAGCCACTCCGGTTTTGGGTGATGATTAACAAAATTTAATGGCACAAAATCAACCCAACCCAGTTTCCCAACTGCAAGAAGCGTTTGAGATTTATATGTGTATGTGCGCGCTGCAAATATAAATGTGCAATGTGTACTTTTTAACATCATGTTTGTTAAGATCTTGCTATTTTTAAATTTGCAGTTACTTGTAAATGAAATTTTGGTAGTATTTTGTCCATGTCCGTGGCAAAAAAATGTATATAATGCGAACACAAAATGGCGCCTATTAGTTGATAAAGCCTGGTGTTCAGCCGAAACGCGTCCTGTCCGGTGTGACTAAATGGATTAAAATATGGTGATTTTCTCATCCCAGAGTGCCGTCTTTCTTGCAGTTGGGAAAGGTTCTGTGGCAATATTATTGCCACAGAACCTGGTGTGTGGTGAAGGATTATTCATCTGTATCATGTTGTAGCTTCCCCTCATTAAGCATGGCTTTCACCTGCATGCAGCAGGGGTAAGCCAGGCCATGCACAAACCCAACTGTTGCTAACCACTGCTGTTCATCGCCTTCATTATTATGTAGCAGTGGTTTGCTGCAGGCAACCAACCTGCTCTGCAGGTGACTGTCGGTGGCACAGGCAGTTTGCAAGTTAAACCCAAATCTTTTCGCTCAGCTTTTGTGCACATTCGTCAAATGTCACCAAAGTAAATAAACCAAAGATTTTTTTAACCTCCTTTAACTTTACCCATCTCTTTAGCCACCTTATTGGATCTCACTGAAATAAGAAATTCCTGCACTGGGCTTACCTTTCTGATAGCCGGCTCATTGAACAGTGTTTAATGTATCCGCATATGAACACTTTTTCGACCCCCATCCCCTTTTTAGGTCAAAGCCTACCAGACAGCACAGCTGTCTGGTTTACTAAAAACATATTGGGGACATTCAGAAAGCTTCCCTGGGAATGCATTCCACCCATTGCTTACCATTGCCTTTGTGGTTTGTAACTCATATTTGCTTGGTTTCTCTTTGATGGCCTTATTTGTTTTAGGCTGTTCCGCTTGGGTTCGTCCTTCCCGAGAGCAGTTCTTGTTTACTGTATCCTTCCATCAGTGTTCATTTCTATAAACAGTCCTTTGAATCTTGCTCTGATCTTGTCACATATGCTGTGCATTGAAAGACAGAGGTCAAATGTCAGGTTCTGTCTTTCTAGGGAGCATTGTTTACCTTTCTTTCTATGACTTTATAGTGAAAGGATTTATATGACAATCATGCTGGCTACTGGGGGGTGGTGCTGGTCCAATGCTGTAGGATGTTAATTTTTTTAGCACACAGCAAAATATAAATGTCTGTAAATGAACTGTGCAGATATTTAGGAATATATCAGAATTAGGAAAGCACACACGAAGCAAATTTTGTGGTAATTCTGAAGTGTGGTGGAAACAAATATTTTAATATCAGAACAAAATCAGTATACTTGGTGATGACATTTCCGCCCGTTATCATTTGTGCACTGTATACTTTTACCAGTAAAATTGTATGTCTGTCCAAATGTATTGGTCATTTCAATTGAAGATTTGTTGTCTGTAATGGCAGTGTGCTATCACGCCATGCATGCTCCACGTTACGCCACCCCACTCTACTCTGCACCACTCTACTCTATGCCAATACACTTTACACCACTTCACTCGGCACCACTGCACTCTACACCACTCCAGTCTAGGCCACTCTACTCTACACCACTCCACTCTACAGCACTCCAGTCTAGGCCACTCTACTCTACACCACCCCACAACACTGCACTCTACACCAATGCATTCTATTCTGTACCACTTCACTCTAAGCCATTGCACTCTACTCTACTCCAATCCACTCTACACCCCTCTAATCTACTCTGCACCACTGCACTACGCACCACTGTACTCTATGCCACTCTGCTCTACGCAAATGCACTGTATGCCACTGCACTCTACCCTGCACCACTCCACTTTACGCCACTTCACTCTACTCTGAAACAATCTACTCTACACCACTGCACTCTATTCCACTCTGTCCCACTCCACTTTATGCCACTCTATGCAACTGCATTCTACCCTATGCCACTCTCCTCTTCTGTACTCAGCACCACTCTGCACTACGCCGCTGCACTCTACGCCACTGTACTCTAACCACTGCACTCTACACACTGTGCTGTACATCAATACACTGTACACCATTTACGCAAAACCAATGCACTCTATGCCACTGCACTCTACGCCACTTTATTCCACTCTGCACCACTGTACTCTACGTCACTGCTCTCTACTCCGCACTACTGCTGACAACCAGATCCCTGCCTTAGTAGGCAAATGTTTTATGATGTTAAAATCCCTTTAAAAGATCATCAGACCCTTGCCTGAAGCCTCAAGGAAAACTATAATTCAGGCTCTTATCATCTCTCGGCTTGATTACTGTAACATCCTGTATCTGGGTGTCTCTTAAGCCTGTCTTGTGATAGTACAACGGGTACAGAATTCTGCGGCTCAATTACTGCTGTACCTTCCCAGACGGGCTTCGTAGGGCGCAGCCTTGCAAAAATTGCACTGGCTCCCGATTAAGAAGCATGTTTCTTTTAAGGCTCTTTGTTATTGTTACAGGGCCTTTAATAAAGCTGGTGCTAGATATCTCCATCAGTTTATTAAACCCTACCTTCCTTCAAGGTGTTTGAGGTCCTCAGGATCCTTGCTGGCAGAGGTTTCTACTGTCAAGAAAGTTCGAACTGGAGGCAGTTTTAAAAAAAAGTTTCTTGCCTCCGATCTGTGGATCTCTCTTCCACTGTATCTTCGACAAGCTAAAAGTTTTTTCTTTTTTAGCCTTGTTCATTTTGTCAGCTAGTTTGTATTAGTGCTGGGACACTTCAGTGGAAGTAACCATGCATTTATAAATTGTTAATTATTATATTATTATTACTCTGCACCAATGCACTCTGCACCAATGTACTCTATCTATGCCACTCTACTATACACCACTGCACTCCATGACACTCTACAACACTGCACTTTCCACCACTTAACTCTACGCCACTCTACTCTGTACCACTGCACTCTACGTCACTCTACTCTACGTCACTGCACTCTACCCTGCACCATTCCTCTCTGCCACTCCACTCTACTCAGAAACAATCTACTCTACGCAACTGCACTCTATGCTATGCCACTCCATTCTAAACTGTGCCACTGCATTCTACACCACTCTACTCTACTCTGCACCACTCTACTCAGCGCCACTGCACTCTATGCCACTATATTCTGCTCTGCAACACTCTACTCTATGCCACTGCACTCTACGCCAATCTACTCCGTACCACTGCATTGTACGCCACTGTGCTCTACACCACTGCACTCTATGGCCCTCTGCTCTGCAACACTGCACTCTACTCTGCACTATCCACTCTCTGCCACTCTAATGCACTCTAACTCACTCCACTCTAAGCCACTCCACTCTACTGTGCACCACTGCACTCTGACACTGCATACCACTCTACTCTGAAAAAATCTACTCTATGCCACTGCACTCTATGCCACTCTACTGCACTTTGTGCCACTCCACTCTGCTCCATGTCACTCCACTCTGCGCCACACCACTCCTCACCACTCTTCGCCACTGCACTCTACCCTACTTTACCAAAAACCAATGCACTCTACGCCACTGCACTCTACTCTGCACTACTGTACTGTACGTCACTGCTCTCTACGCCACTCTACTCTACTCTAAGCCACTGCACTCTACACCAATGCACTCTACGACACTCTTCTCTTCAACACTGCACACTCTGCTAGTGAATTCTATGCCACTCTACTCTGCACCCCTGCACTCTCTGCCACTGAACTAGACGCTACTCTACTCTGCACCATGCATTCTACTCAACTCTATGCCACTCTACAACACTACACTACATGTCACTCTACTCTGAATCACTCCATGCCACTGCACTTTTTCACTCTAATCTATTGTGCACCACTTAAGTCTACGCCACTTTACTCTATGCCACTCTACTCTATGCCACTTTATTCTATCCTGCATCACTCGACTCTACTCTACGCCACTGCACTCTACCCTGCACCACTGCACTCTGTGCCACTCTACTCTACGCCACTGCACTGCACTCTACTCTAAACCATTGCACTCTACACCAATCTACTGTACATCACTGTACTCTACGTCACTTCACAATAGGCAGCTCTACTAAATTACACTCCACAGTACCCCTCTCTATGACTCTACTCCATTATGCTTTACTTCACTCTACGACACTCTGCTCCACTCTGCGACAGTCTACGCAACTCCCTCTATGCCACTTCATACCACTTTACTCCACTCTATTCTACAACACACTACTCCATGTCACTGCTCCACTGTACGCCACTCCACTCTATGCCACTCCATGGCACTCTATGCCACTCCATGAAACTCTACTCCACGCCATTCGTCTCTACTACACTACTCCACTCTATGCCACTCCACTCTATGACAATCTACTCTGCTCTACGCAACTCTACTGCACTCTACACTACTTTACTCATCTCTACACCACATAACTCTGCTTTATGCCACCCCACTCTAACACACTATGCTGCTCCACTCTGACAATCTACTCCTCCACTCTATGCCCTTCCACTCTACGACAATCTACTCCCTCCACAACACTCAACGCCACTCTACACCACGCGATTCTACGACACGCCGCTCTACACCATGCCACGCCATTCCCCTTTACACCATTAATGTTTAGCCATGCTGAACATTAGCTACGCTGGTGTACAGCATGGCTAAAATACATTGTCAAAGCAAATAGTTCTTGCATGGGCGAGGCCTATTGGCTTTGCCAAAGCTTGTTAACTGTGCCTCCACTTGACAGATTTGTCTGAAACTCAAGAAGTGTCGGGAGTAAGCATGTTAAGAGTCTGTTAAGTGTTGTGTGGATCTGTGAAACTGCACCAGTTATTAGCAAATGTTTAACCGCTCCTCCCACAAGTTTTCATTTTGAATACCCTTGTTCTAGCTGTATGAAACTTGACATTCCTGTTCAGGTCTTAACTTACTAACATAACAGCCTGCCAAATTTCATGCACCCGCTCCTTTGTCTTTGCCCCTCCTTGATGGAACCATAGAAGACTAAACCTGTTGATTGCCAAATTTCATATGAATTGTCAAATGATGCCACTTATTAGCAAAAACTCTTTTTGAATCCCCCTCTAATTGTTCCCCCGACGGATCTGAAGAAATTTAAAAATATGGAAATAAGCTAAACACATTAAGTGTCTGCCACATTTTATATAAATACGTCAAATAGCGTTAAAGTTACATGCAAATCAACAAACACCCTTTGAACTGTCAGGATAACTATAACATTGAACCCTTTAAGTCTGATCAAAACCTTTTTCAAATGCCGAGGTCTCAAAAAACGAATGAATAGATTTACACCAAGCCAAGGCACTTTTCTGAATAACCGTCAACGTTCATCGTAATATTTAAAAAAACAAGAGCGACCCATACGTCCATGTGAACTGGGTATTAGCTATTACCTAGCAACAACTGTTCACAGGGAACTCATTTTCAAGTGAAATTCTTTTTGCACAAGCTTTTACTTGCGTTGATTTAATCATAAACAGAAAAGGATAAATCGAGTTTGGCATAAGTTAGAGTCCATCTACCCGTAATCAATTATAGCAATACATTATTAATTAATTCTGAGAAGAAAGTAGCCCAAGGCCTGTGAAACACATGGCATCAGACATTTGAACTAAAGAAGAATTATTCCAACACCTGCCTCTGCGCCTACAACTTGGAGCTCAGGTGCTCCTAGTCCCCAGGATATTCCTGTCCTGAAGAGACCCTCATATTCCAAGTAGGGTCGAAATGTTGTTGGCAACTTCTAAGGATAGTCTAAATAAAGCACCATAGAATAATCTGGTTCTTGGTCTGGATTATTGCATCAGAACCACACAAGACATCCTTAAAATACTCCAATAACCTGTTTCTTGATTTTTAAGTCACTATATGTTCAATAGAGGGTTGGTTATGGTCACTTCACAGGGGTCACAATTTTTACAGTTTTTTCATTTTTTTAACAAACGAACGAATCACTGCTTTTGCATTGTATATATATAATTGGTGTGATATAACATATCCGAAATCATGAATAAATGTATTACTCATTTCAGCTGAAGTGAGTATAAATTATCATATCCCTCGGGCTACTTCCTTCTCAGAATACATTAATAATGTATTGCCATAATTGATTAAAGGTAGATGGACTCTTCCTTATGCCAAACTTGATTTATGCTTTTCTGTTTATGATTCAATCAACGCAAGGTAAAAGCTTGTGCAAAACTAATTTCACTTAAAAATGAGTGAACAATTGTTGCTAGGTAATAACGTTCATCATAAGTTTGCTGTAATTCCATTCAGTGGTTATTGCTGTTTTGGTGAGCAAAATTGAGCATGAGATTTAAAATGTACAGCAATCATTTTTGATCCCCTCCTCTATTTTTCACCCTCCCCCTTAGACGGATCTGCACCAACAATTGGACATATTCTATCACCCCAGGTTTACTTGTTTTTGGAAACTTTAGTGCAGATTCTTCAAAAATGGCCAATGCTATAAGCAAAACAAGCATTGCCTTTTTGATGAAAAAGCAGACCTAATCATAACAGCAGAGTCACTATCCCAGATTTTGTTTTATACATATATATATATATATACATACATACATACACACACACACATATGGTTGGTGAACAAGCCTGCAGGACAGGCGAAACGCGTCCAGCAACTGACGATTAAATTATCATTTTCAGCGAGACAAAGCGTCGTCATCCTTTACCTGTGGTAATGGTATCTTTGTGCAATTCATTACGGATCGAGCTTGGATGATCCGTGTCGACGACGCGCCCTTTGGTCAGGAGCAGCGGCGGTTTTCAAAACAAGCAACTTTCTTTCGTGACACACACATATATATACACATATATATATATTCTATGGCAAATGATGAAAGTGATTCCGTAAATTCCACACAACAAGACCTGTCGGAGGTGGGCATTAATATCTGCAAAGCTGCTAACAGTCCTTTCCGTCCCTCATCTACTTTCTTTCCATTAATGCCCAAAGATGCTATTGATGTCTTCAGTGACAGAGTGGTGGAAGAACTTAAACAACTGAATAGTACCACTAATCGGAACAAGTATCGGAGAAATTATACACAAGCCCGATATTTTGCTCTCATGAAGAAATTAGGAGATGACCATGAAATTGTTGTCAATAAAGCAGATAAGGGTGGGAACATTGTCTTGTGGCCAAAAAAACAGTACATAGAGGAGGCTAACAGACATTTGTCTGACTTGACATGTTATAGGAAAGCCTCAACACAGGATCTGCAGATAGTAAAGGACAAAGTGTTTCAACATCTTTCACAAAGGAGGAGACAAGGTTTGTTAACCAAAAATGAATTTAACTTTTTTTAAATTGAATATCCTATCACTCCTGTCCTTTATTTTATACCCAAAGTACACAAAAATGTGTCACCCTTTCCTGGCAGACCTATCATCTCGGCGAGAAAGAGCATTTTGGAATCTGTATCTAAATATGTGGACTATTTCTTACAAGATCATGTAACCAGGCTACCCTCCTTTATCAAGGACACTGGAGACTTTTTGAGAAAAATCAGCAAAATTGAATGGCATTACGACAATCTGTTGATTGTAATGGACATCACATCACTTTACACAAGTATCCATCATACTGACGGACTGGCTGCAGTGAAATATTATCTTGAGGAAAGATCAATTCACTTACATGAACATAATTGTATGATTTTAAAGATGATCGAATTGTGCCTTACCAATAATGTTTTCCTATTCAATAGGGAGGTGTACCAGCAGTTGAGAGGGGTGGCGATGGGGGCATGCTTCTCCCCCAGCTACGCATGTCTTCATGTGGGCTGGTGGGAGGAGCATGTACTCGGGACACTTCATAAGAATGTTTGGGATTCTCATGTGAGACATTTCTGGTGGTACATTGACGATGTTTGTATAATATGGGAGGGTACCAAAGAGTCGGCACAAGCATTTGTAACTTCAATTAATGACAACAGGCTCAATTTAAGATTTACGGCAGAAATCAGTGATAAATGTGTGGAGTTTTTAGATGTACAGGTTTACATCAGCGAGGGTGAGATTCAGACTAAACTTCATCGCAAGAGCACCGCAGGGAACTCGATTCTCCACGCGAGCAGCTCTTATCCTCGCCAGCTGATATACAGCATTCCATATGGCGAATTTTTAAGAATTCGCCGTATATGTAGTTCAGACGAGGACCGGGAACAGTGTCAACAGGAAGCATTTGATTGATTCCTTGTTCGAGGGTACAAGCGTTCTGATCTACACAAAGCCCTCGTTAAAGCAAATATATACACCAGAGAGGCATGTTTGTTACCCAAAACCGGTAGAATTTTAGATCAGACATCCCTGGTGGATCTCAATGAAAGCAACACACAGTCTATCAGATTGGTCACTACATTCAGTAAACAAGAGAAAAAGATACGACACATTATCTTTCTCAGTGGCCGATTGTTTTAACTGATATGACTCTTAAACCTATTCTGCAGGCACTACCTCCCATCACATTCAGGAGAGCTTCCTCTATGAGGGATGCTCTAGTGAAAAGTAACCCTGAAGTTACACCGACACAAACCTGGTTATCCAAAACGGTTTTTTTAAGTGCAGTTCTTGCCGTGCCTGTAAATTTGGCGCCAACATAACTGAATACAAGACGGCATTTAGTCCAGTATCCATTCCAATCAAGGGTCATTATACGTGCCGCACAGAATACGCGGTGTATGTCTTAGAATGTACATGCGGGCTGAAATATGTAGGCAGCACAAAGCTCCCAGTATTTAACAGAATCCTACAACACCTGAGGGCCGTAGTTAATTCCGATCCTAATTACCCTGTAGCCCGGCATTTCAAGTTGGTGCACCAAAACAATTTGAAGGAGTTAAAATATTTTGTAATAGGGACAGTTCCAGTATCAAGACGGGGAGGTAACAGAGAGAAAAGCCTACGCCAACTAGAATCACACTTCATTTTGGCCTTGGATACCAAGATGCCTAACGGCTTGAATACAAGGGAGGACTTACACAATTTCCTCTAGGGCCTTTGGTTTAGTAGTCTGAATTGGTATTCTCTGTTAAAATTAGGTTGAGTCCCTTACTGTCACCGTCTTTTTATCATCCATGACGAATGTAATTTTTTCGCCACATGTGGTATGGCCCTGTTTCCATTCTATCATAGAGGTCTTCTGTAAAGTGAAAATATTGTCCCTATTTGCACTAGTTATTTGAGTACTTAGTCATATTGGCACTGGCCGATGATTGGTAGTTATCTATTTATTAGTACTCAATAGCAAATGATCTATGTCCTATGTTTGCTCAAGCACTTGCACTTTATTAACACTTATTTCCAGGCTTCAAACTACGCTTCTGGGCAGCCTCACTAGCTATTCAATTTTAGTATCATGGTGACTAGTTTTTAGAATACTCTTTGCACATTACTGTTTGCACTATTTCATATTTAAGCACTGCACTTTTATAGACGAAAGACTGTTTATGAACATGGTATTAGAATGTCAGTTGTTGCGATGTAGCAGTCAGGTCTATGCATCTGTTACCTTTGGTCGACAGCAGTACAATAGAACTATTCGTACAATACAAATTTCAACGAGGACTCATTTCCCATGTACTATCAGTAGCATTAGCACTTTTATAAGCACTTTATAATGATATTGCTTTGAGGAGTAGTCTAAAGAAAATGTTGTAAGCGTATTAAGGTTAATAATTAATGTTCTATGCCTATTTAAGACCTGTATTGTTAATATGTAAAAATTATTATTTATTTTATATATAAGCAGCAGGCTGCCTACTTTCTATTACCATTGTATATATCGTATCTACATAAAATGCATGAGGCAGAGAATTTCAGTTACGATGTAATAAGATTTATTCGCAGTCTTTCGTTTATATTTATCAACAATGCCTGTGAGTTTCTAACACAGATAGGGCATGTAGACTATTTATCGGTCAAATGTCAGCGGCGTGTCATGTGATCAAGATCGCGTTCCAGCGATCGAAACGCGTCATGGCAGGCATTAGCCTGATGAACATTGAGGTTTATGGAATTGATTAAAGCACTTTGAAAGAGCAATTTGGAGTCTCTGCGTGTTGCGGTCCGTACCTGGATGGTCCCATCGAAAAAAGGAGGTGGGCCAGGATTGTGTAACTTGTGTATATATATATATATATATATATATATATATATATATATTTCCACGAACTAGGCAGACACTTCAGCTACAACATCGGAGAGCACACACGGATAGATTGTTTTGCTGGATGCTTTATTGTGCAGACCCCCCCTGACAGACGCGTTTCGCCTAACGGCTTTCTCAATGTCAATATTTTCAACATTTCACGCTGTATTTAAAATCCACATACATCACGTGTTTTTTCACACTAAACATAAAAGTTGGACTTACGCAACATTCGATATAAAACTCATGGCGGCCATCTTAAAACATGTTATTTACAAAAGTGCTGTAACCCAAAGTGCTAAGTGCTGTGCAAAGTTAAAAACCATTTTGTTGCAAATATACCAAGATGACACTTCAATTTATATGTACACATAATACAAAATCTAGCATTCTAAAAAATATATAGAAATTTCAGCTAAAAAAACCTTTGATCTATGGTTTTGTCTATGTGGACTTCATAACAAATTTAATTCATGTATATACATTAATTGATCGTTTTCTAATTTATTTCCTAATTCATTCAAAATTAACATTTTTCATAATTCTCAGATTTTTGTTTAGAAAAATAAATATTTGTCTTTATTTGAATATACCGAATTTAAGCGTCATCTATTAGCATTCATAATTGTGCCCTAAATGGGCAATCAAAATGTAAAGCCTCTTGCAATGGCGGTATTCTGAACATTAATGTTTCCAAAAGAAGGGGGAATTTTATATATGGAAACTTATTTAATCATTTTCTTCATCTATTCTAGGTGTACCCACATTTCCTCATCATTATTAAGCCCTGTCGGAGCCTTAGTTTGGAGATCTATAATGTATTTGGACTCCAGTGTCCGGAGTTTTCGCACCCTGTCCCCTCCTCTCTCATGTCTTTCCATCTGATCTATACAATAGAATTTGAGGAGGTCCCTGTTGCTCTGATGGAATTTTTCAAAATGACGAGCAACAGGGTAAGTCGCATCTTTATTAGAAATGGCACGCATGTGCTCAAGAATGCGCTTCTTTGTAGGGTGGATCGTACTGCCAACATATCGTTTTTGACATGGACACGTCAGGCAGTATACCGTAAAGTCGGAATTACAGTTCAGGAATTTTTTAATCATACGGACAGGCCTAGGATCCCCTGGTCTCCCCGGATAGTTAGTAACCTTACTGCTACATTTGCAGGCCTTGCATTGTTTGCATGGAAAGAAACCTGCGACGCTTAAACGATTTTGGACTTTGGGGGTAGTATTAAAGTGACTGTGGATCAGATGGTCCCCGACTGAGGGACATCATTTGTATGTTACCAGTGGGCGTACTGGAAGGTTCTTCTTTAGTATATGGTCTGTTTGTAGGATATGCCAATTCTTTTTAAAGATTTGTAGAATACTGCTTGATTTTTCATTGTATCTAGTTATCATCCTTACTGGACCATCTTGTGTGGATTTCTTCGGTCCTTTAGCTACCAGTAATTCTACTCTGTTCACTTTTTCTACCCTGTTTTCTGCCTGCTTTAGATCTGCACTTGTATAGCCTCTCTCTTTAAATCGTTGTAGAGCCTGTTCTTTCGCTTGTTTATAGCTCTGCATGGTGGTGCAGTTGCGTTTTAAACGCAATAGCTCCCCAAATGGTATATTTTTTATGAGGCTTATTGGGTGATGGCTTCCTGCATGTAAGACCGCATTGCCCGCCGTTGGTTTTCTATACAGTCGGGTCAATAAGGTTCTGTCTTCAATACATACTTCTAGATCTAAA
Source organism: Calotriton arnoldi (assembly GCA_963921515.1). Classification (NCBI taxonomy): domain Eukaryota; kingdom Metazoa; phylum Chordata; class Amphibia; order Caudata; family Salamandridae; genus Calotriton; species Calotriton arnoldi. The sequence continues at coordinate 4,597,460 of CAWUFW010000277.1, forward strand.
TAGGTAACAGAGATGTCACTGATATTACTCGTGAATCTGAGATTTAATTCATTGTTGTTAAGCGAGGCAACATACTCCTCAGCCGAGGCGCGGCTGCCACGCCAAACAACAAAAAGATCATCAATGTACCTTGCCCACAAGGTTATTTTTTCAATCCAAATGTCATTCTCTTCCCCCCAGGCCACGTGCTTCTCCCACCAGCCCACGAACAAATTTGCGTAGCTGGGGGCGAAGCACGTGCCCATCGCGGTCCCGCGTTGCTGTAAATAAAATTGACCTGCAAAAGTAAAAATATTATTGTTCAAGCAGAAAGTGATCATATCTAAAAGCATCTTATTGTGCTTCTGAAATTTCAATTGTTTCTTATTGAGGAACCATTCCACAGCCTTGAGTCCATCTGTATGTTTGATACACGTGTATAAGCTGGTGATGTCCAAAGTTATAAGGAGCATATCTTCTTCCCACACGATGCCTTCAATCTGTCTCAAGAAGTCCTGGGTGTCTCGGACATACGAAGCAAGATCCCTGACCAGGGGTGCTAAGAAAGAATCAATGTATATTGCTGTGTTTTCTAAAAGACTGCCAATAGAGGCCACAATTGGCCTGCCTGGTGGATTATTTCGATCTTTATGGATTTTCGGCAGATGGTAGAAGGTGGGTAAGATTGGCGTTTCACAATGTAAGAACAAATACTCGTCTTGTCCCAACATCCCATCTTTTTGCCAATCTTGCAGTAGTTGATGGTATACACTGATACAATTCACATATTCCTTCCGTTGTATTGGAATGTAGCACTCCCTGTCATCCAATTGTCTCATGGCCTCTTTATGATAGTGTTCTTTATTAAAGATGACCATGTTTCCCCCTTTGTCTGAGGGTTTGATTTCTATGTTGGTATCTTATTTCAGCGATTTCATTGCTTCCCATTGTTTTCTTGAGAGGTTATAATCCCGATTTTGAGGAGTACTTTGTTTGGCCAAGTTTTTCAAATCCATAGTGACTGCCTCATTAAATACATCTATTGCATCGAAGGCGGTCTGTGGGATTGTTCGCAACTTTCTTTTGAAGTTGCTATTGCCACTTACTTGCTTTATACCAGCCCCTTCTAGGCAGTCATCAACATTGATGTCTCCCTCCTCTGTGGACGTATCCAAGGTCTGTAGCGTTAATAGAGTCTGAAGATCATGGCCTATTAAAAGGTCGGATTCGACGTCATCCTTATTTTGCTCATTACTGTCAGTTGTCTGCGGTCTTCTTTCTGGATGAAGTAAAAAGATCTTTTGTAATTTTAGTTTTCTAATGTATTTAAAAAGATCTATTCGAGTCTCTGTGTAAAAATAATAATATATATATATATATATATATATATATATATATATATATATATATATATATATATATATATATATGAACAAAGAAAACCTCTACTCCCATCAGGAAAAGAGCACGCACACGAGGGCTATTTGGGTTAAGGCCTTTTATTAAATAAGCCTCCTCAGACCCAACGTAGAGACGCGTTTCAGCTGACACGGCAGCCTTCCTCAGTCTAATGTGCGCCATTTTGGTTTCAGTTTATATACATTGTTAAAATCATGGACATAGAAAACATCATCATGAGAATACAAATTTGCATGTTCTTAAAATCAGTGAATGAACTCTGCACATTTCATTTAAACTATGTACATGAATGGATATTGATATCGGTAACTGTCAGATACAGAGTGCATCAAGATGTTATTATATAAAGTGCAAAGTGCAAAACCCGAACCATTAATGTACATGAACTAAATTGTGCCTAAACACTGAACATAAAAGAAATGCCTTCATGATGTTACAAACATAATCATCGCCATAAGCCATTGTTTAAAAACTATTGCGCTGAACACATGGTTAAAAACATCTTTTGAAAACGTGCTGCTCGAAAAAATGGAAGGCAAAGGAGACACGCTAAATTACGTTGTCATTATAGCTCCCTTGAAAGCACCATCGGGGAATGCTCGTGAAATCACATCTGGCTCATTTATGAGGAAAAGAGTGTGCTGTGCTTATATGCACTGTCGGGATTAGCACTGTGCCTTGAACAACAAAGAAGACTGATAGCGCACCGCATCTAAGCTGCCGTAAATAAACGTGACAGTGTACGTGTATTAACAACACCCTAAATAAGCAATTCGGGTCACATTAATACTCCCAACATAGTCTCCAGTTCTGCCGGCCGGGACTACATCTCCCATAATGCCTTAGTGTTGTTGTAAAAATATTGGAGGACAATGCCTGTGCAGCCACTGAAGTTCGTGCTTATCCTGATAAACATAAGCGCTGCGGGCGCATACTCATTGCTGCGGCGTCCTCTCAAGTAATGTCAAATACGTCATCCTCTTTCCCAACATGCTGATCTTTGCTAACATTGCGTCCTCAAGCTCGGACCCCCAAGGTGCTCAAATATATATATATATATACACACATATATATATATGCATAAGTCATCTTTATCATAACAAGTGTCAGCACAAAGCATGAAAAAGGAGGAGTGGTATACAGGTGGGACAATCGGCTAAAGAGAGAGCTGTCTGTGTCGGTATACAGACCTCAACGCCACAGCATCACTTAAGAATAATAGATTGACTCAATTTTGGTAAGGACATGATGCTTGAACAATAGCAGATACTAAGTTGGTGGTGTTGGGAATAGTCAACCGGTTTTTATTAGGCAGACGTTGCATGGTTGATAATGTAAAAAGGAGTCCTAGTCTGTCAGTCTTTAAAATCCTCAGGAGCATCAGTTTTTGAAGCTAGTCTAGGGGGAGCAGAACCAAAGAACTTAGTTTGAGTCCTTCTAGTAGGTCATTCTGGATTCTAGGTGCATTGCCTGAAAAAGGAAAAGGCAGGATAGACTTCTTTTGAAAGCAAGGAAATGCCATTTACACTTCTTCCTTACACCTGACCGAGTGAGGGCTGCCTGAGAGGATACGCTTTTTCGTAAGGTTCAGAGAGCCCCAGTGGACTGCTTCGTACTCTAGACAGGATGTTTGTAGACTGAGTAGGGTAACATAGGGAGCGTTACCAGACCTTTTAAGATCAGTGAGATGAGGTGTGATGTTGGTCAGAGGATGGCACTTAGGGAGGCAATTTTGTCTTTTGGAAAAGTTTGTCAGGACGGTAATGCCAAAGACAGTACAGGAAAAAAATTGCCTGTTTGAAACCTCCTAGTGGATGTAGAGCTTGATATTATGAAGATGTCTGGACACCGAAGTCATGCCCTTCATATGCAAGGTCCTAGTCTTAAGCCCATTACCCCTCTCCCTATCTCTCTGTCTTTCCTCATGACTCTCTCTCTCTAGCTCTCCTAATGATTCATGTTTCATCTTATGGTCCCACTCCCTACCACCTCACTAAGTCTTTTTCACTCAACTCTTCCTTAGGCCTTTGCCTCCCCCAGTTCCTTTCTAAGTCTCTAAGATTTCACTCTTACTCTCTTCCCCAGATCAATCTGCGTCCCTGGCTCCTCTCTCTAAATTCATTCTATGTACACCTCTTATCTCAGTTTGCCTTCTGTGTACCATATCAATCTCTGCCCTGTCTTTTCTCTCAGTCTCTGCCCCTGCAACTACCTTTACTATCTGTACCCTCAGACTCTGCTCCATTCATGTCCACCTCAACTCTTCTCAGCCTCTGCCCACCAACTCACCTGTCTCTGTCCTGGACTCCTAACTCAGACTCTTTTCCCCTTGGCACCCCCTCCTTCAGCCCCCATCTCCCAGGCTCTCCCAGCACCCTATCTCCCAGGGTGCCCACAGCCCACTCCTTCCCATCTTCCTTTCCTCTGCTCCTGATCTCTACCTTGGTGCTGCTTGGTCTCTCTCTCTCAGGCTTCCCTCTGTCCCTGCCCTCACACAAACTCCCCTCAGGCGCAGTCCCTCAGTCCGTCTCTCTTCCACCCTCTCTATCTCTACCCCGATTCATCTCTCCATTTTAATCACTGCCTCCCAGGCACCCATAATTCCTGTATTCCAACCTCCCCTCAGTTCCTGTCCCCCAGGCTCTGATCAGTTTCTGCCTCCCATGATCCCTTAAGTCTCTCCCCCCCTCTGCCCCCTCCCCCCATATAAAGTCCTCCTAGTCCTTGTCTGGCAGACTTTCCATAGTGCCTGAGCAACCCCCTCCAAATAAATAATGTTCAGTCACTGTGCCCCATGCTCCCCTCAGTCATTGTATCCCTTGACTCGAGCAATTGCTGCCACTGGTGCATATCTGATTCATAATCCCTGCCTCCCAGGCCGCCCTTAGTTATAGCTTCCAGGTCTCTCTTCAGTTCCCATCTGCCAGGGTTCCTTTAGTCACCAAACACAAGGCTTCCTTCAGTCCTTATCTCTTACATTCTCTTCGGTCTCCTATTCCCACGCCCCCTCTCTCGGTTCCCCCTGGCCATTCTTTCTGTTTATAAGCCTGCCCTTCCGATTTCTTTCTGTCTCCCTCTGCTCCTCTCTCTGTTCCTTTCACCCCCCCCCCCAGCTCCTTTCTTAAACGGTTCTTCTCTGCTAGTACCTGTCTCTGCACTCCCTCGTAACTCCTTTCTCAGTCTCTGCCTCCAGACTCCTTGTTGTTCTCCTAATTCTTTCGTTTGCACCCCTTGACTCCTTATGTACCCTTGCATGTTAGCAGCCCCACCCCCAGCTAGATTCTCTATCTCTGCCCACCCCATGACATCCCTCTAAATCTCTTCCCTAGTTCCTCTGTTTCTTTCCTGTTAGCAACTGTTTCACGGTCCTCCGACTCCCTTTTCACTCACTGAGCCCCAAACTCCCCTCAGTTTTTGCCCTGCACACTTTCCCTTAGTCTCTTCCCTCTGAACTATGGTGGCCAAAACCGGCTGAAGTTGTCACACGTCATTGGGGACCACTTACCAACTATGTTGACTTCTATTGGATCTACATCCGGTGAAAATCTTGTATGTACACCAGAACCCCCACTCAGTCTGCCAGCTAACGCCTGTCTGCTCCCTGTCCCCTCCAAAACTCTTTGACCTTTTCTGATTCCTTTCTGCCCCAGATTTCTCTCTTAAAATGTCTGCATCCTCTGCAGAATGTGTGAATATGACTTCTTTACTCTTTCAGATGCTTGACATAACCTCTAGTGTTTCTTTTTTTTTCTTTTTTCCACTTCGTCCTTGTCGGAAGCCATGTCCAGGATCAAACCTTGTCCCCATTCTGACCTCTTACGATTCTTAAGGACACCAGTGTAGTTACCGTAAGACTGAAACATCTCCTTAACTCTTCCTTGCAGAACTGTGAAGCACTGGAGAACTGTAAAAGTATTTAAGTGATCTCTATCCTGATAAATTTTCCTATACTGTTTCTGAACTGTCAAGCTACTGTCCAATCTCCCTGGTGCAGGCTCTAAATAGACTGGTGCAAACACGTGGCAACACCGCTCAATTGCTATTTGAAAGCTACGGTAAGGCTTCATATATATCAGATGTGTTTTGGACCTGTGACTATGTATGTAAGTAAATTTAATTAGCGTACGAGAAATGCATTCCACCAATTGCAAAATTACTGCCAAATTACAAAATATAGAAATCATTATTAAAACAAAGAATAAAGATCTAACGTGTGGTTAATGCTTTCTGTTTACGTAAACGCTAGCGCTTGTGTTTTTTGTCACTATTCCAGTATTACAGTTTAATCGGGCAGTCAGACTATTATAAAATTCCGATAAGGCCTCTTCTACAGAAGCAAACAATTGCAACTAAAACTCATTTATCTTTGACAAAGGCATGTATTAATAACCGGGCATACATTTTATTGTTGCCAAATTATCCCACTTCCTCATCGAGAAGTTAGTCCTTTCACCAACTTCAGCACAAATTGTGCCACTCAATACGCTGCTCCCTAAGAAGAGCCTTGCACACGTAAGGATGGAGATTCTGTGCAGGTACCAGAATTATACTGATAAAATAGACTGAACCCAGGCAGACAAGACGTAACATAATGCACTGCCCAGTGTAACTCGGTATTTGAAGCGGGTGGAATCGATTTTTTTATATAAAGCCCGCGTGTGAATAAATCAAGGCCCGTTCGTAGATAAGGTTGGGTTCAATGATGTGTAAAAATCACTCATGATCTTTCAGTAGTGAGCTTTGCAAGCTAAGTTAGATCTTCTTTGGAGCTACACGCGTTATTTTTTATTCAATAATACTTTTAAAATGTCATCTACTCTCACCTTCCAAGCCAAATCAGACATAAGGTCACAGCTGTATACATTTAGCGTCAGTCCACCTTTGGAATTATCCTTCGCCTTCCAAAGGCAGTAAATGTACTTGGAGAGCTGTTGCATAGCTTCTTGTTACAGAATACATAGTGCTTTGTCAACTTTCTTCGAAACTGCTATGATCCCCAATTCCAAGCGAACCAAGTATTAAGATGTATTACATGTAATTAGAGTAAGAAGATAAATAAAGTAACAATTCAGTAGTGAAGAAACTATCTTTGCCTCCTACACTTTTACCAAAAACTCTATGGGTACAACCCCAAACTAGGTGTTGAAATGTTAGATTACCACACAGGTTCTGTCAAGGTTGCTACCTCCTTGATATGGGGCTTCCATTTTAGAGAACTATCAAAGGGAACAAGGTTCTCGTATTCTGTTATAGATTCCAATTTAACATTGTTTACATACCGCATACATTTACCTCTGCTGAAGGTTATAACCTTCATCTTAGAATTATTCATAATTCTTTTTTTTTTTAGTCATATGCTGGTAAAGAATCTATTACTCTTTGCAACTGTACACAGTTTTGTCTATTAGAATAATATAATCTGCATAAGCAAGGAGGGACATGCGAGTGCCCCAAAACGAGGTAGTCCACTTCTGGATGCTGATAAGTGATATCAAATGTGAAACATAAGAATTAACAAGCACTGAAAAAGCCAGTAGGTCTTGCCTATGAGAGCTATTGGCTTTGGCAATGTTTTGTAGCCATGATGTACAGCAGTGCAGATGCTTGCAGTGTGCCTAAAACTAATTTTAAAAAGTGCTTTGACGCTGCCAGGGCTAGTTTTCTATTTTTATTTAAAGTGCATTAGTGCTGTATGCATCTTAGTCCTTTTATTATTATTATTCTTAGCCATGCGCACAGCAGCCACGCTGCTGTACAGCATGGCTACAAACCATTGCCAAAGTGGGCAATGCCATTGCTGTACACCTGAATGAAAAATAATGGGAGAACCAATAGTCTCAAAGGCGTGATCTATTGGTTTTGCCAATGTTTGTTAGATCTCAGCACAACAACTCTGTAATTCTGAGAAAATCAGTTAATCTCCCAATGTGAGAAAAAGAAAAAATATATATTTGGCAAAAAATACTATCATACAAAGAAAGCAATTGCATCCATGTCTTAGTGAAAATACATTCATAACCAGATAACATCTGTTGTCATAATAAAAGCAGATAACATTTGTTGTCAAAATAAACATCCATTTTAAAGGATAAAAGGGCTTTCTTGAAGTGCATGTGGCATATTAAAGCATGGCTATAAATGGTAAGAGGTTGAACAAGGATGACATGGAAGAAGAAAAGAAGAAAAGTAGTACCTCAATGACACAGTGATCAGCCGAAAGACAGCAAATCAAGCTGAAGCAATCAGTTCCAATTCCAGAGAAAGTAGTAGCCAAATCCTAACACATCATTCATGGGGACAGTTACATTCAATCCAGGCTCGAACAAACAATGCCGACGTTTCGACCCGACTGCTGCGTTAGGTCAATTGAGCCCTTGCATGCGGGTCTTCATCAGGACGGAAGAGTGAAAGGTAGGGCAACCTATAGTGGTGCAGCCGCACCGTGGGTAGGTGAAGGGGTTCAACTCGGATACACCCTGCTCTATTGGTCCAAGGCTCAGTATAAAATGAAATCTCCAAAAAGGTCTTCCAAATAAAGGCTGATCCTCACAATTCAGCTTGTAAATTATCTGGTTTTAAAACCAAAAATGCAACTGAGTAAAACCGATAAAGACCAATCAATGGAAACAAATGCAGTGATACTGTCTACACTTGATTCAATCGTAACAGTTTCTCTCTGGGTCATCCGACCCGGAATGACAAACTTGGCTGAATCATGAGGATCAGCCTTTATTTGGAAGACCTTTTTGGAGATTTCATTTTATCCTGAGCTTTGGACCAATGGAGCAGGGTGTATCTGAGTTGAACCCCTTCACCTAACCACTGTGCGGCTGCACCACTATAGGTTGCCCTACCTTTCACTCTTCCATACTGATGAAGACCCGCATGCAAGGGCTCAATTGACCTAACAAAGCAGTTGGGTCGAAACATCAACATTGCTTGTCCTAGCCTGGATTTAATGCAACTGTCCCAAGAAATGATGTGTTAGGACTTAGCTACTACTTTCTCTGGAACATGGACATTTATTTGCCATCAAACAAAGGATTTGTTTTTTCAGACAGGCTCTCTCCCAGTGGCTTATCTAATTTTCAGGAGCCTTTGGTGAAAACTACAGAAATATATTTTACAAATTATTAATATTTCTTTCTCTCTGATCACTTTCCACACAAGCACTTTCTTAAACACTATCTTTTTGCACTTTCCTTTGGAATTGGAGCAACCATGTTGAAACAATCTTTTTAAAGGAATGTATATGTTACTCTAGTATAAAAAATATAAAATTTGGTTCACTGTTGCAAATAGCTTTATGTGTGATTTATTCTAAATGTCTCTCTCTCTCTCGCCAACATCCTAATACGTAAATGAATATTGTATTTCTAAATAAATGCCAGTAGGACCTTAATTATAGAATATGGACATTTCTATGCTCTAAGAGTCTTGTGTACCGTGGTGCCTGGCTCCGATGGACAACAGGGGTGGGCACATCTGTGTATTCCCCAGTGACAATCATAAACCATGGGCATACCACTAGAACGACAGACCTCTGCCATTTGAGGGCCACATAGTATAGACTGGAGAGAGAAGTATTGACACAGCCTCTAGGGGCCAAATTATGGCCCAACTAAAGATTAAGATCTGCATTCCACAACCCCATGGCAGACAGGCCTATAATTTAGGGATGACATCTGTGGTTCAAAGGGAAACCCCTTAAACCACCCCTAACTTCAAAAACACACAACAGTATAACTACTGATGCCATCCTTCTTCTAAGAGTGAGATACGCTTGTGGGGACGCGGGACCAAAGAACTCAGACTGCGTGGTGCACATTGCCAAAGGACTCTGTTGTGCCATTGGAAGGTTACTGCCCTGGAAGGGTACTGCGTGCCCTTTCTGAATAGTGGCTGGCCTGGGCCGAAGGCCTACTGAAGTGTGCTCTCCAAGGGCCCGTCGGCGGGCATCCTGTTCTCCCGGATATCTCAGGGACATCAAAGTTCTCCCACTAGGGACCTACATCATCTACCTGTGACATCTGAAGAGCAGTGCCCTCTCAAGTGCCCACATCGGCTACTGAATCCCATCGGGTAGTGAGGTGTGAGCGTGGGACTAAGACTTGTATCTGGAGACCGATTGTCTAGTGTGGAGCCCCAGAAATCTTGCTGCATCTAAGGCATGTAGTTTCTGTACTCCAGGGACCCTGACACTCATAAGCATCTAGCTGGTGGTGAGTGGATTCACAGGTTGCGGGACTCCACGTGGCCCTTTTCGTTGATTGTGCCGCATCTCTTATGTGTGTCACGTCGACTGCATGCTCATTTCGATTCACAGGGTGCAACCCTCGGAGGTGGGGGTGTACCCGTAGTAGGGCCTCATTCTACCTCATTTGGCTTTGCTGAACTTGTTCCTCTGTGTGAGATTGGACTGGTCTGGTCTGGTACATCCTGCACCGAACGTTGTGCCTCATTTCCAGGGAGGTACGGAATTTACAACTCTTCATTGTGTGTGACTGGAATTGCCTGGTGCAACCAATCTCAACATGCACTGGTCATTGTGCCTCATTTCCAGGGAGGTACGGAATTTGCAACTTTCGTGTTTGAGACCTGAAGTGTCTGGTGCGACCCATACCAACGCTCACCAGATGCTGTGCCTGGATCGCATGGGCACGACCCTGATCAACGTGTACCGGACAGGGTGCCTCCTCCTACCAAGAGGCTCCCCTATGTTACTACACATTCATCGGTTGTTCCCCTGAGACATTCATCGCGGCAGACCAACTGCCCTCTCCACACCTGGTCTCTCTCGAAGACATCTTGGCGCTGGGTAGTAGCGAGAGAGAGATTGACTGGGTTGAAGGAACACTTCCAAGACAGTTCAAAAGCGGGTCAAGAGACTGCATGACTCCATTGTGTTTTGAGACCTTTGTGTGAACTTCACTAAGAAGCCAGGTCTTCAAGACCTTCCTAAACTGACTTTTCTTCATGATACAACGCAGAAAGGGAGGAATCTCATTCCAGGCCCTAGAAGTGATTTAAGTGAAAGATTGCACCCCCTTAGTTTTAAGGTAAAACCTCAGTGTCTTCAGAAGAGAAAAATCCCGATCTCAAGGATTGAGAGGGGTGATAAGGCCGAAGCCTCTGAAAAAGATATAAGGGAACCGCTCCATGGAATGTTCGAAATGCAACAACTAGGCCTTAAAGCTAATGCGTTCAGGGCCGGCTTTAGCACTGGTGGTGCCCGGTGCGGCAATGCTTGTTGGCGCCCCTCCCCCCTTCCCCCCCCCCCCACCATGATCATCTCAGCGGTAACCCACTGACCTATTTACATTATATGCATCTTGTAATCTGCATGGTACATGTTCTTTGCAACAGGCACATTACCCCCTGCGCTACTTTTTGGTGAGCCAAAACCTCAACTAGACAAAACTTTGCTCTCTCTCCAGGAAGAACATTAATCACAGAAGTTATCTTGACTTTTTTTGTTGCCTGGAAATTGCTGGAGGAAAGGCACGCAACAACAGCTGCCTTTAAAACCATATTAAACTTGCAAACATGGCGCCTCCCGTCAGCCAGCACCCGGTGCAGTGGCACCAGTCGCACCGCCCTAGAGCCGGCCATAAATGTGTTTCATGATGGGAAGCCAATGCAAAGCTTTAAGATGAACTGCTACCGATTGACGTCTAAGAACCCCCAAAATCAATCTGGCTGCAGCATTTTGAACCACTTGTAAGCAGTCCACTAAATAGATAGAAACACTTGGCAATAGAGCATTAGCATAATCTAATCTAGCTGTGATACTAGCAGGTATGACTGTTTTTCGAGTGGCCGCTTAAACAAACTCTAAAACCTGATTTAAGGATCATAGCAACGAAAAGCATTAAAAAAACATAATTTAAAAAGAATAAGAGGTGTCACAATGTAAAGGGAAATGTGTGCCAAGCCCTTATTTACTTTCCACGGGATTCAGACATTTGGTCTTCTGCTGTAGCCTAAGGAGCAGATTAATGGGCCACCACGAGAAGTGTCATACGATGTACAAGTCTGGCTCAGACGCCAGCTGAGTGAGAGCAGAAGATGGCCCTTCCCCCAAAGTCATGAAAGTCTTTGTGCACCAAAGCTTTTGCTTTCATGCAATATGTGGAATACAGAAGAAAACCCAAGCGCAACCCTTAAAATCTGCCTTTCAGCCATTCCCCAGCAAAACTATCCCTGTTGCTGTAAGCTGGGAGGCGAGGCGAGCAACACACTGTGGTGGGGGGCATTTGAGGGGTGAAGCAGCACAACAGAGAGCACTAGCAAACACAGCACTCTCCTGGAGTGCTGAAAGAAAAAGAAAATAGTAATTCCTTACATGTGAGCAGTGGAATCATACAAGTCAGCCAATCAAAAGGATCATAAAGATGCTATGCTTCAGGGGAGGGAAAAACACAAAAAGAGGGAGGCAAGCCCTCAAATAAGAAGCAAGCAAATGAGAATGACAATAAAGCCAGCCAATAGTGAGCAATGGGTGGGCTGTAAGCCTACTGTACTAGAGGTGGGCAAGCCACTGAGAGACCGAGTCAGGCTCAAGCAAGAGGCCTGGCCCTCGCTCATCCTGAGATCCTCTTGAGCCGAACTTTCATATGGCTTCTGCCTGCCACTCATGCTTGAGCCTCAGGGATAAGAATTAAAGACAAATTTTCATATAAAACAGAATGGAGAAAGAGATACCTGTCTAATGGCTGGGCTGCACAATTTGAAACAAGAAAACCTGTGATCATTCCTGGCTGCCCTGCTTACAAGCTGTGTGATCATAGGCACATTTTCTATTTCATCGAGCCTCCTTTTTCTTCATTATTGCAAAGGAGAGCACCTACAAATATGTGATTTCAGAGTGTGTGCTGTGGTTTAATAGGCTATAATGTTGCTCCAACTATAATACAAATCTAGGCCACCTTTAGGTTATGTAGGACAACTGACTTATCTCTTAGTCGACTAATGCCATTGTCTTCAGGACGGGGGCAAGAAGGTTTCTAAGTTCATGTTTAAAAACTATTAGTTTCAATAAATGTCTCAATGTGGTAATATAATCTAATGAAAAAGACCACATGATTCTGCATGTTTAATAAATACCGTTTTGAATTTTGAGGAGGCTGTATCATATTTTTACACGATGTTTGCTGCAAAATGTACATCTCAAATATTTGCAAGACTATGCTTGCGCACATGCTCTTACAGCCAAGCCAAACCCTTGCCTCGGTTTTAGCTCAGTTCTCCCTGTTTAGTTCTTGGCTCACTCACTTCTAAGTTCATAACAGGTCATTCTCAACCAGACAGCTTGTGCTGCGTCGTAGGAGCAACCTAAAAAGTGATTGAAGGGAAAGCTAAGTTCTGAGCGTGCAAGTGGACTGTTAGTTCATTGTGATGGTTCTTTAAAAAGGTGTTTCAGTTCTTTATGAAATTGTAGCAGGGTTGTGCTAGTCCTCATGAATGTTGTTCCAGGTACTGAGTGGGTAGAGAGAAGGCATGTTGGCTGTTTTCTTTTTATGGACTGGCTTGACATCGCAGCTGTCGCCAGACAGTTAAGTGAGCATCACTAGAGAGGAGCCATGGCTCTGCCCACATTTTGGGAGTGAGGAGTACATGTTTTGATTGAGCAGAATTTGTGTAGTTCCACAAAAGAAGTGCTTGCCCTCCACACAGCTGTGTTTATCCAGCTGCCTAAGCTTGACCCTTCAGGGACAAACACATGACATTGGAATGCTATTAAAATGTCTTAGATAACTAGATAATTTCTGTTGTTTTTCTCTGGCAGCAGCACAAATGGTAGGAAGGCAGTCATTAACCTACCTGGATTTTTAGGTCTGGCTTGACAGTACAATTGTCACCTTACCTTGTAACCTACACCAATATTATTCTACAGTTCTTTTTTACATATCTATTCCCATGCTATTGACTTGTAATGCTTTATATTACCGTACAACATTCCTTTAAAGCTAGACATATTGGCATTGCCAATGCTGATTATTATTTTTATTTTTTTGCACGAACTTCATCATCTGCAGTCTAATGGTGATCTGACTCAACTGTGAGTGTGTAAAGAGCCACCAGAGGAGAGGGAATCTACAGTCATAGTACTGACCATGTTCTCCTTGCCTCCCTGCTCAGGTTTGGTGCAATCAGTGCCCAGTACATGGCGAGCAAGGCCAAGACCCAGCTCGACAAACAATGGTCCATTCAGCTGGCCCTTTTGTATGTAATTTCAGGATTTAATTCAGAATCTAGCCACACTTTAATCCTTCAAGCATCGTATGTGATCTTCTCACACTCCTACCGTCTTTGCCACCCAAGGAAGACTTACACTTTCAAACTGCTTTTCTCTGACACCGTAAGCTTAGATTGTGCCGACTCCCGGTACCGAAGTTACTACGTTTTCTCTTCAGACCTCCAGGTTGTCCAAGGCTAGGTAGTCCGCATGAGTGCAGGGGGTAGTTGTTTTTGCCATAAACAAATCCATTAGCGCCACATTGGCTCCCATTTAAAGTCTGTTCCTTTATATTGTGCACAAGCCATGTTTACTTGCCATATTCACCCAATTCCTTAAGGAGAAAGCTGCCATGCGTTGTTCACTTTGCACGCTTCGCCTCACCAAGTGTTCAAGAAAGATTTTTGATATGCGGCCCGTTAATTAAATGACAATTAACATAACGAGTCTCTATCTTCGACCCGAACACCCCCCCCACACACACACACACACACACACACTCACTCCCACTTTGATTCATTGCTTTCTATTCCTCCTGACTGACTTGTCGGTCTCTACCCATCCATTCTGACATCTCGCCTCTGCCTTCCCCCTCAGCGCTGAGTCCTGTGTCTGTCCCGCGCTACTGGCTTCCTCTCAGGTACCTCACTCCTCGGCCCCCGGCTTTTCTTGGTTTGCGCCTGCTCCCCTCTCTTTATCTCTGCCCTCCGGCGCTCCATGTTACCTGTATCGTGCCTGCTGCTTGCTCCGTGTCTCCGTGGGCCGCCGGGCGCTGCGCCGTGTCGCCGACCCTCCTCGTTCTGTCAGTCGGTCGCCGGTGGCTGTAGGTCTACGAGAGCACCCCCGCGTGAGAGTGCTGCAGGCCACTCCTGTGCCCCTCTGGATGCATGGAATGTGCCCGTCACCTGTTAGTGCGGGACTTCGGGGGTCTCCTTTCTGCCAGTGCTGCAGGTCCCAGGAGCCCACCTGTCTGAGTGCCGTAGGTCACCTCTGCTGCTGTGGCTCTTGTGCACCTGCAGGAGGATCGCAGCTCCTCGCTGGCGTCAGAGGCGGGGCAGGAAGTTTTGGAGGATCGGATGTCAGCGCGTGCTGTACTCGGGCCTTGTTCCTCCTCAGATTATAGTGCTGCGCGGCAGGTCGCTTCACCTGAGAGCAGGAAGTTTGGGCGTTGCAGGTTTCGTGACCCAAGGCAAGGACACGAGCTGGAAAACCTCCATCCCCAAAAAGGGACTCGTTTGGGAGGGAATGGATAGAGTCGGTAGCTTTATATTTTCCCGGACAGGGGGACTTGGTTGGGGGGGCGATTATTGAATTGGAGGTGGTTTAGGGACAGGACGAGTGTAGTGGGACAAGAAAAACGGGTATTTATTTATGCACATTTATATAGCGCGGACGTTACTAAAAGGGTTTAGAGTGATTTACAATAAAACATATTTCATCACAAGAGATAGAAAGTTACAAACAGTTGCTACTTACCATCATTAAAAAAGGCACAAAGTAGCCAGCAGGTCGAAATATGGGGACATTTAGCTCGTTTCGGTTGTTACATACGGATTATAAAAGGAGGTAAGTAGTAGCAGCAAGGTCATGTAAGGTGGACAGGAGCCGTGCAGCTAGTCTCAGTCAAAGGGAGGGTACAAACACACACTACGGGGCATATTAGCAAGACCCACGTTAAAATTATCGCCGTTTTAGCGGCAGGAAACTGCCGCTAAAACGGCGATATTGGGCTTGCTAATATGCGTTATGGAATTCCAATAGAAGCCCAGGTTAGATGTGCAGGACATCTAACCTGGGCTTCTATTGGAATTCTATAACGCATATTAGCAAGCTCATTATCGCCGTTTTAGCGGCAGTTTCCTGTCGCTAAAACGGCGATAATTTTAACGTGGGTCTTGCTAATATGCCCCTACGTTTTTACAAAAGGGAAACTGGCTCAGCCTGAACCCAGACTAACTTTCAGTCGAGTAATGCACCAGTATTTTACCAGTTTTACAAACACTTACAATCCATGTATGCCGTAGATGGAGTTTTATATCCTAATGTACAATTTGTGAAGATGGCTAGCATTCTGTATAGACGTGAACTTTGTTATCGGAGACTTTGATCTGCAAGGGTCCACAGTTTACTTAAATTAAACACAGGACATACATCAGTGAGGGCAAAAGGGGACTGGCAGACAGAGTGGTCGGGCTGTGGTGGGCCCAAAATTACACCCTACTTTTGCTTAACTTCCAAGTTTTCCACGATCGGTGATTCCGAAAGCCAGTAGAGCAGTGGTTACCAAACTTTTTTGACCCATGGCTCCCTTGACCTATTGGCCGCTGGCCGCGGCTCCCCGTTATGTTACATTTTTTGGGCGGCTGGAGGGATGTAAGCGCTGCCTCAGGCCGATGAAGGTATTATAATCATAGATGTAACAAAATAAAAATATAACAGTTGTTTAATAAAAAAACTTTAATTGGTTAAGTCAGAAACAATACTATTTAGCACTGGAGCATCCATATGGAATTTTTTTCACTATTTTTGTTTTCAAAAATTGCCTCTAACATGTTGGAGAAGACACTTTTTTCTCTTGTTGGTAATTAGAGTGAGGATAGAGTGCGTGTTACATTTTCCATAAGTGCCCAGTCCTATTGGTATTACTATGTGTAAATGTATTAATTTTGCCAATCTTATAACAGCAGAATGGTGAGTCACCTTCTGAGGATTCAGACATATAATCTGCAAATTATTCTAAGATCTCTCCACAAATCTAAGCCTCAGAGCTACTTTAATGGTATACTTTCCTGAGAATATGTTACTAACAGGGTACAACTCTGCTGCAGGCACTGTAACATTCAAGCAATCCATCAGGAGCCAAAGCATGCTTGTGGCAAACCAAGTCCTGTACTAGGCACACTAGTAGATAAGATAGTAAGGCATCTTTCCTTTGAAAGTGAACATAGTGGTTGAATCCTTGGTCACAAGTGCTTAGTTAGTGTGCTCTTCTTTGCTCCAAGTCAGTAGGACAGGAGAAATCATAGATATGGTAACTTTATGTAATTTCCAGGATACAGTGGTGAACATTAACGTATTTCTAAGATGCAGGTCAGTAACAGATACATTGTTTATGAGGTACGGTGACCCCTCACCTCTTCTCTATGGAGTCGATGTTGGCATGTAGCAGCCTCAGCTCCTCGGTCTTGGCCGAGGATAGGATGAGGTGGTGGCCAGTCAAGCACAGAGTTTCCTCTACTTGTGGGTTGAAGGGCTGGTGCAACTGCACATTATCCACCATCGGGTTCTTGATCCACTCATCGAACACCAGCTGAGCCCCTAAGCCAGCGAGCTCCGGCACTGTCCGAGTGGCTGTGGGGCTCAAGTCCGTGCACACTCAGTGACTGGACGGGGCTCAAGTCCGTGCACACTCAGTGAATCAGTATGTTCGAGACACCCAGAGTCCAAACCCAGAGCGGCAGAATCAGCTGCAGCATCATGTAGATAAAGCGTTCGTCCGATCTGCAGATAGCGGCAGCCATAGTAGAGTGGTACCTTCAACTTTATTTACCACAATAAATTGCCCAAAATGATCAGAGGGACATAACTTGGGCACACACCTAATATTTGTACTCCGTCAATGGCATGAGTAGAGGAACACCACTCCATAATGCACAAAAGGAAAAATCTGAAGATACTAGACTTACCTGTGGCATTTAGACAAGGATTGAATATAAATGTGTGTGCATATGCTGCTGCTAATCAAAATATAATATATGGATCATAAATAGTATATTTGGGACTTTGTATGGACCCAGCTGCTTTGTTAGCACCAAGCCACATGCTAATAAGTCACAGTTGACAAAAATAAAGTTTTAAACAATGTTAGGCAATGCAAGAAAAAAATACACACTCCACTCCATAAAAAGCCAATAGTAGTGGCCGTATGCAGCCAATTTATAGTGTCCTGTTTATTAATCTGGGCAGGACAACGCTAACCAGTGTTGCATTGTATGAGAAGTGAATGCTATTTTAAAATAAGCATACAGGGGCTAAGGCCTGTTCAGTAGGTGCCAATCACTGATAGAGGTAAAAAATCTAGAGCGTCCAAAAGTAAAAATTATGGGGTACATCTTGGGCAGAAGGGATTGTAGAGAGCGCATCTATATAACAAAATATGACAAGACAGTATTTCATGTCTCTTTAACAATTACACGCCCTCAGCAGAACATGCCTCATAAGTAAGACATATTAATAAAAACTAGCTGCTTTCAGCGGCAAACCTGAAATTTGAAAAGCTAGAAGACATTACTCTGTTTTAAGTTTCTACCGTCTACTCACGCCATCCTCATATTTTACTGACGTTATCCTCTTTCACTGCGCACTGCTACAAATAAAGATAATCAAAAGTGCAAGTGGAGATCGCCGCTTGTGAGAAAATAGTTAAAAAGGCATTTGCAACCTTAGGATTCCTCGAGCCCCTTGCACCTGTCTCTTCGAAACAGACGAGGCAGCGCAGGAGTAATTTCCAGACCAGGCAGAAAAATCCCCACGTTTGATAGATGCAAAGTAGCAACATTTGCTGGGGCTAAGATTCGACGCTGCTGAAATGTTCATGTGTGTGCCCACTGACAGCAACAGCTGTAACTCTTTCGGTGCTAGAGATATCCGACATCACAGGAGTGTTCACCTACCAGTGGTTCCCAAACTGTGTGATTGGTGCACATCTGTCCCCGGCGCCCCTGACTAGCTATGATGGCGCACTGGGGTGCCGCGGCGCACAGATTGGGAACCACTGCAGTAGAGCAAGGGACATTCATGTGGGGCACCACAGCATCAATGGAACCAGGGCCGGCTTTAGTGCTGGTGGCGCCTGGTGCAACAAACTTTTTTGCCCCCTCCCCCCCCCTGACCTCCTCCTCGGATTCCCTCACTAGCACCCGGCAAAAGTGCCCTCATCTCTCCATAGCCGCTCTCTCACATAGGTTTAATTTGTTTTAAAGCGCTGGTAAAGGCTGGCTTTACTAACTCACTCAAGTATCCACATAAAATACAGATCTGTTCTTTGCAGCATGCGCTACTTTAAGGTGAGTCAAAACTGCCACTAGACAAAACTCTGATATCTGTTTCTAGCGAAAACAATAATCAGAAGAGTTATCTTGACATTTTTATTGCTGCCTGAAAGCTGAAGACACAAGGAACTCTGCAGCAGGTGCTTTGAAATCGCATGTTATTGCTGAACACAGCGCCCTCCCTTAGGTCAGTGCCCGACCCTCCTTCCAGGTCAGCACCCAGTAGGGTCGCACCGGTCGCACTGCCCTAAAGCCAGCCCTAAATGGAACCAATCTGGAGAAAACTCATGCTGTTGGATATCTAGGACACTGGCCCTGCTGGATGATGCTCAGAAGTTTTGTGGTCTGTTTAGTAGTGGGAGGGCGGTAGTGAGGAAGCTCTCTGCCAGGTTTCTGCTCCAGGTTTGGTGCTTTATAACCTGCACAAGGCAGGATCACGGTAAAACTGTACTCCCTACTTGCACTGAAAAGTGGATAAGATGGCAAGCTTTCCATTACCACTACGCAGGACTCTTTGCACACGTGGAGACACGTTGCGCATGTGTAGGAGATAACAGACAATGTTTATTGGGAAGTGGGAGACTATAAATTGCGTATCACATTTTTCTGGTTTCATTCTAAATCCCGCTCTAAATTATGCCATGTTATTATTTGTACTCTATATGAATTTATTAATTGATTTATTTAAGAGTTTTATATAGCGTTGGCTGGACCTGAGGGTATTAGAGCGCTTTACATCAGTACATGTTCACATGACAAAAAAACCAAGTATAAACGGGATAACTGAGACTAAACAAATCAAGTCAGTGGTTGAGCACGAGAGGAGGAATAGCAGGGAAGGGGTTGAGGACCATCTAGTTGACGTCCCGGGTTGAGGAGGAGATCCTCTAACAGTCTCTTGAAGCTCAAGAAGGAGGGGTTTGTCCTGATATGGAGTTCCAGATTTTAGTAGCACTGCACGAGAAAGTGCGTGGCAGGGTTTTTTGTTTGAGGGCATTGGGCAGAATGAGGAGTAGGGTGTCTGAGCTTATTAGGTTTCTCGACTGACCTGCCTTCTTGAGTTTTGAGGCCAGGTAAGCAGTGTGAAGAACTTTGTGAATAATACAGGCGGTCCTAAAGCTGCAGTGGGCTTCAATTGGGAGCCAATTCAGTTCTTTCAGGGAGATGTGGTCATATTTTTTGATTCCTGTGACCATTCTCGCTGCTGCATTGAGAGTGGTTTTGAGGGGTGCAAGGTGGGATTTGTCGGAGCCTGTGAGGGTGGCGTTCCCGTAGTCAAATCTAGACAGCACCAGCGCATGAGTGGCAGATTTGAGATAATTTGGCAGTAGGTAGGATTTGATTTTGTTCAGTAGTTTCAGGTTGTAGTAGGTGTAAGAAAGTGCCCTCTTTTTGCATGGTTGCCCCCACTTTTTGCTTAACTGCTGATGTACTTTGACTGAGTGTGCCCTGGGCTCCTGCCAAATAGGTACCCAGCGCCTATGCTCTTTCCCTAAAACTGCATTGAAAACAAAACCCAAGTGGCACTCTCTAGCCACAGGTCAGCCCCTTGTAAATGGTACCACAGGTACCAAGGGCACTGTGATCAGAGAAGGCCTCTAAGGGCTGTAGCACTTATTGTGCCACCCTTAGAGGCCCTGTACCTTTACACACACACACTGCCTTTGCAGGCTGCGTGTTTTGGTGCAGAACAAAGTGAAGAGTCGACATGGCACACATCCCTGTGTGCCATGCCTACAACCCACTGTCCTGACATAGATCAGCCACCCCTCTAGCTGGGAGCACTATTCCAGTGGTGAGGGTACAGGTGCATGAGCCCTGTACCCCTACAGTGTCTAAGCCAATTCTTAGACATTGTAAGTGCAGTAATGCCATTAAGAGTATATGGTGCTGGGAGTTTGTCATTACGAACTCCACAGTACCATAATGGCTTTACTGAAAACTGGGAAGTTTGGTATCAAACTTCTCAGCACATTAAACCCACACTGATGCCAGTGTGGCATTTAATGAAAAATGCACACAGAGGGCATCTTAGAGATGCCCCCTGAAAAACAACCTAACACTAGTGTCCAGGCTGAGTGGCTGCTCACCAGCTGCCACCACCAGACATGTTTCTGGACCCCTGGGTCGAGAGTCTGCTGCTCTCAGGGGTCTGAAACAATGCACATCCTGGGACGAGGTGCCAAGCCTCCTCCTCCATGATGGGCAGGGTCCACGAAGGGGAAGCTTCAAAGGCTTGCCGCCTTTGTGAGCTTCCCCAGGCCTTTTGCTGCTTCCAGCAACTGGCCCCCACCGGTTCTGACCCCCACGTTGGGCGGGAGAATCGGCGGGAAAACCAAGTGAGGAAGGGAGGTGTGCCCACCTTTTCCAACCCCACCCCTCAGGTGGGGGAGGCGAGGTGAAGCACAACTCTCAGTCCCCACCATCTTGCAGATGGGGGACCCAGCCAACCAGAGTGAGGCATATGCCCCCTCCCATTGGAGGGTGGCATAATAGGGGGTGTGCCCACCACAAGGAAGGGACCCACTGGTCCCAACCTCTACTTACCTGTAACACCCCTAAATCTAGTATTTAGGGGCACCCCTGAACCTTGCCTCCTCAGACAAGAACCGACTAAGAAGAAAAGAAGAAGAAGGACCGAAGAAGCCGTGCCAAAGCTAAGAAGAGGAGGATGCCCACTGACTTGGCCCCAGCCCTACCGGCCTGTCCCCACCTCGAACCTGCAGAAGCGAAATCCCGCTGTGTCCTACAGCCAGCAACCTCAAGAACCCTGAGGACCTGCCCTGCCTTCCACAGAAAAGACTCTGTCTCCCTGAGCACCGGATTTGCTCACCCACAGACTCTGTCTCCGGCCAAATCCGCGAGTCTGCACCACTCTGCACCCAACGTCCCCAGCCCGAGTTCGAGTGGCCCAACACCACAAGGAGGTCTCCCCGGCGATCCTGACCTGAGATCTGGTGATCTCTGACCTGCCTCGACCCTCTCCACGATGCCTGCAGTCTCTTTCTGGAGGATCCCCCGACTGCGACGGGCGCTGGTAAGAAAACCCAACGCCCAAAGACACCCCTGCGCCCGAAGTCCCACAGCCTTGGGTGACCCAACTGACGGTGTCTCAGCATCCCCAGGCATCCCAACTTACCTCTCCAACCGGTGTTCACCTCCAGAAGATCTTCATCCTCGAGCCTGCAGTTTTTGTCAAAACTCGGATCCCCCTTTGACCTGAGCCTAACACCAGGAGCTTTGCTCCCACAAACCTGTGGCCTGCTCATGAGCAGTCACCAACTGGAGGCCCCCTATCCCCCATTGGATAACATTGGGCCTCAGCACTCTGCATCCGGCTGCCCTAGTGCTGCTGAGGGTGCTTTGAGAGTGCATCCTTGACCCTGGGGGAACCCTTGTTCTAACCCCAGAAACTCAACCCCAAAGACCGAGTACTTACCTGTTAACCGATAACTTCATTTCTCTCCATTTGAATACATTGATTGTTTTTCCTTGAAAAATGGTCGTGTGGAGTTGATTTGTATGAAAACCTGAAACACTACAACTGTGCAAAACTGATTTTACTTACCTTTTCTCTAGGAAATGTCCCAGTGTGATATCTAGGCATATCACACTGAGTAGAAAAAGTAACTTAAAAAGTAATCTGAAAAGTAACTGATAAGTAATCTGAAAAGTAACTGATAAGTAATCTGAAAAGTAATTTCGACATTTTGACTTACCTGTATTTCAATCAACTGCATTTGAACCTGCATTAAATTGTAAAACACTGCATAAGATTTTGCAAAGCATTTAATTCACTTACCTGTGCCAGGCTTGGCTTGGTTCTAGAAATAAAATAACTTAACAATATTTTTATACAAACAAAATCGGTCTGAGTTCAGTCTTTGAGTGTGTGACATCATTTGCTGATTGAGTGTGTACAACAAATGCTTAACACTACCCTCTGATAAAGCCTTACTGCTCGCCCACACTACCACAAATAGAGAGTAAGGTGCTATCTACTTTTACCTCTGCCTACCTTTGTGGTTCCACTGGACTCTGTGCACACTATACCTCATGTTGGTATAGTATATACAGAGCCAGCTTCCTATAGTAGGCACACTTCGCACTATTCTCTATGCAATCTTTCATGGTCAGCTTGGGGTCCAGAGAGGATGTGGCCTAATGGCTAGAGCGGTCCACCTCGAAGCTGGGGAACCGGGTTCAAGTTCTAGGCAGGGACACTCAACATCCTGTGATTCTGGGTGAATCACTTAATCTCCCCATGCCTGTTAGACTTGGCATCTTTTGGCGTGTTTCCCCTGAGTTTTTTTGTGGACCCTGGTACTCACCCAGCGGTCCGCCTCCATAGCAACCTTCCTGGGGTCAGTCAGCTTACTATCAACTAGGTGCTGGCGCAGATCTGCAAAACATAGACTAGACAAGTGCTCCCATGCAATCAAATTGTAGAGCCCCTGAAAATCTGTCACATTACTGCCCTTCACCCAGCTATCCAGTGACCGGCAAAACACATCCACACATTCCAACCAAGTGTTGGCATCAGACTTCTTACTGGACCTGAACTGGTCCCTGTACTTTTCAGGAGTAAGACCATACTTAGTGAGAAGGGTGTCCTTCATGTCTGGATAGGTGAGGTGATACCCCTTACCCAAAGCTATTAACGTATCCCTTGCTTCTTCTGGGAAGAGAGGCAACAATCCTGCTCCCCAATTCTCCTCGGGGACCCCATTCATGTGAATTGCTGCCTCGTACCCCTGACACCACCTTTGTATGTCATCCCCCTTTTTGAATTCTTTGCCTACATTCTTAGGGATGTGCACAATTCTGTCTGCCTGTCTTGACGAGTTGCTGCCGCCATCTGAACTGGCTCTATTCCTTAGCTCCAGTTCTTTAAGACTTCGCTCATGATCTAAGATCATCTTCCTTTCCTCCATGTCTATTCTTTTATCCTCCCTTTCACTTTCCATCCTGAGTTTCTCCAACTCGAACTTCCTTGCTTCCCGCCTGTCCTCCAGCTCCTCTGGGGACAGGCCACTGCTGCCTGGTCGGAAGGGTTCCCCCCCTCCCAAAAGCACATCCACCCTAGGACTAGGCTCCCCCGCCTCTCCACTAAGGTCACCAGATTGCCCACTTGCGTCTCTGGCTGCTACCCAGGCCCTCAGCGCCTTTTGTAGCTCGTCCTTCCTAGTGAGGTCTCTGACTTGGACTTTTAGGTTTTTGCAAACGGACTTCAATTCTCTCACAGTGTAGAGCTCCAACCTATCCTCCTCAAAGGCAATGTCCATGGATGCAACGGATGATGCTATTGATTCCGGCATGGTGAAGTAGAAAGTTCACCTGGCAAGATCACAAAAATCGGCCAAAAAGAAAACGGGTTAGTATGTGGTACGTAATGGTCTGCGATATGGTAGTAGTGCACACCAATCACTGTAAGTCAAGTGCAAAAGCAAGTCCTATCCTCACCGCTGACAACCAATGTTAGAAATGGGATTCTTGGTAGGCTAGGGCGCGGGCCAAAGCCAGGCAAAGACCACCACTCTAGTCAGGATAAGGGAGTTACACTTCTAAAATAACCCCTGCTCACCCCCTTGGTAGCTTGGCACGAGCAGCCAGGCCTATCTTAGAGGCAGTGTGTAAAGCATTTGCACATAACCAACAGAAATACAGTGTACGCACTACAAAAGGACACCACACCAGTTTAGAAAAATATCCAATATTTTTATATAATTAAAACAAGACCAAAATCAATAAAGAACCACAATACTATACTTAAAAGTTCACAATTCAAAAATACGCTGATTAAAAAGAGTTTCTTGTGTGGATAGTGCCGTCCGGGCTACCACGGCGTCATGAACACACAAATCCAAAACAGTTCTGGCTGACCGCGGGGTTGCAGGCCAGCTACGGTGTCGGGAAGACCCGCAAACAGTACCTTTCAGAGATGCAGGGCGATGGGGCCCTCGAAGTCACACGCGTTGCAGGTCGATCTCCTCTCTGATGGAGTCAGGAGCGCTGGCGTTGGCAGGCGTCGGGTGCTGCGGTGCGAAGTGCAGCGGTGCGGTGTGCGGTGCCCTCAGGTCGCAGTGCGAGCAGCGGCTCGGTGGCGGCGTCAGATGGCGTCGTCGGTGAGATCAGGGTCGCGGTGCGAGATGAAGGCGGTGCTCGTCACGGTGCTGGCAGATCACTGTGCAAGCAGCGGCGCCGTCGTTGCTGAAGCGCTGTCGTCGGCTGACGAACTGGAGTCGATGGTGCCGGCGTCGGTAGGCCAAGGCTGCGGTGTGGGATGAGGGCGGTGCGTCATGTAACTTACGAGCGGTGCCCCCGAACCACGGTGCAAGCAGCGGCGTCGATCTCGGCGGGAAGTGGTGGCGTCAGGCAGGCCAAGGCGTCCTCGTGAAGCCAGGCGGTGCGGAGTGCGGTGCCCACAGGTTGCGGTGCGAGCAGCGGCTCGGTGGCGGCGTCAACAGGCGTCGTCGGTGAGACCAGGGTCGCGTTGCGGCGGTGCAATCTGCGGTGCCAAAGCTTCGGCGTGAAGCAAGGCGGTGCGGAGTGCAGTGCCCACAGGTCGCGGTGCAAGCAGCGGCTTGGTGGCGGCGTCAACAGGCGTCGTCGGTGAGACCAGGGTTGCGGTGCGGCGTTGCGGCGGTGCCCTCTGCGCTGCCTTCAGGACACGGAGTCGGCAGTGGCGTCGTAGACGTCGTCGAGTTGGTGTTCTTCGGGTTGCAGCACAAAACACACAGTCCCCAGTGCTGCGGGTCGAGGAACTTGAAGTCTTTGCTGTTCCTGAGACTTCGTGAAGCTCTACCTGAAGCCCTTGGAGAGACTCACAAATTTAGGTTGCAGAAAGTCCAGTCCAGGCCTTTCACTACCCAAGACAAAAGCAGCCACTGCAGGTCAGCCCAGCAAAGCACCCAGCAAAGCAGTCGTTCCTTTTTGCAGCTTCTCTGGCTCCTCTTCTTGGCAGTCTTCTTGTCCAGATGAGTTCTAAAGTTCAGGGGTCTGGGACCCAGCATTTATGTCCAAAAATCCTTTGATCTCTTAGGCAGCGAGGGCCTGTGCCCAGTCAGGACCAGTTCTGCCTTCTCTGGTGTGAATTCCTGGCAGGAGGTGGAGACGGCATTTGTCAGAGGCAGAGCAGGCCCTTTGAGGTGCAAGGAAATCTCCCCCCCTTCCCCCATCGTAACCCAGGTCTCTTCAGCCCTTTTCTTACCTACCTAGACCATCTGGCGCCCCTCCTGCTCCCCCAGCCTTCTGTCATCCAAAACCCAGACAGGCAATCCACATTCCAACAGAGGCACACAGGATGACTGAGCAAGAAAATACCTACTTTCTAAAAGTGGTATTTTCAAACACAGAATATAAAAATCACCTTCACTAAAAGATGCATCTTTAGATTCTGAGTTCAGGCATACTAAACTCTATTTTCTTACCGAATTCCCTGGGCCAGTTATCTTTATAAGATGTTATAAACAAACCTCCCATTCTATCCTATGGGGAACTGGTAGCCTTGCAATAGTGAAAAACGAAATTGGCTGTAATTCACTATCAGGACATGCCACACACACCATGGCATGTCCCCCCTTTCACTTACACTGCACCCTGCCCACAGGGGTACCTTGGGCCTACCTGAGGGGTGTCTGACATGCAAGAAAAGGGAAGGTTAGGGACCGGCCAGTGTGTGCACTGGCCAAGTCGACATGGCAGTTACAAACTGCGCGCAGACTCTGCAATGGCAGGTCTGAGGTACCTTTTCAGGGCTACTCACGTGGGTGGCACAATCAGTGCTGCAGGCCCACTAGTAGCATTCGATTTACAGGCCCTGGCACACTCAGTGCACTTTACTGGGGACTAACAAGTAAATCAAAGATCCAATCATGGAAACACCAATCCATAACACATTTTACCACAGGAGCACTTGCACTTTACCACTGATCAGCAGTGAGAAAAGTGCGCAGAAACACGAAGCCAGCACATACAGAGTCAAAAACCGAGAGGTCAGAAAGCAAAAAACTCAGAGGAAACATGCCAAAAGATGCCAAGTCTAACAGTGCCTAAAAAAATGAATGTGTCCGCCACAAGCCACTTACCAGCGCCGTGAGGGGCACGGCCCAACAGCTGCCCGTATTCCGGACCGCATTTCCAGCCGTGAGGGGAACGGCTTTCAGAACTACGGTTCCCTGCGGCCCCTGCGGCGGCGCCAGCCTGTGACGCTGCGAACTGCGCCCGGAGGCGCGATAAAACTCCTGGTGGCCTCCCGCAGCGCGGGACGCCACAAGCCACTTACCAGCGCCGTGAGGGGAACGGCCCAACAGCTGCCCGTATTCCGGACCGCATTTGCAGCCGTGAGGGGAACGGCTTTCAGGACTATGGTTCCCTGCGACCCCTGCGGCGGCGCCAGCCTGTGATGCTGCGAACCGCGCCCGGAGGCGCGATAAAACTCCTGGTGGCCTCCCGCAGCGCGGGACGCGCGCGGGCGAAGCCCGGGCCAAGGGCGGGCCCGTCTGAGCCCGTCTGAGACTGGAGGAGGTTGGGCTGGACCACCCCTCTTTCTTCTGAGGTTCCGGATTCCAGAACTTGTGCTTAACAACAGTTGGTGCCCAGTTATAGAGTGTATCTCCGAATCAGAGTGTTTAAAGCAGGCCACAGGGTCACTCTTTTCCCCTCTATAATCGCAGTAATAGCAATTTATTTGGATCAAGGACCAAGGCCTACTGGACTACTGGTGTAGTGTGATTACCTCTTTTTAACGGGTCTAACAAAAGCATGGTATTTGGGCCTAGTTCTCTCTTCCTTTTGCCCTAGGTCGTCTTACTACTTGTTGCACCTCTATTGTTGTTTAAAATAGCATTGTGGGTATTGACATCAAATCTATTTTTTTAAAGTGTTTTTAAGTATTGGATCTATTACCAGCAGGCCTCCAGATAGTTTTAATATTGGTATTGTAACTGTTTTATTCCTATTTTATTGTACTGTATGTTTGCACATTGCATCTTGCACATCGCTATTTGCACTAGTCTTGCTAACTAGAAAGCACTTTAACAGGGATTGTATTTGTCGTTCAGCACGTTTGCACTTTACCTTGTGACTTGTAGGTATTCTAGTCGGGTCTTTTACCCAGCAGTGGGTAGGTATTGACCCATCATGAGTAAGCGTAAGTTGATTCCAGGGAAAAGCGTTGCCGGAACCCTGGATGCTTTTATATTAAGAGCAGAATCGGCCCTCATTAATGAAATAAAGCTCACTGAAAGAAGATTATCCCTTGAGCCCCAACGTCTACAAGGTAGATCCTCTTTATCCCCGGCAATTTCTATACCAGCGGGGGCACTGGAAGATGTTGCACCCCCTTCCCGGCTTACTCTTTCCCCACTCTGTATTTCGGAGCAAATTCCAAATCTTGTTTCCAGCCCATCTTTCGAACTAGATACTAGTATTAGTAATTCGAAAGCTACGACCAGAGGACAGAAAGCCAGATTGGGGCAGACATGTAATAACGAATCCCCCTCAAAAAATAAGAAAAGGAAGGGGCGGGGACCAGTGAAATCTAGCAGGCCCTCCTTAAGAACAATTACCAGCAAGAAGTCATCATCTAGCATCTTGGCAAACGACCTTAACAACGGTCCCCCTATTTCCATCGCTCAGGTCATGCCACGGAAGTCTGTTGATAGTACACAGGAGGAAGACTTTTGGGGGAGGATGGAAAGTATGTTGTCTACCTTACTGGACCCTATTATACAGAAAATAGGTAAAGTTGTAAGTTGTAAACCACCAGTAACATTAGTAGAAAGTGTAATCACCAGTAGAGATCAATTGACTGCTAGGGGAACAGCCAGGGGGGAAGATCTGCCTATGAGCAGAGATGCTATTAGAGTCGCAGCAGATAAGAATAGTGACAACAACCCTATACGTAGCAGTGGGGATTTGGTAGCTCATACCCAGCAGCTGCCCATTAATACAGGGTCTTCAGTACCAATAAGGGCAGTGGGGGTAGAAAGAAGGGAGATACAGCCAATAAGTCTCCCAGTGATTGATCTTCCTCCAGAATCCACTCCCTATGTAGTGGTCTTGAGGAATGTTCCTCCTCTTCCCCAAGGGGCCAGTGAGAATTATGGTCAGCTCCTAAATAGATTAACACATTGGTTCTCCTATAACACTTCTTTGGGAACCTGTGTTGCTAATAACATCCTCATGGCCCGAAGGGTGAGCTGGATAGGGAGATCGGAAAAAATCGGTGCAGGTGACTGTATTATTGTGAATTTTGACAACCCTCATATTGTGGGCAGGATTTTGTCTAGAGAGTCTTGTCCTGCACCTTGCACCGGTTCCAGAATAAAGGTTTTTCCATTGGGCTTTTTTTATAAACTAGACTCTATCAGGGACACATCTGCTAACACCTTTAGGGCACCTTGGCGAGGAGGATGGTCACACAGAATAGCACCTAGACAACAGTCTAACACGAGGGCCCATCCACTTTTAGCAGCACATGGACAGTGTGATATTGCCCCTGCTTTGGAACTTAATAACAGATTCTCCGATTTAAATGGTTTAGAGGACTGTGATTGACTAAGGACCACGATGCCCACTGAGATTGAGTGCGATGTACGCATTGAGACCCCAGTGGCTGTAGATGTAGGACCCACAGGTGTGAGACCCGGCAATTTTGTATCCTGGAATGTTGCTGGGTTGGCAAACAAATTTCAAGATCCTCGGTGGGTCCTATTTGTGAAGCAATTCATGGTAATTTGCATTCAAGAAACTTGGTCAGTGGACTGTAACCTCTTTTTGGATGGTTATAAGGCCTTTTTTGTTCCTGCTATTCCATCGGCGAGTGGGAGACCCAAGGGTGGGCTAGTTGTATACGTGGCTGTGGCGGTAGATTGCCAGATCCAGGTTGTGTCTTCGACTAACCCAGGAATCCTGGCTCTAGTAGTTAAAAGAGGAGGAGCTAGATGGGGCCTGGTAAATTTTTATAATTCGGTGTCTAGTCTCAATCATGATTGTAATATTACTAACCTGGAAATCTTTTAAAAACAATCTTTTGGCTCTTCTCCACATAACCTTCTGGTTGCTGGGGATTTTAATATACATCCCTGTGGTAATCCCTCAACATCTTGTATTTCGGAGTTATGTTGCCCCCGTCTGAGAGGGTTTCACTTCGAACATCACACCCAGGGGGAACTGCTGAACAACTTGGTAAATAATCTAGATATGGTGACCTTGATGTCTCTCTCTGCCCCGCACAGCAAATTTTTTGTACCCACTTTTAAAGGGTCTGGCAAGGGGTCTTTTATAGACTTTATTTTAATTTCTTCCTCTCTGCAATCCCTATTTCATGGTTTTAACATTCTAGAGAGTGAATTTAGTGATCACAATCCACTTTGTGTACATATGTTGGGGCCGCTCTCCACACGAATTGGTGGAGTTACAACTAGGGGTGTGTTGAGACCGACTGATAACAAACGAAGACTGAAATGGTCACAGGTTGTCCCAGAAAATTTTTATAGTACAGTAAATATTTCCTGTGCCCAGGAGTTAGCATCGTGTATAGATGTTTGTTCCCCTCCTGACCAGATCATTGCTGCGTTTGATTCAATAGTGTGTAAAATTGGTGAAATCTTAAGCGTTTCGGCCAGCAGTGTGGCCACACATGGTCCTAGATGGTTTGACTCCCATTGTTCCAAGGCAGCAAAGAGGATGAAGGAAGCATTGTCGGCCAAACCTAGGATTCAATTGGAGGTGCGTAATTGTCGTAGAGAATACAAGAAAGCGCTGGCAGCACGAAAGAGCATTTTAAAGGAGGAGGCGTGGAGGGAGTTAATTGATTCTAGCACTCTTAGAAATAGTTCTAGGTTCTGGCAAGTTGTGAATCAACCACTTTTTAACCAGGAAGGGGGGGGGGCTTTAGACGCTCATATATTAGAGGAGGAGTGGGTGCTTTATTTTAAATCTATGTTTGACTGTCCCACGGATCAAAGCAGCCCAGAGAGTCGGGATATAATTGCCCCTGCACTAACTTTTGATAAAAGTGAGGTTCTGGAAGGCATTGCAGGGCTTTCCATTAATACAGCACCGGGCCCTGATGGGATCCCCCGGATTTATTTAAGTCTGACCCTCTGTTTTGGGCACCTGTTCTGGTCGCTGTATTCAATGCAGCGGCCAGGAACGGATGCCCTCAGTCCTGGGCGATTTCCACTATAGTCCCTGTTCTTAAGAAGGGTGACAGGACCAGCCCTCACTGCTATAGACCAATTTCTCTTATCGGTTCAGCGGTCAAGGTGGTGGGACGGATACTTTTACAGAGACTGCAAACCTGGACGGAGGACCATGAGATCCTGTCGGATGTCCAGTATGGCTTCCGTTCGGGACGTTCCACGGTTGCGCAATGTTTAAATTTGTCTATGATACTGGGTAAATACACTGTTGCCCGCCCCGGAAACATTTACTTTGCCTTCATGGATCTGTCCTCCGCATTTGATTGCGTTAATAGAGCTAAATTGTGGCAGACCATGAGGGCTAAGGGGGTGGACAGCAGTATTGTGAACCTTTTAGTGGACCTGCACAAATCAACAAAAGCTAATGTCAGGTTCTCTCAGGATCTGCGGGTCACTAGGGACTTTGAGATAAAAAGGGGTGTACGACAGGGATGCATCTTGGCCCCATTCCTGTTCAATTTTTACATTAATGATCTGGAGTCTGACTTAAGAGCAACAGGGTTGGATTACCCATATGTAGGACGGCGCGGTATTCCGATTCTGCTATATGCAGACGACGCCGTCCTCATATCTAGAACGGCAATAGGCTTGCAATCCCTTCTGGAGGTATTTGCCAGATTCATGTCTAATCGGGATCTGGCAATCAATAACTCCAAATCTTTTGTAATGAAGGTGGAGCAGCACTCTAATAAGAGTTTTCAATTTAGTGTTGGTACGGCCAAGATCCCTTGCACCAATGTTTTCTCCTGTTTGGGGGTTCTTCTTGATGACCAACAGAAATGGGGACCCCTAATAGTGAAGAAAAAAGGGGACATGGTCCGGGCTAATGCGGCAATTTTTAACTTTGCATCTAGGATAGGGAAGAAACCTCTGGGGGCTATGGTGAAAGTTTATCAAGCGAAAAGCTTGGCCATAGCCACCTATGGCAGCGAAATATGGGGACACATTGCTGCAGATTTCCTTCAGGTGGCAGAGAACGATTTTTTGAAACACCTATTATGTGTTCCTCGTGGAACCTCCAGTTTAGCGGTCCACGAGGAATTGGGTGTTCCTTATATAAGTGACACCCTCGCATTACGCCCACTGATCTTCTGGTTAAAGTGCTGTTGAATAAAGATTTATCTCTTAACCACTCAATTTTGAGAGAGTGTATGGCTCTAGATAATGCTTCCAGAATCCCCTGGCTCAAATATGTTAAAAATAGTTTTGTAGGGGTAGGGCGTGGTGATTTATTTTATAAACCTGAATCTATAGTTGAGAAGGATGTAGATTTATTCAGGATAGCCTTCTTGACGGCAAGGAAAATGGACAGGGAGGTGCAGGAGCTGTCGAAACCTAGTGTCTGCATGTATTTATCCTTAAATACAACCCTGTTAGCAGAACCGTATCTTATGGGGCTCTTTTCATCACATGAGAAGTTTTTATTAACTAGGTTTCGGATGAACCTGTTCCATTTCCTGCTAGCTAGGCCTAAAGGATACACGAGAGGTCAAGTGCTAACACCCTGCGGCTGCGACGGCCAGTCTCTGCAGGACTTGTTGCATTTTATGTTTTTATGTAAGCTATATGAATTTCCTCGAAGGCACTTCTTGATTCCAATTTTAAAAAGGATGAATTTTAAACAGGCCCGCCCTGCCCTTATGTATCTACAACTGTTGACAGAGGATTGCATCCTTTTTATAGTAGGGTTCCTAAAAGCTTGTGTGAAATCACGTACCTGTATGGATATCTAGTCATTTATTAACTAAGTTGTATCTCCAGGACTGAGTGTTTAGGCCTTTTGGAACAAAAAGAAGGGTCATCATGAATTTACTTATTCGTGCACAAAGCACTTTATGATTTATATAATCGTGATTGGGGTGAATGCGTGGTTTATTTATAAATTTTAGCATTAGGAGCCAGACTGTTTGGTCGTTTCATCTGATTTTTAAATGATTTATCTGATGTCTTGTTTAGGTCTTTGGAATAAAAAGAAGGGTAATCATGAATCTATGTATTCGCGCACAATGCACTTTTTGATTCATATAATCGTGATTGGGGTGAATGTGGTTTATTTATAAATTTTATTATAGGAGGCCTTGACTGTTTAACTGTTTGATCTGGTTTTAAATGATCTATTTGAAGTCATGTCTTGTATCTGTGTAACTTTTATGGTTTCTTTGTAAAACCGAATAAAGTTTATTGATGATGATGAATGTGTCCGTCTGTAACGCAACTGGTACTCATGTAAAGCGCTCTGATACCTTTGAGTCGAGTACACGCAATATAAAAATCCTCCCCCAAAAAATCTAGAAATTTGACAGAATCAGCTAGGGTTAGGTTGCAGTTGAGAGCGTCTGTGCAATTTATCCATTCTTGCATCTGGGGGGGACTGCTCAGTCTTTCATATAAGGAGAATTTCTGTCTTATCTTGGTTGAGCTTTAGGTGATTACGAGAAAGCCAGTGTTGGACTTCTTTGAGGGTAGCATTTAATCAGTGTATGTTGGCTAGTGAGGAGATTTCCATGTAGAGCTGGGTGTCATCAGCACATAGATGGAAGGGAATGTTTTCTTGGTTAAGGTTGATGGTGAGGGGTCACATGTAGATATTGAACAGTGTGGGCGAGAGGACAGAGCCTTGAGGGACACCCCAGATAGATGCCGATATGTCGGAAGTCAGACTGCTTATTTTTTTTTCTCGTGGAGAGCGGTTTGGTAGAACAGATGTGAACCAGCGTAGTACCACCCCTTCCACACCGACCCTTTTTTGTAGGGTGTCCAGAACAAGCTTGTGGTCGACCTTGTTGAATGCCGCTGATAGGTCTAGGAATATGAGCAGGCAGCATCGGTCTGTATCCAGGGATTTGTTTAGGTAATCTACAATATTCAAAATAGCTGTTTCCATGCTGCATCCTTTTCTGAAGCCTGATTGGTGAGGGTCCAGGAGATTATTGTTTTCTATGTGTTGGGGTGGATAGAGCTTACGGGAGGACCATGTGATTTTGGTATGTAGGGGTAGGTGGAGGTAAAGGTAGGCAAGGGTGAAGCATAAACCTTTTGAAAAAATCAAGCTTGATGAGGAATAAAACATCGTCGTAATTATAAAAGAAATAACCAGCAAATAAATAAATATGACACAGTAGAAAATGTTAATTCAGGAAAAAAACATAGCATATAGCAATAGAGTTAAATGAAGGGAGTATGTTTACAGCTTCATCATCAATTAAAGTGATAGGCCGCTAAAATGTATGCTTCGGATAATGATCACATGCAGCAAAGTTTCATTATGTCTAATTCTTTGCGTTCAGCTCTTAGAAATACTGGGAAGTGTGAGCTTCAACTTTGATGGTTTCAAGCTGTCTTGCAAGCAAAGAGAAACAAACAAAAAAAGTACCGCAATCTGAGTGCAAGCTGCATGGAAGAACACTAGTCAGAAATCAATCAGTACTTGATCCATGGAAGAAAATAAACATGCAGAGACAAAGTGAAGCCGGCACACACTGACACGTGCTCACCAATGAAAAGGAAGAAATGGATGGTGACAATGAAGCCAACCAATGGTAAGTAATGATCGGGCTAAAAGCCCCATTTTAGAGTATTTTTTTTTAAAGATACAACAGATAGTCATAAACAACAGCACATGGACTGTCTCAGACAAGACCTAAAAGAGGTTCTAGCATATTTCATCACACACCCTTATTCATTTAGCTCCATCTCAATTTTGTATGATGCTCTCAGCCTTAGAATTACTTAGCCATGTTTGGTTACTGTTTTCCCCTAAATTCCAACATGCCAACCCATGCACTTTTTCCTACATACATTGTTATTGGGTCTTCAGCTGGTCAGCCTTTCAGCATGCCCCATCAGCAACCAGTCTTCGTGTGGGCTTTCCCTCACTATTTCTAGCGTCCTTTTATACTGTATGCTCCAATTATTCTCTATGGAGAGGGTCACAGCTGCTGTGTTGCCACTTCGGGTACATGGACAATGTTCTTTCTGCAGAAGTGGACAAAGACAAACAAATGTATTGCTTCTTGCTTCCTTTCAAGTTAGGTCTGTACAAGGCAGGATGACCTTGCACTGTAATCGCTAAGCATGGACCTGTAGATTTCAGAGAGCAGAAACTTTTCAGGTTTATGCCTTGTTAACGCAACTTCTGCCAAAATTGAGTTCTAAATAAAATATGGTGATCCTGCTCACATTTGTTAGAGTTAACATACACTTAGTTAGCTTTTTAGGCCTCATGCCTGTCACAGAAACTCTAATGAACTATTGTGTTCATGGTGCATACGACCAGGCCTGGCTTGTGTGTAAGGTACATATGACCAGTGATCCAGCGCGATATTAGCAAACAGCATACATACACCATATACTCACTTAGGCCCATACATTCACACTACGCTAATACTTACGCTGGGTGTCAGATATACTCTTATATCAAAAATCCCTGCTACCAATTACCTTCTGATTGAAGAGTAATAACTTACCAATGGATCCTTTGCTAATTGGGAAGTTTAAAATGAGTGACATTCACTATAGTACATAATCCTGAAATAACCACTGAGTCAGGAAGTTTTAAAATGTTTATCTAAAGTTTAGCAGAGTAAAATACAGAAAATACGGTATTTGATCAGAATACCCAAGAGGAAGCATAGGAACGAATTTGCTAATAACTGACAGTTTTTAGAGAAATAAGAGAGGATAGGGACAGCAGCGCAACTAAAGGTTGCATTATAGTTACCTAAATGCGAGAACCAAGCCCCTTAGCCAAGGAGTTGGAAAGAATAGGACCCTGGAAGGATGAAAAGCAAGGACCTCCTTCAGGATCAGGACAGGACTGGTGACCTCTCTACAACGACGCCTGCGCCGTTCCCCTCTCTGGTACTCGATTTCTCCTCGATTCTCCCGTCTAATGGACTCCGCCGCCCCCTCCTCAGGACCTCTTCCGGATAGGGATTCAGTCAGCAACCGATCAGCATGGCAGCCTGGAGCTCTTCTATATGTTCTCAGAGTCTGTGCTAACTAATTACTAATGCTATATTCTATTATACCCTTCTACGCCCATGTACCTCCCCTTAATGTTGCTAAATTATGGGACCACTACTTCTGATTGGGCAGGGACAGGAGGTGGATTCTCGCACCATGACAAATTTGGCTTAATTTGTAAAGCCTATTGTATTTACGTTCCCGCCCCTTCAAATTAATACATTCACTTTATTTCCCACCCGTTCTCACGACAAATGTTATACATTTTACAGGAGAAGAGCAACATTTTATCCGCCGGATACATTTGGTACATCATTTTCGGCCAATAGGTCGTGGCCTTGGAAGACGTCCAAGTTGACTTCACTTGGCAGGCACATAGGACACATGCGCAGAACCCTCTGTCTCTCGAGTTTCAAGTCACCAACCCAGGCCCAAGTTTACGAATTACT
This sequence comes from Calotriton arnoldi, assembly GCA_963921515.1. Lineage (NCBI taxonomy): Eukaryota > Metazoa > Chordata > Amphibia > Caudata > Salamandridae > Calotriton > Calotriton arnoldi. The sequence goes on from CAWUFW010000277.1 coordinate 4,633,770, forward strand.
AAAAGTGCAAGAAGAAAATATTAAAATCACAAATAAAACGTTTCACTGTATACCCACTTTCCCTAACTCTATTCCCATTTAATCATAATACTACCCTGCATTAGTAGCGTTAAGAAAACGACAATTTAATAATGACATGAGAGCAAGCTTAAGCATGTGAGAACATTGAGCGGCCATTTTAATGCACACTGCGCAGAAGCAGAAGTTTCCCACCAAGCAAAGAAAGACGTCACACCATGTGATCAGGTTGCGACATGCGCAGAGAAGTTCCCGCGCTTTAGCGGCCATTTTGAGTTATGGACAAGCGTTATTCATTAGTAAAACACATAGGCAAGCATCTATCCCTTTTGTATTCGTGAATGCAAGTATTAGTATTTGACAGTACAAGTTTAATAAATTAATACTATGAGGAAGATTGCATCCAAGCAAGTTTCAATTTTGAAACCTTGCTCCATCAATCCCCTCTTTGATGGCGTTTCTGAGCCATCAAAAACACTACCCTCAATCAGATGCCAACTTCTAGCAAATTGTTTCATTCTCATCTTTACTTTTTCTATTCTTACAGTCTCCTTTCAATTTCTTGTATAAATCACTTCTCCATTCTTCTAATTCGATTTCATCCCTCTTTCTCTTCTTTCCTTTTTCTGTCACTTTGTACGTTCCATTCTTTCTACAGCATTTGCACCATATTGTTATTGCTAAAATTATTATTGCTATTCCTGCTAAAGGTACTAATAATTGACCTATAAGTCCTTTCCCTATATTAGCAAACCAGGTTCCAATTGACGAGATACTATTTGTCAATCTTTCCCATACACTATCAACTTCCAGTGGTTTAAGTTCCTTCTCAAGTTTAGTTATGTTCTGAATATACGTTCCAATTTCTGCACTCTTATCAGGAATATAAGTGCAACAGTGTTTCGTTCTTAATAATTTACAGACTCCTCCCTCTTTTGCCAATAGAATGTCAAGAGCAAGTCGATTTTGCATCACCATAGATCTAATAGCAACCATTTCCGTATTAATCATTAGAAAACCTACAGCAGTATCCGTTGATAAACGATCAACCACTGTAGACAATTTACATATTTTCCTTGAGTTCAGAATTATTCCCACTGAAGGTATCAATGCACCAAATATATCACCTACTATTTCAGAAAAACTAGCTCTTTTACTACGTATTAATTCATTATTGTTTTCATTGCTTCCAGTGTTTCTTTTTACGTGGTATATCTTTGGAAAAACTATTCCAAAATAACAACTTCCATACCACCTTGCAGGAAGCCTAAAGTAAGCCTTATTCCCACATACATAATAGATTCCAGGAAAAACTGAATCTGTTCCTCCTTTGAGTCCCCAACCTCCCAAAATTAAAAAATTGTGTTCACATTCACTGGTACCGATGAAAACATTGTTATAGTCAGTCTTTAACCTATGTAGACAAATTTTCCCTTTCTTTTCGAAATCCAGAGCCATAGCAGCTTGAGCCTTGCCAGGTGTGTAACTCCCTTCTTTTTCTGCCCAAGGTGGTAAATGAGCCTTATGCTCTGAAGCTTTCTTTTGGAAATCTTGTCTTCTATCTTCTACTAAATTCAAAAATATTTTCTCTTCTTCTAATAAAGAACATGTTAGATTGTGTCTATGTGCATGTGTTATGTCTATTGATTTCATTGTTAAGAAAAACTCTCCCATAAACTGTGCGTCTTGACTACTAAGCACGGGGTTCATACTCTTGCGAATCGGAACCTCAGAAAATATTACATCTAAGTTTGAATAATAATACTGTAGAGTACCTGTTCTATAAAATAAACTTGTTAATACACTACATGAGATGCCATATGTCAGTGGTAAATGATGGTATGTTAATCCTTCTGCTACTGATTCAGGTAATTTCATACAGACATAACAATTACTAACTTCCATTGTGTCTACATACTGAAACAATAACTTTGTGAAAACATTTAAACTAGTGTCGTTATCAGCTATTTCATGATGAATTTCTGCCTCATCTTCTGCCATTAGTTCTACTCTATTGCCCTTCATATTTGCTGTCCTCCCTTTGGTGTCATTATTAATCTTCTTATCTATTATCATAAGGTAAGGAACTGCTACAATCAGGACTAACCATACTATAAGCACCAATACTAGACTACAGATGCAGATTGCACAGCATCTCCTACAACAATTTTGTTTTGGTCTCCCAGTAACTTTATCATCAGGCATTTTTCGACAAGGAAGATTGCTCTTCTTATCTCTATTCCTTTTCTTCAGCGGATTCTTTTGCTTAGTCAGGGTGGTCTTGTTTCTTCTTCGTAAGTTAGTTCTGCACTTGTTCCTTCGCCACCACTGTGACTTGACTCTGAATTTTCAAAATCTTCAAGCATGATATAAGTCCAGTCAGGACCCTTGAATTTGTTATTCACAAGTCTCAGTCTTTTACTTTTTCTTTTTCCTGACTTTTTCTCTTGTTCTGTTTGACTTGTCACTTCAGGTACTTGTTCTGGATCTTCACTTCTGGTTGTTATGTGGTATTTTACTCTTTTGATGACACTCGGCCAATGATCTCCTTTTCTTGTTTTCTTTGTTGGCACTGTTTCTCTGTTTTCGTCTTCAGTGGTCTCGTTATTTTCACTGCTTTGTACTTCTTTATTTTCTTTGTTTACTGCTTCTTTTATTAGTTCCTTTTCAGGTCTGATTGGTTTCTCTTCAGTAGCTCCACAATGACTTACTTGATCTTGTTCCCTTTTTGTTTCTTTATGTTCATTTGTATTAACCCCTTTTTCTTTTGTGAATTCTTCTTGATCTATCTGCTTCTGATCAGGGCTTATTGTACTGTGAACTTCTGCAGCCTGACCTGCTTCTTCTAGACCTGTCTGTCCCTCTTCAAAGTTTATCAAATCTTCACTGTTTTGAGTCCAATTTTCTTTCCCTATCTGATTTAGTTCAAGATCTTTTACTGTCTTGTCTTCTTGATCTTGAACTGTTTCTTCTTCACCTATTTGATCTTCTTCAATTTCTTTCAATTTAGTTTGATTTCTTGTTCTGTGGCACTTCTACCACTGGTATCCAATCCTGACTTGTGCTCGGTTGTTCTCCGTCAGCTTCTCTCGAACCTCTAGCTTGAGATTCTTCAGCTGGGCAACCTTCAGCTTCTTCAGTGACTGGCGTTGTCGGTAGATTCTCTTCTTCAGGTTCTGGTACTCTCTTGGTGTGGCTTACGTGAATCCAATTAGGAAATCTTGCACACTTCACTGCTGTGTTGGTGGTCAATATGACTTGACAAGGTCTGCTCCACCTGGGTGATAGACACGTTTCTCTGGTGTGATTCTTCACTACCACCCAATCACCAGGATTCAGATCATGTTCTAGTTCAGGCTGCCTGGACACTGCGTCTTCTCCAACCTGATGAGAGACAGAACGCACGAGGTCAGCCAATCCTTTGCAATAATCCAGAACCATATCATCAGAAATGTTTACCAATTTGTTTGTGGGAACATGTGTTTGTCTCATTGCTCTTCCCATCATAATTTCATGTGGGCTCAATCCTGTCGTTCTATCAGGAATGCTTCTTATTCCCATCAAAACAAGTGGCAGTGCGTCTGGCCACTCTAATGATGTTGATGCACACATTTTTCCCAGTCTTGACTTTATAGTGCCATTCAATTGTTCAACCACTCCAGAAGCCTCTGGGCGATATGCACAGTGCAATTTCTGTTTTATTTGAAATGCTTCACAGATCAGTTTGATCACTTCGCTGTGAAAGTGTTTTCCTCTATCTGATTCCAAAGATACTGGGAAACCAAATCTAGGTATGAGCTCTCGTAGTAACAGTTTTGCAACTGTAATGCTGTCATTTCTCCTAGTTGGATAAGCCTCCACCCACTTTGAAAACAGACACACTATGACTAGTACGTATTTCAGCCCTCTGCATGGTGGTAACTGTATGAAGTCGAACTGGAGTCTTATGAATGGACCCTCTGCCTTCCCGATTTTCCCAAACCCAATTATCGTTTTCCTGCCTGGATTGTGCATTTGGCAAGTTAGACATCTCTGACAAAGACTCTCTGCGACAGCTCTGAATTTGGGATTGTACCAATTTTGTCTGAACAGCCTAATCATTGCATCTCTCCCTATGTGTGTGTCTCCATGATGCATTCTAGCCATTTGTGAGAGTAAACAGTCTGGCATGACTGGTCTGCCATCTGCACTGATCCATACCTCATCATCTCTTCTTTGTGAACAACCTACTTTAATCCACAAATTCTTCTCACTTTCCTCGACTTCATCTTGCAATTTCTTCACCTCATTCCACGTTTCTGGTGGCATATACAGCATGAGTTGGCAGCTGATTCCCATTCTTTCCACCCTCTTATTTACTGACGTTCTGGTTTTGGCACAATATTGAGCCACCAGATCAGCATATCTGTTGCCAACTACCACCCAGTCATCTCCTGACTGGTGTGCGGCACATTTCACCACAGCCAATTCTTTTGGTGATTGTATTGCTTCCAGCAATTCCCTTACAAATTGTCCATTTTTGATGGGGGATCCTGAAGAAGTCATGAAATCCCTCTGCATCCACAGTTGGCCAAAATCATGCACGACCCCGTAACCATATTGACTATCAGTAAATATAGTTACTCTCTGATTCCTCCCAATTTTGCAAGCTTTTATTAATGCAATCAATTCAGCTACTTGTGCAGATTTGACTCCTGGTAAATAGGATGCTTCGACTATTCCAGTTAATTCACATACTGCATATGCTGCAGTTAGTTTACCATCTTCATGTCTTTGACATGATCCATCAACAAATAGCTCCCTGTCTGGCTTTTTAAGAGGCTGTTCCTCAATGTCTGGGCGTGGTTTTGTACATAATTCTGTAATCTGTATACAATCATGTTCATCTTCTTCGTCATCTTTATTTGTTTCGTGATATGGGTCTGGCAGTAAGGTTGCTGGATTTATTATCGTACACCTTACCATGGTCACATTTTCAGCACCCATTATTATTCTCTCATATTTAGTCAGCCGACTAGGAGTAAGATGATGAGTTCGTGTTCTTGTCAACAGAATCACAACCGCATGTGGAACATACACTTTTACAGGGTGTCCCATTACAATTGACTCACTTTGTTCAATGCTCAAACAAGTTGCTGCCACTGCTTTTAAGCATCCTGGCAACGCAGCTGCTACTGGGTCCAATGTAGCAGAAAAGTACGCTATAGGACGTCTGTCTAGTCCATGTCTCTGAGTTAGGACAGAAAGTGCACAATTTTCTCTTTCTTGACAGAATAATGCGAATTCTCTTTTATAATCAGGCATGCCTAAGGCAGGTGCTGAACAAAGAGCGTTTCTCAATTTTACAAAAGCTTCTACACTTTCATCCTCCCACTCAACAGGGTCTTTTGCTTTCTTTTTGGTCATGTTAATTAGGGGTTTAGCTAACATGGAAAAATTTGCTATCCATTGTCGACAGTATCCCACTATTCCTAGGAACATTCGTACTTGTCTTTGTGTTACAGGCATTTGCATTCTTTTTATTAATTCTACTCTTTCAGAGGTTATTCTTCTTTTTCCCCTCTCAATTTGATGTCCCAGATATTTAACAGCTGTTCTGCAAAACTGTAACTTTTCAGGTGAGACTTTATGCCCTTCCTCAGCCAAAAGATTTAATAATGCTATGGAATCAACAACACAGTCTTCTCTGGTGGTCGACGCCACTAATAGGTCGTCGATATATTGAACTAAAACCGAGCTTCCTGGCATCACTAGTTTTTCAAGGCACTTTTTCAGTATCTGGTTGAAGATGGAAGGACTTTCTGTGTACCCTTGAGGAACACGATTCCACACATAGACTTTATTCTCAAATTTAAATGAGAAAAGATACTGGCTGTCTGGATGTAGTGGTATTGAGAAAAATGCTTGACATAAGTCAATTACTGTGAACCATCCTGCATTCCAAGGAATCTGATACAATATTACTGCAGGATTTGGTACTATAGGACAACATGGTTCTACAATCTTATTTATTTTCCTCAGGTCCTGAACAATCCTATATTTCCCACTAGGTTTCTTTAGTCCCATGATCGGTGAATTGCATGGGCTACTCATTACTTCTTTTAGAATGTTTTGTTTTACCATTCGATTTATTTCTTCAATGACTCCTGCTTTTACTTCTGCACTCATTTTGTATTGTTTGATATTCGGGAAAATCGCACCTTCTTTTACAGTAATTTGAACTGGATCTATTTTTGCCATAAGTCCTGCTTCTTAACCAGTGAAATCCCATACTATTTGGTTTACTGTACCTTTTAATTCATCTGGCAACTCATCTTTTGTTATCAACGAGAACATTTCGTCTATTTCTGTCCCTTGTTTTGCAACCATAATTTTATATACATGGTCTTCATCTGGTGTTTAAACTGCCACACCATCCGGTGTGCAGAAAATTGTACAATTCATCTTGCACAATAAATCCCTACCTAACAAATTCACGGGGCTAGAATCGCACACTACAAATTGGTGCATTTCTCTGAAGTTTCCAATTTTAACTTCCATTGGTTCGGTAAGAGGTGTTCTAATTCTTTGATTAGCTACCCCTACTACTTGGATATCTTCACCCGAGAGAGGAAGGTCTGGGATGTCTGCTGATCTCACAGTAGACCTGGTAGCACCAGTGTCCAAAAGGAAAGTAATATCATTACCTTTCACATTTCCTTCAACAAATGGACCAGACTGATCTACCTGTAAGGATGCGCCAAGTACGCACTCCTTCTTCCCCTCTCCCAGGCACCGTCATGAGTAGTTTTCGCTGTAATTTTCCTGCAAAAGAAATTGCGATGTCATATAATCATTCTTACCACTTCCTCCTGGGTATCCGATGTCTGTACCGTGTTTTGCTCTGCTTACATTACCCTGAACAGGTGGAGGTGGCAACTGACTCTGGAGATTTACACCCTGCTGTGGAGTTATTCTGTGTCTGTTGATTTAAGTTTTGACTTGGGCTATTATTATTTCGAACCTTTTTACACTCGTCCTTCCAATGCCCCAATTTTCCGCATCCATGACAAGGAAATTTCTTTTTAGCTTCTTCTCTACTCATTCGTCCTCTAAATTTTCCACCATTTCCAGTATACCCACTCATTCCAGAATCTTTTCCTTGATTCTCACTCGGATTTTCCAAATTAATTCCCTGCTTCTCTGCCATTTTCACTTGTGCCCACATCACCTTTTCCTGTAATTTCTTGTGTCTATCCTCAATATCGTCTCCACAATATTTCGCATATTTCAGGATCTCGTCAATAGGTTTCCCTTGCCAGCACAGCATGTGTTGTTTAATCATCTGGCAAATCTCTGGCTTCAAACCGTAAACAAACCGATACACAAACTGACTCATGTTTTTGTCACCAATGTCCTCAAATCCACTATACTGTTTAAACACCTGTAAAAGGCGCTCTTAGTAAGAATGTACTGTTTCACTGGCTTCTTGGGTAGTTCGATCTATTTTGACCCAATCTGTTTCTTTCGGGGGTATCTTTCCTTTCAGGTATGTTATCACCTGCTGATACTTTTTCATCACCTCACTTGCCGGGGCACCTGTCTTTGGATCTCTGGGATACTCATCACTTGGCCAATCCACTGTGATCTTACAATCTGTCCATAAATCGGCAGGTACCACTATGTCAAACAGACCATCCAAATCCTTCAACAATACCTTTGACACTTTTACAAACCTTTCAACCTGCTTGTACCATTCAATTGGCTTTTCCCTCAGCTTTGGAAAATCATTTGTAAATGATAAAATATCCTGTCTGCTCAATGGGACATGTACATATCCTCCTCCCACTACTTCTCGCATGGGATACATTTGATCTGCTTTTCCTACTTCTTTCATCACATATTCAGATGCTGTTCTACTTGTTCTTGCCTCCCCCTTTTTCTTGGCCCACCTAGATCTCCATTTATCTAGATCTCCCCATTTTTGTAAGACTAACATTAATTCTCTTATTTGTAGTCTTCTTCCAGATGCATTCATGTTTTCTAAATCTTTGTCTGAAAATTCTGCTCTATAAGGTTTCTGTAGGACTTTGGATCTCCCTATTTCGATTCCCATCTGTAGTGCTAGATTGGACAGTTTTTCATGAAATATCCTCACATTTCTAGTGATACTCCTACACAGGAACAATAATTCTTCTTCATCATAGGAATTTAAGCGTTCTACTCCTACATTTCCTGCTATTATTTCTTCTAATTCAACTTTTAATTTATGGATAGCCAATACTTTTGGAGGTGTGCACTGTTTGACTGACCCTTGTACCCATCTTTCTAGATCTTCAGGTGTTACTATGGTGGCACTCTTTGCTCCTGATGAAGTTATTAAACTTACATCTTTTGAACCTCCAGGTACATCTCTTCTTGGAGTATTATTTATAGAACCTCGAATAGGTAAATCCATGAGTGATATCATTGATTCACAGTCACTAAATTGATCCTCAATTATAACTGGAGCTTCAGGTTTGGGGTTACTCACAGGAGTATTCATAGGAGTCGGTACAGGTATCAATGGAGGGCAGTTTCCTTGAGTACCATATAATGGAACTACTGGACCAATTGTTACAGGAATAGTCAATGAATCAGGAAGTACTTTTATCTGAGTTATTTTCCGTACTAATTCTGCTCTGGTCTTTTCTAAAGCTTCTTTTTCTTTGTCATGAAGTATTCTAGTCGGGGTAAATTCATGTATTACCTTTGGTACCATGGGAGTTTGTGGGGGTGCACTAGGAGGGCATCCACTTGTCCCTTCCTGATATGGTGGGGGATTTCTTAACATTTCTTCCATAAATTCATCTTCTGAATCCTCATTTCTCATTAAATGTTTTGTCTTTTCTGTACATTTTCCTCCTGATTTCTCTCCTTCTGTGAATAATGGATACAGTCCCTCTGTAATCATTGCCCTTCTCCATTGTTTCATCTGACCTTCTCTAGACTCACGTAAATAACTAGGATAAAATCCTGGGTAACTTTTATGACTTCTGGATCGGTCACGTTCAAATGCCTCAGTTTCCCACTCTTCTAAGGCTTCGTATTGAGTTAATCTAGGTCTGGGTTCTAAATCATTCATCCTCAATCTCAAGTTTTGAAGAATTCGCCCATTGAAGGTACCATTCTCGGGAAATGCTAATACTCCATCATTTTTAGTGTATTCTATCCAATTCTCCATCCACACACAAGTATGATAACCTCTTTCCATCATCATGTAAGATGCTGGCGTTTTAGCTGGTGGAATAATAATTCCTTCTCTAGTTTTGATTGGTTTGTCCTTTTTAAAATAATTCTTAATCTTTTGTAAGAATGACATTTTCCTTCTTTCTCCGTACATTCTATCTAATCTTTGGTGTATAAAATTGTATTCTGCAAACCCTAGAAATCTCCTATCTGGACGATTCCCTATTAAAGTCGGATCGTGTTTTAACATGCAATCCTTATCCACTCAGAATTTTGCTTCTAAAATCTCAACCAATCAAATGTCTGCTAACTTTTATTTCTAAGCCAATCCTTGCGCGGCCTTTTGGTGACGTTTCTCTGTCAACCCCTCCTTTACAATTTGCTCTTTTTCTGTCCTCACTGGTTTAACCAATCCCAGCGCGACACCTGTGACGTCAGCACTACTCCTGACTACTGACCCCTCCTTTACAAGAGTCTCTCCACACCCGCTGCTTGAACCTACCACAGCGTGGCGTTTTGTGACGTCAGCTCCCTCTCCGGTGACTGACCCTCCCTTTACAAAAATTTACGCAAACTTATTTTCTCTATAAATCTTAATTAAATTTCAATAACAACATAAAACATTCGCTATCGTGCCAGTTTCCACTAATTTTCGAAAAAGATAGTTTCTTCCACACTTTAGTAAAACCTTTCCGTTTACTAAAACATACACTACGAGTAAAACACTTCCGTCTACTCTTCACACAAGCTCCAGAAGTACCTGTTACTTCTCTAATGTTACCCTTACTAGGTGATATAACATCAAATTTTTATCAGCGTACCCTTTTTGCTATTACTCACACGCATAGAGTCCCTAACAAGTACTTGAAGTCCTGCTTAACTTCTCAGTACTATTTCTGCCTGACAGATAACCTCACTGCAGTATGGCTTCCACTTGCCACCCGCTATTCTTTTCACCGGGGATTTCTAGACAACATAAAACAAAACTTTAAGCGGAATGTTAGTTCATAAAAATACAAAAATTCTCATTACCCAATTAACAAAGAGTAACACTAACCGTCCTCTGCTTACCAGAAAACTGATCCAGCGCGATATTAGCATCAGCATACATACACCATATACTCACTTAGGCCCATACATTCACACTACGCTAATACTTACGCTGGGTGTCAGATATACTCTTATATCAAAAATCCCTGCTACCAATTACCTTCTGATTGAAGAGTAATAACTTACCAATGGATCCTTTGCTAATTGGGAAGTTTAAAATGAGTGACATTCACTATAGTACATAATTCTGAAATAACCACTGAGTCAGGAAGTTTTAAAATGTTTATCTAAAGTTTAGCAGAGTAAAATACAGAAAATACGGTATTTGATCAGAATACCCAAGAGGAAGCATAGGAACGAATTTTGCTAATAACTGACAGTTTTTAGAGAAATAAGAGAGGATAGGGACAGCAGCGCAACTAAAGGTTGCATTATAGTTACCTAAATGCGAGAACCAAGCCCCTTAGCCAAGGAGTTGGAAAGAATAGGACCCTGGAAGGATGAAAAGCAAGGACCTCCTTCAGGATCAGGACAGGACTGGTGACCTCTCTACAACGACGCCTGCGCCGTTCCCCTCTCTGGTACTTGATTTCTCCTCGATTCTCCCGTCTAATGGACTCCGCCGCCCCCTCCTCAGGACCTCTTCCGGATAGGGATTCAGTCAGCAACCGATCAGCATGGCAGCCTGGCGCTCTTCTATATGTTCTGAGAGTCTGTGCTAACTAATTACTAATGCTATATTCTATTATACCCTTCTACGCCCATGTACCTCCCCTTAATGTTGCTAAATTATGGGACCACTACTTCTGATTGGGCAGGGACAGGAGGTGGATTCTCACACCATGACAAATTTGGCTTAATTTGTAAAGCCTATTGTATTTACGTTCCCGCCCCTTCAAATGAATACATTTACTTTATTTCCCACCCGTTCTCACGACAAATGTTATACATTTTACAGGAGAAGAGCAACATTTTATCCGCCGGATACATTGGGCACATCATTTTCGGCCAATAGGTCGTGGCCTTGGAAGACGTCCAAGTTGACTTCACTTGGCAGGCACATAGGACACATGCGCAGAACCCTCTGTCTCTCGAGTTTCAAGTCACCAACCCAGGCCCAAGTTTACGAATTACTAAAAGTGCAAGAAGAAAATATTAAAATCACAAATAAAACGTTTCACTGTATACCCACTTTCCCTAACTCTATTCCCATTTAATCATAATACTACCCTGCATTAGTAGCGTTAAGAAAACGACAATTTAATAATGACATGAGAGCAAGCTTAAGCATGTGAGAACATTGAGCGGCCATTTTAATGCACACTGCGCAGAAGCAGAAGTTTCCCACCAAGCAAAGAAAGACGGCACACCATGTGATCAGGTTGCGACATGCGCAGAGAAGTTCCCGCGCTTTAGCGGCCATTTTGAGTTATGGACAAGCTTTATTCATTAGTAAAACACATAGGCAAGCATCTATCCCTTTTGTATTCGTGAATGCAAGTATTAGTATTTGACAGTACAGTTTAATAAATTAATACTATGAGGAAGATTCAATTTTGAAACCTTGCTCCATCACCAGGAAATCTCTATCACACACAACAATATTGTCCTTGGTTTACATTCAAAGACTACCAGATAGTTGTACTGCAAACTACTCATTGGGCTGCGCAATTGAGCTATTCTTGACAGTCTTTAAAAGGCTCTTCAAAGTTTAGATTGCAGCAGGAAGAGCGTTTCTTCATACCCACTTAGGAAGTATGCCAGGCCTGCGAACTCTACACTAGCTACTCAAAACATAAAAGGCACAATTCAAGGGGGTGTCAGTCCCATGTAATTTAACATCATCTGACTTCTGAGCTGTATGATCTGGACGTGTGAACGGCCCATGGCTGCCCGCCCGACCCCCTATGAAGCCCAGTTGCTGAGATGAGGCAAAATGCATCTGCCCTGCTGTGCCTCTCGGGGGACAGGACGGCACTGTCACGCAGGCAGAGACACTAGGAATGAAGGTTAAGAAAGGTGCCGCCTGACCTGCTGGCCCCAGACACGCTGGATGCACCACTCAGATGTGTATACTGCAGGCCTCACTCCCTCTGCGGGATGACAGTTAACTAATGTTGGGCACAGCGTGGCCTATGTTCCCTCTGATCGTGCCACGCGGATCGTGCTCATGGCTTGCACTGTGCAGGCTCTTTGAATGCCACAGCCCTCCTCCTCGGACTTCTGTCTGTGCTACCCTGGGAGAAGTCATTAGGGATGAGTGTAGTGTGCGGCCTGCCCCAGGCCGTCTCTGCTGGGCCTGAGGAAGCTGGGAATAGAGGCCAGGCCAATGAGTGCTAGAGAACGAGTGGAGTGCCAGGGACCCCACTACTGGACTGAGAGGCGAGTGTGGGTTCCTCCCATATCCCCTTTTTAGGTTCCACCTGCACAGCGCCTGCGCTGTGCTTGTGAACTCTGTTGTATTTAATATAAATCTTCAAAGAGGTTAACATCCTGCCTTTCCTTTGCATTAGTGTGTGCGCGTACCACTTACTTTTCCTCTGTTTCTGCTGGTTGTAGCATCAGTGGCGGCTCATCCACTAAGGCAGAGGAGGCCGCCCCACTGCATTTTGAGCAGTGGAAAAAGGAAAAATAAAATGGTAATAACACTGTTATTATCATTTTATTTTTCCGATGTCAGGTAGGTTTGCGGGGTAGGGCTCAGCTGTCGTCACAGCCAGCAAGGGGAGGAGTGGTAGGCACTTAAGCGCGCATGGTGGTTTGGCCGGCTGACTTGGGCCGGCCAAAAAGCCATGCGCACTTTGCATGTTCCTTACCAGGCTGTAATACACAGTCTGGTGAGGAACATACACAGGCTCCCACTGCCTGTCTGAGCGCTGAACCACAGTGCTCACACCCATCACAATGCTGCATTGCAGCATTGTGATTGGCTTGGGGAGCCTGGGTGTGCTTCCTGCTTCAAGCAGGAACAGAAGAGGACAACGCGAGGTGGCGGTCCAGCAGCAAGGTAAGTCACTTTTTTATTTATTTTTCTATTCCTCCCCGCCCCACCCGCGCCACTCGGTGGCAGCCCCCACTGTGTAGCATAGAATTTCCTGTTCTTCTTCCTGCATTCTTCTTATCAGTGTCTTAAGGCCGAAGTACTCATTTTCATCCATGTTTGATGAACTTCTTTCTTCTTTCTGAGCAAGCAGCACCCCCTGCTTGTCCCTTCCTCCCCAGAACCTCTTCCCCAGGCGCAGCAGCTTGACCTCCCGTCCCGCCCCTCCCTCAAACTCTTATTTTGGATGCTCTGCCTCCACATTTTCCTAAGCGCTCACCGTGCAGCCCATCCTGCTCTGCCTGCTAGCGTTGGCTCCCACCCCACCTCCCTTGCTGTCAGCTGTGAACCTGTAAATACTGCTACCAGCTTGTCTGCCCCTAGCCAGCAGCGCCCTGCTTAAGCAAGTACTTGCCAACATTTGGCAACTCCAGAGATGGAATACACGACAACCAAGTAAGAAATCGATGTATATTTCTTTCACAGTATGTACCATTTTAAGAGTGTCCCACTCCTGCTTGGACGCTCGGCCGCCGCGTTATCCTTGGCGCTCACCGTGCAGCCCATCCTGCTCTGTTTGATTGTGCTGTATCCTGCCCACCTCCCTTGCTGTCAGCTGTGAACCTGTAAATACTGCTCCCACCTTGTGTGCCAATGAAAGCTCCCAGGCAGCAGTGCCCTGTGTAATTATTCGCTCCCTGTGCTCTCATGCCCACCACCAGAGGGGCGCATAGTATGGCTTTCCAGTGTTCTAACAAGCTTCCAGACACTCCCCTGCATGCATATCTTGACTTCCAGGCATTTGGACACTATTTGGGAATTGACATCTATTCCCAATGCATGCCGGGTTTTGTGGAAGCCAGTCTGCTCATGCTGGAAACTCTATTACCTAGAATTCCCTGCTCACTGCTTTGTCTCCACCCCTGCAGGCCAAGGATGGGTGGAGGAATTCAGCTCACCTGTGGCTGGCTGCTGCTATCCTGCTCACACTTGATGCATGTAATTACTGTGAGCTCTTTTAAGCCCCAGCTCCCTTCAGTTCAGCGTTGGTCATTGTAGCTGTGTACCGGTGAGACCGACCCTTGTTTCCAGTGTTTCCTGAGCTTTTGATATCCTTGTTTCCTGAGCTTTAGTTATTTCTTGATTCTTGAGCTATAGCTATCCCTGTTCCTGAACTAGCACTGCCTGCAGTAATACCTTGACTCCTGAGCTTTAGTAATTCCCTGTTCTTGAACTAGCACTGCCTGCAGTGCTACCGTGGCTCTTGAGCTTTTGCTCAATTCTTGTTCCTGCTCCAGCACAGTCTTCAGTGCTACTTTGTTTTCTCGATTCCTGAACCAGCACTATTCTAGTATACCCTTGTAGCCTCCCCTTCTGTATATCCTTTTCCAGTCCCTGCCTTTCTTACCATTTCCTTGGTTCCATTTCCTAGTTTGCTGTCTTTCTGTTCTTGCTGTATCGCTTCTATTACCTTGTATGTTTGTTACTTGCTTTCTGCCAAGTGTGCCCTGTGATTTTCCTTCTTTTCCTGTTAAGCACTCCTCCTTGCTAGCTCCTTGTCTATCATGCTTGTGTTTAGTTCTACCCCCTTGCTGTTACTGCCTTGCGTATTCCTGTTTGATTGCCAGGATCCGTGGGCACAGCTGATAAAAAACAAGTTACTTACCTGTACACTGTGGTTCTCCAGTATTGATATCGTTCATAGATTCCAGTGGTTGAAGTGGGCGGGATCGGGAGGACACGGCGTGCCCCTACTTCTTTTTTTTAGTAGATTCCGTTCCCCTACTTTGTTTATTTTAAACATTTGTCCAAGGACGGCAGAAATATCCAAGGCCTGCAAAGAAAGCTCGGCGTTCCTGGCCGTTCGGGGATGGGCGTATGGGGCAGAGCAGGAAAAGGACTCTTTTCCTTCTTGCCCAGAGAATACAAGGACAGTGTGCACTTCTGCTCTGCTGCTGGCAGCTGCCCCCCCCCTCTTTCTTTCTTTCTCTTATTCCCTCTCTTTCTGTCTCGCTCATCCTCACTTACAGAAAACCGTGACTTCAAGAAACGGTTCTCACCCTCTCTTTCCTCCTTTCATTTATTTGTTCCCCTGTGAAATGGATCCAAAAACAGAAAAAACACTTTTGTTGTCTTTTTCTGACATTTTTGTTTTCCACAGTGCAGCCTTGGGAATAAAAAGGTTCAAACTATGAAAAATAAATAAAAAAATAAATAAAGCAAGACAGAGTGTTCGCAAAGTGGCCAGATGAAGCGCTACTTTTGTTTTCTTGTCTTTCTTTGAACAGCATTGTTTTCCCGGGTGGTGAAGTGCACCAATCCTGGAGGTACTGTAATGCCTGATTGATGGGTGGATTGGTAACCATGTTGTACCTGCTTACATTTCACATGCTTTACTTTGCTTTTTCCAGGATGATGTTACTTTTTTTTTTAGTATAAAAGACAGTTGGTCCTAGACTAATTTATCATACAGTCAAAATGTAGTAGATTCATAGTTCGAAAAACACATTAGAGATGCATATGATTGGCATAAAGTCATAAGTACACGCAGAGTTCTTTAAATATGCAAAATATGCGCACTCTCAAAAAACAATGGCACCCATTATGTTTCTGCAAAGAAGACTGTTTTATTTCTGTTTTACAGATGCTTTTTTGGTAAACAAATCGCCATATTCAGTAACAAGGTGAAAGGTTGCACCAAGGGGGGAGGGAAAAAAGAGAAGTGTGCTCATGTGTGAGATAGATAAGATAAAGAAGGAAGGGATTCAAAGTACATCCAAGGGAGAATCAATTACAATTATTATACATCACGAAGAACTGGCTATAGTTTACAGTAAAGCCAGTAATGTCCGGGCCTGCCCCTCACTGGTTGTTCTAGTTGTTGCTTATGATTCTTTCAAAAAGGTTCACAGAGAGACATCATCTGTGGATTGGGCAGGGTAGAGGTGGTACCGGGTACAGGCCCACTAGGGAAAGAGTGTTGACGTTTTGGCGATTTGTTTACCAAAAAAGCACCTGTAAAATAGAAATAAAACAGTGTTCTTTGCAGAAATATAATGGGTGCCATTGTTTTTTGAGAGTGCGCATATTTTGCATATTTAAAGAACTCTGCGTGTAGTTATGACTTTATGCCAGTCATATGCATCTCTAATGTGTTTTTCGAACTATGAATGTACTACAATTTGACTGTATGATAAATTAGTCTAGGACCAACTGTCTTCTATACCAATCGATACCCAGGTCCGTGGACTTTTTCTTGGGTTACCCCATTATGTTATAATGGTTACTTTTTTTTGGGCAGCATATTGCTCTTGTCTAGTGCGTAATTTGAATTGAGTTGCATCCAGGTGTTTATAGCGGGGCACAATTGGGTTGTAGTTGAAGGCAGTGCGAGTTTCTCCTTGTGGGGCAGTAGGGTTTTCAGTGGGGGAGAGGATGTGGCACTATGGTCAGAGCTGCCAAATTTGGAACTGGGGAACCAGGTTCAATCTTCATGACCAGTACCCCAGACCACTCTCCTGAGGGAGCACATTCCCATGCTAGACCTTAGAAGGCCCCCTAGACCTTAGAAGCCCTGGTGTCTTAGCACCAGCAGGTGGACCCTAGCATTGGCAAGTGTAGGTTAACCTTGATGCCTGTCCACCACAATCCATACTGAAGTTCACCTCCAGTCTTGCGGGCAGGCCTATGAAGCAGCACACCCTAGAGCAACAGTGTCACTGAGGTCACAGGATCCTTGAGAAGGACCGGCTCTAGGGTGGTGCGACCGCACAGGGCACTGACTTTGGGTGGGGGCGTCGTGTTTGCAAGTATATTATGCTTCTAAAAGCACTTGCTGCCTCCTTCCTGGCCTCCAGCAATTTTCAGAAACAATAAAAAATGTCATGATAACTCTGGTGATTAATGTTCTTCCTAGAGAGAGACAGATCAGAGTTGTGTCTAGTGGAAGTTTTGACTCATGGAAAGGTAGCGCACAGGGTTAATGTGCCTGCTGCAAAGAACATGTACCATGCAGATCACAAAGTGCATATAATGTAAATAGTTCAGTGGGTTACTGCTTTTGTCAGAGAGATCCTTTTGTTATTTGCAGTTTATAAGCTAAAATCGTAACATAGAACAGTGAGCTATTAACTGTCATCAAAGAGCTGCATGCAAACTGCAAGGTATATATTAGAGCTTTATGTTTTTTTCCCCAGTCTTTGATTATCCTAATTTTGCAAAAGGTGTTCATTCAGATGGAAATCAATTCTGATTATTAAAGAGAACCCTTAACCATGGTATTACGTTTTAAATTCTCAGTTTGTGTTTCTCCAGACCAATCACTATTAAACTGTATTGCCTACTAGTATGGTTGTCATGTGGCTCCTACACCTTGTAGTCCTTTGTCTTATGTAACATGTCCTGTACAGTGATATACACACGTATAATTGATTGTCTCTGTGTAATGTGTGTGATGTAAAGTGCTCTGACACCCTACACTGGTATGAGCGGCGCTGTAAATCAAATTGAATGCATCTGAGAGGGAGCGTGGTTATAGAGACTTGAGGGACGCTGTTAAAGGGTGGTAGTGAGGGAGTCCATGGTGGAGGTGGTCATTTGGTGGCACTAACAAACACTGTTGCACAGGGCGCCACCAGCGCTAAAGCCGGCCCTGCCCTTGAGGCCAGTCCACCTCACCCATTGGTACCTCCATTGCCCTTGTTTCAGCAGTAGTAGCTGCAACTCACCAAGGATCGGTAATGCAGGATTTGCACACACACCAAACTAAATTCACAAACTTCACGGTCTCTCTGCTTCCTTCACAAGCAATTTTAACACGTGCTGCCTGCTTTGGGGGCACTGGAATTATGCAGCAATAAAGGACAAAATAATGCCGCAGTGTTGACTAAATTATGCAGCAAAAAAAGGCTACAGCGTAATGCAGTATATTTTCTGATACTCTATTATTTTGACATTTGTACACATGCTAACAGTCTCTGGAAAGATTTTGCCTTATTAGTACCAGTGTAACATACAAATGCAGCAGTGAGAAAGGTGATCAGTCAACCTTTGTGAAGGGCCGTCCACTTTGCAGCAACATGTCACATTTTTTGTAACCTTTGATCCGTTTGAACTACAAACAATTTATTAGTTAAAATTGTCAGATTATGTATCAGATGTTGTGTTATGTGTCAACTATGGCAGAGCCATAATTATATAGAAAACATTTACAAACTAGGATATTTTGCTATTCATGTTTGAACTGCTCTTGTGGAAAAAAGGAGAAATGCTGATGACAGAAACTCCATGGCTCGGAGACAAATGGCTTGTGCTTCCACTTTTAAGCGTATTTGGGACATATTGTGATTGGAAACATGTCCCACTTTGTGAATGTATTTTAAAGTCAATAACTCATATTAAACCTTAAATAATCATGTGTGTCCATTGGTTGAATTAAATAACATAATAAGCTAAAAATGGTTAGTGAAATACTAAACAAATACTAAAAATTTGGATGTTTTGTGCACTCTGGCCACACCTCTGATACTGCCCACTGATCCAATCTTTGAGCTATTCCCGCCCTCTGATTCTCTGCCCACAGTTCCCCTACTTTTTTTTCCCCACTTCGACCACTGATAGATTCACATGCTTGTATCTTCCCCGTCGTCATGGTGGGAGCCTCGCGGTAGATAGAAAAGAAGTACTATGAAAGAGCATTAGAAACCACCACAGGAAAAGAAAACCTTTAACATTCGTCAACCTCTTTATGTAGGTCAAACTTTGACCAATCAGAGACGAGCCCTAGACCTCAATTCCCCAGCAGAGCCACCAGACCTCAGATTTCGCGCACCAGTGTGCTAAGGTTAAGAGTAGCATGAGGTAAGAAGTGGCAAGCCTAGACGGGGAGGAGGGAGGGCCGCATGTGAATCTATGAAAGATATCAATACTGGAGAACCACAGTGTACAGGTAAGTAACTTGTTTTTTCTCCAGTATTGAATCTTTCATAGATTCACATGCTTGTATCAGAGTAGATAGCAGTGTTCTTTGTAAATATGTTGCGACTAGGCGAAGACCTTCTTATGCACAGAGAATGAAACATAGCATTTAAGAAAAACATATATAACCATATAGATCGATATGCCTCACTAAATCCATATACATAACTAGAAACATGTAAAAACCATGAAATCAAAAGAACAAAGTGAAACAGAGGTAAAAGATATAAATAAGCTGTACCTCAAGCGAACAGATGTCTCAGGACTGCTTGCCCCACTGCGGCATCTGTTTTCCATGCTGAATCCAGGCAATAATGCTTGGTGAATGTATGCACATTAGACCATGTTGCTGCTCTACATATGTCTGGAAGCGATACCCCAGCAAAGAGGGCAGTAGATGCCGCCATCTTCCTTGTGGAGTGCGCAGACACCTTTGCAGACAGGGGTTTTCCAGCTTTATTATGGCAGAAGACAATTGCAGAAGAGATCCAACGTGCAATACTGTTTCTGGAAAGGGCTTGACCTTTCCTCGGAGAAGCAAAAGACACAAAGAGCTGGTCCGACTTTCTGAAAGCCTTTGTTCTATGGATGTAGAATTTGATGCATAGTTTTACATCCAATGAATGCAACGCCTTTTCGGCAGAAGTTGTAGGATTTCCAAAGTACGTTGAGAGCACGACCGGCTCGTTTAAGTGAAAAGATGTAGGAACCTTTGGAATAAAGTGAGGGTTTGTTCTCAACACTACCTTGTCTTGTTTGAATTGTAGAAAAGGTTCAGCCACCGTGAAAACCTGAATCTCACTGATTCTTCTAGCCGAAGTGAGGGCCAGTAAGAGAGCCGTTTTCCATGAAACATATTTTAGATCAGCTTTGTGGATCGGCTCAAATGGCGATTTCATCAATTGAGATAGGACCGTGTTTAATTCCCATGGCCCTGCCGGACGTTTCAGTGGAGGAAAAACTCTGAAAAGGCCCTTCATAAACTCTTTAATAATTTGCGTTGACCACAGCGAGAGTTCCCCAGGCTTTCTGCGAAACCTAGAAATCGCAGCTAGGTGTACCTTGATAGAAGAATGAGTCAACTTTAGCTTTGCTAAATGAAGTAGGTAAGGCAAAATTCCGCAGCGTATGCCCTATTAGTGGAAGAAGCTCTGGCCCGCTGAAGGATCAACTTGCAATCTGGAGCGATATCTAGATTTGTAAATTCATAGTCGTGAGGTTCCAAGCTGATAAACTCAGAGATTTTATCTGAGGATGAACAATCTGGCCGTTGTCCATGGATAGCAGGTTTGGCCATGGTTGAAAGAGAATGTGTGGAGAGATGGAGCGCATGAGAAGCTCTGGGAACCAAAACTGTCTCGGCCATGCCGGAGCGATGAGAATGAGATTACATGGTTCCTTCTTCATTTTGCTCAGCACCCTTGGGATGAGGGGGAACGACGGGAAAGCTTATGCGAACATTCCTGTCCACTGTATCTGCAGAGCGTTTCCCCAAGAGTTGGCCTGAGGAAACCTGCCGGCGAACTTTTCGCATTTTTTGTTGCTCGCTGTCGCGAAGAGATCCAGATTTGGAGTGCCCCATAGCCTGAAAACTCGCCGCAGCTGTTTCCAATCTAATTCCCATTCGTGACATTGTGCATTGGTTCTGCTCAGAGAATCCGCCCACTCGTTCTCCACCCCTGGGACATGCTCTATCTGCAATGTTATCTGTGCTGGGTTAACCATCTCCAAATTTCTTGGGCTTGGTCCAATAATGTGAGAGATCTGGTGCCCCCTTGCTTGGCTAGATAGAACATTGTTGTGGTGTTGTCTGATCTCACCAGAACAGAGGATCCCTGAATTCTCGGAAGGAACGCCTGAAGACCTAGATAAACGGCCCTCAACTCCAATAGATTGATGTGTAATTGCTTTTCTTGAAAGGACCATTTTCTGTTGATTTGCAACTCCTGAAGATGCGCTCCCCAACCATCCATCGAGGCATCCGTGGTCATTATAAAACTGGGCTGTGCCACCTGGAACAATAGGCCTGGAGAGATATTGCAGTCCTTCTCCCACCATGACAGTGCATGTTTCATTGCCTGAGAAATAAGGATGATGTCCTCGAAGGAGCCCTGCGTCTGAATCCACTGTTTGTCTAACTGCTCTTGAAGAGGCCTCATTTGGAGCCGACAATTCAGAATTAGTGGGATGCATGATGACAGCATCCCCAGTAAAGATTTGAACACTCTTACAGAAGTGGACTCTCTTGCGCGCAGGAGGGATGCTGAGAGCATTATCTTTCACTTGCGTTCTGGAGTGGGAAACGCCTTCATCAATCTGGTGTCCAGTATTGCTCCGAGAAAAATACGTTTCTGACTTGGAATCAGGCATGACTTCTCCTCGTTGAGTTGCAAGCCTAGAGATGTGAACAGCCTTTGACAAGCCCGTGTAGACTCTCTTGCCGAGTGGAAAGAAGGCCCCTTCACCAGCCAGTCGTCCAGGTAGGGATAAACCTGATGGCCCTGCCTTCTCAGGAAAGCTGCCACTGGAACCATACATTTCGTGAAGACTCGGGGAGCTGAGCGAAGGTTGAAGGGCAGAACCTTGAACTGGTAGTGATCCCCAGCCACCTCGAACCTCAGGAATTGGCGATGTTTTGCCAGAATAGGAATGTGGAAGTATGCGTCGAGGAGATCGAGAGACGCTAAAAAATCTCCCTTGTTTACCAACAAGAGAATGTTCTGCAGGGACAACATTTTGAATGATTGTTTCTTGATGTATTTGTTCAGCTGTCTTAGGTCCATGACCTGTCTCCATTTCCCACACTTTTTCTTTATGAGGATGAAATTGTAATAGAAGTCTTTTCCTCGTTGACTGAGAGCAACTTTTTCTATCGCTCCCTTTTGCAGCAAGATCGAGATTTCCTGCTTTAGTGAAGGAAGATGGTGATGTATTCTCCTTGAGGGCGGATTCCGAGGAGGCTTGTGAACAAATTCCAGGCTGTGGTCCAAACGGATGATGTCTAGTACCCATTTGTCCTTTGTAATGGCTTGCCATTGACTCAGAAAAGGAGAAAGATGATGGGACTGCAGAGGCTGAAGTCGAAATGAGCTGGCTGGCGGAAGAGAAACGTCACTGTCGTTTACATGGGTCTTGCGATTTTCCTCATGCCGAAGACTTACGTCTAGCTGACTGTTGGCTGTATGAGACATTGGAAGCCCGAAAATGCTGCTGTTGTTGCTGTCTTCCATATTGTGGTCTGTACGATTGCTGGGAATACGGCTGAAATCTGTCGAACTGATAGGACGATCTTTGCTGGAACTGACCTCATCCTCTTCCCCCACGAAAGGACTGATAACGTCTTTGCTGCAACATGCCCAAAGAACGAGCCGTCTCAGTATCCTTTTTGATACCCTGAAGTTCTTCATCCACGTGTTTCCCAAACAGGTTTTCCCCATCGAAGGGCATGTCTAACACTTTCGATTGTACCTCAGGGTGGAAAGACGTCGCCCTCAGCCAGCCCTGTCTACGGAGAACAGCGGCTCCTGCAATTTGTCTAAAAGCAATTGAAGACAAATCCATTGCCGAGTCAATCACTTCAGATGAAGCTCTAGCACCTTCCTGTAGCAAGTCTTTTGCTTCCTTCTTTTTGTCTTCGGGAAGATATTCAAGAAGAGGTGCAAGGTCTGACCATAACTGATGGTCGTATCGCCCCAAGATTGCTAAGGCATTAGAGGCCTTGATGGAAGTGGCGGCCATAGTAGCGAAGCGTCTGCCTATGCTGTCAAGCCGTTTGCCTTCTCTGCTCGGAGGCACAGAACAAGGAGATTGCGGATTCCTAGAGCGCCTCTGCGCAGACTGCGTTATCACGGAATCCGGCCGGGGATGACCAATCAAACACACCGGAGCTGAATCGGGTGCCTTGTATTTTTTCTCCATCCTCGGCAAAACAGCTGGAACCGAGGCCGGATTCTTCATAATCTTTAATTCCTTGCTCCATATATAATCCACAATAGGTATGGATCAAACTGACTTCTTGGCCGGATCCTTAAAATCATAAAGGAAGCATTCGTTTTGAACTACAGGCAAAGGCAAATCAAATCTTCTAGAAGCCCTCTCCAGTAATTCGTGGAAGCCCCCAATATCTCCCGGAGGAGAACTTGCTGAAGGGGGGGAAGGCGACGGAGACGATGGAGCAACATAATCATCCCACTCCTGACCAACTAAATCAGGATCCTGAGTGAGCTCACCTTCTTCAGGTTGATCATCAGCTTCACTCTCGATGTAATCATCCTGAATTGTAATGCATCGAGGAGTCTGTCTCTCTTCCTGCACAGCATGTGGTGGAGTAACCACTGGTGGTGGTGGTACTTAAATGCTTGGGCCTCCAGGCGTCAGCGGAACCAGAGCGTGAGAATACGGAAATCGCTTGTAGTAATCGTTTGGCATGTGTCTCAGGTCGGAAACCAGGGAAGTTGGCACCAGCATGGAATCCCTTCTAACCTCCTGACGCTCTTCGTAAGCCTCATAAGGATAGTGTTCCTGAAAAGAATCGGAACGCTGAGCCCAAGGACGACCTGTGAAGGAATAGTCCCCTTCCAAATACTCAGACGTGTCCTGCCTCTGTGCCTCCTCTTCCCATCTGTGTCCTGGCATTTAACCCTGAGCTGGGAAGGGCTGTAAGCTGGACCGAACAGACTTTCATCTCCCGATTCCTCCGTATCCAGAAGGTGAGAAGAAGGCAGAGGTGAAATCTTTGACAAAGAAGACAAACCTGGAGATATCTGGATATAGTGGAGGCTCCTAAAGTCCTGTTTTTGCTCCGTCGACGACGCCATCGATGACGGAAGAGGTCGGAAGGTAATCATCGTCGAAACCGGCAACGAAGAAGGTGATTTAAAAACTGTCGTCGACGGAGTGGTCGTTGACGGAGCCATCGTTGTCGACGGTGCACCCGTCGACGGGGCCATAGGCGAAATCGTCGACGCAGAGGTCGTCGCCATCGTCGTCGAAGCCGTCGACAATGCCATCGACGAGGAAATCGTCCTCGCCGCAATCGGCGACGAGGCCGTCACCACAGCCGCCGTCGAAGCGGTCATCGCCACAGACACTGATGTAGATCTAGCTGGAGTTCTCGACGACGGGTCCATCGACTGAGCTTTTTTCTAAATGAGGAGCAAATTGAGCTTTAGAAAAAGAAGTCGCACTCGAAACCTACTTTAGCATCTGATCTGTGAGGAAACGCATCAGCTGCAGATAGGTTACAAAAGCTAAGACTTCTAATGCTTAAATTATTTAAATGAAACGAATGGACCCCATGTTTTTCAAAGATCTCGATGCAATTACCAGGGTTGCCCATGGCAAGGTTCCCCAGGTTTGATGTCAAATCATACCTTATTTGCCACCATGCACTTCCTGTTACTAATCCAAATCTTGCATGTCCTGCTTTTTCCCTGCTTCCCCATTTGTCTCTGATTTCTTATCTTTCTCTTTATTTTTTCTTCCTTCTCCACCTTTCTCTTGCTCTGTCGGTCTAAAATAATTCCATATCTCCAAAGTCCTGGAAGAATTGTTTTAGAACTTTTAGTTTAGAACGGTAATCTAGTTGGCTGTCTAGTAAAAGTTGCCTGTTGTGACGCGTGTGACCGCCGGCTAGCTATTTTTTCGGTTGACCGCAATGACCGTGCTGTGGCTTGTAATTCCTCCTTTGCTCATTGTAGGCATGGGCGTACATGTATAGGCATGCTGGGTGGAAGCCACTCTCTAGACATAGGGCCAACTGACCAATAATGCCATGGCTGATGTATTTGGTTAATTATTGGTAAGAATGGCCACTTGTGGATTCTAAGAACCACACCAAACAGCTGTTGTCCTCTGTCTCTAAGCAGAGGTTCTAAAGAAGCTACGCTTAGGCTGAGCCTGTTAGTGTAGATAAACTCAACTGCTCACACAAACCCTATGAACCACTAAGAGTCGGTGCATGCCCATACAATATCTTGGACAGTATATATCTTCACAGGCCGCACACAGAATGCATCAGCACAGCTCACCAGCATGGGCGTCCGCACACATTTTTTTGAGGGGGGGGGTTATAATTTTAAAGTCATCCACAGTAGCGGCTGGTGATATTGAAAAGTGGTGGGGTGTAAAATTTCGGAATGAGTGACAAGTGGCAAGCGAGCAATCGTAGCGAGCAAGCCTTACCTCTATAAGGGGGGTTCTTTTTTAAACAAATTGTGGACAAATGGTGCATTTTCAAGCAAATTTGAGAAAGCAAGAAGGTTGTAAGGCAATTGTGAAAGTGTAGTTATGACTTCAATAAAGAGATTTCATATGATAATGATGTAACATAACTTGTAAAGCGCATGTTCACTCGTGGGCATCTTGGAGCTCAATAACAGATGTCTATTGTTACCCAACTTAATGGTTCTCATTTTATTAACCTCATATGGATGAAAGGCTGAGTGGACCTGCTGGGATTTGAACCTGTGACCATGAGGTTGAACACAGGCACTGCAGTGGATGTATTAGTCCACTGAGCCACCAGACCCGTCATTGTAGGTAGCTGCTTAATCATAATGCGGCACATTTTTTGATACCATCACTTCATTATTTGTCATTTTTACACATGTTAGCAGTGGCTGTGCTTTGGTTACGCCTCATTAGTACCAGTTTAACGACCAAATATAGCGACAAGCAACGGAAAGGTGACCAGTCAACCTTTGCAAAAAGCCTTCCACTGCTTGACAACACGTCGCTACATTTTCAGTAACTTTTGATCCGTGTAAGCTAGAAACACATCATTTGTGTTAACATCTGCAGATTATGCAGCAGATGATGGATTATGTGGCAAATGCTGCAAATCTATAACTATGCGAAAACCGCCGCGGTCCACAATCGCATAATTCCAGTGCCCTGCAAATACCATAGGAGATGACTTTGTTAAAGTGATCACATGTCCAGGTTTTTGAAATTGAGGGTTAACTTTAGATCTATCACGAAGACCCAGACGGATCACCGCCCAGTATCTTAGGCCTAGACAAGTAAGGCATGTACCGCAGCTTCCAACACAAGTGGGCCTTTTACTTTCAAGGTGGACCACCTTATTCTGCCACAACCCCAGCCCTTATCCATACTATACTGGATTGGAAATTGATCATGGAGGCCAGTATAGCGTCATCCCCTACTGCACTAAAAGCCTGGACTGAATTTATGACATGGTTGACAAAATCAATGCCCCATACAACATCAAGAGGGTCCAAAACATATGCACGTCCGTTAACACAGAAAACTAGAGAACTAAAGAAAGAACTGAGAAGGGAGATGAGGAAGGCCAGAAAAACCAGAACACACATGGTCGGATGGCAAAAAACTAAAACAATTGAAGAAGGAATACAAGAAACATCTCTGGCAGGAGAGGAGAAGAATGACTGAAGGTTTCTGGCTCAAGCTACTGTACAACTGCAAACGATCAAACACCAAAGTCTTCTGGAAAACAATAAATGGCATGGGTAGGGAAGCGAGAGCAACAAACGCATCAAATGTCACTGAAAAAGATTGGGCAGCTTACTTGATAAAGATCTTCTCTAATGAGGAGCAGCATCCGCTACATAACATCAACAAACCTATCAAGTCGGACAGTACAAATAAGCTTGAAATACTGTCTCAGTGTGACAACTCAATATTTTTAGAATGTGCGCTCTGTACACCACTAAGAATGTAAAAAGTGATCAAAGCTGGCAGAAGTGATGGTGCACTAGGCCCACACGGTTTTCCGCAAGCAATATACAAGTGGGAACCAAAATATTGGGCAAACCCAATAACGGCACTGTTTAAAGAGGTGGAACACACGGACACGGTTCCAGATAGCTGGAGGGGATCAATAATAAACCCAATTTATAAGGGAGGTGATCGAACAAATCCAGTGAACTACAGGTTAATATCGCTCATCGACTCGGAAGCTAAATATTATGCTTCATTAATACTGGAAGATTTAACCAAATGGTCAAACACCAAGAATCTGATTCCACCTCAACAGACAGGCGTCCGGAAAGGGTATGGAACCACAATCAACATGCTAACAGTAACAACAATTGCGGAGAAGTGCAAATGTTTAAAGAAAAAACTACAACTCTGCTTTATCGACCTCAAAGCAGCTTTCGATTGGGTGGACCGATCCCTCTTATGGGTAAAACTAAGACAATGGGGCATTCATGAAATAATTTTGAGAGCAATTGAAACATTATATACTGACACATGGATACAAATTAAGATGGCAGACGGCACAAGATTATCCAGAAGAATACCAACTGCGATGGACCTTAAGCAAGGGTGTGTGCTTGCTCCCCACCTGTTTAACCTCTTTATAGCTGATTTACCCCCTCACTTGGATCGAGTAAACTCCCATGCTCCGAGATTAGGTCCACTAATCATATCACATCTGTCATATGCCAATGACATTATGTTGCTGAGCCACACGGATGTCGGTTTTCAAAGATTAATTGAGGAAATTGCGGTATTCACAAAGATAAAAACCCTCTCAATAGGGAACAGATTCAGTGTCCCTTTGAAAATCAAACTAGGTAATGCAACCATAGAAGAGGTTAACATCTATAAATATTTAGGCTTCTACTTTGATAAGAACCTTAAGTTTTCAGGCACACCAGCAATATATGATTAGAAAAAATAACGCCTTAATACATTCCTTTTGTGCACTTGTAAAAAAAACTGGAAGGACCCTCTTTTCAGCCATTGCTCGCAGTCATGAATGCAAAATTGCTTCCCACGCTAACTTACGCGAGCATGGTGATGCACGGCAAAGACGCTAAAATGTTGGACAGATTGCAAATAAATACATGGTCTTCCTTGTAACGCTTCACCTGCACAAATCCGCTTGGAATTTGAATTGACACAACAAGAGACAGGAAGTAGATACCACACAATCAAATCCTGGCATAAAATATGAAACAAACAGTCAAGTCCTCTAGTCAGCGCTCTATGGCACTCACTGATAAAGGATACAAATTTGAGTTACAAGTATTTGTTATCATTGGAAAAAACGAAACCAGCTGACTTATGGAATCTAAATCTGTCACATTCGACTGTCTGCCGTGTGATCAACAAAGCAACAAAAAGCCATACATTAGTGGAAGATAAAAACACACTTTCACAGCGATCGCATGCCTGGATGACAATTCAAACATATGGCACTTTGCAACCAGCAACATAGCTTCTTTTAACATATCCTGTGTATTTCAAGAAAACGTTTCTGGCTATCTGCCTAGCAGTACTGCCATCCTTAGCGGACAAACCCTCTTGGAGATACAAAGGCCCGAAAATGTGTAGGCTATGTGGCGTCCTCATAGAGGATTTTTTGCACTTGGTTTGCATATGCCTGCATTAAAGTAAGCACGCCTCTCTTTTTTAAGACGGATATTCAACGAGAGGGGGATTCGTACATGCCGAACGGCAATAATGAGGAGCCTTGACCCTACTGACCCTCAGCTAAATTGCTAACTTTAGAAATGTTTGCAATTTTATGATAAATCACTCAAGCAGGGTTCCGAGGGCACAGTTCCAGTACAAGAAAGCGGGTCCGCATAATGATTAAACAATCACGTTGCACAATTAGAAATAAAACATATCTTGTTATTTTCACGCACAATGCCACTTCAAAAGATTCAGTTGAAAGTTACTGGTCACTATTGGAAGGAAATGAAACAATAAGACCTGAGACGCCAAATGTTTTTTATTATCTCGTGTTGTTGAAATAATTAATGTGAACATTCAAGAAATCGACAAACTAAAAAAGTAACGTGAAGAATTTTATTCAAAACAGTTTTTATTATCTTGTATTATCTGTAAAACATTGTGACGGTTTTTATTAACTTATAACAATAAAAATATATATATATATATGCTGGATATTTTTAAACTGCATCCACCCACCGCCACGGTTGTTTATCTCACAGGATTAAAAATGTTAATGTCAAATGAGAATGAGGCTAATGACTTTGAGTCAACTAGTTGTAGTGCCACTTACAACTAAATAAAGTGTTGCACGCTCACCTGGATGAATAGGTGTCCAACACCAAAACCCACTTGGTTTGAGTATCACAACCTACTGAATACAGAAGGACATATGTCATGCGTGCACTTCAGGGTTCTTGGCAGCTTTTCTTCTGCAGATGCAAGACATTAATTCTTTTTACTAGTCCACAGATGACTGTTAGACTGCAGAGGCAGAAGCTTGAGTGTATGTTTTATGTGTTTCTTTAAAATAGATACGTGTCCATTTGCTAAATGAGATACTGCAGTGAAAGATTACAACGCAATCTCTGCATGCGACTCTACCATTAATATTAAAATAATACAGCATACTTGCAGTAGGCCTTTCCCTGTAAAGCATCGCTCAATAGTGGAGAAAGGGGGTGGGGGTGACTCATGGTCTGTATTTTTAATGAAACCTACCCACAATCCCCTGCAAACCTCAAATTTAGCTGAAAAAATCACTTTTTTCAGAAATTTCTGTGTGGGAAAGTTCTGGAATCTACGTGGATCCACAAATTTCCTCCCACCCAGCGTTCCCCAAGGTCTCCCGATAAAAATGATACCTCACTCGCGTGGGTGGGTCAAGTACCCACGACAGGCAAGGGCCCAAAACCTATTGAGGCGACATCAAAATTACTTATCACAAAACAACCTGGTTTTGCAAGGGGGGGTCCCATGAGTTCCAACAACCACACAGTACGTGAACAATGCAGAACATGAATGTATCACACCAAAATGTACTGCATGCCTTGTCTGTGTGACATACTCGCTGAACCACAATGTGCATGTAAAGCTGTCTCACTGCCAAAGTATGACAACAAGCAAGGATAGCTAATTTCAAACAAATCATGTCAACCGGCTAAATGCCACCCTCAACCCCTATGCAAAATTGCACTCCCACCCCCCCAAGTGTACACATCTGCCACACAGAATACAGCATTCCACATCAATCCTGATGTGAGTTGCCCATCACACCATCATGTGAAATTCAAATTAACGGTTTGGTAAGTCAACTGTGTCAGTGAACAAATATGCAGGCAGGTAGTCATCACCCACATGCCAACCCAGGCATTGAATAACAGAACCAGGACAGCAGGTATCATCCATGGCAGCAGCTGCGTGGCACATACACAAACACACATCACCCGCACATTTGCATCTCTTGTGAGGATGGCGGTGACCAGGCCTGAGCACCATAAATAGGCATCATGAAATGCACATACATCAGAAAACTGACCACTTACACACCACACGTGGGGTCAACCTTGAGGGTAATGTGTGTTGACACTATGGGGCATATTACCAGGCCCCTATTGCCACCACAACGTCACTCATTTTTGATGTTGGGGTGGTGATAGGGTCAGCGCACCATTATCAAGGCAGCGTTAAGTCACTAAATGTGGCTTAAAGCCACGTTAAGTGGCTTTACGCTGCCTTGAGAATAGGGCCCCTTACACGCTAAACTTGTCTGTCTTCAGTTTCTTGTTGTTGTTGTGGGCCTGGCCATGTGGCTGGTGGCCATTTTGAAGCCCGGTAGTGTGCTTTTATCCATAGGCCTGCAAGCTTGTGGCCTAGTCTGCCAACAGGCCTTTCATCCAGTAGGCTCAGAGGTAGTCCAGGGTGCATGAAACAACTGTTTCTGTGTGTTCTGTTGAATTTAAACATCATTTAGGGCATGGATGGCATTGGATTGAATTGCAAAATGTGTATTTTTGGGTGTATTTCAGTTTTTTTGGATGTGTGTTAAATACATGCCTTAGTTGTGTGTGGTGTGTTGCAGGCCTTGTTTAGCCCTGTGGATTTTCGTTTTTGCATTTTATTGCATTACAGGCAAAGCAGTGTGGTTTAGCATGCAGCCTTTGCATGGCTATTATAGGCCTGTTTTCAGTTTTCCAGGCCTCCTGCTTGTTGCTTGTGATTTGTGAGTGTCCATGTGGCTGGTAGCCATTTCTGGTGGGAGTTATAAGTGTGCTGCTTTTGCCATATAGGCCTGCATGTGTTTCCTTTGTGGCCTAGGCTTCTTGTTGTGGTCCTGGCCATGAGGCTGGCGGCCATTTTGAAGCCAGGCAGTGTGCTTTTTGCCATAGGCCTGCATTGTCTGTCTTCAGTTTCTTGTTGTTGTTGTGGGCCTGGCCATGTGGCTGGTGGCTGGTGGCCATTTTGAAGCCCGGTAGTGTGCTTTTATCCATAGGCCTGCAAGCTTGTGGCCTAGTCTGCCAACAGGCCTTTCATCCAGTAGGCTCAGAGGTAGTCAGGGGTGCATGAAACAACTGTTTCTGTGTGTTCTGTTGAATTTAAACATCATTTAGGGCATGGATGGACAGTGTCCATTCATACTGTTTTTGAGGAGTTGCCTATTTGTTGCAGGATAGTGATGATTTTGAGGAAATAGCGGATGTGTAAATAATATTTGTCATAGCTGGAAACTGTGAGATGACTATGTACAACTACAACATCACATCCGCTATTTCCTCAAAATCATCACTATCCTGCAACAAATAGGCATCTCCTCAAAAACAGTATGAATGGACACTGTCCTGCTGTTGGCTACTGCCCCCATCTGCCTCCCAGTGGGGGCAAAAAAACTAAATTATGCCAAATATATTTGGGGGGAGCAAAGGCCCTTGCCCAAGGGGCCGCTCCCCGCTCCCTGGTGTCTAGTGGGTGGATCCCTGCTTGGGGATCGCCCTCCTGGGGCGATCCCCAAGCAGGGATCCACTGGGGAGGGGTACCATTTTAAAGGGGAGATTCTCAGACATATTACAGTAAGGCACTGATGACAGGCAAACTTTAGGCAAAAACTGTTTTCGAACATCCGCTGTCTGCCTCTTCGTATTAAAAGTCTAATAATGTTATTTCGGAGTGTTAACATTTTTTCACTTGACGCTAGTTACAGAGTATACTATTTGCATGTCCAGTGGTGCGGTTTTTACAGATGAGCATCTATTTAGGCGCCAGATGTCCCAAGGCCATCCAGTAGCATTTCACAGCATTTCACAGCAGGTCTTCCTTGACGACAATCATTTTATTGGGCAAAACAAATGATAATTCAGATTCATTTTATATCTATGTATATCTACCAGTGTTATACTTCATTGATGATTAAATGCAGCTTTAGAAGAGCTCAGCTGTTTTTTTGTGCTTGCAAATTATGTTTTGTAGCAGTTGACACCTCCAAAGCAACATTTCGGCCTACACAGTAGAAAGTTCCAGTCTCAACCACTTACATGTGGATTTCTTGGTTGCGCAGAACATTTGAGACCAATTATGCTTGCATAATGATGGACACATCTCTGGAGGTTGTGTCAACCTTTCAACTTTTTTTACTGTATTCTGTAGTATTCAGTCAGGACATCTGCATTAAGTGCTGCCTTTTGATGAGTGCCAATTTGATTTGTAATATTCAAATTTGATATTTATTGCACCACAGGACTGACAGACAGCGTCAAGCTAGCACATTAGTTCATAAAAGTTATATAGGCCGTGTGGCACCTTTTTATGTCCTTTGTAATATGTATATCTTGTCCAAGTTTAATATTTCATTACTTTTTTGTTTACTGTTACCAAAGCATGAACGGTGCAAGTGCAGTCTGCTAAATTTATTTAACATTGTAAATTGCAGAGAGCGGCCTTTACTCACACCCATGCGCTGAAGGTGTTGCCTAGAGTTTGAACTAATCACATATTTTAGCTGACTTCTTTTAGTGATTACAAAAGTATTTTCTCTTGCTTGGACATTCATTCATTTTTATGCAATATATTTTTGTGTAGCAGTAATAGAGCGTTTTTACGTATAGTACAATGCATTTCCAGCACATTGTCGATTTAGCTAATCATGGTTGAATGCAAATGTGTATTTGTAAAGCACATATGTTCAACAGGGTATCTTGGCGCTGAAATAGATATTCATTGTTACTCAATTCAGTGGCAGTCATTTTATTGATCTTAGAAGGATTGAGTAGACACGTCAGGGTTCGAACCTGAGGTCAAACAGACTGCTGCAGTGGGTGCATAGAGCCTCCAGACTTCAACAGTGGTGATGGTCTGATGTCTCTTGCTCCCTACCCCACTGTCTCTTACTCTGTACACTGCTTTCTCTAGATTAATGTCCCTCCCTCTCATGCTCCATACCCCTCTATCTCTTACACTCTACCTTGCCCCTCTGACTCTTGCCCCTTGGTCTCTTGCTCCCTACACCTCTCTTTGTTGGTCCATATCGCCCTCTCTTTTGCTCCCTGCCACCCTGACTCTTGGCACCTACCATTTCTTCTGGTCCCTGCCCTTCTGTCTCTTGTTCCCTACATCGGTCTGTTGCTTGCTAGCCCTGTCTTTTGCTCCCTACTGTCCCCCTCTGTCTCTTACCCTCTGCCACCTACTCACTTGCCCCGTCCCCTGGTCCCCAAACCTCTGCCTATTGCTCCCACGCATCTCTTTCTTGGTCCCCTATGTGTCTTGCCCCTGCCCTCTGTCGCTTACTGTCCACCCATCTGTTGCTTACCCCTTTGACTCTTCCTCTGTGCCTTTCACCTTAATTTTCTATTCCCTAGCTCCCTGCTTCTCTGCCTTATGCTACCTGTCCCTCTGTCTCTTATCCCTCTGCCCCCTCTTTCCTCCTCTCTGCCTCTTATCCCACTGTCTCCTGTTTAATACCCCTCTTTCTTCTTTGTTCTACCCTTCTGCCTTTTCCACCACCCTTTATTTCTTGTTCCCTAGTTAATTACCCCTCTCCCTCTTACTCCCTTCCCTACCCCTTTGTCTCTTCCCCTCTCCCTATCGCTCTGTCCCTTCTCCCTACTCCCTCGCTCTCTTGTTCCTTACCCTACCTCCTGTCTCTTACCCCTTTGCCTTGTGCTCTA
The DNA here is from genome assembly GCA_963921515.1 of Calotriton arnoldi. NCBI lineage: Eukaryota > Metazoa > Chordata > Amphibia > Caudata > Salamandridae > Calotriton > Calotriton arnoldi. The sequence goes on from CAWUFW010000277.1 coordinate 4,667,946, forward strand.
CATCCCTCTGCCCCCTGCGTCTCACACTTCTTTGCCCATGCTGTTTTTTTACATATTGCACAGCAGCGAGGGCTAGATTGCCACGACGTTCGAAACGAGGGATTGACCCGGGATAGCTGCTCCGCATTCAAATGAGAAATCTCAGCATTTATTATATCTGTTTGTAGACTGATGCACTATATAACAAGCCTAAAGGAAACTGTTCTGTGACCTCCTGACTAATTAAGAAGCCTTGAGAAAGCCCTGGTCCTACTGACCTCCTAGGGCGAAACACGTGTCGGCTGTTGCACCATTTACAGTATAAAATAATATTCTGGAATAACTAGGATGTAACCAATAAAGAATTTTTCGAAGACAAGACAACTGTTTTCTTCAAAAAAGACAAGAACCGTAAAAGGGAGTCTTCCGAGATATCTAAATACACGTACTAATTAAGGAGGAGTATATGCTCAAATTTTAGTAGTACTGTTACAAAAACGAGGCTGGAAAGGTCCAGTGCCTCGAGCCAACCTCCTCCACCCATTAAAAGCAGATGTAGGCAATACCATTCAGGACCAGGACCCCTGGACCTTTCGTGAAACTAGGGACACTGCTGTGCAAAATGCTGTTTTTTTTTCATGTTTTGTCTTGATGCTAAATAGTGGAAGGACAGTAAAATATCTGTAACTCTTAGGGTTTAAATATAAAACACCTGATACCTTGTGAATTTAGTAGAAATATCACTTGAATAGGTCTAAGCGTAACCAGTGCTTTAAATGGGCCGGTACGAACCGCTTTATATAACTACCAGTAACAGTACAATATATTGCCTTTCTCAATAAATAAGTCATAACACTTTAACAGAGTTTCAGTAACTTATATTGCACAAGTGCTCACCAAGCTACAACTTACAACAAAAACCAGCTTATTATTAATCACATAGGTGAAACCTATTGCATTTACCAATGCTTGTTCTGTATTGTTGCCTTTTGGGTGGGGGTCGAAAGGACACTCTTTTGTCTCCCGCACAAGGAAAGCAATCAGAATTTGATTACGAGCGGGGTCCTTCCCCCTGGAACTCAATGCCAGGGTGTTGACCGGCCAGGGGAGCTGCTAGGGGCTCTTCTGGGCTCCTTGCATTTCCCCCTCCATGCATCTGCAATCCAGTGGAGGGCCTTTTCACACCACCTGTGCCCCTGGGCCCAATCCTACCTGCCAAGACCATGGACAAGCAAGTCAGGATTTGATTCAGGGATGCAACCTTAGCATCACGGTGAGTTGAGGCATCCCACTAACTTCTTGCCCTTGGATGCTTGGTGAGGCATATAGCCCTCTCCATGAACTCCTGTTCCCCTGGCTACTGAAACAGCAGCTTCATTCCCCTGTCATGGTCATCTGCTCAGGCTTCAAACCATCAAGGCGCTTAACAGAGAAGAGTCCGGTTGAAAGCTGGCTGACCATAAAAGCAGATGGGACACATACTTCACTGTGGTTCACATGAAACTTCATATGATATCCTTGGTGTCACTGTCTAGGAGGATGGATGCCTGTGAAAGCCACAGGCTCAGGTTCTGGAACCCACAGATAAGCTAGATAGGATATTGGCTGCAGCTAACACCACTCCGAACTCCCTCAAAGCTAAAGTCGATGCCATAGCTATTGATCTTGGCTTGGTGAGAGATGATCAACAGAAGCTGACTGACAGATTGCTACCCATGCAATGAGGGATCAAAACAATCAAGCCCCAAACTAATGACCTTCAAAAAACAAACCATGACCTCTAAGACCACATCTGTTCTCTGAAGATGGGGCTGAGGACTCTGACGAAAGAAAGATTCTGCACCAAAATCAGAATGCTTGGAATGCCAGAGAGGCGGCTGAAGGAAGGGATGTCGTGACAATCCTGGAAATTGATTTCTGGCTTTGTGGCCCATCAGGGTTTGTTGCCGTGATTCCCAACAGAGACAGTGCACAGGGTGCCAGCACATCGCTGCTCGCCGGGTGACCCACCAAGGCCCATCGTGGTGCACCTGCTGCACACAAAGACCGTGATATCATCCTGCAAGTCGCCAGAAATATAGGCCGCTGTGAAATGGGGGATAAAAAACAACTTATTTTTCCAGACTATGGGCTGGCAATACAAAACCAATGATCCTTATTCACAGGGAATAACTTCTACCTGGCCAAACTGAGAATAACGGTCAGACAGAAATCTTTATCTTCCATGGAGTCCTACACAGCCTGGTTCTGGGCTGAATAGTATGGTACATCAAACCAGGCGGGCAGACTCTTAAAATAGGAGACTCAACCAAGAAATAGGTGCCGCAGGAGCCGCAGATCAAGAGAACCTGAACATCCACTATCCTCATCCGCCCCCTCTGAACAGCAAGTTAAAGAGTCCAGCATGGCAGTGCTTGCGGCTGCAGCTGCCTTCGGGCCCCAATCAGCTGACGTCAAGACTGACTCCTCTTGGAGCGTACATGAAGCAGACTCAGTTCCGCCCACATCGGATTCTACATCTGCAAGAATGCCTAAAATGCTCATATGAGATGATCTCAATAAGAGAATCTTTCTCAAATCCCAGGGGTGTACATCTTGGTTCTCTTGGATCTGAATGGATGTAATGAAGTAGGCTGGGGCCTGGTGGGCATGAGGGCGGTAAAAAGCATTAGAGGGCATGAAAGAGTCTGATATCAGTGCATCTCCACTTTGGGTTCTGGGGGTGATCGGGTGGGGGGTGGCGGTGTTATGACCGAAAAGTCCTCTGCATGGTAAGAGATGTGCACCCCTGCCCACGCTGCCAACTGTACTGATGTCTGGATCTCTAAATCTGATTTTTGTTGTCATAGGCAAACACGGATCATGTATGTGCGCCATGCCATAGGCTTGTCTCACAATTTGCGGTCTTCTTGGCCTGGGAGATGCACCCAAAATGCTACCCTCCTAGTAGTGGAAGGCTACTGCCTTCACCATGAGTTAAGCAGTACAAGTGGAGGTGGCAGCATACTGTGTAGTGATCAGTAGAAGTGAACATTTAACCTGTCACTGGAGTGAGGAGTGAGGGGTACAGGCTCACTCAAGTGTAAAGTTCCACTGCTGTGTGCTTAATTCACCCTTGGCCTACATTGGTTTGGTATGAAGTGCTGCACAGCACAGAGGTGGTGTATCTGCACTAGGCATAGTCTGCCTGGGAAGGATACAATGCGGGGATAATGCAGTACGGAACAGTGTGTGCATGGTAAATGCATGTGCTGGATGTATATGTGCCTATGAGATGTACAGTCCCTGAAGGATGTAGTGGTGGGCAATGTGTGCATGATAAATGCATGTGCTGGGTGTATGTGTAGTTGTAAGTGGTACAATACATGAAGGATGCAGTGCGTGCTTGATAAATGCATGTGCTGGGTGTATGTGTACTCATGGGTGGTACAATACATGAAGGATGCAGACAGTGCATTTTAAATGCATGCCCTGGATTTGTGCCTGAGTAGTACAGTACATAAGATACAGTGCTGAGCAGTGTGTGCATGTTAAATGCACATGCTGTATGTATGTGTGTGTATGAGTGGTACAGTACATGGAGGATGCCATACTGTGCAATGCATGTATGTTGTATACATGTGTTGGGGCTAAGTGTGAAAGTGGATGGTACAATACTTGGAGGGTATTGGGTTCTACTTTGGGAGACCCAGACCTGCATGGTGAAATATTTAGTGGAGGTATAGAGATTCCCCCCAGACAGATTTGTGTATTGCTGCATTCCTGTAAACTGGGTGGAGCACACATTGTGGAGGGGCGAGCAGGCTTTCCCTGTACACTTCAAAGAGTGTTCTTTGATTCAGTAAGAGATCACAAGGAAGGGGCCTGAGCACATCTCAGGAATGAGATACGAATGATAAAAAGTAGGGCTGGTGGCCCTGTGGTAACCTTTTGATGTACATATCACTGTGCCTGACATCCAGGTGTGAACTCTAGTCACTCCCATGGACTATGTTGTGTGACTATCAGCTTTGGAGACACTCCTGCTGTGACAGACTGCTTTTCAAGAGGAAGAGGGAGCAGAGGAGGGGGCACTTCCAAAGAAGCAAAACTCCAATATAAAACTTCAAAGACTCAGACCCTAAATCACATTTGGGGGGAGATTTACAAAAAAGTCGCGCAACGCAGTGCAGCACCCCGCGAGGCTGCGCTGCATTGCCTGAAAGGGAGGGAGCAGGAAAGCGCCATATTTTTAAAGATATGGCTCTCTCCTTCCCTTTCCCTTGCGCCGGCGCTGATTTCAGCTGCCGTGCGCCATGCACACACTTTAGCGCTGCAGCGCTAGGGTGTGTGCATGAGTGTAGCATAGGTTTTGTACAGGAAGGGTACCCTTCCTGTACAAAATACTATGCTAGGCACAATGCAAAGCTATTCCCACTTTGCATACGTGCTGCACAGTGCAGCATGCATGCAAAGTCGGAAAAGGAAGGAGAAATGAAAGTATTTCTCCTTCCTTGCGCCTAGTTGCAAAGGGCGCAGTTATTCACACTAAACTCAATCTACTGTTTTCAGTAAATTGGGTTTAGCGTGAGAAACCTAGGTGGTTGCATGGGAACGCCCATGCACCACCCTTGGCACGCTCACGGCGCAAAGTAATGCGAAGCAGCGCAATGAGCTGCTTCGCATTACTTTTACGTTATTTCCAGCGCTAAACAAGTTTAGCGCTGGAAAGTTGATTAGGAAAAAAAGATTTTACGCCGTTTTGCGTCACTTTTTTGATGCAAACACGGCGCAAAATCTTAGTAAATCTCCCCCTTGGTGTCTGGAAATGGACTATAAGACTGGGAGTTTGAGACCCCAAAAATTGTTATCTGCCAAGCAGCTAGATGGGCTGTGTGAGGAGGGAAAGCTCTGCAAGTGACCAGGATTTGGGGCCAAGCCTGCTATTCTCCCTGCTGGGTCAGGGGACATCACACAGGGAATCCAAGACCTGCTTGCCAAGATCAGTGTGCCCTGTGAGGGAAAGGAGAGTGTTGGAGGGAGAAAGGTCCAGTGGGGAGCACTGTCGACCGGACTCTCTATGTGAGGTGTGAGGAAATGGCTGCTGCACCGATCGGGTCATTGCCCATGTGCAGGACAGAGTCGGCGACCCAAGTATGCCAGGATGGACCGCCAAGGAAAAGACTGCTCAGTGGTAAGGGTCTTAGCCCTGTGCTGTAGTGAGGCGAGAATTTCTCTGTGTTGATCAGGCCAGGGTCTGTGGACAGTGAGTAGTGGTGACCCCGTATGTCAGAGGGGGATCACTGAGAGCACCAAGGACTACGACTTGTTCTGTTGCCTCCGCTGGAAACGTGAGGACGCCGCGGGAGCACCTGTGCACCATCATCCAGGCAAGGGACTCAAGACATTATCGTCGTAGCTCCCCCTTATTGGGATACAAACAAAGATTTACCCTGCAGGAGGTGCCACAGAGAGCCTGAGTGCATCCGCTTGGGCAGAGTGCCGCTGACTCACCAGAACCTGGCTGCTGCGAACACCCACGGACAGGGCGCACTCAGGAACTCTAAACGCTTCACACCTGCTGGTGCGGGTAAGACTGGTCTTGGGCCTGTCGGCCCTGTTGGAACTTGCTGCTACTTTAGCAATAGTGCTGGAACACTACTGACTTTACATTAGACTTCCAGTGGAGCATACCCTGGATGTCCCCAATAATGAATGGGGAATAACCACGATTGCTTACACAAAGAGTGAGTGGAACAGGGAACTGCCAAAGAAACTCTAGAGCTCGACCTCAGGGGAGGACTGTGTAATTGTTTGTGGATGTCGCATTTTTCCCTTTGTGTGGATAGCAGTAGAAATAAAAGACTTCTTTTTTTCCATAAAAGTGAGAATTTGATTGGGCAATGATTTATTGCTGCGTGCATGTTGAGTTGTGAACCTGTGTTCACTATCCTATATCCATCCATCCCCATCCCCCCCTCCGAAGGAGCCTTGGACTCCTCGGACAACGCTATCCTGAGAGTCAAGTGCAGTAGTGGGACTTGGCCCAGTTGTTCAGGATCCACAGTAGGTCAGGCCCCAGGACATCAGGAGTAAATGGCCTCAACCCCCACAGTTGGGGCCAGTAGTACCTGGGTGCCCAGTGGCCTTCTAAGAGGGGCTTTGACAGGCGGGTTATCACACACATCACCAGAAGCGACCTCCGTGAGATAGTCTTGAGGCATCAATATAAATTGTTACATTAGGGAAAGAATTGCTCCATACAGGCATGACCATTGCTCTGTAACAGGTATCTTAAGTCAGCACGGATCACCAGTCTTATGGGATTCTGGGGCCTCATAGGGCTTATTGAAACTTTCGAGACTCACTCTACCTGTCACACCCCTCATTTTTGTTTCTTATCTTCTATCCACAGCACTATTCTTTTGCTGTGGGTGGTCAAGAGGATGTTCTGATCCCAGCAATGGAAGGGGAATTATAGTTCAACTTGTTAGTGTTAAATGGTTACCTGTTAAAAAAGAAGGATGAAGCATCAATCACACAACATGGTCCAAGTTAGTCTAATGAAGTATACCAATAGTTGTACCACTCTAAAGACCATGAAACAAACTAGGCATTCATTAGACCTTTCCCAAAACCTGGTAATAGATAGCAGGCACGCTCGTATACTTAATACACCTATTTCCCTTGTTGCCACAATGGTCCACTGTGCAGTTATTTACCTGGAATGTCCGGGGATAAGGTCATCTTGCTAAGAGATACTAGGAAAACTCATTTTTAAGGAGGCACAGAGCACATTTTGTAATTTTGCAGGAGATCCACCATACTGAAACTGAAGGCATGAGACTTCTTCGCAAGTGGAGAGGACAGTTTTCTGCACCACCTAGTCTGCTTCCATTACAGGGGCTTTAATATGGGTCAAGGTGGAGCCTCCGTCATACTCAAAACGCAACAAATGGGCGCAAAGGGTTGCTACGTATATGTCGGAGGCCTACTGGAGGGCAAAAGGGTGTATATCTAGGCTGTACAGCACCAAAACAGGTCACTTGACCTTCTTAAATAGTATATCTACCCTGTTAACTACATTCCCTCAGAGTCCTTATTGTTGGCTGGCGAATTTAATGGGGTCCAGGAGATAGACTTAGATAGGTCACACCCACGTCTGCCAGGAGCCCATGCTGAGGGTGGCCAAAAGCTGGGAGCCCGCCGATGTATGGAGAGCAACACATGTAAGCAGCAGTGGCTGGTGTTAAATAGCGTGACGGGCGTCGGCCTCCCTGTAGTGACCTGCTGGTCACTGTTCTAGCTGTTCTGTCACCAGCCACTCCCCAAGGGCTAGCTTACACACCACCCCACACCCATCCAGCACAGGCGTCACAGGACATGTGACCCTGTTAATAAAAGGGGCCGGGTGCACGTGCACCGGGCCAGTTCTACTAACCAAATACCTGTGTCTGTGTCGTTCCTATTAATGTATGATGGCCTAAGTCCCCGCACTATTACATTGGCAACGAGCGGGCTGAGCCTGCGTGTGCAGCCGCCTTGTTGTTTGGTGGTTGAGGGGGAGAGTGCTGCCCGTGTTGAGGGCACCCCTGCGAGCAGGTGCAGGACGCGCCTGATGGCCCGCAGGGCATGTGAAGAGCCCCGGGGGTGAAGGAGGTGATTGGGAGCCCACCCTGCACCTGAAGGGCCTGCAAGTGCATGGCAGCACCCAACAGAAGGATCGTGTGGCGAGTGACGGGGCCAGTGGCAGGACCCCTGCTATCGCCTTGCTGAGGCCCCGCCTGAAGAGAGAGTGGAGCAGGAGCCCACCCCGCATGTGAAGTGCCTGCAACTGGCGAGACTGCCCATGAACCGAGGTGACTAGTGGAGTGTGTGAGGGGCCAGCAGCAGAGGTGAGAAAGCTGCGGTGCAGTGGACTGCTCATGTGCCCGTGTGAACATTCCCGAAAGAGAGTGAGCAGTTCAAAGCGTAAGTTCGCAGATCAGAGGGGTCTGGGTTCATCAGACATGAGCTGATTCAGGCCAATGTTAAAGGCTACTTTGATAAAGATGGGGTCCATTTGTCACCAGTTGAGTATGGATTTGCCATCCAGGCGTACGCCTGAGGTTAAGTTGACAAACATGGGATGCATTTGTCACAGGTGGCCATGGACACGTTCCACTGGACATGCAGGAGACCCTAGAAAGCAGGTTGCAGGTGAGAAATGAGCTGTTTTGGTGGGGGGCTCTGGCGACGACGGGGGCCGCCTCCAGAGCTGTGGCGGAGTTACAGGGCGATCTGGAAGCACACAGGTACAGAAGGGTACCTCTGCGGGGCACAATAGGGGTGCCAGAGCCAAAGACCAGGAGCCTCATGGCAGGTTCCTGGAAAACCGCGTCGGCACCCCGCTAGTCCTTCGGGCAGTTGTGGGCCTGAGCAACTGGGGGCTTGCCTTGCTACGCTCCGCCCTGAAAGGGGCGTGAGTAATAAGGGACCAATGTGTCACGTGATCCGGTAAAGAGGATCACCCCATAAGGTGTAGCACTGATTGGGTTCTCCACAGTGCTCGGCTCATCAGGCAGGCGGGGCAGCATAGGTTGGTTACAGCTGCCTGCCCTTGGATCGCCCGTAAGATAACCCACCATATTACATACTTTTGTATGGAATAAACCTGCAGCAATATTTTCCCAAACAAAAGTTGTGTCGTGTATTTATTTATTCATGCATGCTCTGTTATTGTGCGGGTGGGGTGTGTTGCCAATAATGGCACTATGCGGCTGCCCGCGGCCTACGCAGGGGGCCACCCTAAGAGGGCGGCCCTTTAGTGCCATTTGGGCACTAACCCACCCCTCCAATGCCGGGACTCAGGGAGGAGTCCCCCTTACCTTAGGTGCGCTAGGCGCGTCACTTCCGGCGTGCAGAGGAGGTGGGGAGGGTATTTATGCCTCCCCCGGCCATCCTGGCGTCCTCTGTCGCGCCGGGCACGCCGTCTCCCACCCTACCGCTTACCCGGCGTGGGGGTGGCAGGCAAGGTACATAGAATATTGTAATGTTTTCTTTTGTGTTGCAGGCGGAGTTACAGGGCGATCTGGAAGCAGATGGGTACAGAAGGGTACCTCTGCGGGGCACAATAGGGGTGCCAGAGCCAAAGACCAGGAGCCTCATGGTAGGTTCCTGGAAAACCACGTCGGCGCCCCACTAGTCCTTCGGGCGGTTGTGGGCCTGAGCAACCGGGGGCTTGCCTTGCTACGCTCCGCCCTGAAAGGGGCGTGAGTAATAAGGGACCAATGTGTCACGTGATCCGGTAAAGAGGATCACCCCATAAGGTGTAGCATTGATTGGGTTCTCCACAGTGCTCGGCTCATCAGGCGGGCGGGGAAGCATAGGTTGGTTACAGCTGCCAGCCCTTGGATCGCCCGTAAGATAACCCACCATATTGCATACTTTTGTATGGAATAAACCTGCAGCAATATTTTCCCAAACAAAAGTTGTGTTGTGTATTTATTTATTCATGCATGCTCTGTTATTGTGCGGGTGGGGTGTGTTGCCAATAATGGCACTAATTTAAATGAGCAGCTCCGCCCGTACACGATGTTTGTTTGTCCTGAACATGTTAGTTTATTTTCACAATATGAGTCATTGCGCTCCGAGGTCTCCTTTGCTGCAATCAATTATCAAATACAAAAGAGCTTTAGAAAATGAGTCAAAAAATAGTACTATAGTTGCCCTCCCACCCTTGCTTTTCATTTTCTGCGACATGTATTTTCTATTTGTTTGAATTCAATAAACAGATATTAAACAAAAAAATAGTACTATATACATGGTGTATTCAGTACACAATGTTATTGTATCACCATTTGATCTGCATATCATTTTTCAACCCCCGTACATACTTTTGAAAAATGTTTAAAAATTGCGAGTACAATAGTTGTACGCATTTTTGGTTGTCAGTATGCACATGTGCCTGTGAACAGTGGGGCCTCTATTGGCGATGGTGACTAAAGGGACGACAACATACTCCCTTTCACATCTCCAAACTCTCCTACCAGGACGTCAGTGGCAGAAACGGAGCCACACACGTTCCTGAAACACACGTGATCTACTCCACATGTTTCGGAAAGGCTAGAGGGACCACTTGCAATCAGAGACCTGTGTGTGAACACCAGGCACAATTCAAGTTTCGGCAGAGTCACTGAGTCAGTCATAGCCTTTCATCCTTCAGTTGCCGATAAAGAATACTGTTGAATTTGGTAATAATAATGGCATATTATCAGTGTATGAACACAGTGAACTCACTAGGCTGTAATACCTTATATTGAAACAACTAAATATTATTTTCTCCGATGGTAGAATGAGCCACACACTCCTCCAGATGACAGCAACAGTATATGTAGGCGGTCTTGACTGCATTATATGTCTGCATTGTACAATAACATTTAGATAGTGCTTACCACAACAGGCCAGACGTTGAAGCGCTTGCCCACGTGATATGTATGATACTCCATGTAGAGTGTGTGGTGCTTGGAAAGTTGATTTGGAACACCACTGTGCATAGTAAGGTTACAACAGTGAAATACAAACTGACTTTTTGAAAACACAAGCTTGTTTCTGTGACAAGACAGATGAATGACGTATTATTAGACACGTTTTTGTGAAATGCCTGTGAAATATAGCATTCAATGATGTTGCTTTGCCAATTTAAATGCAGATACAGCAGCAATAGTCAATTCCTAAACTTATGACAGCGCTATAAGAATTTACTTTCCAGGCCAAATGGTATTCAGAGTGGCACTTTCCGGATCAGCTTTCGTTCGGCAGCGCCATGTGAAAGATGCACTTTTTTTTATTATTTGTGTAGCTCGATGCATCTTTGAATGTCCCTGAACATCAAACCACTGCCATTTAAAGGACAGCACTCAGGATCGCGATCTGTTCGCACGTAACAGGGACCAACACAAACATTTCTAAGCAGCACCGCTCGTACAGGATGTTTTGTTTGTGCTGAACAAGTTAATTTGGAAAAGTGACATATATCACCCCTAACCAGTACCAATTGCAGCACCAGGTCACACAGCCGTCTCTCTCCATAGGAGGCTTGATAAAACTGTACAAATGCTTGGAGACTCGCATGTAAATAAATCACATGTTACTTTTCACAGTGGACTCAGTCTGTCCTGTTCTAGAGTTCCTTTGCCAGCAAAACAGTTCCCAGCCCGTCTGACTCCTCCTGAGCCCTCAACCCTGCTGTGTGCTGTCTTTATTGCCTGACAAATGGCTTGCATGCAGCCTACATAAACAGGTTTGCTGAAAGTAGGCACTTTCAAATGCAAGCAGTAAAATTCAAGCCATTTGTCTGGAAATAAACAAAAAATGCAGGGCCTGGTGGCAACAGATTCAATGGGTTGGCACAGACATGTTGCCTTAGTTTGTACTCCTTTCTAGTGTAATCTAATCTTTGAGAAAGGAGCTCCCAGGAGACCGCACTTGCCTATGGTGCACTGTGCTCTTGTGAACAGGCCACTGCACTGAGCTAGCACTGAGCAGGTATGTTAAGAATGGTTTTACTGAATAAGCAGCTACCTACATCATTATCATATGAAATCTATTCATTGATTTCATAACTACATTTTCACAATTGATTAATTAACCTTCGTGATTTCTCAAATTTGCTTGAAAATGCACCATTTGCCCACTATTTTTTTTTTTAAATCCCTGGGGGAGAACCCGCCCCCCCCCCCTCCAGGCCTCTCTAAAGGCAGTCAGGCTTGGTCTCTTCACTTGCTCTCCATCTGGCACTCCTCACAAACTTTTACCCCTTTCAGATGTCACCAGCCCCACTGCTCAAATTATGGTTGCATACTATGGGGCCGGCGCAACCCTTGCCCACGGTCTTACGGCCAGTGGTTTGCCAATCATTTACCAGCCCTTTCAAGTGCACCGCACCCTGGGGGGGGGTGAATGCAGAAAAAGGACAGACAGGGCAGGGAGGAGTGTGTTGGACCTATAACAGAGGATCATGTATTATGGATTATTGCAAATTCAGGCATGAGTGCTCCAAATGCGCAGATAGGCACCCCCTTATTCACTGCGGAGCATATGCGGGAGCACAAGAAGGGCAAGGGGGCCAGTAGCAGCCAGCGCAGAGAGGAGGGGGAAGGGAGGCATACGGATCTATGGAGAAGGGCTCATACAGCAATTAAAATGGACAGGTTGGCTCTTTGGCTACAATGGTACGACAAACCAGAGGATAAGAGGTTATTGATTGAGGGTTTCCAACATGGTTTTCAACTAGGATATGCAGGGTCAAGGGGGTAGGAGATGGGCTGAGAATATAAAATCTGTGCAAGAACACCCAGAAGTGGTGCAGAAGAAGCTGAGCAAGGAAGTTTGTGAGAAAATAATGGCGGGCCCCTTTGATGACTGGCTGCTGGAGAGATTGTTTGTGTCACGCGTGGGGGTTGTGCCAAAGAAGCAAGAAGTACAGGTTAGATTTATCCAGCATCTGTGAGGCTGAAGGGGCATTCAGTAAATTATTTCATCCCGGAAGAACTATCTATGGTTGGATACTCCTCAGTGGATGTAGCACTGGTCATTGTGAACAGAGTAGGACAGAGAGTGGAAATGGCAAAAAGTGACATTATGTCAGCATTCAGACTGCTGACAGTACATTCACAGGATTTCAAGCTGTTGGGTACACAGTTCGGGGGGAAATGGTATGTGGATAAAGCACTACTAATGGGCTGTTCAATTTCATGTGCCTTATTTGAGAAATGTAGTTAGTTTCTGCAATGTTTGTTCATTTTTGTGATTAGTTATGATTCAGTGATTCACTATTTGGATGATTTCTTCTTTTTGGGACCTCCTGGTTCTGTGAACTGCTAACAGATATTGGTAAGTTTTAAAAAGCTCATGGCAGATGTGGGGGTGCTCCTCGCCGGAAGAAAAGGCGGTGGGCCCAAGAACAGTGTTGACCATTTTAAGTATAGAAATTGACTCAGTGAAGAGAGAAGCGAGACTGCCGGAGGACAAAAAGAGGACAATGAGACAGCTGATAGACTCTATGCTGATGAAGAAAAAAGTGCAGGTGTGGGAAGTGCAAGTCCTCTTGGGTGATTTGAATTTTACATGCCGGGTGGTTTCAGCAGGCAGAATTTTTTGCAGGAGAATGGCCAGGGCCTTATCAAGCTTGAGTTAGCCACATCATCAGTTGCGGCTGAGAGCGGGGTGTAAGGAGGATCTGAGGATGCGGCAGTCATTTCAATGGCATTTCACTGGAAGGTTTGGGAAAGGAGGCAGACTGGAGGATTCAAGTTTTTTCCGATGCGACAGAAGGGCTGTGTTTTGGTCTGTATTGGCATGTGCATTGGTGTGCGGAACAAGAGCCAGAAGACTGGAAGAGGGGCGGAAGGAGCATAGCGTTTCTGCAGTTGTTTGCACTGTGGGTTGCACTGGTTCAATGGGGCAAGGAACTTGCCAACAAGAAAGTGTTGTTTAATGTGGATAACATGGCAGTAGTGCAGATGGTGAACAGGCAATCAGCCAAGGATGTACACGTGCTGAAGTTATTGGGAGTTTTCATGCTGATTTGTTTGACACATAACATATGTTTTAGGGCACGTCATGTACTGGGTCAAGATAATGACATTGTGGACGCTCTGTCTTTGTTTTCAGTGGCAAAGGTTCTGTGGTCTTGCTTCGGAGCAGTTAAGGTTCGGAGCAGTCAAGGACAAGAAGCCGATGCCAGGCGAATTGTGGAAAGTAGGCGAAAAAGGATGCTACAATTGGTTGTAGACTCATTGGCACAATGTACGAAACAGGCATACAGTCAGGCTTAGAGAGAGTTTTTTGAGTCAGGGGCACAGAAGAGACAATTGGAGGACGAAGCAGGGAAGAGACAGGAGGATGTGGTAAATTTCATCATGTCCATGATAGAAAACGTTTGGTTAAAGGTGGCGACAGCAGGGAAGCTCTCAGGTATTGCCTTTGTTGGGAAGCTGTTTTGCGATTATGCTCCATCGGCAGGGGAGCTGGGTACAAGGCTATTGGAAGGATGGGCAAGAGAGGCAGGGAATGAGGGGTGGAAGAGAAGATCTTTGCTATGGACAGAAGTTTTACCAGCGATGTGTGCAAGCAAAGAGGGTGTTGTTTTAGTTTTTGATGAGTTGCATGCTCCTTGGGGCATTTGGGTGCAGGAGAGAGGCGTGACTAAACTTGAGCGGGCCCCCGACGACCCAGACCCAGCCAGGAGCTCTTAGTCCCGCCCGTGCACAGTGCCAGAGGGAGCCTGGAGTTTGGGCAGAAGTGTTGGGAGGGTAAACATTAGCTGTGGGGGCAGAAAAAGTAGGGGTTTCATGTATAGGGAGGCTTTAGTTTTGTAAGGCACTTGCCTAGGGTTTTGTAATGTTTTGTGATTTGCACCTACTTCAATAAAGTAGCCTTTTTCACACTACAAGTTGTCAGTGGTTTATGCTGCTCCCTCTTGCCCAAACCTTGGGCAGCGATGGACTGCTGTTGCAGTTCTACAAGACCTATAAGTCCTCACCAGCAAAATGCCTGCTGGACATATATCAAGTTGAGTGTAAAAAGCGCTCCCTCAACACTGAGAAGGAAGAGCTTATTACGATGCTGCTGAAACTGGGCAAAGATATACCAAATCACAGTATGTAGGTGTAGAACTTGTATTGTTTATTTCATGTCCTGGATTGAGCTCCACCTGATTTGGCCTACGTGGCAATAATTTCTGTAGACGTAGAAAACATAGAAAAAAAATATTCAGTACCCTGAGGTGGAGATATTTATTCCATGTACTAAGAGATATGGAATTCGGTGAGGGAATTCTCTTGTGGATCCAACTCTTGTACTACTGCCCCGCTAGAATCAAACCAGGAAAAGTAACATCAGAGCAGGTACATATACAGAGTGATACGAGCCAAGGTTGCCCCTTCTGACCATTATTGTTTTCCATGGCAATGGAAACCATCACAAATCATAAGCGTAAAATAGGGGAACATCGTGGGGTGAAGGTGCAGGACCAAAAGTGTTTTATTTCGCTATATTCAGCTAATAGATCATTATCTGTACATGATGCTCATACGCGCCTCCTGATGGTCCTGTGATATTTAAAAACGTTTGGCAGGATCTTGGGTCTCAATCTGAACACAAGTAAATCATACATCTTTCCATTAACTGACTTGAGTGCCCGAAATCGCTCTTCTCTAGACATGCAGGGCATTGAACTAGCAACACACACCTTCAAGTACTTGGGTGTGAACATCTACAGAGGGATGTAGGATATTGCAGCATCTAAACTGAACAGAGCCTTAGCTTCCATAAGGGCATCAGATGTTTTTTGTTATTCCCACTGGGCAGAGTAGTCTGGCAAAAATGGTTCTTTTACCACGTATGCGTTCCTATATCACCACTTTCCTAACCACCCTCACAGCTCGTTTTTTTAGAGACCTCAACTCAGTCTTGTCAGAACTCATCTTTGGAACTGATAGGTGTAGAGTTGCTCTTGATAGAAGAAGTGGGTCTAAACTTCCCAGACTTTGACATATATTACTTAGTGGCTCAGCTCATATAGGTGGACTCTTGGTTGATTGCTGGCAGTAATCTGGAAGTAGAGTATGTTAAGATCTTCTGTATGATGTGACGGGAGCTAAGTTTCTCCTACGGACATGGCATATACCAACAGACACCTCGTTGTTGTGTACAGCTAAGCATCGCTGGCATAGATACCTGTAAACAACTAAGCAGCAGGATGTGTATACCCTGGAGATTCCACTCTGGTCCCTTTCAGAGTTTAACCTGATCATGGCTGTGTCTAACGTAAAAGTATGGAGAAATCCATGATTATGCAGACAGGACAGCTGTACGATTGTGGCTCATTTATGGCGTTTCCGAAATTGAACCAGACGGACAACTTACCGGCTTGCCATGTCCTACCACATACAGCGCTTTGCCAAGCAGCCGAGTTAACGTGGGCTCAATCCCCTGACCAAGGGGAGACTGACACAACATTACAAATACTGCTAACCTGGGGTGGCAGTTGTCACATGATCAGTAACATTTATAAATCCCTTCTATCAACACAATGCAAGAGCCTCCTCATTTTGAAAGAAGGCTGGAGGAGAATTAGGGGCAGACCTTACAGATATGGAATGGGCAACTGCCCTCAAACATGTAATAAAATAGCCAGGAATGCCAGATTAAAATGTATTCAGTATAATTACTTACACCCCACTCAAACTTCACGATATATTGCCATGTATCGCTCATAAGTGTCCTAGGTGTAACTGGCCAGGTGCCGCGTTTTATCATGTAACAAGCTCATGCCCAGTTGTGGCCTCCTTTTGGACTGAGGTGACAAGGCAGTTAACTGCCTTGGCCAGGTAACAAAACCTGCATAATGCAACGACCTGCTTATTAGGTTTAATGTGAAGGCCTAGGTCAAACATTCACATGCTGTTTCATTGACCTAGCTATGATCATAGCCAAAAAAGCGATAGCATTGTGCTGGAAATCCCCTCATATGATGAAATGGTGCACCGAGCTCCATAAGTGGACACTATTGGAAGACACCATGAATAAATAAATCGGGCATCGCTATAGGAGACAAGCTGAGATATCAGACTGCGTTGACCTATTATTGAAAGCTGATTCAAAATCTGATGATAAACCACCATAAACTTTCTGCTTTGCTTTACCTTAAATAATTACACCCTTTTGTCTGCCTTAACAATACCCAAATACCTGCCCTGGTTGTTGATATTGGTCAACTCTATCCCACAGATTCATCGATGCTCGCTACTCGAGCTCTGGTCATACAATTCATTTAACAATAATGCCTTCTTGGTTAAGTGGTAAGTTTTTGCTTTGATCTGATGCCTTTCACTTTTCTGTTAGTATTGTTGATGAGCATGAGCAGTGTATTCACAATTTGTATGTGTTTAATCTGCTCTTAGATGGCAAATACTCAATAAACCTATTTAAACAAGCATTGGCAATGCCAACAGGTATAGCTTATGAATGCACTGTCAAGCTAGACCTAAAAATCCCTGTAGGTTAATGACTGCCTTCCTCCTATCTGTGTTGCTGCCAGGGAAAAACACCATAAATGATTTAGTTATCTAAGACAATTTAATAGAATTACAATGTCATGTGTGTGCCCTGAAAGTTTAACCTCAGGCAACTGGATAAACAAAATGATCACAGCTGTGTGTAGGGCAAGCCCTTTTTTGTGGAAGCGCAAAACATCTGCCCAATCAAAACATGTACTCCTGGCTCCCAACATGTGGGCAGAGCCAAAGTCACTTAGTGATGCTTACATAATTGGAAATGCACACACAGACACACACCCAAGCACACACAGACATACAGTTGCAGTTTACAACTCTGCAGAACTCATTTTATACATCACAGAGGGAAGAAAAGCAGAGCTGGCCAAAAGTGCCCTCATTACGAGTATGAGCCCACAGATTATCTCATCTATATCTGGCGGACAATAGTATCCACTGGTAAGGCATCTAAGTGGGTTACAGTGCTTGCTGCGGATGCAATGCAGCTCTCAGATCCCTATATGCGTCAATACACCAGGCCTTGACAGTTGCTTTCAGGGCCCTGAACGGCAGCGGTCCCAACTACATTAAAAAACGTATCTGCCCTTATCAGCAAAGGCGATTGTTACGCTCTAACTCACAGAACTTGCTGTGTGTTCCCCGATTTGTAAAGGCTCGTATTGGAGGAAGGGCTTTCTCAGTTGGAGTGACCAAATTGTGGAACTCACTTCCGGTTAGACTTCGGCATATACCGGAAGAAGGGGAGTTCAGGAAAGCTCTAAAAACATGGCTTTTTAGCCGGGACTAGTTAATTACGTTTCGGTTTGGAGATCTGTCACCCCTATGTTGCTGGATCATGCTAGCGCCGGGACACCTCTGTTTGAGGTAGCTGTTGCGCTCTATAAATGCTGATGTATTGTATTGTATTGTATTGCTAAGGGTACTTTCTTTAGAGATCTGTGAGTAATCCAGTTCAAGGATTTGAATGATGGACCAGTCTTCTCTGAAGCAGCCGCTTAGACTCTTTTCCGAGTGCCTGCCTGGGGCCCCACTCTGAAGGCACAAACAAGCCAGAGGCAGGCAGCAGCACAGAGCAGCCAGACTTTCGGAACACAAAGAGGCGGCATTAATTCCAGATGGGGGGGTTAAGGTGCGTTAAACAGAGTTCCTTAGAATCACACTAAAACTTATTTTTGAAGGAGGCAAGTCACACTATAGTTAGAATGCATTAAAAAGAGCACGCCTTGCTTTTCGATTTATTTGGTAATTCCAAACCCACGGCGCAGTATCTGGGAACAAAAGCCCCGCTGCTCTGCCCTGTGTTTTTAGGTCGAGCATTTGAGACCTCTTGTATATACTTTAGTATATACTTATATGTGTATGTACTTTGTGGGCTCTGGAGATCAAACCTAGGACTTGTCTGCTTCCGCTTAGGGACTTTTTCTCTGTTCAACTGCCTCTATTTAACTGTCTTGATAGAAAACGACCAGTAGAGGTAAGTAAAATACCAGAATTGCTTTCTGCTTGTTCAACTGCCTCTATTTAACTTTCTTAATAGAAAACGACCAGCAGAGGTCAGTAAAATACCAGAATCACTTTAGCATTCTCTAGATTCCAGTCCATAGAAATTGTCTTCCACGAGCACCCGTAGACAATAATATTTTTTCAAATCTTGTATTTTCAGTGATATGACCACCAAAGGCCCTGATTTTATATTAAAAACAGAGATTTGGACTATACTATTTCCAGCTGAAAGGCAATATTTCTCTCCATGTGTTTCCATACCTGGCGTGTCACGCAGTTTGGTGCTTACTTTCCTTCCATGTTAAAGAACAGTAGATGTTTCAGCACCCAGGCTAATGTGCTGCATAGCTAAATACATACAAATTCCCAAAGGCGAGACCGATTGCATTGCAAATGCTTGTTTTGTCTGTCACTCATTTGCGGAACACGTACAGGAGCTGGCTCCCTGTGCTGGTGGATGACACAAGGTGTGTGTACAGGACAAAAGGCAACCTAGGGCTCCTAAACCAGCGGCTCCTTCCTGTAGCCTAGTTTATTCCGTAATAGTTGTTTTTGTTTAGTGCCTAAAAATGTTGCTAATCAGCACACAAGCACAGGCATAAAGAGACACATACTCAAGCACACAAGGACACGCACACACAGAGACACACTCAAGCACACAAGGACACGCACACACAGACACACACCCAAGCATACACAGACATACACTTGCAGTTTACAACTCTGCAGAACTCATTTTATACACCTCAGAAGGAAGAAAAGCAGAGCTGGTCAAAAGGGCCCTCATTACGAGTATGAGCCCACAGAGATTATCACATCTATATCTGATGGACAATAGTATCTACTGGTAAGGCATCTCAGTGGGTTATAGTGCTTGCTGCGGAGCCAGCAGCTCTCAGCAACTGGTGTATTTACGTGTATTGGTCTAAGTGTGGTTTCTGTAGAGATCTGTGAGTAATCCAGGTCAAGGGTTTGAATGATGAAAGAGTTAATGGACCAGTGGCCTCCGAAGCAGCTGCTTAGGCTCTTTTTCGAGTGCCTGCCTGTGGTCTCGCTTTGAGTTTGCTTTGAGGGCGTCTAGGATGGGGGATAAAGCAAAGTCACAAACAAGCCAGAGGCAGGCAGCAGCACTAAGCAGCTAGACTTTTGGAACAGAAAGAGGCGGCATTAATTCCAGACATGGGGTTAAGGTGCATTAAACAGAATTCCATAGAATAACACTTAAACTTATTTTTGAAGGAGGCAAGTCACATTATAGTTAGAATGCAGGTTTTCTCAACAAGGAAAGTAGGAAAAGAAAAGGAGAGGTGCTCTCCAGACCATTTGCCAGTAACAGACAGAGGCAGCCAGACTCCTCTGGTAGTTTCAGTGAGCTACAGGCTAAGATTTACAGCCCTGTTTATACAAAAGTGAAAACACAGAGTGCTTCGTTTTACAGCCCTGTAGGCATAGGAGGAGGTGGGAGGGACGAATGCTGCAATAAAATGCAAGCAGCTACGAGCCTGAAGCTGAATACGCACCCACAGTGTAACACAACGAGCAGGAAAGAAATAAAAAAATAGTCCCCAAAGGAACAGATAAACAACCAAAGCGTAAACATACAGTACTTGGTCTCTGCTCTGTGGGAGGAACGAAAGAGAAAAAGGAGGGACAAAGAGGCAGGACTGACCACTAGCAAGCAAGGATTTATAAAGGACACTGAAACAAACAAATGAAAAGCAGGGGGATGGCTTTAAGCCCACAAGAGAAGTATATATTAAAGTCTATACAAGAGGTCTCCAATGCTTGACCTGAAAAAGGAATGCCATAATTGTGTCAATTATGCTGACCCTATTGCAAAAACTAAAAATATCCTTTAGACTTCTCATAATGTAAGTAAATTGGTATTCCATAGTAACAGAAAGTACCCATTTCCTGAATAGTATGCAATCCTGGTCCCAAAAGATTAGTCTCAAGTATTTTTCCCTGGCTCCAATAATTTTAGGTGAGAATACAAAATATTTTTCACAGTTTCCTGATAGCCATCGCATAAATGACATCATCGTTTTAATATTAGGGATGCAGCACTGTGTACCCACAGATTGTAAAACATGACAGCACAACAGATGAAAATGCAAAAATCCCCACTTTATGCTAGAAGGTAAGACTTGACTTCAGTTCTGGTTTATTATCGTTGAATAGATGTTAATCAAATATGTGCCCACTTGACAAAGTGTGAATTAATCAAAATCCAGACTGCGGGATTTCTTTATCTTCTTTTTTATGGTTTAAATCTTTTATTCACATGTATCAACAGAGAGTAATACAGTGTATATACGACAATACTTGTTGCTCACATCACTTCTGTGGATCAAGACAAAGAGCGTCGTAGCACTCAACATGTGGGTTTTCAAGACCAAAGGAAAGAGTAAACTGTAAACTAACTCAAAAGTCCCCCCCCCCCCTTCCAAGTACTCATGAAGGAAATAAAAGCGCGTTGGCTGTGAAGTAAGGTGTATGGGCTTCCTACTTTTCGTTTGTGGCCAAGCCAGGGGCAAGTTCAGTAAGTCGGAGGGTAAGCAAGTATTGAAGGCAGGTAAGTTCTCTGAATTCAGTGGATAGGAGAGCAAGAAATGGGCGCCATACATCTCGGAAGGAAGTCTTAGTAGTCGTGAGGGTGGCAGACACCCGCTCCATCCCCAGGATGTACCATAATCTATGTAGCCATCCCAAGTATGGGAGTGTTGTGAGTCCCCCAATGAGTAGGTTTATAGTTAAAACAAATCTTAATTATAGTCCTGTTAGCTATTCAAATGGCTTAAGACCTGCTAGGCGTTGTATCCAAACGGTGCATGATCATCTGCATAAGTTTGTCCTCTTGTCTCCCAAACGTATACTTCTCAATGCACTGATATAATCTGATGTACTAAGGTGAAACGTTTCTGCATGTTAATGAAATAGACATTTTCATTCTGAAAAGACTTTATCATATTTTTACACATTTGCTGCAAGATTTCTTTAAAAATGAAGGTGAGCCTAAAGTTAAGGGGCGCAGGAGACACTAGTTACTTACTTTCTCTAACTTTAATTACCCGTCATAAAAACGCTTGCCTGTTTATATAACATTTCTTAATAATAGTGCTGAGTCGAGTAAACAGTCGCCCAGTGCTGCTGTTGACCAGAGGGCCGCATGTGAAGGTCAGGAGGGCCGCACTTTGAGTATCACTGGTTAGACACATCTGCCCTATAAAGGAGGAATAGTAGCGGGACCAGAATACAGCCCTATTTTGTTCCTTTTGTGATATAATTAGGACCAACCTAGCCACATGGTTCGATGATGACATTTAATTAGTCATTTCATTTCCCCAAGCACTATTTTTTAACCAGTAATGCAATCTGCTAACTTTATTAAAGGCTGTGTACTCTGTAATCTGTAAAACAAGCATACAGTTTAACATCTTTCTGATAGGATCTACTGACCACATGAATTTTAAATGCAACAATGTTATGTTCCAACGAGGTATCTTTTAAAGACATTAAAAAATGAGTTGGAGCAGCCAATAAGAACACAATCAACAAGTGTGTAATAAAAGAATATAGGTAGCAAATGTAAACTGAAAATGCATTTTTTTAAATATCAATATGCATAAGTACAATAGTAGAGTAATTTAAGTGATCAGTGCTCCGTGCCAAAGGAGTGAACACACTGTGCAAAGGTGAGCAAAACAGCCCAAACGTGTTTAAACAGAAAAAAAAACGTCAACAGATTGTTAAAAAATGATTTGCAGAGTTTTCAAGGCAAGAAATGTCCATTCAGAAGATTCTCTGCAAACAAGCTCTTTAGGAATCTGTCTTTTAGCCACATACGTTTTGACTAGTGGTTCTTCCAAGGTCACCATCAGGCCCAGGGGAATAAGCAAGTGCACAAATAATTGCAGTGCTTTCAGTTGGAAGCGTTGGTGATTAGAGGAGGAATGAGTCCATAAATGAAGAGCTAAATTGGACTAAGACCCATCAGGTTACAATTTCAGACACTTCTTAATTTAGCCCGGAGTTAATCCAAATTGGATTCTAGATGGTTATCATTGGAGGTCTGTATGCAGACTAAATTAATGGCCTCGTCTTTGCAGCTGGAGTGAGTCGAGGAACAGCAAACACCAGTTTGCCATAGGAAAATTCCAACCACGACAGGTGGTTCACAAGATAAATACCTAGTGCTTTCTGCGAAGTTTCTGGTGAACAGGCACCAGAACCATCTATACTCCTCTGTCTGTAGCCTTTAGGTGTTGACTGTGCCTAGAGCACTGGGAACAGGACAATGCACACACACACCTTCTTACGACCGTCCAGTTGGCCAGACCTTTAGTTGGCCCATTGTGGCCACCATGGAATGGTCTATGGGCACGTGCTGTGGCACTGATGTGGCATGCGCATCTAAACCTTATCAGACTCTTGAAATGGTAAACTTTAGCACAACTCTCAAAGGTACCAGCAAAGATATATGTCTGGTGCCTTGCTTTGCTGCCAGGCAGCAGGTGGATAGTTAACACGCCGTCATATGCTAGTGTTTGCTCGGAGGTGGAAGGCGTCATGATGGTGTGCGGCTTCAGGGTCTTCAGTTCCATTCTAGGGTTGCTGCCTCCTGGTGTGTTGCAACGGAACCATATCAATCCATCATGGCCTTTTTTACTGTCTGACACACCTGGCTCCATTTCCTACCAATAAGGTATTTAATGTGCTGTGATTAATTCTGGTTGCTTCACATTTTTGGGTCGTTTTTGTCTAGCATGATCAGCACTTCAGCAGTGCAGGTTAAGGTCAGCTGTGAAACAGACAAAGTGAAGATATCCAGTGTCTCTAGTTTTTCTCTCTCATCCCATTCCCCTTTCCCCGAGTTCACTGGTGACCAGCATAGTGTCTGTTGTATGTTTATTGGTGGGTTCAGGGAACCAGGGCCGGTTCTGGGATTTTTGGGGCCCCGGGCGAAGTGGAATGTGCGAGGCCCCTCTAATTTACATAAGTGACACCTTCAGGGCTCCGGAAGCTGCTTTGTGCAGACTCCTCCTGGGCCGCAGCTCCCCTCTATGCCACCTACAAGCACGTCTTTCACAGCTCATATCGGGCTGAAGGTGTGAGAATAGCTTGGGGGCTGAGAGTTAAAACAGTGCAGACTGTAAAGTGCTAACAATGGGTGTCCCGCAGTGTCTCTCAATGGGCAGCCAGGCAGGAGGCCTAATTGCAGGGCACACCTGCAATTAGGCCTCCTGGCAACTGGCACAAGATGAAGTGTCCCCCTCCGCTAGGCCTCCCCACATCATACCCGAGAGGCCCAGCGACGGGGCCCCCTCCTGTAAGCCCAATTGCAAACAAACACCTTTCTTCAATGGGATCGGCAGGGGCACAAGAGGTTTGGTGGTGTGTTGCACTGGTGCGGGGCCCCATGCTGGTGAGCTGAGAGCGAGGCCCTGGGCAGCTGCCCATGCCTAGCGCCTGCCCTGTAGGGAACTATATATCATCGCTACTGTTGAATTTGGATTGTCAGTTTACTGAAAACGTGGCAGATTATCTATCCTATGTTATCATTTCAACTGAGTGATGGATTCTGAAATTTACCTGTCACAAACTCTAGAAACAGTAACCGAATTACAGTTTAATTGAGATCAGATTAATGAGATCAGAGAACACACCTTTACATTCTGAATTAATTCAAGTAACAAATAATTGGGTTCTGTATTGAAGCTAGAAAGCAAAAGTGCAAGTCAGATTCACATGCCTTCTGAACCTAAAACTAATAAACCTTTGACTTGCTGCTCCAAGTACCGGACCCTAAGTCATATGTATAGCCATACCCTCAAGTACAACCTCTATTACATTTAGCACCTCTAGAAATATTTTATGGTGATCCCAAGAAGTATGCATTGTTCCTTAATCAGGGTCAGTTGTTTTTTCCATGTCAACCCAAGGCATTACCTAATGACCAAACAAAAGTATCCTTTGTCCTATCTTGTTTGACTTGGAATGTTGCAATCATGAGTATTTAATTAGCAGAATGCAATGTTCTTCAGTAGTATAATTTGTTTGCCTTCTGTGAGCAAATGAGGAAGTAGTTTCATAGAAAATCACTTTCTCTTAGCTTATATAGTAAGTTGCTGAATTTGAAAACGGGATATCAATATTTAATACATTATATAACCACTTTTACTTGCTTGGTTGTTGAGGCTGGTTGGCCCAACTCTTTTTTACCAAGGGTTACTAAATAAATGGAAGGATGTACTAGCATAGGTTGTTAATCTGTCTACGAAGTGTGCAGTGCTCTTAGATTTAGTAGTACAGTTAGATCACAGCTTAGCTGAGTGTGGGTCCGAGAAAAATAAGATCATGACCATGGTACTCTTAGTCAGTTCCACCGTGGAAGTGAATACAAATTGACAGTTCTGAGTGTATGCAGTTAGGTACATTGAAGAACTTTCTTTCAAAACCAT
Source organism: Calotriton arnoldi (assembly GCA_963921515.1). NCBI lineage: Eukaryota > Metazoa > Chordata > Amphibia > Caudata > Salamandridae > Calotriton > Calotriton arnoldi. The sequence goes on from CAWUFW010000277.1 coordinate 4,692,928, forward strand.
AGCTTTTCTCTCTTTGGTCCCTGAAGATTATCTCGAGTTTGCAGGTATGTTTAAAAAATCAGAGGTTAACATGCTTTGCCCATTTGTATAGCGCATGGCTACCCGGGAGCATCCTACTGCTCAGCGCTGGGATGCTCCCGGGAAGCCATGCGCTATACAAATGTCTTTTCATTTCGTTTCATTGTGCTTTGATTGTATTACAGGTTTGGAGACCCACGCAAAGATTCCATATGCCAGGATTTACTTTCTTTCTGAACCAGAGAAGAATATTTTAAAGAAAACTTAGAGAACAATTGCACCTTTATCACCATCAGCTGGACCTCCTTTATTGTTAATTCCTAAGAAATTAAACAAAATTAAACCATATAGCCATTATAGCAGATTAAATTAGATCACTGTTAAGGATCCTTATTCTCTGCCCCTGGTCAAGATATGCTGGAGTCTGTTAGTGGGGGTTCAGAAAGTCATGAGGTTAGATCTGTGGGGAGCTTAACATCTGCTTCTGATCAAAGACATTGACAAGTGGAAAACTGCTTTCTGTACACTTTTTGAATTACAGGGTCAAGCCCTATAGCCTGAGTAATGTTTTTTCAGTTTTCCAAAGTATTTTGGATGACACCTTTGCAGATATAATGAACAGAAGTATAATTTCCTGTTTAGAGGACATACCAATATTTGCCACTCCTTTGGAAGAAAACCATTAGCATGCCCTTTAGGTGTTTCAGCGGATAGGGGTGAATCACTTAACAAGCAAGTCTAAAAGGTTCCTGTTTGAATAATTGGAGGTTGAATATTTGCAATTAATTTTTTTAATCCAAATGAATTAACCATGTACCGTAAGGACATTTCATCCATACTTCCTTGCCTTCTTCCTCATCTAGAAAGGAGACACAATACATATTAGGATTTAAAATTTTTGCAAGCAATTTATTATGATTTTCTCTGATACTTTTGAAACATATCTCAAATCCTTAAGAAAGAACTCTAAGGCATGAATTCTTCTGTGGCAGGATAACTGAAACTGCCTTTCAAACACTGAAGAAAGCCTTCACGACTACACAAGTTCTCAGACACCTCAGTCCTAACAAGAAATTAATTGCGTTTCTATTTCAGGATCGGAGGCTTTGATTATGCCTTCTTCCTTCGCTTTATTTTCACAGCAGCCATTTTTAACACGATATCAAAAACTACATTTCCCATGAACAGTAGGGAAATAAAGGAGTTCAGAACACAAGTCCTTCAACGCTGTCCATACTCCAGTCCCAAATTGGTCCTTCCACTCTGTCTACTCTTCCTCTTTCTTCGCTGCTCAGCAGCAAATTAAGTTGTTTTTCCTGTTTCTCCTGGTTTGGGGGGATTTATGCTTATTGTTTGCCTGTATTTTGATGTGCTTGTGATGTGATCTGTTTCTCTACTGATTCCTTTGGTCGGGGGACGCATTTGCGTGCCTTACGCGACCCTGTGCTCATTTGTGAGTGCGGTGAGGTCCTCCCACCGCTTGGGGATGCTGTGCCCTCTCTATGGGCAGCGCAAATCAGGCACTGGAGACAGAGTGCTGACGAGCGCTGCCCTGTGAAGAGTCCAGCCTTGCCCCCTGCCACCCGAGTGACACCCTTCTAGGGTCTGTAATTTCCCCATTTCTTGTTTACGCCCCACTGGGGTTTGTATTGTGCTCTTGAACACCCTGCAGGGTTGTAAAGGCGGAAAGTGGTGCCACGTGGGACACTATACCAGATGGTGTTAGCCCACTGATAATGCTGGGCTGTAGTGTCCCAGGGCTCTGTCCCATACATCGTGCGCCTCTGGCCACCCAAATTAGCTTTGGCTCCCTCCCAGCCAAATTCTGCCGCACTCTCTGTGCCTGACACCCAGTGCCCCAGCACTGAAGCTGCCTCTACCGAGTGGGTATTTTTCCCGCCTGGTGGTTACTCACCTGTCATGCAATCTGAGCAGAAGCAGTTCCAGGAGGACTCCTTGTCCGTCCTTCCTTCCTTGGGACGACTCCATATACAGGGCTGTGAACCAAGCCATGGAGCGATTGGAGCCTCTCTGTGCAGATTGCGAGGGAGTGCGGGAGCGGTGGCCTAGGGTGGTTTATTTGGGGACCCGTTTGTCAAGGAACTTAGCAAGTTCGTGGCGACGTTCACTTCCCTGGACAAGGCCCAGTCCAATATTTGTAGGGTCTTTACCCCTCGGGTTTTCCAAGGGGTCGGTCGTGGTAGGGGCCGCTCGACCGGCCGGTTCTCCAACTCCAACCCTGACAGGGGACAAGGCTCCGGACGTGGACAATACCAAGACGCACGCTACAATACTTTCTACCCCACCAGAGGACAGAAGTTCCACGGCCGCGGAGGCTACAGAGGTCAATCCAACAACTATTGAAGAGTACAAAGAGAGTCCTTGACTAACTGAATATATTAGGAGAAGAAGGCAGGGAAATTAAACATAGCAAGCAAAAAAAATAACTTCTCCAAAATCTTCATATAACAAAAACAATATGCCTACGATATGCAGAAGCCATGAATCAGACCAGTAATATTTATAGTTTATTCATCTTGGATACAAAAACATTTTTATATAAATCATTTTTTTTTTTAAACGAAAAAAATAATACATGTAGTTATATAGTTATATATACATAGTTCGTGAGCACCCACATTAAGGAGCAAACAGTGCAAATATTAAATCTAAAAACAGCACACCAACACTAAACACATAACTGATTACAATACAGAAATAACAGAAAATACATACATCAGGAAACTATCCATTACAATAATCACATAACAAACAGAGAACAGAGAGAATCAAAAGAGGTAAAAATTGTTGCTCATTATACTGACTTTTCTAGTGTTATAAGTATTGAACCATAAGAGCAGAAATGCGCCAACGCGCGTTTCGGTAGTTTACAAGAGATGTTATCAACCTTCATCAGGGCGCTGACTGTACAAATTAACTCTGTGGCTGAAAGCCATCCATTCAAGGTGTGATTAATGGAGTTGTGCACTAGGCTGGGGGCTCACAATCTTCGCACAACTGGTTATATGAAAGGGTTCCTCCTTAGTTAAATGACGGACCACTAAGCCAAGGCCTCGTGGATAGAGAGGCACACACTTGCTATATCGGAATCACAGGATGGAGGAGATGGGAATAAGCACGATCTGATTTAATACGGCCGTATTGAGGCCAGGAGGAGTTGCGTACTAACAACGGTTCACTTCCACATGATCGTTTTAGCCCCTGCTTCCAGCTTTACTCTTTGGCTTTAATTCTGGTTGGTTACCCACCCCGGACTCTTGAGCCATGCTGCTCATACTCACCCCCTTGAGGGTCCTAAATAATATTCGTTCTTGTGAGACTTAAATCAGATCGTCCTTATTCCCATCTCATCCAGAGCATTTCTGCTCTTATGGTTCAATACTGATAACACTAGAAAAGTCAGTATAATGAGCAACAATTTTTACCTCTTTTGATTCTCTCTGTTCTCTGATGTTTGTTATGTGATTATTGTAATGTATAGTTTCCTGATGTATGTTTTTTCTGGTATTTCTGTATTGTAATCGGTTATGTGTTTAGTGTTGGTGTGCTGATTTTAGATTTAATATTTGCACTGTTTGCTCCTTAATGTGGGTGCTCACGAACTATGTATATGTAACTATATAACTACATGAATTATTTTTTTCGTTTAAAAAAAAATGATTTATATAAAAATATTTTTGTATCCAAGATGAATAAACTATAAATATTACTGGTCTGATTCATGGCTTCTGCATATCATAGACATGTTGTTTTTGTTACAATCCAATAACTCTGGCAAAGGTGAGTGTGCTGCCTTCGGTGCGCCTGCGTGTGGGGGGTTGTTTAGGTCTCTTTCTGTCAGCCTGGGTCTCACTCACGAGCAATGCTTGGGTACTGCAGATGGTGCAGGGCTTTCACAAGGAGTTCCAGAGCTGCCCGCATCAGGTAACCCATCCCTGCCCCATTTCTTTTTCTCAGCGAGACGCGGATTTGATACGCGAAGTCTCCGCCCTCATCCAAAAAGGGGAGATTTGCTGCGCAGAGGAGCATCCCGGCGGGTTTATCAGCAACATTTTCCTGGTCGACAAAGCCGACGGGGGTCGGAGACCAGTGATCAATCAGAAGGATTTCAATGAGTGGGTGGTGTATCACAACTTCAAAATGGAGGGTATCCACCTCCTCAGGGACGTGCTGAGGCCGCTCGACTGGATGGTCCGCATCAATCTGAAGGACGCGTACCTCACGGTCTCGATCTTTCCTCCTCACTGCCGCTTTCTACAGTTCAGGTGGAATGGCCAGGTCTTCAAGTTCACCATTCTGCCTGTCGGGCTATCCTCGGCTCCGTGGTGCTTCACGAAGGTCCTCAGGCCGGCAGTGGAGTTTCTAAGGGCGCAGGGCATTTGGATGATCGTGTACTTAGATGACATGCTTTTCCTAGACCAGTGCCCCAAGAGACTGACCAGTCACTTGCAGACAGCAGTCAACTTACTTCAGGGGTTGGGATTCGTCATAAACTAGAAGAAATCCCTCCTTACCCCAGTTCAGTGCGCAACCTTTTTGGGGTTCGTAATAGATTCAGTCTCCTCGACTCTGAGCCTTCTGTCCCGGAAAATGGCGAAGATCAGGCACTGGCTACGCCAAACCCTGGCCGAATCACACACTTTGCTGCGTCAGCTTGCTCGCCTGGTTGGCCTACTCTCCTCCTCGATTCAGGCCATCTTTCCCGGCCCCTTGCACTATCGTGCGATGCATCTCCACAAGGCGCATCATCTCAGAAGGGGACTGACTTATTCGCAATCTGTCCTGCTTAATGCGGAATTAAAGGAGGAGATGGTCTGGTGACTCACACACATGGAGGCGTGGTACGGGAGAGCAATCTTCGGTTCCGCTCCGGACATCGTGATCGAGTCAAACGCCAGCTGGTCCGGCTGGGGTGCGAGGTGCGGAGTTTTCTACAGGTGGTGCCTGGTCCACACACGAACAATCATTGTCAACTGTCTGGAGCTTCTGGCTGGGTCATTCGCGGTGCAGTGCTGGACGAAGGACAGGGTGCAATTGTGTGTCCTTCTCAAGATGGACAATATCTCTGCCGTCCGGTACATTAACCATCTGGGCGGCACCAGATCCCGGGTACTAGTGAACCTAGCCAAAGAATATTGGAACTTCTGCCTGGAGAACCAAGTGTCGGTCACGGCGGAGTACCTCCCGGGTCGGGCGAACGAAGTGGCAGACTGGGACTCGCGCCACCTCTGGGATTCCAGTGTGTGGAAACTGGACCTGCAGGTGTTCTCTCAGTTAGCGGAGAGGTGGGAGTGCCTTCTCAGTCAACCTATTTGCGTCACGTCTGGATCATCAGTTGCCGAGATTTTTCAGTTGGAGGCAAGATCCCAAAGGGGAGGCGACAGATGCGTTTCTCCAGGACTGGCGGCAGGAGCAGAACTACGCGTTTCCTCCTTTCTTGATGATCACGCCCGTGTTCGCCCAGGTCCGTCGCCAGTAGGCAGAGATTGTGTTGGTTACACCTCTGTGGAGATCCCAAGTGTGGTTTCCAGTTCTTCTGGAACTTTCCTGGGATTCTCCAATCCGACTCCCCCACTCTCATCACATCCTCCTGAGTCCAGATCTCAATCCTCATCGCCTGGTACTGGAAGGGACGTTGAGGATGATGGCCTGGTGGATCTCAGGCGTCGCTGGCCGCTCCCAGGCCTTTCAGGACATGCTGTGACGTACTCTCCAGAGCATGGGCGAACAGCACTACCAAGAGGTACCAATCCACCTGGAACAGATGGCGTTGTTGGTGTGTGCGACGGGGTGTCGATCCCGTGGGCGTGGATGTAGTCCACATTCTTAATTTCCTGGCAGGCCTCGTAGAGGACGGTTTGGCTTACCACTCGATCAACACCTTCCGTTCGGCAATCTCAGCGGGCCATACACCCATTAATGGGTCTCCGGTAGGGGAGCACCCGTTCGTCTGTAGGCTCCTTAGGTAGATTCGCCACTCACTTCCTCCGGAACCACGTTATTCCGCTCTGTGGGACGTGACCTTGGTGTTGAATCTCTTCCTATCCTGGCAACCGAACAGGTTTTTTGTCACGCAAAGAGATTACTGCTAAATTGGCGACACTGTTATGCCTGGTGTCTTGCAGGCGCGTGTCGGACGTGAGACCCTTAGACATCTCGACAAGAGTGTTCTTCCCGGATGGGGTTTCGTTTACGGTAAGTAGAAGGAGCAAGTGTAATACCAGGGTTATCTCATACCCAGCTTTCCGAGACTCCCCCAAACTGTGTGTGGTGCAGTGCCTCCGAGCATATGAAGAACTGACTGAAGAGACTCACCCTCCGGGCGAAAGACAACTGCTCTTTGCCTTACGGAAGCCGTACAGAGCAGTCTTGTCCCCGACTATAGCCAGATAGGTGCGTTGGGTGATGCAGGAGGCGGGGATCGATACAAAGAAGATTGGTGCCCACTCAGCAAGAGGGGCGATGGCCTGAAAAGGGCGATGGCCTGAAAAAGGCGTTTTCTCTCAGAGCGTGTTTGGAAGATCTGATGCACGCTGCCGACTGGTCCTCAGACTCTACCTTTAAGAGGTTTTATTTTAAGCCAGTGTTGGAAGTGGCTCAGTTGATGGTTGACAAGCTTTGAACTGGCATAATCTGAGCCTCCGGTCCTGCCATAGAATGAAAATTTGCCTAGCTGTAGTACAGGTAAGTTTCAATTCTATTAAGGACACAGAGGCGAGGATTATCCCGCCCAACAACCTCTGAAAACGTGGACCCTCCTCGTTTTAATGTAAGTAATTGATTTATGAGGTCAATTGAGATGTATGTTCATGCTATCTGATGCTTATGGTCCTGAGTTTAATCTGTACTTTGGTGTTGCATTGACGCGTAGTTCAATCTGGATTTGTCTCTGACACTACCGATTTCTTTTCAAGAAACGATGGGTCCAAACAAGATGCGTGAAGTCCAACAAGGAATGATTTGCGCAAAGAAAGAGGAAGAGTAGACAGAGTGGAAGAACCAACTTGGGACTGGAGTATGGACAGCGTGGAAGGACTTGTGTTCTGAACTCCTTTATTTCCCTACTGTTCATGGGAAATGTAGTTCTTGTTATTGTATTAAAAATGGCTGCTGTGAAAATAAAGCGAAGGAAGAAGGCATAATCCTCACCTCCATGTCCTTAATAGAATTGAAACTTACCTGTACTACAGCTAGGCAGATTTTCATTACTTATGCAAAAGAAAATGCTGTTGGAGCTGCACTGCTTCAGTGACAAGAAGACGACATACTGGAAAATCTGATTTTCTACTATTCCTGAACTCTGACTTCATCTAAACATAACTGTTCTCAATGGGCAAGAACTGTTAGCAATGAAGGAAGCATGTTTTGATTGGAGGTATTTACTCTTGTGAGTTCAGTATCCTTCTGAATTAAAGACTGATCATAGAAACCTTTAGGTGTTGCAAAAACTCCATTGTAAGAACAGTCTTTAAAATAGTTGGGCATCCTTTTTTGCGCAATTTGATTTCAGTGTAAGCTGTACACCTGTTTCGGAGAATGTCTTAGCAGTAAGGCTGTCCTACCGTTATGCTGCAATATTGCTTTCTATACCTGTGCAAATTGTGGCTCCAGAATGAATATTGTTTCTAGGAACCTTATTTCTGGAAGAGGTCTTGAAAGCAACTCAGTTGATGGATCATAAGTCCTCGTAGAAAATTTGAGAAGAGTATGGCCTCAAGAAGAAGGAGTTACGCTTTATGCCTTATTTTTTCCTACCTTGAAGTTACAATTAACAGTTCTTGGGCTATGTCGTGACTCTGTGAGTGATAGTCATCGAAGCAAGAGGAATACCTTAGCTATTTCTTAGTTAGTTTTGGTGGCTTCAGTTCACTTGGACCGATATGCTTTGTCGTGCTCTATTTATGCTCAATATAAGGAACATAGTTTCTAAAAACATTATTGCCGAGTTGCTGCCTTTAAAGATTGACTACCATCATGGTCACCATAGATTCCTTTTCTAAGATGGCTCATTTTCAGCAATGGACCAATGCAGTATCACTTTTTCGTTTATATCGTCTAGCATCATAATCCCCAACATAGGCCCTTGGTATGTTTCTCACTTTTAGTAAGCCATTTGTTCAGCATGAGAGATTTCCAGAGCCTTGTAGTTTTGGGTTCATCCAAATACAAATGGCTTGACGGAACACACCAATTCTAGTTTGGAGCAGTTCTTGCAGTGTTTATGTGCTGCAGCTTGTGAAAATTGGACCTCTTTATTGCCTAATGCAAAGTTTGCATATACCAATAGCAAACAGTGCAACCAAAGACATTTTTTGTTAACATGGTTTGCACCCTAGAATGACTCCCTTGGTAATTCCCACCTTGTCTCCTGCATTTATGGCTAGTATTGGAGTTTAGCAACATATTGAAGAGGTTAGACGTGAGGTTATAAAGAGATTACAGGCAGCTCAGGATCAGTATTTTTAACACAAAGTAATATTTAGTAACCAGACGTAAAGCCAACACTGCTGGCGAATTTCAGTAGCTTTGTATGTTTAAAAAGATACGTTGTCACTGAAATTCTCACCTAACGGTAACGTTACTTTGACCTTTGTTTTTTTGGGTTAATAAATATATATATATTTGTGTGTGTATATCTATATATATATGTATATGTATGTATATGTGTATACATATATATATGTATCTCCACTGGTTTCGGCGTGTTGCCTTTGGGCTTCCTGACCACCAGTGGTGCCCGTATTAAGTGCTACGCCACGCGCTGCAAATGTCCACCAATTCAACTAATTCAAGTTGAAGAAAGCCACAGCACTCCAGAATAGTTCTGGTGAAAAGCAGTTTATTCGGCAAGCGGAAGATAAACCATCAACGCGTCTCAGTGTAAACAACCTTGATCATGATCAATTTTGAGTAAGCTGACTTGGAGGATATATATATATATATATATATATATATATATTTTTATATAAATATATATATATATATATATTGGACAAAATATTAACAAGTCAATTATATAATATTAAATAAATTACCAAATAAAGAAAATTCAAAACAAAAAGCTATAAACATTTTAAATTTTAAAAAAATATATAAAATGTAAAAAAATAATATGTAAAAAAATAGAAACAAAAAATATATGTAACCAATAATAGGAAAAGTATTCCCACTCCAGTTTATGCAACAGTAGGGAAATTGTTGGACTTCAAAGGGTTTATATTTATTATTCCCACTCCTTATAGCACAATAGTAGGGAAAGTGTTAGATTTAGGAGGGGATAGATTTACTATTCCCAGTCCAAACAGCGCAACAGTAGGAAAAGTGTTAGACTTCAGAGGTGTTCAATTTACTATTCCCATTCCAGTCTAAGCAACTGGGAAATCGTTAGACTTTGGAGGGCTTATATTTATTATTCCTACTCCAGTCAGTACAACAGTAGGGAAACTGTTGGACTTCGGAGGGGTTAAATGTATTATTTCCACTTCAAACAGCGCAACAGTAGGGAAAGTGTTGACTTCTCAAGGGAGGTACAGAGAGAGACAAAGTGCATTGTTCCAGGCAGCTAAGAAAAAACTACGACAGCTATAATTCAGGTACGCGATGCTATTCCCTGTGAAGCTGAAGGGGATGACCTCGGAAGGAACACATTTCTTCATTACTCAAAAGAAGTCTGGGATTGGCTGGAGTCTCGACGTGTGCCGATGCCTGACCGAAGTCCCCGGCAGCAACGAGCACGTCTTACCGGCACTAGGCATAAAAGCTTGCGACGTGGCTCTATTGCCCCCTCACAGGTCGAAGTTCAGCTAGGAAAGCAGAGAGCATCTTCATCGCCGGAACAGCGCCCTCCCACACGAGACTCAGAATCTGATCACTGCTCCAACGCTTGGGAGGGCTCGAGCCTAGAACTACCTAAGGTGACGCCGAAATCGGCACATGACATCATTTGAACTGTACGAGGAACTGGTAATGTGTTAGGAGCTCAGAATAATACAGTGATTTCCTTGTTTTGCATAGAGGGCACCTGAATACTATAAGGGACACTGAGCAATGAGCTGGGTTTCTAATACTATTTGGAATACGCTCAGTGGGAGTTCGATAGCTGGGGGAGCTCATTGACCACCCCCCTGTTAGTATATAGCGTGGAAGAACTCTAACCACTAGTTTTGTTTATTACATGGTTTGGATGGGTGGTTTTGGTCTACTTGTCCTGGGGAGGGGGAATTGGAACATTGGTTTCTGTCTGAGACGTTGGGAGTTAACAAGTAGTGCAGCACTGTGCTATATGCCTATGGTATGCATGGGGGGGGGCTCCGAGGTGGAAGAATGGGGTGGAGGCACGGCAATAGCTTCTTTCCTGAGGTCACTCATGGCAGGGAAGGGAATATATAAGTGTTTATCTTGGAACATCCGGGGAATGCATACAATGTCAAGAAGCTACAAAGTGTTCTCCTACTTGAATAGAAGAGAGGCTCAAATAGAATTGCTGCAGGAGACACATTTGACAGACAAGGAGGGTATTGCACTGCATTGCCACTGGACGGGTCAGGCGTATTACACAACATTTTCAGCCTATGTCAGGGGGGTCCTAATCTGGATTAGAGCAGGAGTGCCTTTTCAGATGGTGGACAAATTGGTGGACGCAGAGGGTAGAATCGTGGTTGTGAGAAGGCGACTTGAGGGATGAGACATAACTATAGTAAGCATATATGCCCCAAACATTGAATAGAGCACGGTCTTGGGTGGCCTATTGAAACAGCTAGCACCATACCCAACTACTTCTACCATAATAGGAGGGGATTTCAATTGTGTGTCTGATATCCATCTGGACCACTCACACCCTCCCCTCCCTGACTCCCAGACAGTTCGTACAGCCAGGGTGTTCAGAGACTGGCAACAACAAGTTCTAGCACACTTGCAGTGGGCCCACCCTCGACCCTCAATTCCTACGTGGAGTCTTAAACCTGTGTCACTGGAGGACCAGGCCTTCTGTGAGACAATCCTAGTCAAAGTAATACAGTTTTTCACAGCTAACATGGCTACTTCTTCCTCCCCGCTGATAGAATGGGACGCATTCAAGGCCGTTCTCTGGGGGTACTGCTTGGCTGGAACGAAGTGTGTTAGGCACACATTACTGGGGAAAGTCCAGGCTACTGAACAAAGCCTGCGAGCCGTAGAGATTCGACGACCGGGACACCCTGAGCTACAATCAGGACTCCTCGAGGCTAAAGAGGCGGTGGCGGTGCAGGTGGAACGATTTAGATGCTTTGATTATAAACAATATATGGATAGAACACATGCTGAGCGGGATAAGTCTGGTTCCCTGCTAGCTTGGTTGTCCAACCCAGATGAGCGTAGCTCGACCATAGTGAAACTGGAGGATGAAGGGGGTAACAGAATATACGTGCAGGAAGGAATAAATGACATATTTGCCAGATATTATTCAACCCACTATACTAGCTCCACATTACAAGATATTGCGGCGACGCACCCATACCTAGAGACCTTGCCTTTGCCACGGATTGGAGAGGAAGAAGCGAGAGACTTTGGTGGAGACATTACTCCGCAGGAAATAACTTCTGCCATCAATGGCACGCAATAAGTCCTTGGGAACCGATGGATTCCCGGTAGAATTCTATTCCACGTACTCTGCGGAACTAACACCTAAATTGGTCCCTCATACACGGAGGCCAGGGCTACTGGGTCCCTATTCGGACATCACCAAAGAAGCAGTGATAGTCCCTAGCCTTAAACAGGGTAAACCTGCCTATGAACGGTCAACCTACCGACCACTATAGATGCATAACATTGATTATAAAATCCTGACCAAATTTAGCGGCTAGGCTCCCGCCCTTCATACCTAGGTTAATCCACCCAGACCAAGCAGGATTTATTCCAGGTCGCAATACAGCAGATAACATCCGACGGCTGTTGGCCATTTTACAAGCTAGGAAGGATGATCGTGAGGGGGCCACAGTTTTTGCTGTGGATATTGAGAAGGCGTTCGATAGCCTGGAATGGCATGATTTGTACGTGGTGATGACCCGCATGGGACTAGGCGAGAGCTTCATAGCGTGGACTCGGTTGCTGTATACTGATCCTACGGCTAGGGTACGCACGGGGAAGATCATCTCGGCGGCTTATTCGGTGGGACGGGGAACACAACAGGTATGCCCACGGTCTGCCCTGTTGTTCACTCTCGCTATGGAGCCTCTAGCGGCCTCGGCTTGGCAGTTATACAGAGGTTTGTGTATTGGTGGGCATCACCATAGTATAGCGCTTTATGCAGATGATTTACTCATCTTCTTGCGCAACCAGGGAGACAACTTGAAGGGAGCCAGATCCATGTTCGAGAGGTTTGGACTATTGTCTGGCTTGAGGGTCAACTGGCTGAAGTCCAGGCTCTTCGCTGCGATGCAGGGCGATGACCCCCCGGAGGGATTGGCCCAGCTGCAGCAGGAACCCAGATGCTTGACTTAACTTGGGGTTAAGATTTACCATGACCGTATTGACCTGCTAGATGGGAACATAGGGCGAGCTGTTAGATCTTCGAGGACTTCCGGAGGGAATTACCGCTCTTAGTGGCGGGTCAGATAGCGCTCCTGAAGATGGTGGCCCTACCTCGCCTCCTATATTTTTTTGCCACACTCCCTTTATGGATCCCAAGGGCATTATTTAAGGAGCTGGACTCCCCAGTCACTGCTTTTATTTGGGGAACTGGACGCAAACGAGTTGCGCTAGCAATGATGCAGCACGCAACAACAGCAGAGGGATTGGCAGTCCCTGACCTCAAGACATATTATATTGCAGTCCAATTGCAATGGCTGATCTGGGGGATAGCACAGCACCGTAATCCAGACCGGACTCCAGGCCCCTTTGTACCACCACTACCTGACCTGCTTAAGGTTTTTTTCCAGGCGAGGAAATCATCCCTAAATGAATCGCAAGAACTTAAAGTGATGGCTAAATGTTGGGGTAGAGGTTTACAGAAAATACATACTAAAACTCTCTACTCCCCAGAACTACCCCTGGACCTATTAAGAGCATTGCCGCATGGCGGCAACTGGCGAGACCTTGACCTCTGGACTGAAGCAACGGCATCAAAAATAGGTGACCTCTTCAGAGATACAGAAGTGCTCCCATTTGAGAAGTTCTGCGCGGAATTCGATTTACCGCAGGGACACTTTTTACTGCATAGAGCACTCATAACAGCAATTCGCATACACTGCTGTACGGGAAGTACCGAACCACCTGCATTGCAGAGTTGTCAATATATAGCTCTCTTGGCGGGCACCATGAAGATGGTCTCCTGCTTATACAGCGCGCTACGGGCAGACCAGCAACAGCCGCTGGATAGAGTGCAAACTAGATGGGAGGACGACCTGGACATTCCTATTGCTGCTAAGGACTGGGACTATATCCTAGATAGAACACCCACGATCTCTCTTAATGCATGCTTAGGTCATATTTGACCCCGGAGCGCGTGAGCAGATATTTCCAAGTAGCCGATGCGGCATGCCCTAGATGTGGAGAGGGAGGAACACACATCTTACACATGTTCGGTGCGTGTCCCATACTGAACACATCTGGGATGGGGTCTTTCATACACTCGAAGAGGTCATAGAAAGAGAGATCCCCCTCAACCCAGGGCAATGTTTGCTGGGATGGTTTCCCCACATGTCTGAAACGAAAGTTGCCAGTAAGTTCCAGTACTTAGCATTTATTCTTGCCAAACGGGAGATAACGAGAAATTGGAAGTCCCCGGGGGGTCCTCGGATCCCTGTATGGAGAAGAGAATTAATTAAATGGGTGGGCTGCGAGTGGAGAATAGTTCTAAGAGAAGTCCGAAGAGGCTTAGGGAAAATTGAAGTAGCCAGAGCCTGGGGAGCCATGGCGGAGCCGGAAACACCCGTGGGGTCACCTACAGGATCACTATGATTGTGCTTGTTCAGAGATGTACCGCCTGCTCTGCCCTGTACTGTGCGCCATTAAATATTTACTGCAAATGTATACTTAGCTGTCTGTATCTCTTGTCTTCTTCTTGGGCACGCTGGAGCCCTTCATGGGCCATGATATGTTATTTCACTTCTGCAGTGCTGTACTGACTCATGGGGATGTGGGGGGGTGAGAGTTGAATGTTTATTAATTGCATGTTATTAGACAGACGACTGATAATTGCATCGATTTCACTACTAGATGATTGAAAGACAATGTAATCTGTTTGGAAAAAAAATAGTAGGGAATGTGTTGGACTTCGGACGGGTTAGATTTACTATTGCCACTCCAGTCTCTGCAACAGCATAGAAAGCATTGGCCTTCGGAGGGGTTACATTTACTATTCCCACTTTCGTCAACGTAACCGTTGGGAAAGTGTTGGACTTTGGAGGGGTTACATTTTATATTCCCACTCTAAACAGCACAACAGGAGGGAAAGTGTTGGATTTTGAAGGGTTACATTTACTATTCCCACCCCAAACAGCGCAATAGTAGCAAAAGTGTTGGACTTTAGAGGGGTAAAATTTACAATTCCCACTCTAGTCTGGGCAACAGTAGGGAAAGTACTAAACCTCAAACACATTACATATTTGAATAACCCTATAAATGTAGAAAAAAATATTAAACTCTTAATATAAACAGTAATAATTAATATTAACATACATGTATATTTAATGAAAAAAACAATGGAACAAATTACATAATTAATAATCAACTAAATAGTTATCAATGAAAAAATCATTATTTACCATTTTAATACTAACTACTTACTATTTTAAAAATAATTTGAATATTTAAAAAAAATATATTATTAAAACTAATTATTACTTAACTTCCTACCCTATACCCCTATAAACGTAGCAGCCCACACCTAAAATAAAACTAAAATAAATAAGCATAGCACAATTTACATAATTGATAATGAATTAATAATTAATTGTTAATTATTACTTAATTAACTTCCCACCCTATACCTCTGTGAACACAGCAGCCCGCACTTAAAATTTAACTAAAATACATTAGTATTACACAATTTACATAATTAATAATCAAATAAATATTCAACAATTAATAATTAAGTGTTAATTATTACTTAATTAACTTCCCACTCTATCCCCCTACAAACCTAACGAACAAGTTACTTACCTTCGGTAACGCTTTTTCTGGTGGATACAGTATCTGCCTGTGGATTCCTCACCTTTTGAATTACCCCTGCGCCAGCATTCCAGGGAAACTTTTTCCTAGCTCTCCCATGTCGACGAGGACGTCACAATGACACGGCTCCGCTCGCGACTCCGTCTGACGTCATCGGAGCCACAAATAGACCTCGTCGGCGTACTGATGTCAGTTCCACCCATTTTTTCCGTGCCTCCGAAGCGAACGGGTAGACCAACATCATAATTGAAGTATACACAGTATTCAATATAAATATAAAAAACACACAGTATAAAGAATCATAGGAAAAGCAAAACAAACTAAGCATTTCCTATGAACGAAACAAGGCATTTAAAAAACACAGGAAAACAGCCATGTTAAATCATTCTTAAAACCTTTGGTATACGAAGGTGGACAACGGGGAGGAGGGTGGGTCAGTGAGGAATCCACAGGAAGATACTGTATCCACCAGAAAAAGCGTTACCGAAGGTGTGTAACTTGTTCTTCTGATGGATACATCTGCCTGTGAATTCCTCACCTTTTGAATTGAATCCCACCGCAGTCCCACTCCCGGAGGAGGGTGTCTACCAACCTATACCAAAAAATCCTGAAGCACAGAGCGTGCAAAATGGCCGTCCCTCCTAACCTCAGAATCCAAGCAGTAATGCTTCGCAAAGGTGTGGAGGGAGGCCCAAGTTGCTGCCTTACAAATATCAACAACAGGAACACCTCTAGCCAAAGCAGAAGAAGAAGACTTAGCTCTGGTGGAATGAGCTCTGATACCTTCAGGCGGTTACTTCTTGGCCAAGGCGTAGCAGATCTTGATGCACAAGATGATCCACCTGGAGAGAGCCCGCTTGTGCACAGCCTTGCCTTTCATTCGCCCAACATAGCCCACGAAGAGCTGATCTTCCAGCCTCAGATCCTTGGTTCTGTCCAGATAGAAACTGACAGCCCTCTTAGGATCCAAGCGATGAAGTCTCTCTTCCTCCTTGGAAGGGTGAGGGGGAGGATAGAAGGTAGGTAAAGTAATGGATTGCCCAAGATGGAAAGGGGTAACCACCTTAGGCAGGAAAGCAGCCCTGGTCCTGAGAACCAACTTTTCTGCATGAATGGTCAAAAACGGAGGTTTGGAACTAAGAGCCTGAAGCTCACTTACCCTCCTAGCCGAGGTGATAGCGATCAGAAAGACCGTTTTAAAAGAAAGAAGCCTCAACGGACAACTATGAAGAGGCTCAAAAGGAGAACCCATAAAGAATGTAAGAACAAGATTTAAATCCCACTGAGGCATAATGAAAGGAGTGGGAGGAAACATATTAGTAAGGCCCTTAATGAACCTCAAAACAATGGGGGGCTTAAATAAAGACGGCTGGTCCGGCAAACATAGAAAAGCCGACAAAGCCGACAAATATCCCTTCACTGTAGACACAGCACAACCCTGCTGGGCCAAAGAAAGGGAAAACTCTAAAATGTTAGACAAACGGGCTTTCAAAGGATCAATGGACCTCTCTCCACACCATTTAACAAATTTGGACCACCTAGATGAATAAATAGATTTGGTGGAGTGTCTCCTGGATGATAAAATAACATCCACCACATCCGGTGGGAGAGAGAAAGAACTGAGGTTGCCCCGTTCAATCTCCAGGCATGAAGGTGCAAGCTCTGGAGGTGGGGGTGTAGAACCTGCCCCTGCGACTGCGAGAGGAGATCTGCCCTGAGAGGGAGACGGAGCGGAGGGTGCAATGAGAGGTGAAGAAGATCTGTGTACCACACCCTTCTTGGCCAATCCGGGGCGATCAATATGACTTGGGCCCGGTCTTGGCGAATTTTCCTCAGAACACGAGGAATCAAGGGTATGGGAGGAAATGCGTAAAGGAGCTGTGAACCCCAATCCAACTGAAACGCGTCCCCCAAAGCTCCCTGCATCGGAAACTGGAGATAGCAGAACGACGGGCAGTGCGCGTTCTCGTGAGTGGCAAAGAGGTCCAACCGAGGAAATCCCCACATCTTGAAAACAAGACGGACTACCTCTGGATGAAGCCGCCACTCGTGATCGGCTGAGTAATGCCGACTGAGACTGTCCGCACGTACATTCAGCACACCGGCCAGGTGATTTGCAAACACACAAATCTGATGGCCCTGAACCCAGGACCAGAGTCGCAGAGCCTCTCTGCAGAGACAATACGACCGTACACCTCCCTGTTTGTTGATGTACCACATTGCGGTAGTGTTGTTCGTCAGGACCTGAACTGACTGACCGTGAAGGGACGGAAGGAAAGTCTTTAGTGCCAAACGAATAGCCCGCAATTCCAGAAGGTTGATATGAAGCAACCTTTCCTCTGGAGACCAAAGACCTTTGACCTCCAGATCCCCGAGATGAGCACCCCACCCTAGAGTGGAGGCATCCGTGATCACTGTGGCCACCGGTGGAGGAAGCTGAAAGGGCCTCCCTTGAGACAAGTTGCCCTGTACACTCTACCAAGACAGATCCGCTGCAGTTTCTCTGGAGATCCTGACTGACTCCCTGAGATCCCCGTTGTGCTGATACCACTGCCTGCGGAGACACCACTGGAGCGCCCTCATGTGCCAGCCTGCATGGTTGACCAACAGAATGCAGGAAGCGAACAAACCGAGCAGGAGTAGGACCTTCAGGACCGGAACAACCTCTCCATCGTGAAACAAGGGAATCATTTCCTGAATGTCGAGAATCCTCTGCGGAGGTGGAAAGGCTCGACACACTGTAGTATCCAGTACTGCCCCTATGAACAGGTTGCGCTGTGAGGGCACCAGGTGAGACTTGGGTACATTTATCGAATAACCCAAAACGTACAACAGCCGCGCTGTTACCCGCAGATGATGAAGCACCATCTCCGGCGACTTTGCTTTGAGCAGCCAGTCGTCCAGGTAAGGAAAAACAGGAATTCCCGACTTCCTGAGATGAGCTGCCACCACCGCCATCACCTTTGTGAAGACTCGAGGTGCGGAAGTAAGGCCAAACGGGAGGACCGCAAACTGGTAGTGTTGGGACCCTACCATGAAACGGAGATACTTCCGATGCGACTTCAGGATGGGCATGTGAAAATACGCATCCTGCAAATCGATCGACACCATCCAGTCTTCCTGCTGCAACGCCAAAAGAACCTGAGCTAGGGTCAACATCTTGAATTTCTCCTTCCTGAGGTAAAAATTCAAGATCCTGAGGTCTAGAATAGGCCTTAACCTGCCATCCTTCTTGGGAATCAGAAAATACCGGGAGTAGCATCCCTGACCCCTTTCCTGCTCCGGGACCACCTCTATCGCACCTTTTTGCAATAACACAAGAACTTCTTGTTGTAGAAGCAACAAATGGTCCTCTGAACACCCGCCCTGGCGATGAGGGTAAGGAGCAGGAAACTCCCGGAAGGGAAGGGCGTACCCATTTTCCACAAGATTCAAAACCCAAAGGTCTGATGTTATAGACTTCCAATCTTGTAGAAAATGGGACACCCGACCCCCTACAGGACCAGCATGCTCCAAGATGGGGGATCTAGGGCTGCTTTCCAGAGACACCAGTGGCAGGGACAGAAGAGGAAGAGGAGGAGGAGGAGAGTTGACGGGCACCCCGCAAACGACCTCTGTTCTTCCCTCTGTAAGTTTTGTACTGGAGGTTCTGCTGCTGCTGTAACTGAGGTTGTTGACGGCCTCGAAAGGAAGACATCCTGCCAAAGCCACGATACCTTTTAAAACCAAATCCTCTAGATTGGGATTGGAGTCCTAAAGATTTAGCCGTGGCCCTACCGTCTTTTAACCTCTGCAGCGCAGAATCAGCCTTTTCCCCAAAAAGCCTTGAACCATCAAAGGGAAGATCAAGAAGAGTATTTTGAACATCAGGAGAGAAACCTGAAGACCTAAGCCAGGCATGCCTTCTTGTAGCAACAGAAGAGCCCATCACTCTTGCCACCGAATTAGCAGTGTCCAATCCAGACTGTATAACCTGACGAGCTGCTGCCTGGGTATCCGCCACAATCTCCTGAAAAGATATCCGATCATTCTCCGGCAGTTTTGGAATTAACTGCTTTGCCGAGTCCATCAAGGCATGGATATACCTCCCCAACAAGCAGGTTGCATTGGTGGATTTCAAAGCCATACTTGAAGAGGAAAAAACCTTTTTAGCAGACTGTTCCAATTTATTTGAATCCCTGTCCCCAGGAGTCTGGGGAAAAGATCCCGTCGATTGCTTTGAACAGGAAGCCTGCACCACCAAACTTTCAGGAGATGGATGACTTGAAAGAAATGTAGGATCATTTGAAGCAGGCCTGTACCTTCTTGCTATGGTCCTTGAAACCGCAGGTGCAGAAAGAGGCTTCCTCCACACTCCAAAATAGGCTCAGTTAAAGCCTCATTAAATGGGAAAAGAGGCTCAACCACAGAGGAAGGAGAATGTAATACCTCCGTCAGAATATTAGGCCTGAAATCAGCAGTGGGAAGCTGAAGATCTAAAAGTTCAGCAGCCTTTCTAATAACTGCATGATAAGGCGCAACATCTTGCGAGGGTAAAGCCTTTGGAGATGAAAGTTCTCATTCTGGGGAAGTATCCCATCCACTTACCTCCTGAAGGACTTCAAACTCATCTTCTTCAATCTCGCCTTCTTCAGACTCATCCTGCTGATACTCCTCTTCCTCAAGAAGCCTTTGCGCCTCTGCGCCTCTCTCCTAGATCTCATCTTCCGAACAGGATTCGGTGTCCACGGCGCCACACGCGGCGCCGATGAAACAGGCACCAGCGTCGAAGGTACAGCTTCCGGCGCGGGCAACGGCGCCGCACGAAACCGAGAAGAGGAGCGACCTCCAGATGGAGCCGGAGACTGAGAGACAAGCGTCGAGAACCTCGGAGCCGGATAGTGCCAGGACGGCGCCGTTGGCATAAAAGGCATGAAAGGCGCCTGGGCATAATGTTGAGGAACGCCCAAATTAAATGCAAGCGGACCCACGGGGCCCAAAGGCGCACCGGTAGGGTAGGCTGCCTTGGCAAACACGCCATACATCGCGTTGAGGAACTGCGATGGATCCGTACCAGGCCCAGGAAAGGATGGGAAAGGAGCCGTGTCCTGATCCCCACGAGGCCGTGAAGGCGCCGGAGACGTCGGGCCCAAGACAGGAGAAGTCGCTGGTACCGGTTCAGCAGAATCCCTCGGCCCCAGCGAAGTGCTCGGCCCAGGAGTACCTTTCGGCGTCGGTGAAAGCGCCGGAGAACCTGTCGGTGTCGGAGAACGAGCCGGAGTCGCTGGAAGAGAAGGAGAAGGCGATGGAGAAATGACATCTCTAGAACAATGTCTCGGAGCCGGTGAGGGTGTTCTCGAAGCCCTACCTTTCGACGAATGACGTCGAGAACTATGCCTCCTCTTCTTCTTGTGCTTCTTTGACTTCGAAGCATGCGAAGTCGACGACTTCGATCTTTTTCGGCCTCTTTTCTCCTTCCTTGCCTTTGCCATGAACAACTTGGGCTCACGCTCCTTCAAGGCCTTTGGGTTCATCTTTCGACAACTGGTACAACCATCGACGTCATGGTCCGAAGAGAGGCACCACAAACAATCTTCATGGGGGTCCGTGATCGACATATGGCCCCCACATTCTCTACAAGGCTTAAACCCTGACTTCTTCGACGCCATCGCACTGCCACTCCAAAGGATAACAACAGAAACAAAGTAACTAAAGAAGTAGTATGGAGAGTCCCAGAAAACCGTTACGCGTCGTCGGCGCGGAAAAAAGGGAACAGACGTGAGTACGCCGACGAGGTCTATTTGTGGCTCCGATGACGTCAGACGGACTTGCGAGCGGAGCCGTGTCATTGTGACGTCCTCGTCGACGTGGGAAGGCTAGGAAAAAGTTTCAGTGGAATGCTGGCGCAGGGGTAATTCAAAAGGTGAGGAATCCACAGGCAGATGTATCCATCAGAAAGCCCGCTACGTTACTATAAATTACTATTAACAATTAAATAAATTCTAAATCACTTAAAATTACAAATGATATTTAAATAAATTATTAACAATTATACAAACAATAGTAACATATAAAATTAATATATAAACTAAAACATTAAAATACTTAAAAAACAATATTTTTACAACTATATTACTGAAAACAATATTAAAAACAACGATATTCTTCAAAACAATACTACTTACAAAAAACATAATATTCTTGGCAACTATATTTCTTCATAACAATATTTTTGTATCACAATATTTTATTTCCGATAATTCGGTCTCCCGATATCTGGTAGAGACTCTATCTAGCTGCAGATTCCTTACCTTTGAATTTCCCAGGCGTCAGCCTGGATCCTGAAACTTTTGCTGAGCAATACCCCTTGTGCACGACGTCGGATGGCTCCATGTGACGTTCTCTGCATCGTCAGTGTCGGTTGACGTCGCGGTGCCTATATAGGCGCCACCCAGGCGTGCGGACGTCAGTACTTTTTGTTTTTTCCACGCCAGAAGCGCAGAGCCACGAAGTAACTGATGTAGTCGTGTGCAAAACTAGGGCCCTGAAAGGGGGAACCAACCCTAGTCCTACAATATCGGTCCGCAAAGCGGGGAGGCATGGGTGGGGCTGTAAGGAATCTGCAGCTAGATAGAGTCTCTACCACATAATGCGTTACCAAAGGTAAGTAACTTGTTCATCTGATAGAGACTTCTAGCTGCAGATTCTTTACCTTTGAATCAGATACACGAGCCATACCATCCCGGCGGTGGGTTGCGGACCCATATCCTAAACTAAAAAGTCTTGCAGGACTTAACAGGCAAAATGCCTGTCCCTGCGCACCTGGCCATCAAGGCAGTAAGTAATGTTTTGCAAACGTGTGCAAGGAAGCCCACGTTGCTGCCTGACAGATGTCTTGAACTGGGACACCCCGAGCCAAGGCCCCTGGTGGAATGGGCCCTTAATTCCTAAGGGGGCTGCTTCTTTGCCAAGGCATAACAGATCTTAATGCAGACAACGACCCAGCGAGAGATGATCCTTATCTGCACTGCCCTTCCCTTCCTCGCTCTCACGTATCCCACAAAGAGTTGATCATCCACCCGGAACTCTTTTGAGCGGTCAAGGTAGAAAAACAACGCTCTTTTTGTGTCCAGTCGGTGGAGACGCTCCTCTTCCTTTAGAGGGATGCGGGGGAGCAAAGAAGGTGGGCAAAGTGATGGACTAATCCAGATGGAATGGGGTCACAATCTTTGGCAAAAAGGATGCTCTGGTGCGAAGCACCACCTTGTCCGTGAAGGCCATAAGATAAGGAGGCGAGCAAGATAATGCCTGCAACTCACTCACCCTCCGGGCAGATGTAATCGCCACTAAGAAGGCTGTTTTGATGGTCAACAGTTGGAGGGGACAATTGTGCAAAGGCTCAATGGGAGCATACATCAGATAGGTAAGGATAAAATTAAGGTCCCACAGTGGCATAGCAAAGGGCGTGGGTGGAAATAAGTGAGCCAGCCCTTTTAGAAATCTATTTACAATTGCAGACTTGAAGAGAGATGGCTGGTCTGGCAGCTGCAAAAAAGCAGACAAAGCAGAAAGATAACCCTTGAGAGTTCCCAAAGCAGAGCCCTGTTGGGCAACGGTTAGAATGAATAAAAGGACAGTAGAAAGAGAAGCAGAAAGAGGGTCAATGGACCTTTCTGTACAGTATAATACAAATTTCTGCCAACGGCAGGCGTATACTGTCTTAGTGGAGGGCTGCCTGGCCGCCAGACTAACGTTACAGACTTCGGAAGGAAGGTCAAAAGCTATCAACTGGCGCCGCTCAATCTCCACGCATGAGGCACAGAGTTGACAGGTTCGGGTGGAGAACCCTCCCCTGAGGCTGCAAAAGAAGATCCTCCCGAAGGGGCAGCCTGACCGGAGGATCGATACTCATTCTCAGAGACTCTGGATACCAGACTCTCCTTGCCCAGTGCGGAGCCACAAGAATGACTTGGGCCCGGTCGCTCCTGAACTTCTTCAGAACTCCCTTGGCAGGAGTGGTATGGGTGGAAAGGCGTACAATAGGCCTGTGCTCCACTCGCGACGAAAAGCGCCGCCTAGCGATAGCCACCTTAGAAACTCTAGCACGCAGTACCGCTGACACTGTGCGTTCTCTTCAGAGGCAAACAAATCTAGCCAAGGTTTTGCCCACTGCTGAAAGAGACCTTGCACCACCTCCGACTGGAGATGCCACTCGTAATCCGCTAGGCATTGACGGCTGAGTTCGTCCGTCCTGGCGTTCAGAGAACCTGCCAGGTGTTCAACCAACAGGGCTATACCCTGCTGTTCCAGCCATGTCCAGAGACGAAGAGCCTCTCAACAAAGGGTCCACGACCCCACTCCGCCTTGCTTGTTGCAGTACCACATGGCGGTGGTGTTGTCTGTGAACACCTGCACTAACTTCCCGTTGACAGAGGGAAGAAATGCTTTCAATGCCAACCGAATCACTCGGAGCTCCAATAAATTTATGTGGAGTCCCATCTCCACCGGAGACCAGTGTCCCCTGATCTCCACCTCTCCCAGATGGCCTCCCCATCCCAGAAGTGACGCATCTGTCACGACTGTGAGATCTGGTTGGGGAAGGGAGAGAGGTCTGCCGTTGACCCAATTGTGGTTCGTTAACCACCACTGCAGATTTTTTGCAGTTCCTTTCGAGATCTGAACCACTTCGGTGAGATTTCCCTGATGCTGTGTCCATTAGAACTTCAAGTCCCACTGCAGAGCCCGCACACGCCATCTGGCGTGTCTTACCAACAGGATGCAGGAGGCCATGAGGCCCAACAGCCTCAGAGTAGGTCTCACCAAAATCCAGGATAGAGGCTGAAATATCGGAATCATAGCCTGAATATCCTGGACTCGCTGTATGGAAGGATAAGCCCGAATCCGCACTGTGCCCAGAACAGCTCAGATGAAAGGGAGCATCCAAGAAGGAGTCAGGTGTGACTTCGGCACATTTATAGAGAACACCAGCGAACGAAGAAGGTTCGCCGTAGTCTGAAGGTGGGAGACAACTGCCTGGGGCGAGGACGCCTTCAACAGCCAGTCATCGAGGTAGGGGAAGATGACATCTCTAACCTGCGCAGATGAGCTGCGTCCACCGCCATCACCTTCGTGAACACCCGAGGGACACTGGTAAGGCCGAAGGGGAGCATGGTAAACTGAAGGTGCTCATGGCCTACCCTGAACCGCAGGTAACGCCTGTGGCCCGGCAGGATAGGAATGTAAAAATACGCGCCCTACAGGTCCAACGCTACCATCCAGTCTTTCTGGTCTAGGGCAGACAAGACCTGAGCCAGAGTGAGCATTTTGAATTTCTCTTTTTTGAGGAAGAGATTGACGGCCTGAAGATCTAAAATGGGCCGTAGCCCCTTGTTCTTCTTTGGAATCAGAAAGTAGCGGGAATAACAGCCACTGCCTACTTCTCAAATCGGGACCCTTTCTATAGCTCCCTTGGCCAAGAGAGCCGTAACTTCCTCTAGGAGCAACTTTAAATGATCCTCCGTCAGCCATTCCTGATTTGGCAGAATAGGAGGAAGTAAAGAAAGAAAAGGCAGAGAACAGCCCTCCTGGACTATCTGCAAGACCCACTTGTCCGATGTTATGGATCTCCAGTGGGGGAGATGATGACGAATTCTCCCACCAACCGGAGTAGTGTGGTCCTGCAGAATCAGCCTAGGAATGCTTTGAAGCTGCGACTGCTAGGGGCACTGTGGTCGACGACTTCTGGCTTCAATTCCGAGCTCAGAATACACCGCGTCCACGTCCTCGCACGGCTTGGGCAGTCTGTGCGGGACGGTGGCTGGGATAGGGCTGACGCGGATGGAAACCCCTTCCATTGCCATGAAAGGGGCAAAAGGAAGACTGACCACGGTGGGTGGAGGAGAGGCCCAAGGAACTGGCCGTAGCTCGAGAGTCCTTGAACCTGACTAGTGCCGAGTCTGCCTTGTCCCCAAAAAGGCGGGTTCCATCAAAGGGCATCTCCATCAAATTGGCTTGGACATCGCCAGAGAAGCCATTTGTTCGAAGCCAGGCATTGCGCCTCAAGGCCACCGTTCTTGAAATCGATCTACCCAGCGAATCGGTCGTATCTAGGCCACACCGTATGGTGAATTTCGCTGCATCTCTCCCATCCTTGACAGCTTGGGAGAGCACATCCCGGGCCTCAGCCGGGACTTGTGACAGCACTTGCGCAACTGTCTCCCAAAGGGAATGGGAGAAACGGACCAATAAGCATGCAGTATTCACTGACCGCAGTGCCAAACTGGAGGAAAAAAACAACGGGGCATATTATCAAGGCGGCGTTAATGAATTATCGCCGCTTTAGCGTCCGTTTTCGGACGAAAAGCGGCGATAATTTTATCGCCTAATTAACAAGGACACGCTAGCGCGTGATTCCTGCATTAGCGTCCGTTTTCTGCACGCCTCCCATCGCATCGCTAATGAGATGCAAAGGAGGCGTGCCTGTGAAAACAACATGGGGAAATATCGCTAACCCAGGTATCGCCATATCAACAACGTGGGTTAGCGATATTTTCAATCGCGTTAAGTATGCCTTAACGCAGGAATTTAACGTCTGCTAAATTCCTGACTAAGGCATACCTAACATGGGGGGTGGATTGTGTGGCTAAGACCACAGGCCCTATCTCCAAGGATATCGCCGTTTTCCATGGGACATCGCTGGAAAATCAGCGATGTTCCATGGAAAACATCGCTATCACTGGAAAATTATCGCCTTTGCGCTAAGCGTTATTAATACAGCGCTAGCATGGCGATAATTTCCAGCGATAGCCGGCGATAGGATGCCTCGCGCTAACAGCGGCCAGCGATAATTATCGCTGCCGCTTGATAATATGCCCCAACATCTTTCCAAATGAATCCAGCCTCTTGGATTCCCTATCCGGAGGGGCGGAAGGGAATGCGCCTTGGGATGCAGAGGCCTGCACCACCAAACTCTCTTTGGTGAGGTGTTGGCTGAGGAACTTCTGGTTGCCCGGTGCTGGGCGATAGTGGCGTGCAATCGTCCCTTTCACAGGATCCCCTGTGCTAGGTCTGTACCATGTTCCTAGAAGGACGTCCGTAAGTGCCTCATTAAAGGGCAACAAGGGTTCGGAAGCCCCAGGTTGAAGCACCTCAATCAGGAGATTAGTCCTGACCTGCACCAAGGGAAGCTCCAGTCCAAGGACCTCGGCTGCCTTCATAACCACCATGGCATAGGATGCTCCATCCTCCGTAGCCACTGTTGGCGGAGAGAGCATGCCAGTATCTGGAGAAGTATCCAGTCCACTGGCCTCCCCAAGTTCCCCATACCAGTCCAAATTCTCCTCAGAGACTTCCTGGGTTTCAAGAGGGTCCCCAGACCCCTCCCAATCGTCTCCTGAGCCTAGCACATCCTCAAAATGCTCAGGCGACAACATAGATCCTCTGGGTTCTGTCGACGTCGGAATCGGCGTTGTTCAATGTTGTTCTGGCTCCGTGTCGTCAGGGATGAGGATGGGCCTTGCGACAGCGACGGGCATCGCTGATGTCGCAGGCATCGACCTCGGGTCCTACACCGGGGAAGGACGCGGTGGCACGACTGCTGGTCGAACCGGATCCGGGATCGGATTCCTGAGGCCCCACCGGCGTCGTGGCCGGAGCCGACGGTATCGAACCCGATGGGGCCCCCTCTGACACCGCAGGGCCCGAAGGCTCACCAGCGGGGTCGTTCCACTCACATACGCGGCGCATGGCCTCGTAAAACTCTTATCTGAGCGGGAGTCGCTCCGGCTCCCAGAAAGGCGGGAAGTCGACTCTGGCTCCGCGGAACCGTGCCTAAAGAGTCGGTGCTCCTTACCTCCCTCGACGGACGCCAGTTGAGGTGAAGATGAAGTACGCTTGGACTTCTTCTTCGTCTTATGCCTCTTCCCCGAGTGACCCGAGGACCTCGAATGGGAGAAGAGGACTTAGGGCTCCGGGAGCGGTCACGCGACCTCCTCTTCTTCGATCAGGACTGCGACCTCCTCGGAATCTCGCTGGATGGTGTTGACTGCCGTGCCACGAGTAACTTCATCGCCTGCTCCCTCAAGGTCTTTGAAGCCATCGCTGACACTTCGTATCGTGGTCACGCTCGACACACCAAAGACATACGTGGTGGGGATTGGTGACAGACATCATGCGGGAACAAGCCCCGCACAGCTTGAAACCTGTCTTCCTCGAAGACATCCCTCGCACACGAAGTCGGAAAAATCCAAAATTTCGACAAAAGTCGAGAAAAAGCCTGCCAAAAAGCGGCAGAGGGGTAGCTCTTCCCGGATCGGCACTTAACTGTCGCGGAAAGAAAAGAACTGAAGTCCGCAAGCCTGGGTGGCGCCTATATAGGCACCGCAACGTCATAACCAATGCCGACGACGTCACGCGGAGCTGAATGGAGCCACCCACATTGCGCGCAAGGGGTATTGCTCAGCAAAAGTTTCCGGATCCAGCCTGACGCCTGGGAAATTCAAAGGTAAGGAATCTGCAGCTAGAAGTCTCTATCAGATTAATGCTAAACAATGCATAACTCTCTGCAACATTATTTCTCAAAGGGCACACCAAATCCCTGCACCCCATGGGGCCCTGACCAACTATTGTTAGGGTGAGCAACTACAGACTTATAAACGCAACACTGAGAAATCTGTGTGTGTACTGATTGATTATTTTTAACACTGAGAGCACTTTGTTGGTGCGTATTTGTGTGCTGCGTGCACAGGCATTATTTTGCAGTCTTAGACATGCCCACGTACATGCTGCATGATGCCAACTCTAGGACAAATTCTTGTGTATATATAGTAAATCGTTATGTTTTCTCATGACCAAGAACATTTTGTTTTTTCTATCTTGTTTGTCATATGTAAATGTTGAGGAATATGTTAAGTTCCAATGTGGGCCTATCTTCCACTTTTTTAAGTTAAGGGTCTGCTACCAATTTACCTCTAAGAATTTCAGGTCCATTACGATTTAGATTGGGGCTTTTCATTTCCCGGTCCTGATGAATGCTGCAGATCCTACAGGACTTTTCTAGCAAGAAATGTGTCGACCAATCCGTTTAGACATATGGGATAGTTATATCCTGTGAGTCCCCATTGCTGTTTTAAGCTTCTCGTGAATTTAAACATTAATTAAAAAAAAGGTGAATGGTGGTTATTCATAGACAATATTAACTCACCCTGCCTAATTTAATTTTGCTCCTTCAACTTCTTTAAGGGGTTTTCAGCTATAGGGTCCTTGTGATCTATGAATGGAGGAGTAAAATATCTGCAAAAAGTGCTCTGGAAGGGACCTTTGGATATTGCACCTTGTACCCAAAGTGAAGCACGACCCATTGATGAAGCATGCCACCTTGATGGGTGAGGGTCTGCACATCCTGAAAAATGATCATCTTTGCACCTAAAAATAGCCATCTTAGGCATCCTCAAATAAGCTGTCCTAAGAAGATCACATCTTTTTAGTAAGACAAAACAACCTCACCTCCTTCTTGTGCACAGAAATAGGCCGGGGGCTTCCAAAATGGAATTTAGAAGATACCAGGGTATAAATGAGAACAAAAGTCTCAGACGCCGTGCGTAGTTCACATCTCTGACATTACCTTAAATTGGGAGCAATACTTAAACAATACAATGCTTAAATATAACAACACAATATAGCACATGGGTACTCACATTTTTCCAGGGACAAAAAAGAATGGTCAGTAGTGTGGCCGAGGGCCACATTGATGCCAGCAGGGTGGGAGTGGGGCGTTGGAGAGGGGGAATGTCAGGGGGCATAGGGGAAGGGGAAGTATGTACATGGTTTGCCTTCTAAAGCAAGCACCTAGTCTCTAAGACAGTGATACTCAAAGTACGGCCCCGGGGGCCGCATGCAGCCCTCCTGACCTTTACATGCGGCCCACTGGGCAGCAGCACTGGGCTGCTGTTTACTCGACCCAGCACTAACATGGAAAAAAATGTTAAGTATACAACAAAGGTTAATTGCAGCTATGGAAAGGATGTGACTAGGCACTTAACTTTAGGAACACCTACATTTTTAAGGACAGCTACTAGATATACATGCTTTGCTTCCCCTACTTCCACTTTACACCCCCGCTGGCATCAGTGCGCCCCTCACACCATATACCAACTTTTGCAGACCCCGGGAAAATATTTGTCAGTACCCATGCTCTAAGAGGAGTGATAGATTTGACAATAATGTGTTATGCTGTATCTGAACTGCTATCCCTTTGCCGTGCCAGCAACTTGGGGTAAGCATTCTCTGCTTCCTATAGCTACCCTGGGAGAGTCAAGTGTACAAAGGAAGTAATTTAATTATTGAATGGGAATGAAACAGAATTGCACAATGTGAAATCAGAAAACCTGGGACCAATTCTGCTTCCACACTTGACCAAATTGCGTAATCCTAAGAAATTGTTTTATTTGACTTTCCCTCCTTTTTATTCATTATCACATATAAGAGCACCTTAAAATATATGAGTTCAGGATGTGTGCCGTAAACAAAACCTACTCTTGTGTTTAATTTAATAAACTATGGTTTTGTCCAGGTATAGTAACAACCCAGGCCACCCAGAGGGGTCCACATGAGAACTGATTTGCCTCATAATTCACTATTGCTATTGTTGTCATGGTGGAATGAGGCATGATGGTTTCTACGTTTGGTTTTGAAAACTATCACTTTCAAAAATACTACTAAATTCCTTACAATTTAATGTACTAAGGTGAAACGCTTCTGCATGGTAATGAATTTTTTTTATTATGAAGAGACTTTATCATATTTTTACACTTTTGTTGCGAGATGTCTTTAAAAATGAGGGTGTTCCTAAAGTTAAATGATGTAGGACACCTTCTATGTTTCTTTTCTAAACCTGAGCATAAATCAGTGCACGTTTATTTTACATCTTTCTGAATGCTAGTGATCTGACAAGTAAACAGCAGCCCAGTGCTGCTGTTCACCAGAGGGGGGGGGGTTGGGGGTGCATGTAATGATCAGGGCCCACTTGTAAAGGTCAGGAGGGTTGCGTGCGGCCCGTGGGCCACACTTTGTGTATCAATATAGCACCAAATGTGCAAGATTTCGTGGAAAACAAAATCACCATTGATCTATACATTTCAATTTTTTTACATTTATTATTTTTTGCATAAAAATCTAAATAGAAAACATGGAAATTGTGATAATACACATAAATACATAAATAAACTGTTCCTGATAAAATGTCCAAATATATAAAAAGTGTTAAGAATGTAGGGGCATATATACGATTATACTGGTTGCAAACACTGACCGCGATTTGGGACCAGCATTCGTGTAAACAGTGTGGAATTTTGTGAACCGACAGATGTACTAATAGGTTGGTTTGTGAAATTCTGAATCAAAATGTGTCGCAAACCTGCCTACCTCAGTAACATTCATGAGCTAGGTTGCAAATTGCAAATCGCTGTGTGTTGCCTCAATCACAGAGATGATGGCCTGCAAGGGTCAGCTGGCCTCCATATCTATGCTTGTGTTCCAATACCGGTTTTTTTTAAGCAGCCTGTTTTCCTTAAGGGAAAAATCGCTGCTTTTAAAAATAAAAGCATACTTTTTTTTTTAAACGAGAATTCCTGTGATTTTTTTTTTGTTTAATTTATAAAGTGGAATGGGTTCAAAGGGCACCCTCTAGACCTTTGCGTATGGGTTACCCCCCTAACTTTGGGAATCAATAACTTTTCAATGGTTTGCGACTAACAAATGCTCTCACAAACCATTGATACACTGGATTACCAATTCGATATTCAGAATGGACGGCCACAACCAAAATGGTATCCATTTGCAATCCTATTGTAGGAGTCGGTAAAACTTTACTGCCTCCTAAAATAGGATTTACACGTTATGGTCGAAAACGCTCCTATTTTCTCATTCAGGCCGTTGTGACCGCAATATAGGCTATTACATCTTGGCACTAGTCCCAATGTTAAATGTCATCCCTTTTCAGTAGCAGCAAAAATCCTTCTAATTTATTGCTAGTTTTCTTCTTTTCAAACAGACTGTTTGGAAAGAAATCCAAACACTACGCGCCCAGTAAATTACTGGATCGTGATGAATTCCCTCGGACGCCAAGGGTGAGTTTCTTGTTGGCAGTCCCCTTTATAGTACCCCGAGTTGGCAGCACCATCTTAGCTGAGCAGCTTGTGACTGTTAGCAGGGGCTGCCAGCAAAAGTGAGAATCCACCTTATTGAGAGCATTAAGACTGCTGGGTTATTTCTACCACAACTGCTGCCAGATTGCGCTGCAACTGTAGATCCAACGGGATTCTGGTACTTAGGGATCTACGTCACCCCAGATGCCTCGCTTTTCCTACAGAAATATCTGACCACGGTGTTAGATAGACTGAGACATGACGCGAAGCACCGGAAGTCATTGCCGCTCTCATTATTGGGCAGAGCTGCCCTGTTCAAAATGATGCTGCTACCACACTTCCTCTACGCCTTGCAAAACACTCCCTATGAGGTGTCCAGCTCCTAATTCAATGCGACTGAGGATGAGGTGTGAACACTGCTATGGACTGAAGACCCGACAAGCATAGCCCTCTGCAAGTTAACAGGGGGTTGGTACAATGGAGGCATTGCGGTGCCAGACATTCAGAAATACTACTAGGTAGCCCAACTCGCCACAATCACTTGCTGGGCCTTTCCCCCTCTGTTGGAACCAGCATTCTGTATGGATAGGGTGCTAATGAGACAGCGAGGCTATTCTAGGGCCTTATATGGTGGTACAGAGAAGAGAGACTGGCCAGATCCCACACAGACAGTAGTGCAGCTCTGGAAGAAGGGCACAGCATTTCTAGGGTGGAAGGGCAAGGTCAAACAGGCGACTCCACTATGGGAAGCCGATATCCTGAAGTCTCTGCAGGGATTTGATAAGTGGGACCGAATAGGGATCTCCAAGGTAGGTGATCTTTGGATACAGGGAGATGTCATCCCCTGGCCTGAGCTACAGCAGGAGCACCAATTCTTACAAAGGGGACGGACCTACCAGAATCCTCACCCCTAGAGGAAAACTGCTAGATGATTATACGCCACAGACAACCACCTCTCTGACATATAACAAGTTGCTTAATCACTCTCCAGATGTTTTACAGCAGTTAAAGGGGAACTAGGAGCGAAATGTAGGAGGTTTCGATTATGGTGAGTGGGAAGAGGCCCTGGCAGCCCCCAAAGAGATGGTCATACGCTCCGGATTTTGATTAATTCATATCCAAATCTTGCACCGCTCCTATTATGCTAGAACAACAATGGTGCTGATGGAGCGTACAAGAGATGAATAATGCCTATGCAGATGCAGGAAGACAGGCACCTTCTTCCACATCCTTTGGGACTGCCCGCTTTATACAGAAATACTGGGTGGCAGTGATTGATTGCCTGAGGGCTTTTGGGGGTTTCGGCATCAATGTATCAGCAAAGCAATATATTTTGATTATTTGGGTTGAGACAGATGCCACTAGGATACGCAGGATATGGATGACAGTGGGTCTGGTGGTGGCAAAGAGAAACATTACAAAAGCTTGGAGTTCCGTTCCTCCACCTGATATAGAGGCATGGAAACGTGATTTGAACTGGTGTATGTTGGCGGAGCGGGTGGTCTTTGAAGGTAGGGGGTGCCCCTGGAAATGGGAGACAATTGGGATGGGTTGTAATATCTACAGGGCCAATCTATGTACAAATGAAGACCATCAGCGAGGGGTGGGATCCGGGCACAGAAATAACAGGCTTGAAAAGCACACTGGCTGAGGGATACCAGGAGGTGGGGGGGTGGGGGGAGGGAGGGGACAGGTGATGGCTGTGCAATGTTTGACAGTGTTATTTATGCAGGCTTTAACAGTATTTAAAGTCTTAATAAAAAGATTTATATAAAATAAAGACTGCTGGGTTTTTTCAGGGGGGTTCGTCAAAGGTTTGTGGGCAATTAATCCAAGTTTTCAGGGCAACACAGATTTGGGAGTACTGCTGATGGTCAGTTTTGGTGCCTAAGTGTCCTGCCCCTTTTTCCCTAGCGGGTATACCCCGGGTGGAGCACTGTATGGCTGGGCAGCAACTCTGACCAACATTAAAATCTCCTCATATTGTCCATGGGTGACTGAGAAGAGAATGGCACAAAAGTGATTTGTTCCTTCAGCATCCCACGCAGAATTTTGAAGGAGGAATACTCCTTTGTCACAGAGAGTCAAGGCCTCGCAGAAGTTATTGATGCATTAATCTACAGGTAGGTGACTTCCACCTTGAAGCCCCTGAGTAAGAGGACCTTGAAATTCTATGACCCTCAACCACCCCACCCCTTAATGCGAGGGAAGACACAGGCATAGTCATGAGCAGGTCCTAATAAGTGATACAAAAGGGGATGATGGACGGAACGTTTGAGCCAATCAAACACTCACCCCCAGTCAACTGATCTGGGTTTAATCCATCATCATTCTTTAGCTCACTCCACCACCCCAGTTCAGACATGGCCATATGCAAATCAGTCTGACCCTGTGCCTCATGGGAACAGTCCAGCTCGAACTGCCAAGCCATGTCTTCCCTGGACCGGAAACAAGCAACCTAGGACCGGTTTCTGGCATTTCAGCCGTCATCAGCCAGGCTTGCTTGAATCCAGTGGCAAAGTGAGCAAGGGACCCACGTCTGGGCATACCCCCGCCAACTTAGGGCGACCAAAGCGATACAAAAGGGGATGATGGACGGAACGTTTGAGCCAATCAAACACTCACCCCCAGTCAACTGATCTGGGTTTAATCCATCATCATTCTTTAGCTCCCTCCACCACCCCAGTTCAGACATGGCCATATGCAAATCAGTCTGACCCTGTGCCTCATGGGAACAGTCCAGCCCGAACTGCCAAGCCATGTCTTCCCTGGACCGGAAACAAGCATCCTAGGACCGGTTTCTGGCATTTCAGCCGTCATCAGCCAGGCTTGCTTGAATCCAGTGGCAAAGTGAGCAAGGGACCCACGTCTGGGCATACCCCCGCCAACTTAGGGCGACCAAAGCGATACAAAAGGGGATGATGGACGGAACGTTTGAGCCAATCAAACACTCACCCCCAGTCAACTGATCTGGGTTTAATCCATCATCATTCTTTAGCTCACTCCACCACCCCAGTTCAGACATGGCCATATGCAAATCAGTCTGACCCTGTGCCTCATGGGAACAGTCCAGCCCGAACTGCCAAGCCATGTCTTCCCTGGACCGGAAACAAGCATCCTAGGACCGGTTTCTGGCATTTCAGCCGTCATCAGCCAGGCTTGCTTGAATCCAGTGGCAAAGTGAGCAAGGGACCCACGTCTGGGCATACCCCCGCCAACTTAGGGCGACCAAAGCGATACAAAAGGGGATGATGGACGGAACGTTTGAGCCAATCAAACACTCACCCCCAGTCAACTGATCTGGGTTTAATCCATCATCATTCTTTAGCTCACTCCACCACCCCAGTTCAGACATGGCCATATGCAAATCAGTCTGACCCTGTGCCTCATGGGAACAGTCCAGCCCGAACTGCCAAGCCATGTCTTCCCTGGACCGGAAACAAGCATCCTAGGACCGGTTTCTGGCATTTCAGCCGTCATCAGCCAGGCTTGCTTGAATCCAGTGGCAAAGTGAGCAAGGGACCCACGTCTGGGCATACCCCCGCCAACTTAGGGCGACCAAAGCGATACAAAAGGGGATGATGGACGGAACGTTTGAGCCAATCAAACAATCACCCCCAGTCAACTGATCAGGGTTTAATCCATCATCATTCTTTAGCTCCCTCCACCACCCCAGTTCAGACATGGCCATATGCAAATCAGTCTGACCCTGTGCCTCATGGGAACAGTCCAGCCCGAACTGCCAAGCCATGTCTTCCCTGGACCGGAAACAAGCATCCTAGGACCGGTTTCTGGCATTTCAGCCGTCATCAGCCAGGCTTGCTTGAATCCAGTGGCAAAGTGAGCAAGGGACCCACGTCTGGGCATACCCCGCCAACTTAGGGCGACCAAAGCGATACAAAAGGGGATGATGGACGGAACGTTTGAGCAAATCAAACACTCACCCCCAGTCAACTGATCTGGGTTTAATCCATCATCATTCTTTAGCTCACTCCACCACCCCAGTTCAGACATGGCCATATGCAAATCAGTCTGACCCTGTGCCTCATGGGAACAGTCCAGCCCGAACTGCCAAGCCATGTCTTCCCTGGACCGGAAACAAGCATCCTAGGACCGGTTTCTGGCATTTCAGCCATCATCAGCCAGGCTTGCTTGAATCCAGTGGCAAAGTGAGCAAGGGACCCACGTCTGGGCATACCCCCGCCAACTTAGGGCGACCAAAGCGATACAAAAGGGGATGATGGACGGAACGTTTGAGCCAATATCCTAATAAGTGTTACATCTGCAGATAGAACTCACCAGAGAGCAGCCTTGGTTCTGCGGAAGCAACACATTTTGTGTGCAGGAAGGATCCCCTTCTGCTTGGCTGACTACCACAGTAGTAATGAAGGGGTTTTGTTGCCAGTGGGTTGCTCTGCACATGATCACGGATGAATGGATGAGAGTCTGCAGGAAGGAGTAAGGGGGTACAGAAGACCAGAGATGCCAGATGGATCAAGGGCAGATGTCGGGCTCAGATCTTTTTTCTTGTATCTGCCATACAAGGACAACTCCATTTTCTTAGAAGGATGCAATGTTTTTCACCCACCATAAAGTTTTGGCCATGATTTTTACTTCTTTTGCAACTGTTGTTCCCTGGTGAAGCCTTTAGCTTGGATGATTATGCAAGATTCTTTCTCTGCTCTGTCTTAGGATAGTTTTGGTGTCTTGCTTCCCAACTCTAGTAAAGCTTTTCATCTTCGATCAAGAACAATCTATATTGCCAAAGAGGTTTCGTCTGTCCTTTGTGGCTTTGAACTCTTAACTGATTCCTTTTTACGGAGACCCAACACCTTTCACTTGTATATTACGTGCAGGGTGGCAATGTGGCTACTAGGAGGAGTTGTCCTTTTTTTGGACAATTACAAGTAAAAAGGGAGAGCTTCACTGTCTCCAGTCCTTGACAATAAGGAAGTGCAAAAAAAAATATCCTGCAGCACGAGGATACTGTTTGAGAGGGAGGCTATGCTGTTCATTTGGACCCTCAAATGCCTTAAGAAGTCCTTTCTGGGAAAGTCTGATGAGCAAAACCTCTAAACAGATGAAGACACTTCCAACAGGTAAGAGGTATCAAGGTCTCTTGAGGCCATGGCCCTGTCAAGTTCACAAAGATGAGAGCCTGGAGCTTTTAGAAAAGGGGGAAGATAAGGCTTCAGAAAACTAATTTGATTATGAAGGTGATGGTAGCTGTGATTGGAACCAGAAGCCCCAGAATCATAAGAAACCCAATGAATGGGGGTTTAAGCTTGAAGTCTAGGATTGTAATGGCCCACAGAATACCAGCAGGATCAGGAAGGGTTGTCTGGCTCAGACAAGCTGTGTTACCCACGCTTAGAGGAGTGGGTACCATCAGAAAGGGTGGCAGATTATGTCCAGCATAGACTGAGGAAACTGACGGATAAAGAGATGCACAACTGCTTCAAGGTAAAAGGCCCAAGACCCTCTCTGGCAGGAAGTGTCTCATAAACATCTGAGTTGGATCCAAGAATGGTAACTTTCTTGGAAATATTCTCATACTTCAAGGAAGGGATATGCAGGTCAAGACGTGAAAGCCAGAATAAACTATTGGACATGGCTGGACCTCTCAGGAAGATCATGGGGATGGCAGAGGTATCCAATATAGAAGGCTCAGTTGTAGAGTCAAAGAACCTTTCAAATTGGGGTCAGCAAGTGATATGTATTCTTGGGAATGCAAATTGCACTGGATCTGTCAAGAGAAGATCCCTAATCCGCAGAATCGTCAGGTTCCTGTAGTTGGTACTATGGAGGCTGATCTGGTGGTGCAGTGGAGGCTTTTTAACGACCCCTTCATGAGGGAGTTATCCAATATTATGTGCATACTTGACACCCTGGACAAGCTCAAGCTTCTATGAAGAAGATGTTTGGTTCTGGAATTTTACGACAGGCTGACCATGATAGGAGATGCTTGGCTGGCCACCCCAGAACTGCTAGTCCCCAAATGCTTAGGGACCTGTGAGAGGTAGCCTCAGTCAGAAGCAGTGCTGGTATGGGGGGCTCTGGAAGCAGGGGTTGATACACCAATGGTAGTGAAGGTGAACCTAATTAATTATTCTCATGTCCCTCTACGGGACAGCTTCATATCTTCATAGGCATGAATGAGTTGATGAGAAATGCATGGGTCTTCGCCTGGTTCCGCCAACCTGTGCAAGGTCTTCAAGTGGAGCTTTTCAGATCTCTGGTTCAGGAGGTAAGATTTAGACTGCTTTGCTTTTTGAAGGTGGAACGGGTTCTCATCTCCTCAGAGGTAGAGAACATGGAACATAGGGGAGCCATTTGACGGACGAAGTTGCAGCCTCGTGCATTTATAAACAACCATTTTGTTTTTCTGCTGGATTAAAAAAGATACAGGCTTCAGGCTGGCCAGAAATCCCCAAGAATTTAACTTGTGGCTGGTGATCCGCTACTTAAAAATAGAGGGTAGCCACCTTCACTGGGATCTCCAAAGGGATGATATAGTTAAATGTGATGGATGCCTGATGTTTTCAAATTTGAGCCTCATCTTTCAGGCTGTAGTCTGTCCTTGGTACTTCACCAAGTGGCCGAGTTCCTTCTAGCCTGGAGTGTCCGTTTGATCATTTACATGGAAACTCAAGTAAATGATCAAATGGCTCAGTTCCTTCTTGTCGGGGGTGTCCATTGGATCACTTACTTGGGTTTCCTTTGACTTGAGCTTGACTACTCTGTGCAACAGCTACCCAGGACTGAGCTAAGGTTAAAATTGCAGTGACCTAAGTGGACTAGATACAAAATGGTGACTTTATCACTTGGTTAGGTCTCACAACCAGGGGACATTGGCAGGTCCTGGGAGTTTCAAGACAAGCTGTCAAATCCATCGAGAGGATTTGTAGGGCCCTGGCTTCCTTACTATGCCTAATGCCTTATTTGGATGCCATACTACCTAATTATAGTGTGTCTATATTTTATGTATAATGGATATGAACCCTTCCAGTTTTAGTGCTAATTGGTTTATACATCGAGTTAGCATGTGTCCAAGATAAGCAATATAGTCTGTGTGGTCCTTAACTTTCAAGTAAATACAAGGTACAATAATTTAATCTTAGTAAAAAGTTGAGTTTTTCATGTTGTGTTTCTTTAATAAGAAGTAGATTTCTTTAGTGCAAATCATAAGCACCCAGGTTTTCAGCCAAAATGTATTTCGCCCTTTTACAGTGTGCAAGGTTAAGACTTTCTAATGGACTTCGCGCCTGATTTAGAGTTCGGCGGATGGTTTACTCCATCACAAACGTGATGGATCTCCCATCTGCTGTATCACAAGCGCATTATATACAATGGCTCTTGTACTGCAGCGGACAGAATATCTGTCACGTTTGTGACTGAGCAACCCATCTGCTAAACATCTAAATCAAGAACTTAGTAATCTCATGAATTTGATTCTTATGTCATCCTTTTAGGTTTTTGGTCCCGGAAACGGTCTGGCTGGTCTATTATCAGGAGAGTACAGTGGATCACACTTGATGTAGACCGAATACCGCTTTCCCAAACAGACCTCACTAAAACAAACGCTCCTGATAATGGAACTGCCAGTCTATTTCTGGGGCTAAAAACTTAAAAAGACGGAGAGTGTGGCTTAGGAGCCGACCAAGATGGCAGCTCACTAGCAGAGCTCCGCACTTCGTTTGCCGAGATATCCCGCCATCCGCATGAATATCCGTTCCTGCTGACTCTTACACGGTTCTAAATGCATAACGAAGACTTGTGGAACAGAATCACACCTTCGAAATAAAGATAAGAGGAAGGAGCTAGGCAGCGGTGTTGGGGAAGATGTGCCGCGTCGGCCAGTGCAGCTCGTCATGGCAGCCGGAGGCGGAACCAACACGCATCTGGTCCCGGTAAGTGGACGGCGACACTCCAGCTGCAGGGGTCCCCCTTCCCCGTCTCTGGCACCCGGAATGTGAAGGGCCAAACAGAGAGATCGAAAACGCGGTGAGCAGGGGCGGAAGTAGAGGCAGACAGAGACCCGCGCCCGCAGCTCGGGGCGGAACAGGCCATCACCCGTCATCGGAAGAGAGGGGTGAGCGGGCCGCGAAGTGATGACTGCAGTGCCCCCACGGCCCCTTGTGTCCTCCCCTCTACAGTAAAACTTGTGGGAGTGAGTGCATACGTCAGGAGGCCGAGAAGTGGTCGGTGGTGGTAGGTGGCGAGGGGGTACTCCCTGTAAAAGATCCTCCCCGGAGTGCGTGAGGGCTGAGCCGACACCCAGACAGTGAGAGGCTGAGCAGGGGGGAAAGGCGCGGCGAGGAGGCCCAGATGCCGCGAAGCGAGTAACGGACCCCTGATCTGCGTAGGAACAAGGAGGCCCCACCCGAACGCGCTAGCAGAGGGGCCACAGCCAGAAGCACGAAAATATATAAAGCAGCAAAGGAAGGAAGAGAGCTTATCAACCCAGGGCACGCAAGTTAGACCGCAATCCAGGTCTGCAAGCCAGGGTGACTGGGCCCTGGGGGAGTGAGGAGGGGGGCTCTGGCATCGACGCAACGCGGTAGTACTACACACCCCGCCTCGGAGAGAAGGCTAAAGGCTTACGAAAGGTGGTTGGACTGTGCCTGCCGACACCAGAAGCATTAACGGACGACTGCTGCGGTTCTCAGACCCATCAGTGGCAGGCAGTGTGCGACACCGACTGGGCAAGCTGAACAGCCCCGGTGAGGGGCGCAAAGGGAGACACAGTGAACCACCATTTGGGACCTACCACACTGGTTCAGCCAACACAGAGACGGCCGGGCCACCATCTGACCCTGAGTTTGGGATACGTAGGGTTCTGGGTAAACACCACAGTACACCACTCCCGGATGAGGTCCAAGGGACAAGCGGGGGCATAGACCAATAAAATGGACAAGTATGCAGTCCCTCGTGAGGCGCTGGGAACCCCGGAACAACAGCCAGAGCAATCGGCGGAACCCTCACTAAGCGCTATAATGGCAGGGATCATGGATCTAAAGGGGACGATGGAACCTAAGCTGGACGCAGTGACCCTGGATGTGAATGTTCTGCGAGCAGACTTCCACAAAATCTCTGACAAACTTGCTGCGTCAGAAACGGAGGTGGCCCAAATGAAAACTACCACGTAACGCTTAGAGGAGCAGGTACAGAACCTCACCAAGCAACAGGAAGCCATGGCGGCCAGGCTGCAGGACCAAGAAGTGAGAGCACGCCAAAATAATATCAGAGTAGTAGGGGTTCCGGAAGGGGTGGAAGGGCCAAGTGTCGACCTATTCCTAGAGGACTGGATTCTTAAACACCTTAACCCGAAACAACTCTCCAATTATTTCACAATTGAACGTGTGCACAGGGCCCCTCTTCCTAAGCCAAAACTGGGGGCGCCACCAAGAACGATTGTAGCGCAGAACCTGAACTACCAGGATAGGAATGCTATACTTCAGGCAGCACGCACGAAAGGGGACCTTGAATATGAGAACACAGTCATTCATTGTTTTCCGGACTTTATATTGCAGGTCCAATGGCAGAGAAGAACCTTCTTAGACAGTCAAACGGGACATGCGCAGCAAAGGTATCAATTACATTATGATATGCCCAGCCAAACTGAGAGCCGTGGCAGAAGGGAAAACCTGGCACTTCAGCACAGCGGAGGAAGCCTGGGAGTGGCTGGAGGAATGGCGCACAGTGGGACGAAACCCCGAAGGAAGACGGGGAACGCAGAAGGTCCAACAAGAAGAAAATACAGAATGAACAAGACAACGCAGAATAGGTCATAACTAGATGAGGAGACTCAGATGCAAAGGAACTATCTATGAGCGTGACTACTACTAATAAGCAATGTGACTGCTGGTGTTGCTGGGCAAGGCTACTGAAACCCAGTCCATATCCTTTTATGAACGATAAAGGGGGATGAGGACAGGCGACGGGGGGTAAAAATGAATCCGGGGTGGGGAGGGGGGAGTACTCACGCAACAAAGCTGAACACTGTCAGCAGGATCTGTACATAGGGATGCTCAGGTGAACGAGGATAGCTTTACACACCATGAGGCACCTGCCTACCCCGTTTTAGTTACTAAGGTTAAAGGGGCAACAGGCACTCTGCAAGTTGGGGAGATGGGTGGTTTGTTAACCTGCCTAGCAGGGAGGGGGATGTTACATAGTTGGGGAAAGCAGCATTGTTCCCGACATACTGGAACTGTTTATAGTTTGTTTCAGAAGCGTCATACTGCAGAATCATTGATGGGTTCAGTACATGGGGCGGTATCTAAGACAGCCAACTGGCTACTGAGAGAAACTTTGACTCCCAAACAGACATTCCCAACCTGAGCACTCAGAGCCAAGGGGGGAACAAGATAGTTAATAGTCTCAAAATCATGTCCTGGAATGTGAATGGTCTAGGTAACAGAATAAAGCGCACAATTGTGCTGCAGTACCTACACAGACACACCCAGACGTAGTGTTACTCCAAGAAACACACCTGAAGGGCAATAGATACAAGGCACTGGATAGATATGGATACAAACTTATAGCTCACTAGGATACACAACAGGGTCGCGAGGGGTGGGGATACTAGTCAAGACCGCCCTCCCGTTAGAAACAAGGAAAATTTGGCATGACCCACTCGGAAGGTACGTGGCACTATCCGGGTCCTGGGAGGGGCGGGCTCTGAATATAATCTTGATATACATACCACCAAATCTGCACGCAGACACATTTCCAGCACTGGGCACACTACTGCTCGATTTTCCACCAGGGACCCTAATATTAGGAGGGGATATGGACTCAATCATGGAGCCGGAGAGAGACAGGGAATCTAAAGCCGATAGAGGAAAAGGGATGAAGCCGCTGAAGGCATTTGTAGAAGCCATGGGACTGACAGACCTTTGGCGTTTACATAACCCCTGGGACAGACAATACACATACTATTCCGCCGGACATGGCAGTTATTCCCGTCTGGATCATATTCTGACACACACAGGAAAGCGCTGGGCAGTTCCGAGAGGCGACACTAAAAGCACGGGGCATATCAGATCACTCGCTAGTGGCAGTGGTCCTTCAGGGCCCACTGAGAATAACAATACTGCCACCTAGACTAGACCCCGGGTCTTTAAAAACAAAGAACTGGTAGAACAAATTAAAGAAAGGGTGAAACTTTACTTCCTAGATAATGACGGGTCGGTGGTCTCAGCATGTACCCTATGGGAAGCATTTAAAACTGTAATACGAGGACATGTACATGCATTGATTGGTGGCCGTAGGAAAGAAATGGAAATCCAGTGGGATGCCCTAGAGAGGGACATACTTAGACTGGAAGCACAAGCACTAGCGGGGGAGGACACTGACCCACCTATCAGACATCATATTGGTCTTAAGAAGCAGGAAATTAGAAACCTAGCAGACAATGCGGCAAGGTCCTTGGCGATAGCAACACAAAGGAAGCTATATGATCTGGGTGATAAGGCCAATAAAATGATAGCATGGCTGGAGAAGATGGACAGAGAGAGGAGCTGTGTGGTTGCAATCCGAGACTCCTGGGGAGATATGCAGGTAACCGGAGAAGAGATAGCGAGGGTATTTGCAGACTACTATGAGGGAATATATATCTCCCACCCCGCTAGGACGGAAGGGGACTGTCAAGAGCTCTTTAGAAAAGTACGACTCCCAACGTTGACTGACGAGGACAGAGATGACTTGGGCAAGGACATCACAGTGGAAGAGATAACAGGAGCAATAAGGGATCTACAGGAGGGGAAAACTCCCGGACCTAATGGTCTGCCGGCGGAGCTGTATAAAGGCACAGTGAGTGTGGTGCCACCACACCTGCTGAAAATGTTCGAAGAAGCGAGAAAAAGAGGTCAACTACCAAAAGATCAATGAACCGCTACAATAGTAGTGATCCCCAAGTCAGGCAAACCTCCGGAAGAATGCAGTTCATACAGACCTATCTCTTTGTTAAACACAGAAGTAAAAATTCTGTCTAAAGCCCTGGCGAATCGTCTTAGGGGAGTGATCACGTCTCTGGTACACCCAGACCAGTTGGGGCTCATGCCGCACCGGAGTACTAGACTAAACCTTAGGCGCTTGTATGGGGTACTGCACTTGACTATGTCCCACCCAGAAGAAGAAGCAGTGCTGCTCTCATTGGACGCACGTATGGCATTCGATAGCATCGAATGGCATTACTTGTTCGTGGTCCTAGAGAGGCTTGGATTTGGTCCCCGATACCAGTCATGGGTCAAACTACTCTACACTACCCCAGTGGCCAGGGTGCGAGTGAACGGCTCGGTCTCCCGATCCTTTGCCTTGCATAGGGGGACGAGGCAGGGATGCCCACTGTCCCCCATGTTATTCACATTGTCACTAGCGGCATGGGTACGAGCTGATCCTGTAGTGTCAGGAATAATGGGAGATTTGGGAGGAATGCATATCCCTATATGCAGATGACGTCCTACTCTACGTCACTAGGCCCCACTTTACAATAGATAGACTGCT
Source organism: Calotriton arnoldi (assembly GCA_963921515.1). Lineage (NCBI taxonomy): Eukaryota > Metazoa > Chordata > Amphibia > Caudata > Salamandridae > Calotriton > Calotriton arnoldi. The sequence continues at coordinate 4,736,745 of CAWUFW010000277.1, forward strand.
GCAGATATTCCAACTATTCGGCAGTTATTCAGGCTACCAAATTAACTGGGATAAGCCTCTCCTCTTCGGACTTACTGACGGAGCTCCACCACTGCCGATTAGGGAGATCAAACTCAAAAACAAAGACACATTCAAATACTTAGTCGTTACCATCACAAGGTCAGAAACAGACTTTCTGGAGGCAAACTTGACGCCCCAACTGGAACCGCTGAAAAGAGGTATGGCACAATGGAGGACCCTCCCGATCTCATTGATGGGGAGAGCGGTGCTCTTTAAAATGATGACACTGCCGCGTATGTTATATGTCTTGCAAAACACTCCGTACAAGATACCAGACGAGTTTTTTGGAGAAGTTGACAGCAAATTAATGAAACCGTTTTGGGATGGGGGTGGCTCAAGGTTAGCGTTGGCCAAACTCCAAAGAGGCATATACGAAGGAGGCCCTGCAATTCCTGACATTAAAAAATATTACTGGGCATCACAGATGGTAACAATCAACGACTGGCTCTTCGCTGGTAGAGACAAACCGGCGTATAGGGTGGACCACCTGGCGATGGGGCAGAGGGGTTATCCGGGTGCTTTATACCGGAAAAGCACCGGAAAACAAATGCCACCACACATACAGGCAGTAATAAGCGCATGGGACAGGGCCATCAAATACCTAGGGTGGGCAAATAAACTGACAGAGCGAACCCCACTTTGGGATAGTGACATGGTAAAAGAAGTGGGTAAACTACAGGGATTAGTAAATGGAAACTATTAGATATAGCGCACTTGGGAGATGTGTGGAGAGGCTTGTCCATAATTTCATTCGAAGACCTGCAGGAGGAATACAAGTTAGCAGACACAGAAATATATAGATATATGCAGCTAGGGCACGCACTCCGGAGACATATTAGAGAAGGGGAGCAACTACCAGAATACAATCCCTTAGAGGACCGGCTATTATTGGAACCGATCTGCGACAAGGCTATATCCTTAATTTATAAGAAAATAATGAATAATTTACCCGGCCCACTGAGGGCCCTAAGGGCAGCCTGGGAAACAGACATCGGACTGTTGGAGGATGCGACTGGACTGAAGCAATACAGAGCCCAAGGGAGGTAGCGATAAGGGCAAGGTTTTGACTGGTCCAATTAAGTTAAGTTAAGTTAAGTAGTTTTATAAAGCGCACGGCTGCCCCAGCAAAGGGGCGTCCCAGCGCTAATAGCAACAGAAGGGCAGCAGACGGCAGAAGGGAGCCTATAGTAAAGGAAGAGAGGAATCTAAAAGCCTTAACAAGAGCGCAAATGGCAGACAGGAGGAAAGTGAACAGCAGAAGAAGGCCTATAGTGAAGGGAAGAGGTGAGTCTTGATAGCCTTACGAAAAGCCAAGTAATTATCAATGCTCCAAATGTGTATAGGGAGTGAGTCCCAGAGTTTAGCTGCCAGTGTGCGAAAGGAGCGCCCACCGGCACGTACCCTCCTTACCCGGGGAACAATCGCCAGGTGATGGCCTATCGAACAAGAGTTGGCGGGTGGGGGTGTATGATGAAAGCAGGTTGGCCAAGATGCCAGGAGAGGAAAAATTCAAGATCCTGAAGGCAATACAGAGGGACCTAAACTCCACTCATCTGGCCACCGGCAGCCAGTGTAGCTGACGAATAGCACTGGTGGTGGAGCAGATTCTAGGAAGGCGAAGGAGAGTTCTGGCAGCTGCATTTTGGACCCTCTGCAGTCTCATAATCTACGTCTTATTTGCCCCCAGGTAGAGCGAGCTGGAGTACTCCAGTCTTGACAGAACGGAGGCCTGGACGATCACCTGCCTGATGGATGGATTGAAAAAAAAACAACAGCGGTTTGAGCCCCCGTAGTATACCGAAACACGTCGCTGCCACTTTCTTAGTTTGGGCCTGAAAGCTGAGAGCCGAGTCGACCCAGACACCTAGATTTTTCACCACCTGTTTGGGGGCGGGTGCACAACCCAAGGTAGCAGGCCACCAGCGTTCACTCCACAGCTCAGGATCTTTCCCTACCAGCAAGACCTCAGACTTGCTGGCATTGAGCTGGAGGCAGTTGGCAGTCATCCACTCCGCGACAGCAGCAAGACCGCTCTGAAACTTATGAGCGTCATGCAGACAATCATCGGAAAGAGCAACTACCAACTACGTATCATCTGCATATGATACTACTGTCAGCTCTCTACTCTTGGCCAACGCTGCTAATGGCTGGACATACAGATTGAAGAGCGTTGGGCTCAAAGCTGAGCCCTGCGGCACACCCTGTTTGATAGTATGAACCCTGGAGGGGAAAGGGGGGGATGTTACCTGGAAGGTCCTCTCCAAAAGAAAGGAGGCGAACCAGTCCAGTGCAGGGCCCACAATGCCAGCCTCCTCCAACCTTTGCAGCAAGATCTGGTGAGAGACCGTATCAAACGCGGCACTGAGATCCAATAGGATCAGTGCCGAAGTACGTCCCTCATCCAGTGCTGCCCTCAGATGTTCGGTCACTGCTAAGAGGGCAGACTCCGTGCTGAGACCCGGACGGAAGCCGCACTGAGAGGAATCAAGTATGTTGTTCTCGTCCAGAAAACCTGACAAGATGGAGTTAATATAGGCTTCGGAGATCTTGGAAGCCCACGGCAGGAGAGAAATAGGACGGAAGTTCTCAGGTTTAGCTGTATCAAGGGTAGGTTTTTTAAATAGGGGAATAACCCTGGCCTGCTTCCAAGTCCTAGGGACAACTGCCATAGACAGGGACATGTTAATCACCTGGCCCAGATGTGTGAGAAGCACAGGTAACAGTCTCATAAATTGATCAGGCTTCATGGGATCAGCAGGGGAGCCGGATTTGACCTTGCTGCATAATCAGCGCAGCACATCCTCAGAGATCGGCGGGAAGGCGGCAAGCGTGTGAGTGGGAGGAGATCTGTCCCCAGGGCCAGAACACATATCCACCTGAGGGAAGGTCTTATAGATGTTTTCCACCTTGTTGACAAAGAAGGTGGCGAGAGCCTCACAATGCTCATCTGACGTGATAGAGGATCCTGCACAGGTCCTACGCTACAGGGACACTGATGTATAAGATGGGACGTAGTTCCTCAGACCTGTGTGCAAGGGGTTGTGGAGAAAAGGGTACATTTTTTCATATCATTTGGGGATGCCCAGTCATACAGAAATACTGGGAAAGGGTGGTACAAATCATGTCCGAGGTGTTGGGACAGGAAGTCCCCCTGGAAGCTAGATGGCATATTTTGTGTGTGACGGGAGAGCAGGCATGGCAAAAATATCAGAATCTAATGGTGGCAGCAATGGTGGTAAAGAGAAACATTGCCAGAGCCTGGGGGCGAATCTCCCCCCGAGGGTGGAGCAGTGGAAGTTTGATCTAGATTGGTGCAGCGCAACAGAAAAAGTGGTCTATGAAAGCAGAGGCTGCCTCGGAAATGGGGGAAAATATGAACAGATGGGTTGAATGTAGGGGAATCTGATGTATAAGGGGTGGGGATGGGAGGAGGAGGACACACAAGGAACTATTAAGCGAATTAATGCTAATGCAAACCATATGGATGTTTAAATGGGACATGGTCCAGAGTAAATGTTGCAATATCAACTACAAATTAAAAATGTAAGGTCTCTATGTATTGCCAACACTCTTTTTTTTTTTTTTTTTTTTTTTATTATCGCAAGGAGTAAACATAAGAAACACAGACCGAGCTTCAAAGAGGATCATAATACATTAGATAAATGAATATGTAGGAAATACACACAAGAAAAAAGAAAGGTACAATATTTTGTTAATATTCAAAACCATTATAGTCCTGCTTTAGTCTAATTTAGCATAGGCCCCCAAATTCGTTAGAACTTCTTTCCAGAGCGGACACCTCTACTCTTGGCAATAGATATCTCTCTTTCATAAACCTCCCTTAGCATTGCCCACCATTCATACGCTCTGGGTGGAAGTTTGGATATCCATGCGCGGGCAATGCAAAGTCTTGCTGTTGCTATGATGATCGATATGAAAGATCTTAATCCCAAAGCTACATCTGGCTTATAGCCAAGTATCAATTCTTTATCCATTAAGTGTATATTAATTTTTAAACGAGTGGTTATTATACAAAAAACATCCTTCCAAAAAGCAGTCAGACCTGGACAAGTAAACATGTGCAGGATGTCGGCAGCAACCAATCCGCACTTTGCACATTTACATTTGTCATTCATATTTGTGCCATTGGGATCAATCCATTTAGTTATTCGTTCTGGGGTATAATAGAGCATATACACGGTTTTGAACTGTTGTAGCTTTAAATTAATAGAATGTGCCGCAATATCTAAGCTCTCTAATGATTCTTCTATGTCCCCAGGACCTACATCCTGTCTCAGTATCTCACTCCATTTAGATGCTATTTTAAGACTATCATTCTCCCATATTTGAGAGAATAGTTGGTAAGCCTTACTAATAGTCAATTTTCCCCTAGGTGTAGATACGTCAGTATATCTGATCCCGTAAGATGTCTTATTTCTCTACGCCCCCATAAACAGTCTCTAATCTGTAAGTATTTATAGAACATGTTCCTAGGGATACCAAATGTCTTCTGAAGATCTAAAAACGTACGAAACCCAGTGGCATTATATAAGTGACTAAGTTGGCTGATGCCATATGTATTCCAGGATTTGGCTTGCGTATCGTGAAAAATTTCCGGGAGCATCGGATTGCACCATAATGGCATGTTGAAGTGCATCAAAGGCAAGGTACACTTAGCTGTGATATCCCGCCATATGTATACTATGTCCCTCAGGGTTTTAAACCGTACTCTTTTAAAATAGTTTGGGTCGTTAATCCTGTATAAAAACATAGTACTATCATTACCAACAGCAAGATTATAGCAGCAATATTGCCTATTAGGGACAAGGAGGTCACGGAGACGCCCTACGAAAGAGGCCCAAAAGTATAATTTAAAATCGGGTAGTTGAAATCCTCCATATCTGTAAGGTAGTTTTAGAAATTTTATAGCACGTCTCGGTTGTTTATAGCTCCATATAAAGCTGCTAATAGCCCCCTCAAGTTTTTTAAAGAAATAATTCGGGACGCGTAGCGGTATAGCCCTAAATAAATACAGGAATTTGGGCAAAACAATCATTTTGATGATATTGCAGCGTCCTATAATACTAATAGGCAATTTATGCCATTCCTTCATTTTAGAAACCATAGATTTAAATAAAGAGTCATAGTTCAGTCTTATAACCTGTCCCAAGTCTGCAGTAATCTGCACTCCTAAGTAAGATGCTGATGTGACAATCCCAGTTATCGTCCTGTCTGCCTGAAATTTAAGGATAATCTGGGTCTTATTGACATTTAGTTTGTATCCAGAGAAGGCCCCAAATGTGCTAGCTTCAATTTGGATAGCCTCTATGGCCCTGACTGGATCTGCAGAAAAAACGGCGATGTCGTCAGCGTAAGCCGTAACTCTCAGTTCTTCAGAGCCTAATAAGACTGACGGGATATGTGGGTTAATAAGTAATGATCTAATAAACGGCTCTATATATAAAGCAAATAATAGAGGTGATAGAGGGCACCCTTGCCGAGTACCCCTCAATATAAAAAAGGAGCAGACTGATAATTTAAGTAAATTAATTTAGCTGCTGGGCGTTTATACAGAGCTCGAATCCAAATATAGAAGCGGCCATGAATATTATATACCGAAAGTATAGCCCAAAGACAATCCCACGTTACACAATCAAATGCTTTCTCAGCATCAAGCATGATCATCCCTATGTCCTTATTAAGTTTAGAGGCAGCATCGAAAGCAACTAGAGCTGTGTTCACGTGCGCAGTTGTATCCCTGCCAAGTATAAATCCGTGTTGCTGGTCAGAGACTAGTTGTGGCATGAAGGGTGCAAGACACATCGCCAATATTTTTGCAAACATTTTTGCGTCAGCGTTTATTAATGAAATTGGGCGATATGACCCACATTCTTCTCTCGGTTTATTCTTTTTCAGAAAGAAAACAATATTTGTCATATCCCACGAGTGGGATATCTTCCCGCTTACACCAATAAAGTTCATAATCTGGGACATAATAGAAATTAAACTAGTCTTGAATATCTTATAAAATTCCAATGGTATTTTATCTTCTCCTGCTGCCTTTCCGGAGGGAAGTACATTGGTGGCGTCAGATATTTCATCAGCTGTGATATCTATATTAAGAGCTTGAGTCTGATCTATTTCAAGTCTATGAATAGTTTCACAGAATTTACACTTATCCATATAGTCGTTAAATTTCCTTTCATCGAACGCATTAGGATTACTATATAATGTCTGATAGAAGCCTAAAAATTGTTCTAATATCTCTTCAGAGTGTGTATGAAGTAGCCCCCCGCCTCCTCATACTCTTTATTACTCGCCCCGCCCTTTTATCAGAAAGTTTGTGTGCAAGAACTTTACCTACTTGTTCACCATACTCATATTGGAGAGCTCTATATGTTTGTTGTAATTAGCTGCCGTTTTATCTTTTAGGGACCGTCCTAATGAAGCACGTTTTGTATTGCCAACACTCATGTACACGTGACAATGTATACTGCAACTGACGAAAGTTTAATAAAAAGACTGTTTAAAAAAAAAAACTTAAAAAGACATTGTCTGAATAAAATTTACGAGATTAACTAACCCTTGAGAATGTGTAACAGTTGTCCCCAGAATTACTAAAGGAAATAGAACTTACTCAAGGTTGTGCAGCTTTCAGAAGTAAGGAACTATTGGATACGCCATGGCATGTTCAGAGTCGGCCCCTCTGTTTGCAAGAGTAACTAGGAGTCTCTCTGCCCGTAGGAGCCCTGAAGGGCTTCTCGTGGATAGCGGAAGACACGTGGAGGTCTGGTGAATTAATTAGGTCTTCTAAGAACATTTCTAATAATCATTTGTTCCGTTTACCAACTGCAATTAGAACTGCAGAAGGGAAGGTAGTTAATACTACTATTTTGGACTAGTTGTTTTCTACAATATTAATGAAGTCTATCTTTCCTTGGATTACCAAATTTTTCTTGGCAGTTTATCCAAGACTTTGCAAAGATTACTAATCATTTTACTCACATCCTTAAAAATGAGAACTTGATGCAGAAACAGTCATCTAAAAGGAAAGGCATTCGTTTTTGCACAGCATGATTTTGTTATCACTTTCATTCCAGGTTCAAAAAATGTTTTGGTGGATGCTTTGTCCTCCCAGATCCAGAATCTCTTCTCAAAAATGAAAAATCTGAAATTGCATTACAACTTGTTTTTGGAGAAGTCAAGTATGTTTGGAAACAGTAAATATGGCACAAGAACATTTGATTTCAAGAGACGTGAATGAGCTTTGCTTGAAGACTCCCTTAGTTTGGTGTCAATAATCAGCAGCCTTACTTTCATTCCCACTAAGGAATTACATGTCAAAGTAATGAACGTGTCATAACTGAGCCATTTCTGGTCATAGACGATTTAAGATTACTGTGGATTTGGTTTTACGATCATTCTGGTGACCCACTGTTTATTTTGATGTCCAAGAATATGTTCTTACCTGCCTTATTTGTGATCCTTAGAAATCCTTGCATTCCAAACCTTTTGAATTTTTACAACCTTTATGGGTGACCCCTAAACACTGGCATACAATCTCAGTAGATTTTATTACTGATATTCCACCTTTTGAAGAATATTGAGTGATGGCAACAGATGCTTTTTGAAGAATGCCGCCTTTTCTCTTTTCAAAAAGCTCCTCATAGCTGAAGAAATGGCTAAGTTTTGTTTTTGGCAGATTTAGACTTCCTGGATTACCTCATACAATCATCCCTAATAGAGGTATTGAGTAGCGTTCACGTTTCTGGAAGTCAATATGTAAGGCACTGGGGATTGATTAAGATCTGTCTCCTGGTTATCCTCCTCAATCCAGTGAGCATACAGAGCAAACTAGTTAAAGCATGGAGCAACATTTGTGATATTACTGTAACGCTATCAAGGATGTTTTTTTTATATTCTTAAGGCAGATTTCTCTCATAATAAATCTACTCATAGTGATACTAAAGTACAGTCTTGTTAACTTAATTTGCATTATTTTTGCACCAAAACATATTCATATTCTAGCTGTGCTTTGCACGTGTGCAGTTCTCAATTCAACACATAACATATCTCAGTAGTAAGCTACATTGGCTCTGCTTTCTGAATTTTATGTAACTATGCATCATCTTCATAATAACCCTATGTAGGGAACTTTCTCCTATGATGCTCTGTAGGGTAAACTTATAATGCCATTTTTATAAACACATGTCTTTCTTCAACACTACTTTTATTAAACTACTTAAATCTAATTCAACCAACCCACCTCTGGTGGAGATCTCTCAACGAAAAATATATATCATATATAAGGTTGGGAGCATAAATATAAAGATGTGGGGGAGAAGAAGGAGGAGAAGGCAAGAATCTTCCCAAAATCAAATCGCAGCCCACCCTGCGCACCCTAAACCCTGTAAATTCCTACAACCAAATCTCTAAACAGTCATTGGGGAGTTCCGGGGCAGAGTATCCCTGTTCTGATTGCTAACATAATTGACTATTGAAGTAAGTATTATGTCTCATGCTCTAGCAAACTGCAATTTACCCTTCCCTCTTTTGGTCTCTCTAGCAAGTAGTATACCTTCATATCCTGCTCCCCTAATTAACTCCTTTTTGCAACCTTCATTCCCAGGTCCCACTGCAGATTTTCATTTTATCACCACTTGTCTCTTGGCCTACAATAGTTTAAAATCTATAAACTAAAATCTATAAATCTAAGCTCACAATTTTGATGCAGGGTATATATCAAGTATGCACATCTCAGGGAAGGTTGTTATGTGTCTATCTGTCGCTACATTAATGAGTCCAACGGCCTCCGCCCAACAGTCAACAAGATTGAGAAAGTCCTGAACTATGTAGTAATGGTTCGCTCACACATCCCCACACCTATGACACTTAGCTAGTGCACCCAGAAAGCATTTATTAATTGTGCTCAGGGTAAGATGGGCCCTATCAATATGGTAATAATGAATCGGCTTAAAGCGTACGTTCCTCAAGACATTAAGGGCATTATCCAACATGCATACCTAGTCTTCTCCAATTATTTGTTCAGATCTTCCACCACCATTTATTCCAGAGTGAATTCAGTGAGAGATTAATGTGATTCATCAGTGTGGGTTATAATAGCGTTATTGCCCTACAGCTGCTATGTGGTATATATTGTGTGGAGACCCCTGATGTTTATGTGATTCACTCATTCTGGTCTTCCATTTGTCTTTCAATGCCACAACTACAGTTCCATACAGCAGGAAATGTCCAGCAGGCAGCTCAAACTCACCTATAGCTCCTCATGTTCCAAGAATACAGCATCTCTAAATAAGTCTCCAGTTCTTTCAAAACCATGGTCTAGCCATGTACGTAACCCAGCCCACAGTCCCTTAGAAGGTAAAGCTTGCTCACAATTGAGTGGAATATTAGTTGTGTAGAGGACCAGTGTAGGACAAGCATACAAGTTTTGTGCAGACGTCTATTGCAGTAATATTTTACTAACCTTAGGGATGTATTCCAGTGGTCTTCAAACTTCCATTTTTTGCAGTTTTGTATAAGCGGGAACTAGACCCGAAGGTATTGGAACGCATGAGCACCAGTTACATTACACAAGGACATATTTATTTTTGGTAGGCACGGGGAGATTAAGTGATTTGCACAGGATGTTGAGCCAACACCGAGACTCAAACCTGGTTCCCCAGCTCCAAAGTCGGCAGCTTTGGCCGTTACGCCACAGCCTCTTATGCTGAGCACTCCTGAGTACAACGTTTTGGAGCCAGGCCCCTGCAAACTTTCAAATGGGGCAATGGAGTTGCTGTAAATTCCGATCCAGGCTCATATTTTGACCCCAATATCGACTTCCTCTATAAAGCACCACCCAGACACCACCTGCAAAACCCGAACTAGGCTAGAATCTACAGAGCACCATTCAGACACTACAAGACATAGTTTAGGGCCCATCTTCAAAACCCATATCCTCATCTCCCATGGAATGCTCCAAGTAAAACTCCCCGCCGAGGTGTCTTCTTTGGAGATCTAACCAGGCCCTGTCTTTTGACTATCAGGTAGAGCTAGCGGGATTTCTTTATTTTGAATGGGAGCGTACCAAGACTTCCCAACAGTAGTTTAATACTTTTAACAGTAGAATACCTGCATTTCTCAGTAGCAAACAGTTACTCTGGGGTAGTGTATAAATGGACTTTTATACTTTCATATAAATCACTGGCAGTCCTGAAATCCCATTCTTGAAATTCTGACTCAGCAGCCTCCCCCTCTAAGTTCCTTCCCTGAAAGCCATGGCCAGTGCTCTCTTCAACACTACCCAGAACCCCATTAAAAACACCCCACATCTAGGGCTTGCCACCTGGATGGTTTTCTTACCGGCATGACCAGCATTTGAATGTCCCAGACGGTTAAAAAAATAATTAGAAAATCAGCAAAGGCTGGTACATTTTCCCCCTTATCGGTACATATTTTAAATATTAAATGTAAGAAGAAAGCACTTTAAATTGTGTTCTAGAGTTGCCTCAACAGTCCCGGGCTGATAAAGTAAATAAAGACAGAAAAGCATGTAGGAAATGAATACAGGTGATTTTATCTAAAGTTATTTTTAAGTATCACGTCTAGGCCTTTGCAGAATCATAAAATGTGACCATAAGGTGGTATTTTACCTTGGGATAGGTGGCAACCCAACCCACATAAAAGCCCTTCAAGCGCCATCCAGACTTCAGCTCTCTGCACCCACATTGGTATGTTCCTACTAACATCACACTGTTTTATATGTTTACTGTAAATCAGATTTTTTTTAAAGTCAGCAGGCATCTATAAGAAGAATTAGAAAGTGCTCTCTCAGCACGATGCCTCTCCTCGCCTTGCTTTTGTTTTTCCAATGGACACTGTACCAATTGAGAACGGGCAAACTACAGTACAAGCTCTACTGCCGTTAAAAAATAATCATCAAAACACGTAGCAGCAACAATATGATATAAAACCCACACACAAAAAACAAATACTGAGTTTTATTTTAAGACTCGCACGACCTTGTAGATGTGTGGACACCCCTTCTGAGGCTTCCACACCCCACGGTTTGAAGACCTCTGCCCTATTCTCATGCTTTTCTTTTTTGGGTCCAAACAACAATTGTATTATCTCCTTCAACTTAGGTCCAGACAACACTTATCTGTCGCAATACCTGTATGCACAGCCACCCATCTTGTTACCCACTGCAACTGAGAGGCTAACTAATACGTATCAAAGTAAGGGGCGGTAAACCCACCTCCCTTCATATGGAGCTACAACTTAGCCAACACTGCTCTCTGTCTACCAGACCCCCATATCTGTTCTGTAAGCAAAGCATTTATTTATCAAAACTACCCTCTGGGAATAACCAGTGGCACAGTAGTAAAGTAATACAGGAGCCGGTGGAGAGACACCGGTTCTGCAATAGCTATTCTACCAGCAAGCGATATTGGTAGCTATTTCCAGAAGGCTGTCAAGCTCTCATTGCCATAATGGCTGCTCCAGTATTCCCATCTAGTAAATCATAGTTTCTGATCTCTATACATGGGTCCACAAGTACACTATGGACTCAGTTTTCCAGTCAATGCCTCTAATTAACTATATGCTGATTCCCCTTTCTATGGCTTCTGTACCTGAAAAGCGCTGGATTTATGCCAATTAATTTGTAATCCTGACAGGTCCCAAATTGGTTCAAAACCCACATGGCCCTCTCTGTATCTGTACGGGCATCTTTAAAGAATAACAGCATATCATCTGCATGTAGTGATATGTGATGAGATGTATCCCCTCTAAATATTACCGTCTCTTTTGTTATTCGCCAGGGCAAAAAGCAGAGGGGACAATGGCCCCTGCCTCGTAATCCTCTCCGAGGCGTTCAGCGCTTTTGCAACATCTATAGCCAAAATCAGGGTGTGCATCCATGGCGTATTCTAGGTTTTCAGTCAGCCTCCTTACAATCATCGCCATTTTTCTCCCCTGGATAAACCCATTCTGATCTGGAAGTGCGAGACACTGCATATAAGGCAGTAACCTGATAGCTAGTATTTTACTCAAAATGATATCCTCTACATTAAGCATCGACAGTGGATTATATGCAGTCACATCTTCCTAGTGTCTGCCCCGTTGAAGCAAGGGAATCACTAATACCTCTCTAGAAGTATGAGGGAGGCCATGGCCCTCTTTAGCCTTTAGCTACACTTCTGCTACTTTAAGGCTAGCTGTTCTATGTATGCCACATAAAACTCAACTGGTAGGCCATCCGACCACAGAACTCTCCCTCTCGCTATCCCTTTCATTGCTCCTTTTATTTCTGCCTCAGTAATTTCCCCCGCCAATGATTCAGCTTCCTCTGGGGGCAACCTTGTTAATTACTCATCTTCTAGAAAGCTTCCTTTTCTACATGTAACATTCTGTAATACTGTGCAAATGTGTCATTTATCTCAGTTCGAGAATGCACTCGCTCTCTCTCTTCAGGCCTGATCCCTAGTATTTGGGAGCCCTCTTTGTGTGGGTTCACTAACCAGGATAGCAACGCACCAACCTTGTCCTGTTCATCATGTACTCCAACCATATGCTCCTCATAATCAAAATAATGCAGTATTTCTATTAGATCTGCCAACTTTCCCTTTTCTGTCAGTAAATCTGCTTGGAGTTCAGGGAGTCCAGGGCACCTCCTCTCAACCATCCTTAGGACTCGCTCTTGCTCTCCAACATCACATACTAGTGATGATTTAAAACCAGTGGAGCAGGAAAACCACTGCCCATGTATTACTGTCTTAAAAGCCTCCCAGTCTATTAGGACCAATGAAGCTCTTCCTGCATTCTCTACAAAGTAGGTATGAATAGCCTCTCCAATTATTTAACTAAATGACTGACCCTCCAGCGAGTCAAACTTTAACCTCCAGCTTGGTATTGCCATTCTAGGATTACCCCAGGATCAAGTCAGGAGAAGGGGTTTATGATCTGACATTGTTCTGACAAGGTACTCACTGTTTGCTACCTCTGTATGCATGTGGGGGTACATAAAAATATATCCAAGCAGACATGGAGACTGTGTAATCCAGAATAGTAAAAGCAATCCCTAACAATTGGATGTGCCACACTCCAAGAATCAATCAATCCCCAGTGAGACTTCCTTTCTTCAAATTTCGTACCTAGTCTAATAATGAGTGAGTCCAGGATGAGATCAATCCCATACTGTGTTAGCCACACAATTAAAACCACCCCTTATGATCAAGGGATGTGGCATGAAGGGAGCTATCTGCTTGGAAATCGTTTCCAGGAACTCAGGTCAGTCTGTAATGGGAGCAAACTCATTAACTATGGTTATAGCTCTCCCATCTATTCTCCCTTCCACAATCATATAGCGACCGATCTTGTCTTTGATTTCAGTAGTCAATTCAAAGAGAATCACTGGCCTAATCCAAATTAGGACTACCCTTGTAAAAGCAGAATAATCAGTATAAAAAAACTGACCTTGCCAATGCTTCTGCAGTGCCTTTCCCACTGATAATGTCAGATGGATTTCGTGCAGCAACACAATTGGGGCCCCTCTCTCTTCAAATTTGACTGTACATTATTTTGCCATATGCATGAACACATTTTCCCATACACAGAAGGGGCAAAACCCTTTGATGCATCTGGCCCTATATCTCTTGGACATGTTATCGAGGCCCCACACATTCCACGTTCCAATTTTAACTCCACGAATTTCATCATCTATACAAAAGGTAAAAGCAATTGCTCACAGCGTGTTCAAGAGGATGCAGTCCACTTCCGCCCATCCAATCAACCCCTAGTGTCCTGCCATCATTAAGGTCTCCACCGTAATCAACCTTCCCAACGCACCCCACCTAGGTTAGCGGAGCAACACCCCCCTATACAAAACCTAGTATCAAATAACATCCAGATATACTGTTAGATCCCATCCAGGAATATCTGCAACCAGTCAATAATGTGGGGAGCATCTCACCTCTAGGTCAGTCATCACACCACCCAACTGTCTTGTATTTGTTATACTCTACCAGGCCTACACCCCCTCCTTCTTTTTCTACTTTTTTGTGCGGGAGTGCTTCATGCATCAGTCCCAAACCATGTTCTGTGGGTGTCTTCTACATGATGTAATCTGCTGACCCCGGCGTGATTCTGGGCATGCATATTTGGTTTTCAGAGTCCTGTGCTGAATCCATCTTATGACTGGTGTCTGATCCTGATCCATCAGCCACATAAATTAAGAATCCACAGCCTGGGGATTTGTTGCGAAGTTTGGCACTTTACCTGTCTTTTTGGCCTTGACCTCTTGAAGGACGTCCTCATCACACTCCAGTATTGTTGTTCCTTGTGTTCTTATTTTGTCAGTCCTTGCTTTGTCCCCATATGATTGAGCTTCTATCCACTCCCACACCTCATGTGGGTCAGTGAAAAACTTGGTTCTTTTGTCAGTTATAATTCTCAATTTTGGCAGAAACAGCATGGCATATTTCGCCTCCATTGCACATAGTTTTCGCTTCACCTCAATACAGGATGCTCATTGCTGCTGCACCACAGCCGTAAAGTCTGGGAATATCATCCCTTTCCAGTTGTCAACTGCGATCTTGTCGTTGTCCCACGCTTGTTGCAATATATAAACCCTTCTTGATAGTGAAGAAGTCTTAGCAAACACTGTCCTGGTTAGGGCACTAGAGGGGCTTTGCAGGATCCTCTGAGCTCTCTCCAGCACAAAGAAGGAAGACTATCCCTCAGGGGCTACCATTTGTTTCAACCAGTTCTCTAGAAATGTAACCTGCATTTCCCTTCAGTTCAGTTTTACTAATACATTCCGCACAATAATTCGATGTCCACCACCACTTATGTTCCAGACCGTCTCTGGTGACCTTTATGGCAGCCAGGATGTAGACCAGCTTATCACTCTAGTCTGCATCCTTGTCCTAACCTGCGGGAGAATAGGTAGCTCTCACAGCCACCCCCTTCTGCCCCAGGGATTATTCGTCTGTTTCCACTGCCTTCCACTCGAAGTACATTCCCGTTACTGCAGAAAATGTGCCACTTGTATGTAGATCTTCCACTTGCAGGGCCAGTTCCAAAGAACCGATGCCAACAGTCAAGTGCCCCAGTCCTCTGAGACTGCTTAAATATGGCAACATGTAATATTATTGAATGTAGCCCTGGAGACAGTCTTCTCATTCAGTTCCAGCCAAGAATGTTGTACCTCTTGCAGCTGTATTTATTGTCAGTATGTAAGGCCATAGGGATTGTAGTGTGCTCTGGCTTGTCACTGGTTTGAGAAATGGGTCCTTTTTAAACTCTAGACTTTATACCCGAAACTGCTACCCCTCACACTACTCTACTGAGGATGGGGAGGACACTGGCACCAAGCACCAGCTCGCAACTCCTTCCAGCCATTGTCAGTCCCCTTCTTATATATAACATGTGTGCCGCCTCCCAAAGTCATCATTCGTCTCGCTAAGTCTAATGGGGGTTTTGGGGCTCAGGAAGCCACAAGGATTGCATCTTCTCCAGAACTTACAACCTCTTTGCTGATGGACAGCATTTTCAATTCGGTCTATGCGCTGGTGACCTCCATCTTGCTCGGACTTCACACTGGGGCCTGGCACAGCGAGAAAGCAGATGACCTCCCCGGTCCTAGTTTTTTTGTTTTATATAGCGCGAACTCGACCTGAAGGTATCAGAGCACTTTACATGAGTACCAGTTGCGTTACAGACGGACACATTCATTTGGTTAGGCATGGGAAGATTAAGTGCTTTACCCAGAATCACAGGATGTCGAGTGTCCCTGCCGAGACTCGAACCCGGTTCCCCAGCTTCCAGGTCGACCGTTTGGCCACATCCTCTCCTCAATCGCACTAACAACAACGGGCGACAGTCCAGTTATTGAGAAAAGTTGCTGTTCCTGTAAAACTTCCAGGTTCTCTTCTGCTGTACAGCTTACTAGTTCCTCTCTATTCACTGGTGGCTGCCATCTTGATTCAGCCTTCCCACCGGAGCCGCACTCAGTGCAAAATTTAATATTAAAGCTGTGTGGGAGCCAAAACTTGCATCTCCACACCAAATTATTTCTGGAAACACCCTCTCTCTTCTCATACAGCATGCTACCAGTTTGTTAGCAAGATGGTATCAGGTGGCAGTGGCCAGCTGGGAGCCGATCGGTGTCAAGCCACGGCTCGCTACTAAAGTATAGTCATTGTTTTGCCTGCAAGGTTTCCATCCAAGAGTTTTTCCATCCCCTTCTTGAATGTATCCTTTAATACCTGTGTCGTATTAAGGAAACATAAGCAACTAATTTCAGAAAGTTTACATCATTCCAAAATCATGATGAGGAAGCATGCTGAGAAATCAAGATCAAGCTCCACTTTTTGTCCTGGGAAAAAGGTCTGGTTGTCTGCTCTGCTTATTTGAGTTCATATTTTGGCAGGAAAATTTCGGCCATGATTTTTTGTGCCACTTATGTGTCATATAGTTGAAATTAACTTGCGCTTTGAATATTTATCCTTTCTTGCATTCTTCTCAGCTGAAGCTGTTTTTGATCCTTATCATTGATTGCCATGCAAACCTCCAACAACCATGGTAGAAGGACAACCTGACTACGAGTTCAGATTTGATTCCTGAACATTTCAAGGTAAACTTCAGTTTCTCGTGGGGGGCGTGGCTAGCCGCCTAAGATGGTGGACGTGTCCTGGTGAGGCTCCGGACCCTAGGGGGGAAATATCCGGTTTCATCGCTAAATAAGAGGGCCATAAATGCCGTTTAAAACTCTGCGATACTCCTAACATGGCCCGGTGCTAAGATCGGCCTGATATAGAACGCTGAACTTGCGATGGCGCTGTGACTCCCTGAACGCGCCCGCTGCTACGGACATTGCGGCCTGCCTGCGGCGCCAGGCTGAAGCCTGATCGAGACACCCACACGTCCTACCCGCTGCCACGACAAAGATGAACTGGGTAGCGCAGCTTGACTGTCCTCGATCGACTGGGGACCCGCGCTGACTCCGACGATCCTGCGTGGCTGCAGGCTACTGTGTACGGACCCCATTGCGCAAACGGATCGGCCCACGACGACCGGCTATCCGGGCCGGCGGTGAGTGCTGGGGGCCGCGCTGGGGGCTGGATGGCGCGAGACTCTGAATACCCTCCCCTCCAGTGCCAATAATATCCGGAGGGAGGAGAACGGGACCGATCGTACCACCAACGGCCGAGGGCCCCTTGAATCGGCGTGGAGGGAATAGGGCGGTGTCCGCTGCGGAACTGCGCCTGCCCGGCCTGTCTGCTCCAGCGGGTATGGCCCCGGCCTGAGATAGCGGTCCCGCCGACCCCGCTGTGCTGAATGGATGCGGCCCGCAAGACTGTATAAAGTAGTGAGGTGGGTTGCGCATCCCGGTTGCGGCGAGGACCGGATGCCGGAGCGGGCCCTGCCGGAGCGTGTGCTGGTGGAGTAAAAACTGCATGGAAACGCTGATTGAGATTGCAGGAAGTGGGGCCCAAATTTCAACCTCATTTTGCAGTCCAGGATGATAGGGGAGGCCACAGACTCACTGACCCCTACATTGACCCCTGATGGTGATTCACCCGAGCACGGGCGCACTGGGAGGCGGATTGCACTGGATGGTGGTGCCCACTTATCCACCTTCATCATAGGTTAAGGCTGATGCCCTCTTCCCTCGCAGCCCACCTCACGCAGCAGCATTGGCCTATAGGCTGCGCGCCGGGCCTGTGTGGAGCCAAGGTGAGACGCTACTAGCTAGGTTCGGACCCCCTCAATATCGAGTGCTCGCTGTGGGGGTGTAGTGGAGTTAAGACAGCGGCGCTTCCAGTATACTAGGCGAGGTCCCCCATATCGCCTCCAGACGAGTACTAAGCACCGCCACTGATACTTAGCGGTCACTATGGGACGGATCAAGGGGAAGACTCGAAGGTAATACGGGAGCGGGCGGCCCTACAACTGTACCAGATACACTCGCTGGGTCCCAAGTGCCTGGGGCTTCATCCTCCGAACCCGCCGAGACTACTCCCGATAAGTTAGACCTGATACTGAAAGAAGTCCGTGAATCCCGCATAGCCATTGAACAACAACTTGGGTCCCTTACGACTGGCCTCACCCTTCTCCGAGCAGATCATGGAAAGTTGGCGGAGACAGTCCGAGAACATGAAAAAGCCCTCACCATACTGGAACCCCAAGTCACGGACCACGCCACACAGCTACAACAACTGCAACAACAAGTTAACGGCCTCCAAGACAGGATAGAGGATGCAGAAGGCAGGAATCGTCGCAACAACATACGGGTTATTGGCCTTCCGGAGCGCAGTGAAGACACAAGGGCCGCAGTCTTTATGGAGGCCTGGTTCCGTGACCACGTGGCTCAGGAGGGCCTATCACCGTATTTCTGTGTGGAAAGAGCTCACCGGATTCCAACGGGGCGCCGAAGGCCGGGGTACCCCCACGACCCCTGATTGTCAAAATATTAAATTACAGGAATCGGGACGTGCTACTACAAAAAGCAAGGGAAAAACGCAAATTCAATTTGAGAACCACAGGATATCGCTGTATCCTGACTACACAAACCTAGTGCAACGCCAAAGGTCCTCCTATCAAGCAGCCAAGAAAAAACTATGGTCGGCCCAACTCAAATATGCACTACTGTTCCCAGCTCGACTGAAGATCATTCACGATTGGAAAACTTATTTTTTCGACAGCCCACATGATGCAGAGGAATGGCTTGAAGTGATGGGCTTAGACGCGAGCCAGGATGAAATACCGGGATCTACGAGCCAAGGTATTACGAAGCTGACGAATCATGGCCATAGACATTTCACCAGCAGCACGCAGGACACCATCAGCACTGGTCCACCTCAAGCCCAGCAGATGACCGATAGAGCAGAGGCACTGGCTCTGGCCAACTCTCTCCGGGATAGCAATCCCAAGATACAGTCGGACTCGGAGGACAGCACCGTCCAGTCAGACTCTGACCACAGCATCCACCTGTTCCCTTCAGTGACACCTCAGACTGTAGACGATCTTGTGGATAACTGATACATCTTGTGTATGTACACTTCTCGAACCTACGCGGAGATCGGATCGGACAGGTGCTGCGGCACCCAATAGTTGCTGATCCCTGGCATTTATAAAGAGACATTGAGCTGGCACAGATAACAGATGTCCTGTTGCAACTGTATCCTTTTCTATTCGTAACTCCACAAAGGTTCAAACATGCATGCACAAACTAGGGTGGTGTTGTACCTAGCATATCCTATTAGGGCCCACGGCCTGTACGATCCTGTAATACAGAGTGCTGCAGCGGCTGATATGTTATATGTAAGACCGGCCCTCTTAAAGTCAAGCTAAGAATGTAAGAAGCGATGTTAATGCAAATGCAATGATGTGTATATGCCCCCCCCCCCGGGCTTCGCCGAGCCCTCAGGGCCCTGCCTTGGTAACGACCGCTGTAGAGACCTTGGCAGCGACCCCCTCCTTAAGCGAACGCACCGTTATGTGTTATTTACAAGTTAGAATTTTATGTTGGGCCCAGCTCAGTTCGATGGCTGAGCCAAGTATTGTTAGTTTTCAGGGAAAGGGTAACTCCTGGTCTGCTACTAGTAACGAGCACCACCTTAAAGGGAGCTCCACTCATTATTATAGATTATGCCTAGAGATGCTACCACTGTAGAATCCTACAATCTGCTGACCTGGAATGTGCGTGGGTTGGGGGCTGTTCAGAAAAGACACCGTGTACATGCACATTTACTTAGGCGCAAAGCTCACATCGTCTTCCTCCAAGAATCACACCTCACAGACTCAGAGGCACTGAAGACCCGTAAAAAATGGCGAGGCCAAATCTACTCCACAAATTATTCAGCGTTTGCCAGAGGCGCGACCATCTGGATCCGGCATGGGGTCCCTTTCACAGTACTAGAACGCCATATAGACGACCAAGGTCGATACATCCTGCTGAAGGGTACTCTTGACGGCGTAAATGTGATCCTGGGTAGTATATATGCCCCTAATTTTGATCAAGATAAGTTTTTCCATCGTTTGGGTACAGCTCTGGTGGGTTGGGATACGATCCCCTGGATTCTAGGGGGGGATTGCAATACAATACTAGATGTGGATTTGGACAGATCTCACCCCCCCCCCACCCCTGCACGGTGCTGGTGTATACAAGCAAGCAGATCTCCTGAAAACATGGACACATGGGTGGGGGCTGACGGATATATGGAGACAGATGCACCCTACACATAAAGAATATTCCTTCTATTCGCCGGTCCACCACCTCCACACCAGGATAGATAGATTCTTCTGTACAAGTACCATTGCCTCGCGTATTAGTCAGTCCACTTACTTAGCCAAAACCTTCTCGGACCACAATCCTCTGGAGCTTACACTTACCTGGGGGAGAGTGCCGACACCTGTGCCTACCTGGAAACTGTGGCCCCAGTTACTGGAGGATGCTCCGTTCCGCACAGCTATTTCCACTACCATTAACAATTACTTGTCTGAAAATTGGAATACAGCTTCCTCCAATCTTATGGAATGGGACGCACTTAAGGTGGTGGTGCGGGGGGCTGCCATTGGGCACACAGTGGGGGCTAGACAAGAGATACACCAGCGCCTGATCAGTGTAGAATCCCTAATGAATACCCTAGAACCGGAGGCAGTGACAGATCCAGGAAAACTAGACGCCTTACAGGATGCCCACATTAGTCACGCTGAAATGCTAGAAACTTTAAGGGTTATCGATTATAGGGCTTTTACACAGCGGAAGCATGTTGAGGCAGACAAGGCCGGAACATTATTAGCCCGCATAGTACAGGACAGACCGGAACTACCAATCATCACACACATCCATACACCGATGAGAGGGACAGTCTACACACAACTCGAGATAAATGAGGCCTTTTGTGATTATTTTAGTAACCTCTATGCGGCCCCCGCGCATCACACTGATATGCTCCTGGAAGATTTCTTCCACGACCTAACACTACCCTCTCTATCGGCGGATATACAGAAGAAACTGGCAGGCCCCATCACCCAACATGAAATCCGGGCAGCGATTAAAGGCCTAAACCATAACAAAGCACCTGGCTTAGATGGCCTGCCCATAGAATTTTATGAAATCTATGCAGACGCTCTGGTCCCTAAATTGGAAGAGGTGTACAAGGCGGCACTGGAGGTTGGACACTTGCCACAATCCACTATGCAGGCACTGGTCGTCTCCCTGCTTAAGCCGGGTCGCGATCATACTGATATATCTAATTACAGGCCCCTATCCCTACTGGCCACTGAATATAAAATTTTGAGCAAAGCACTAGCGAACCGCATACAACCATATTTAAACACCCTTATACATATGGATCAATGCGGATTTTTACCGAATCGCAGCACGTCCCTCAATACCAGACGTTTACATTATATTATGACGGCTACCCCAACGGCGTATCAGGCAGCGGGCTGTTTGGCGCTAGATTTACGCCAAGCTTTTGACGCCCTAACATGGGAGTACATGTTTACTGCCCTACGGCGCTTCGGCCTCCCTGACGCCTACCTCAAATGGGTGCGCCTACTGTATACTGCTCCCACAGCCAGGGCACGCACTGGCCATTATATTTCACGGGAATACCTGATACATAGGGGTACCCGGCAGGGGTGCCCTTTGTCTCCCCTGCTGTTCGTACTCGCTCTAGAACCTCTGGCGATCGCCTTGAGACAATCAGCGATGCAGATGGGAATACCCGTTGATGGCAATGCTCACCTGATTTTCGATATATGCCGATGATATTCTCCTTTACTTACACGATCTGACTGCTGACGCTGAACCTCTTCCCACACTATTTTCTACCTTTGAAAGAATTTCCGGCCTCGCTATTAATACCAGGAAATCGTACGCCTTCTATTTTCATGACGGACCTCGCCCAGATATGGCCCAATTCGGTATTTATAATCTACCCGTAGCCCACACAACATTTAAGTATTTAGGAATACAAGTATACAGAGCGCAGGCGGATCAGTTAGAAGGAAATCTGTTGAAGGCCATCACCGCCCTACGCTCAAGTGTAGCCTTTTGGATATCCCTGCCGCTCTCAGTCATGGGGCGGATCGCCATCTCTAAGATGGTGATGCTTCCCCGTTTATTATACTTCTTTGTGAACCTCCCCCTGGTAGTCCCGCACGCCATCTTCCGTACCTTGAATACTATTCTCATAGAACTCATTTGGGGTACGGGCCGTCGGAGAGTGAGTCTCCAGAAATTGCAATTAGAATTCCATAAGGGAGGGCTGGGAGTTCCCGATTTTAGGGCATACTATTATGCCTGCCAATTACAATGGCTGATCTACTGGACAGCGGGCCGGAACTTACAAGAAATTGGATATACGCCCAGGAATATTGATCGAGGTACACTCCACTCCTTAATCCTACCAAAAGCCAAAATTCCGGCGGAAGGGCCCACACTGCTCAAGACTGCATTGCAATGTTGGAAGAAAGCTCTGCTGTACACTTCCGGAGCAACCCCATACGCATCCAACGTCCCTTTGCTGGACATTCCAGTCCCCGGGGGTGTCCTTACGATGGCCAGGCTGCGGGCTTGGACTGATGCGGGCGTTGAGACAGTCGGGTCTTTCTTTGGAGATGGTGTCCTCCTTGATCACGACACATTTATACAGACCACTGGCGCACCGGAACGCCTATACTTAGTGCATGCAGCAGTATCACACTATATTAAAGAAACCTGGGTGCCACGACGCACGGAACCCCCACAACATAAACTGGTTCATTTATTATATTACATGGGAGAAGGAGGCCACTTGGTTAAATGGCAGTATACAGGTATTAGGGCGCAAGCCTCGATTGAACTCACTACACTTAGAGCGAAGTGGGCAGAAGATACAACCACAGAACTCACCGATAAAGCCTGGGAGAGCATGCTCGAACATCCTAAGAGGGTATCCCGTAACGTTAAACTTAAATTTATTCAAACAATGGTTTTACACAGATCTTACCTAACCCCAAGAGGATACACCGCATGTTCCCAGAGGCCCAACACTGCTGCTCTAGATGCAGGGGTGATGAGGCGGACTTCACTCATATGCTATGGGCGTGTCCACGCCTTCATGTTTACTGGAGCAGAATCCGGCATTCTCTGGGAGAGGTCACACACCTCACAGTTCAGGACAATATCCTGGAATGTCTTATGGGGCTCCGCAAGCGCACCACGGCACTCAAGGTGCAGTTGGGGTTCTTAGACCTGGCCCTCATACTGGCTGTGAGAGCCGTCATCATGAGATGGAAATCCCCTAGATGTCCCTCGTTGATTCAATGGCAGGAAGATGTGATGCAATGGGGCAGTGCAGAAAGCGCAGCACTAAGAAGAGAAGAGGCGGGGGGGCGCGGAAACATCCCATCTCTATGGACTGGTACGATATGATGGAAAACTTTAAACAGTTAGATCTTATGCCTGCACAAGATACCCCCACCCAGTAATACACTTACACTTTACAAGCAAAGCGCGTCATGACTAGTCACTGGTCCGAGTGAGGATACAACCGAACACGGATAGCACAGGGTCAGTATTACTATACTGTTAGTACTGATAGGCCGTTAATCATACGAATACCAGCAGACCAGGAGGGAGGGTGGTGGGTAGGGGTGATCCAGCGCGATATTAGCAAACAGCATTCATACACTAGATTCTCACTTGGGCCCATACATTCATACTACGCTAATACTTACGCTGGGTTTTATCAGTTGTTACTCTCTATCAAAATCCCTGCTACCAATTACCTTCTGATTGAAGAGTAAAGACTTACCAATGAATCCTTTGCTAATTGGGAAATTTAAAATGAGTGACATTCATTATAGTACATAATACTGAAATAGCCACTGAGTCAGGAAGTTTTAAAATGTTTATCTAAAGATTCAGCAGAGTAAAATACAGAACCACATGGTACTTAATCGCAATACCCAAGATTAAGCATAGAAATGATTATTGCTAATCAATGACGGTGTTTAAAGAAGAGAAGAAGATAGAGACAGCAGCGCAACTAAAGGTTGCATTATAATTACCTAAGTGCGAGAACCAAACCCCTTAGCCAAGGAGTTGAAAGGATAGGACCCAGGAAGGATGAAGAGCAAAGACTTCCTCCAGGATCAGGACAGGACCGGTGACCTCTCTACAACGACGCCTGCGCCGTTCCCCTCTCTGATACTCGACTTCTCCTCGATTCTCCCGTGCCTTCCTTCTAATGGACTCTGCCGCCCCCTCCTCAGGACCTCTTCTGGACAGGGACTCGGTCTGCAATCGGTCAGGTTGGCGGTCTGGAGCTAAGCGCGCTCTGGCAGCATGGACGCCTGTTCTTCATGAACGCATGCTCTCATGGAATCTTGCTCTCTAATTAACTAATGCTATATTCTATTATACCCTTCTACGCCCATGTACCTCCCCTTAATGTTGCTAAAATATGGGGCCACTACTTCTGATTGAACAGGGACAGGAGGTGGATTCTCGCACCATGTTGATTTGGCCTAAATTGTAAAACCTATTGTCTTTACGTTCCCACCCCTTCAAATTAATACATTCGCTTTATTTCCCACCCGTCTCATGACAAATGTAAACCAATTTTCATAGACATTGTATCAATGTGTGACAGGAAAGCACTAGTACAACATCTTCGGCCATCAGGTTACGGCCTTGGACTTCGTCCAGGTTGACTTCATTTGGCAGGCACACAAGACACATGCGCAGAACCATTTGCCTCTCGAGTTTCAGGTCACAAACCCAGGCCCAAGTTTACAAACTAATAAAAGTGCAGGAAGAAAATATTAGAATCACAAATAAAATGTTTCACTGTATACCCACTATTTCTATTCTATTCCCAATTAATTATATATTCTATCCCGCGTTAGTAGCGTTAGGAAACGACAATTTAATAATGACATGAGAGCAAGCAGAAGCATGTGAAAACATCAAGCAGCCATTTTAATGCACACTGCGCAGAAGCAGAAGTTTCCCACCAAGCAAAGAAAGACGTCACACCATGTGATATGGTTGCGACATGCGCATTGAGTTTTCCCGCGCATAGCGCAAGCGTTATTCATTAGTAAAACACATAGGCAAGCATCTTTTTCTTTTGTGTCGTGAATGCAAAGGTTAGTATTAACAATACAAGTTTAATAAATTAATACTGTGAGGAGGATTGAATACAAGCAAGTTTGATTTATGAAACCTTGCTCCATCAATCCCCTCTCTGATGGCGTTTCTGAGCCATCAAAAACATTACCCTCAATCAGATGCCAACTTCTAGCAAATTACTTCATTCTCGTCTTTATTCTTTCTATTTTTACAATCTCCTTTTAATTTCTTGTATAATTCACTTCTCCATTCTTCAAGTTCGATTTCATCTACCTTTCGTTTCTTTCCTCTTCCTGTCACCTTATACGTTCCATTCTTTTTACAGCATTTGCACCATATTGTTATTGTTAAAATTATTATTGCTATCCCTGCTAAGGGTACTAATATTTGACCTATAAGTCCTTTCCTATATTAGCAAACCAGGTTCCAATTGACGAGATACTATTTGTCAATCTTTCCCATACACTATCAACTTCCAGTGGTTTAAGTTCTTTCTCAAGTTTAGTTATATTCTGTATATACGTTCCAATTTCTGCACTCTTATCAGGAATATAAGTGCAACAATGTTTCGTCTTCAATAATTTACAGACTCCGCCCTCTTTTGCCAATATATATCAAGAGCAAGTCGATTTTGCATAACCATAGATCTAATCGCAACCATTTCTGCATTAATCATTAGAAAACCTCCAGCAGTATCCGTTGATAAACGATCAACTACTGTAGACAATTTACATATTTTCCTTGAGTTCAGAATTATTCCCACTGAAGGTATCAATGCACCAAATATATCACCTACAATTTCCGAAAAACTAGCTCTTTTACTACGTATTAATTCGTTATTGTTTTCATTGCTCTCAGTGTTTCTTTTTACGTGGTATATCTTTGGAAATACTATTCCAAAATAACAACTTCCATACCACCGTGCAGGAAGCCTAAAGTAAGCCTTATTCCCACACACATAATAGATTCCAGGAAAAACTGAATCTGTTC
Organism: Calotriton arnoldi; assembly: GCA_963921515.1. Classification (NCBI taxonomy): domain Eukaryota; kingdom Metazoa; phylum Chordata; class Amphibia; order Caudata; family Salamandridae; genus Calotriton; species Calotriton arnoldi. The sequence goes on from CAWUFW010000277.1 coordinate 4,762,933, forward strand.
CTCCTTTGAGTCCCCAACTTCCAAGAATTAAAAAATTGTGTTCACATTCACTGGTACCGATGAAAACATTGTTATAATCAGTCTTTAACCTATGAAGACAAATTTTCCTGTCTTTACAAAATCCAGAGCCATAGCAGCTTGAGCCTTGCCAGGTGTGTAACTCCCTTCTTTCTCAGCCCAAGGCGGTAAATGAGCCTTATGCTCAGAAGCTTTCTTTTGAAAATCTTGTCTTCTATCTTCTACTAAATTCAAAAATATCTTTTCTTCTTCAAGTAAAGAACATGTTAGATTGTGTCTATGTGCATGTGTTATGTCTATTGATTTCATTGTTAAGAAAAATTCTCCCATAAACTGTGCGTCTTGACTACTAAGCACTGGGTTCATACTCTTGCGAATCGGAACCTCAGAAAATATCACATCTAAGTTTGAATAATAATACTGAAGTTTCCCTGTTCTATAAAATAAACTAGACAAAACACTACATGATATGCCATATGTCAGTGGTAAGTGATGATATGTTAATCCTTCTGCTACTGATTCAGGTAACTTCATACAGACGTAACAATTACTAACTTCCATGGTGTCTACATATTGAAATAATAACTTTGTGAAAACGTTTAAACTAGTGTCGTTGTCAGCTACTTCATGATGAATTTCTGGTTCACTTTCTACTATTAGTTCTACTCTATTGCCCTTTATGTTTGCTGTCCTCTCCTTAGTTTCATTATTAATCTTTTTATCTATTATCATCAGGTAAGGAATTGCTACAATCAGGACTAACCATACTATAAGCACCATTACTAGACTACATATGCATGTTGCACAGCATCTTCTACAACATTTCTGTTTTGGTCTCCCAGTAACTATCATCAGGCATTTTTCGACAAGGAAGATTGCTCTTCTTATCTTTTCTTCTTTTCTTTAGCTTATTCTTTTGCTTAGTCAGGGTGGTCTTGTTTCTTCTTCGTACGTCAATTCTGCACTTGTTCCTTCGCCACCACTGTCACATGATTCTGAGCTTTCAAAATCTTCAAGGATGATATAAGTCCAGTCAGGACCCTTGAATTTGTTATTCACAAGTTTCAGTCTTTTGCTTCTTCTTTTCACAGTTTTATTTTCTTGTTCGGTTTGACTTGATACTTCAGGTACTTGATCTGGATCTTCACTTCTGGTTGTTATGTGGTACTTTACTCTTTTAATGACACTTGGCCAATGATCTCCTTTTTCTTGTTTTCTTTGTTGGCACTGTTTCTTTGTTTTCGTCTTTAAAGATCTCGTTAATTTCACTGCTTAGCACTGTTGCGTGTTCTTAAATTACTGTGTTTCTTGTTTGCTCCTTTTCAGGTCTAATTGTTTTCCCTGTAACAGCTCCGCTGTGAGTTTCCAATAACTGACTTGTTCTTTATTTATTTCTTCAAGTTCATGTTTTTCAAGGTTTTCTTCTTCTGTGTACTCTTCTTGATCTAACTTGTTCTGATCAGGGCTTATTGCACTGTGAACTTCTGCAGCCTGACCGGATTCTTCTAGACCTATCTGTCCCTGATCAAAGTCTATTAGGTCTTCACTGTTTTGAGTCCAGTTTTCTTTCCTATCTGACCTTGTTCAGGATTTCTTAATGTCTTTTCTTCTTGTTCCTGAACTGCTTCTTCTTCACCTATCTGATCTTCTTCAATTTCTTTCAATTTCACTTGACTTCTTGTTCTGTGGTATACTTCAGGAACTTCTACCACTGGTATCCAATACTGACTTGTGCTCGGTTGTTCTTCTTCAGCTTCTCCGGAATCTCGAACCTGAGATCCTTCAGCTGGGCAACCTTCAGCTTCTTCAGTGATTGGCGTTGTCTGAGGATTCTCTTCCTCGGGATCTGGTACTCTCTTGGTGTGACTTACATGAATCCAATTAGGAAATCCGGCACACTTCACTGCTGTATTCGTTGTCAGTATCACTTGACACGGTCTGCCCCATCTAGGTGATAGACACGTTTCTCTGGTGTGATTCTTCACTACCACCCAGTCACCAGGATTCAGATCATGTTCTTGCTCGGGCTGCCTGGAAACTGCGTCTTCTCCAACCTGATGAGAGACAGAACGCACTAGGTCAGCCAATCCTTTGCAATAGTCCAGAACCATATCATCAGATATATTCACCAGTTTGTTTGTGGGAACATGTGTTTGTCTCATTGCTCTTCCCATCATTATTTCATGTGGGCTCAATCCTGTGTTTCTGTCAGGTATACTTCTGAGTCCCATTAAAGCGAGTGGCAATGCATCTGGCCACTCTAATGATGTTGATGCACACATTTTTCCCAGTCTTGACTTTATAGTGCCATTCAATTGTTCAACCACTCCAGAAGCCTCTGGACGATATGCACAGTGCAGTTTCTGTTGGATTTGGAATGCTTCACAGATTATTTGAATCACTTCGCTGTTAAAATGTTTTCCTCTATCTGATTCCAAAGTTACTGGAAAACCAAACCTAGGAATGAGCTCTCGTAGCAACAGTTTTGCAACTGTAATGCTGTCATTTCTCCTAGTAGGGTAAGCCTCCACCCACTTTGAAAACAGACACACTATGACTAGTACATATTTCAGCCCTCTACATGGTGGTAACTGTATGAAATCAAACTGAAGTCTCATAAATGGACCCTCTGCCTTTCCAATTTTTCCAAATCCAATTACTGTCTTCCTCCCCGGATTATGCATCTAGCAAGTTAGACATCTCTGGCAAAGACTCTCTGCAACATCTGTGAATCTGGGATTGTACCAATTTTGTCTGAACAGCCTAATCATTGCATCTCTCCCTATGTGTGTGTCTCCATGATGCATTCTAGCCATTTGTGAGAGTAAACAGTCTGGCATGACTGGTCTGCCATCAGCACTGATCCATACTTCATCATCTCCTCTTTGGGAACAACCCACTTTGATCCACAAATTCTTCTCTCTTTCATCAACCTCATCTTGCAATTTCTTCACCTGATTCCAAGTTTCAGGTGGCATATACAGCATAAGTTGGCAGCTGATTCCCATTCTTTCCACCCTCTTATGAAATGAAAGGGGGATTTGTAGAGCGCATGGTTACCCTGGAGCATCCCAGCGCTAGACTGACATTCTGGTTTTGGCACAATGTTGAGCCACCAGATCTGCATATCTGTTGCCGACTACCACCCAGTCATCTCCTGACTGGTGTGCGGCACATTTCACCACAGCCAATTCTTTTGGTGATTGTATTGCTTCTAGCAATTCCCTTACAAATTGTCCATTTTTAATGGGGGATCCTGAAGAAGTCATGAAATCCCTCTGCATCCATAGTTGGCCAAAATCGTGCACAACCCGTAACCATATTGGCTATCTGTAAATATGGTCACTCTGATTCCTCCCAATTTTGCATGCTTTTATCAACGCAATCAATTCAGCTACTTGTGCAGATTTGACTCCTGGTAAATAAGATGCTTCAACTATTCCAGTTAATTCACATACCGCATAGGCAGCAGTTAGTTTACCATCTTCATGTCTTTGACATGAACCATCAACAAATAGCTCCCTGTCTGGCTTTTAAGAGGCTGTTCCTCTATATCTGGGCGTGGTTTTGTGCATAATTCTGTGATTTGTATACAATCATGTTCATCGTCTTCATCATCTTTAATTCTCTCATGACGTGGGTCTGGTAGTAAGGTTGCTGGATTTATTATAGTACACCTTACCATGTTCACATTTTCAGCACCCATTATTATTCTTTCATATTTAGTCAGCCGACTAGGAGTAAGATGCTGAGTTCGGGTTCTTGTCAACAGAATGACAACTGCATGTGGAACATACACTTTTACAGGGTGTCCCATCACAATTGACTCACTTTGTTCAATGCTCAAACAAGTAGCCGCCACTGCTTTTAGGCATCCTGGCAATGCGGCTGCTACTGGGTCCAATGTAGCAGAAAAATATGCTATAGGACGTCTTTCTAATCCATGTCTCTGAGTTAAGACAGAAAGTGCACAATTTCTCTCTCATGACAGAACAATGCAAATTCTCTTTTATAATCAGGCATGCCTAAAGCAGGTGCTGAACATGGGCATTCCTCAATTTTACAAAGGCTTCTACACTTTCATCCTCCCTCTCCACAGGGTCCTTTGCTTTCTTTTTTGTCATGTTAATTAGGGGCTTAGCTAACATGGAAAATCCTGGTATCCATTGTCGACAGTAACCTACTATTCCTAGGAACATTCTCACTTGTCTTTGTGTTACAGGCATTTGCATTTTCTTTATTAAAGCTACTCTTTCAGCTGTTACTCTTCTTTTTCCTCTCTCAATTTGGTGTCCCAGATACTTAACAGCTGTTGTACAGAATTGCAATTTTTCAGGTGAGACTTTATACCCTTCTTTCTGCCAAAAGATTTAATAATGCTATGGAATCAACCACACAGTCCTCTCTGGTGTTCGATGCCACCAATAAGTCGTCGATATATTGGACTAAGACTGAGCTTCCTGGCATCACTAGTTTTCAAGGCACTTTTTCAGTATCTGGTTGAAAATAGAAGGACTTTCTGTGTACCCCTGAGGAACACGATTCCACACATAAACCTTGTTCTCAAATTTAAATGAGAAAAGATACTGGCTGTCTGGATGTAATGGTATTGAAAAGAATGCTTGACACAAATCAATTACTGTGAACCATCCTGCACTCCACGGAATCTGGTATAAAATTACTGCAGGATTTGGTACTATGGGACAACATGGTTCTACAAGCTTATTTATTTTCCTCAGGTCCTGAACAATCCTATATTTTCCACTAGGTTTTCTTTAATCCCATTATTGGTGAATTACATGGGCTACTCATTACTTCTTTTAGTATGTTTTGTTCTACCATTCGATTTATCTCTTCGATGACTCCTGCTTTTACTTCTGCACTCATTTTGTACTGTCTGGTATTTGGGAAAATTGCACCTTCCTTTACAGTAATTTTAACTGGATCTATTTTGGCCATAAGTCCTACATCCTTTCCGGTGAAATCCCATACTATGGGGTTTATTGTACCTTTTAATTCTTCTGGCAACTCATCTTTTGTTATTAACGAAAACATTTCATCCACTTCTGTACCTTGTTTTGCAATCATAATTTTATATACATGATCTTCATCTGGCGTCTGAACTGCCACACCATCCGGTGTGCAGAAAATGGTACAATTCATCTTGCACAACAAATCCCTACCTAATAAGTTTACTGGACTAGAATCACACACTACAAATTGATGCATTTCTCTGAAATTTCCGATTTTAACTTCCATGGGTTCAGTAAGAGGTGTTCTAATCCGCTGATTAGCTACCCCCACTACTTGGATATTTTCACCAGAGAGAGGAAGGTCTGGAATGTCTGCTGTTCTCACAGTAGACCGGGAGGCACCAGTGTCCAAAAGGAAAGTAATATTATTACCTTTCACATTCCCTTCAACATATGGACCTGACTGATCTACCTGTAAGGATGCGCCAAGTATGCACTCCTTCTTCCCCTCTCCTAGGCACCGTCATGGACTGTATTGACAGAAATCGTCCTGCAAAAGAAATTGTGATGTCATATAATCATTCTTACCACTTCCTCCTTGATATCCGATGTCTGTACCATGCTTTGCTCTGCTTACATTACCCTGAATAGGTGCAGGTGGCAACTGACTCTGAGGATTTGCACCCTGCTGAGAGTCATTCTGCGTCTGTGGATTTAAATTTTGATTTGGGCCATTATTATTCCGAATTTTTTTACATTCATCCTTCCAATGCCCCAATTTTCCGCATCCATGACAAGGAAATTTCTTTTTAGCTTCTTCTCTACTCATTCGTCCTCTAAATTTTCCACCATTCCCAGTATCACCATTCGTTCCAGAATCTTTTCCTTGATTTTCACTCGGATTTTCCAAATTAATTCCCTGTTTCTCAGCCATTTTCACCTGTGCCACATCACTTTTTCCTGCAATTTCTTGTGTCTATCCTCAATATCGTCTCCACAATATTTTGCATACTTCAGAATCTCATCTATGGGCTTTCCTGCCAACACAGCATATGCTGTTTAATCATCTGGCAAATTTCTGGCTTCAAACCATAAACAAATCGATACACAAACTGACTCATGTTTTTGTCTCCAATGTCCTCAAATCCACTATACTGTTTAAATACCTGTAATAGACGCTCATAGTAAGAATGTACTGATTCATTAGCTTCTTGGGTAGTTCGATCTATTTTTACCCAATCTGTTTCTTTCAGTGGTATTTTCCCTTTCAGGTAAGTTATCACTTGCTGATACTTTTTCATCACATCATTTGACGGGGCACCTGTCTTCGGATCTCTAGGATATTCATCACTAGGCCAATCAACTGTAATTTAACAATCTGTCCACAAATCGGCAGGTACCACTATGTCAAACAAACCATCCAAATCTTTTAACAATACCTTTGACACCTTCACAAACCTTTCAACCTGCTTGTACCATTCAATTGGCTTTTCTCTCAATTTTGGAAAATCATTCGTAAAAGATAAAATATCCTGTCTTCTCCATGGAACATGTACATATCCTCCTCCCGCAACTTCTTGCATGGGATACATTTGATCTGCTTTCCCTGTTTCCTTCATCACATATTCTGATGCTGTTCTACTTGTTCGTGCTTCTTCCTTTTTCTTGGCCCACCTAGTTTTCCATTTATCTAGGTCTCCCCATTTTGCAAAACTAACATTAATTCTCTTATTTGTAATCTTCTTCCAGAGGCATTCATATTTTCTAAATCTTTGTCTGAAAATTCTGCTCTATAGGGTTTCTGTAGTACCTTTGATCTCCCTATTTCTATTCCCATCTGTAGTGCTAAGTTGGATAATTTTTCATGGAATATCCTTACATTTCTGGTGATACTCCTACACAGGAACAATAATTCTTCTTCATCATAGGTATTTAAGCGTTCTAGTCCTACATTTCCTGCTATTATTTCTTCTAATTCGACTTTCAATTTATGAATGTCCATTATTTTCGGAGGTGTGCACTGTTTAACTGACCCTTGCACCCATCTTTCTAGATCTTCAGGTGTTACTATAATGGCACTTTTTGCTCCCGATGAAGTTATTAAACTTACATCTTTTGAACATCCAGGTACATCTTTTCTGGGAGTGCTATTTACAGAACCTCGAATAGGCAAGTCCATGAGTGATATTGTGGATTCACAGTCACTAAATTGATCCTCAATTATAACTGGAGCTTCAGGTTTTGGATTATTCACAGCAGTAGGTGTAAGTATCGGTGGAGGACAGCTTCCCTGAGTACCATATAATGGAACTACTGGACCAATTGTTACAGGTATGGTCAATGAATCAGGATGTACTTTTATCTGAGTTATTTTCTGTATTAATTCTGTTCTGGTCTTTTCTAGGGCTTCTTTTTCTTTGTCATGAAGTATTCTACTAGTGGTGAATTCATGCATTACCTGTGGCACTAATGGAGTTTTTGGTGGAGCACTTGGGGTGCATCCACTTGTCCCTTCCTGATATGGTGGGGGATTTCTTAACATTTCCTCCATAAATTCGTCTTCAGACTCCTCATTTCTCATTAGATGTTTTGTCTTTTCTGTGCACTTACTTCCTAATTTCTCCTCTGCTGAGAACAATGGATATAATCCTTCTGTAATCATTGCCCTTCTCCATTGTTTCATCTGACCGTCCCTAGACTCACGTAGATATCTGGGAAAAAATCCTGGATAACTCCTATTACTTCTAGATCTATCCCGCTCAAATGCCTCGGTTTCCCATTCTTCTAGAGCTTCGTACTGAGTTAATCTAGGTCTGGGTTCTAAGTCATTCATCCTCAATCTCAAATTCTGAAGAATTCGCCCATTGAACGTGCCATTCTCGGGAAATGCTAGTATTCCATCATTTTTGGTATATTCTATCCAATTCTCCATCCATACACAAGTATGATAACCTCTCTCCATCATCATGAATGAAGCGGGCGTTTTAGCTGGTGGAATAATAATTCCTTCTCTAGTTTTGAGTGGTTTATCCTTTTTAAAATAGTTCTTAATCTTTTGCAAAAAGGAAATTTTTCTCTTCTCTCCGTACATTCTATCTAATCTTCGGTGTACAAAATTATATTCTGCAAAACCTAGGAATCTCCTATCCGGACGAGTTCCTGTTAAAGTGGGATCGCGTTTTAACATGCAATCCTTACCCACTAAGAATTTCGCTTCTATAATTTTGACCAATCAAGAGTTTGCTAACTTTTATTTCTGAACCAATCCTTGCGCGACCTTTTGGTGACATTTATCTGTCAACCCCTCCTTTACAATCTGCTCTTTTCTGTTCTTGCTGGTTTAACCAATCCCAGCGCGGCACCTGTGACGTCAGTACTACTCCTGACTACTGACCCCTCCTTTACAAGGGTTTTCTCCACACCCGCTGATTCAACCAATCTCAGCGCGGCGTTTTGTGACATCAGCTCCCTCTCCGGCAACTGACCCTCCCTTTACAAAAATTTACGCAAACTTATTTTCTCTATAAATCTTAATTACATTTCAGTAACAACATAAAACATTCGCTATCGTGTCAGTTTCTCTAAATAGAAAAGATAGTTTTTCTCTCACACTTAGTAAAACCTTTCCGTTTACTAAACATACACTCCGAGTAAAACACTTCCGTCTACTCTTCACACAAGCTCCAGAAGTACCTGTTACTTCTCCAATGTTACCCTTTCTAGGTGATATAACATCAAATTTTTACCAGCATACTCTTTTTGCTATTACTCACACGCATAGAGTCCCTAACGAGTACTGAAAGTCCTGCTTAACTTTTCAGTACTAATTCTGCCTGACAGATAACCTCACTGCAGTATGGCTTCCACTTACCATCTGCTATTCCTTTTACCCGGGGTATTCTGGACAACATAAAACAAAATTTTGAATACACGGATGTTAGTTCATAAAAATACAAATAAAATTCTCATTACCCAATTAACAAAGAGTAACCATCCTCTGATTACCAGAAAACTGATCCAGCGCGATATTAGCAAACAGCATTCATACACTAGATTCTCACTTGGGCCCATACATTCATACTACGCTAATACTTACGCTGGGTTTTATCAGTTGTTACTCTCTATCAAAATCCCTGCTACCAATTACCTTCTGATTGAAGAGTAATGACTTACCAATGAATCCTTTGCTAATTGGGAAATTTAAAATGAGTGACATTCATTATAGTACATAATCCTGAAATAACCACTGAGTCAGGAAGTTTTAAAATGTTTATCTAAAGATTCAGCAGAGTAAAATACAGAACCACATGGTACTTTATCGCAATACCCAAGATTAAGCATAGAAATGATTATTGCTAATCAATGACGGTGTTTAAAGAAGAGAAGAAGATAGAGACAGCAGCGCAACTAAAGGTTGCATTATAATTACCTAAGTGCGAGAACCAAACCCCTTAGCCAAGGAGTTGAAAGGATAGGACCCAGGAAGGATGAAGAGCAAAGACTTCCTCCAGGATCAGGACAGGACCGGTGACCTCTCTACAACGACGCCTGCGCCGTTCCCCTCTCTGATACTCGACTTCTCCTCGATTCTCCCGTGCCTTCCTTCTATGCAGATTGGTAAGCATGTGGAGTGGCCTTCATGACATAATGTAACCGTCTGGTATTGAGAGATGTGCTACGGTTCGGCAGGAATCCGCATTGGTCACTATGTATGAGTGTGTTAAGATAGGGCTGTATACGGTTGGCTAGGGCCTTACTTAAAATTTTATATTCAGTCGCTAGCAGGGAAAGAGGTCTATAATTGGACAAATCCAGTCCATCACGTCCTGGTTTGGGTAACGACGTGACCAACGCTTGCATGGTGGAATGTGGTAAATGGCCAGCCTGGAAGGCGGTCCTGTATACCGATTACAGTGTGGGTACCAGGGCCTCCGAGTATGTATGGTAGAATTCAATAGGTAACCCGTCAATCCCAGGCGCATTGTTACGATTCAGACATTTTATCGCAGTCCGAATTTCTTGTTGGGTTATGGGGCCATCTATTCCCTTTTGTATCGCTTCGGAGAGTACCGGAATGGGTAGATCTCGCAAGAACTCCGTAGTAGAAGAGTACTCCTCATGTGGGGGTGAAGCGTAGAGCACACTAAGGTAATCATGAAAGGCAGTGTTTATTTCTCGTTGGGTATGGGCTATCTGTCCGTTAGGTGTACGGATTCTGGTTATGACCGGTGGATCGGGCCTATCCCGTACTATGCGGGTCGTCCAGTGGAAGGATAACACCCCCAAGTGAGTATTCATGGGAAGATGCTTCTTCGGTCCATGCTCCAGGGTTGGTCTTTCATTTCTTCTAGAAGCATAGGGATAAACTTGAAGCCTCTAAATGGGGTCATATTTTCCAGTTCGTGCCCAAACTTAAAGAACATGCTCTTACTCAGGTTTGTGCAGCTTTCAGATGAGGAGTGTTGGATATGCTGCTGTTTAGCGTGTTGTTGTTTGCTGTGCCATGTTAAGAGTGGGCCCATCTGTTTGCCAGAGTCACTCTGGTGCCTCTGCGTCTGCAAGAGTGCAGAGAGGCTTCTCGTAGGTAGCAGATGGTGGAGAGTGCAGGTGGAGGTCTTCTAAAGTACTGCGTGGACACACAAAATGACAAACCTGGGCTACTTTTACATGGGATCACAGATGCCAAGGAGTTTCTAGTAGAACATGGAGCTTGTCCATCCAATGGTTCAAATCCCAGATGGTGGTCTCTCTAATGAGAATCATATGACCTTCCCAAACTAAGATGTGGCAGTGTCTCTAACCGTGAGAACGGTTAATCGCAGAGCACTGCGACACAAAAAATCCCACTCTTGTGTGAAAAGTCTTCTCGTGTTCTTTATTCATGAACTAAAATCATCATATCCTATTTTGTAATTTTCACCACAAACTAGCCAGCATGTATTTCGTCTCTGGATAATTATATTCTAACTGACTTCCTCAGGGCTGACAACAAATTAAATATGCAGATCACTAACATCTGATTTTAAACGCAATTGGTCCCGTATAAATTTACATAATCGAAGTAGCCTAGCAGTCAATAAATTTGTAAAGTATATAAAGCAGAGTGGGAGAGTAGTCCGCAACTCAGTCGCTCCAGTTAACTGCAGTAGCCACTCCATTTCTTTGTATGGACTTTGTCTCCCTTCTAGAACATTTGGTAGCTTTCCTTCACCACTGAGCACCCAATTGTTTGTTTACAATTTTGCCTTGTTTTATCTGTTGGTGTTACTCTTGATACTGGGTATGGGTCTGTGTGGGCCGAATCTACCCAGCCCCCCCATTTTCTATTATATCTCTTACTGTGAGGTCCTTTACTGTTTTTGGCTTATAAAAGGTAGCGCTTGTAAAAAGTGGAATTGTTGGAAGCCACTTTGCTCCCTGTTAGACTTGGCATCTTTTGGCGTGTTTCCCCTGTCTTTTTGCTTCTGACCTCTCGATTTTGACTCTGTTTTTGCTGGTTTAGTGTCTCTGCGCACTTTTTCAGTGTTAAAGTGCAAGTGCTCCTGTTGTAAATTGTTGTTATGGATTGGTGAATCCATGATTGGTTATTTGATTTACTAGTCAGTCCCTAGTACAGTGCACTGTGTGTGCCCAGGGCCTGTAAATCGAATGCTGCTAGTGGGCTTGCAGCACTGGTTGTGCCACCCACACTAGCAGCCCTTCAAAGGTAACTCAGACCTGCCACTGCAGTGTCTGTGTGCAGTCTAGTACTGCCATGTCGACTGGGCAAGTGCACCCACTTGCCAGGCCCTAAACTTCCCTTTTCTTACATGTGAGTCACCCGTAGGCCCAAGATACCCCTATGGGCAGGGTGCAGTGTATGTGAAAGGTAGGACATGCCCTGATGTGTGTGGCATGTCCTGATAGTGAAATACTGACAATTTCGTTTTTCACTATTGAAAGGCCATCTGGCCCATAGGAAAGCATGGGAGTTAATTTATAACATCTTATAAATATAACTTCCCATTGGGACCAGATAGGAAAATAACGTTTAGTACGCCTGAACTCAGAATCTTAAGATGCATCTTTTAGTAAAGGTGATTTTTACAATATGTGTTTGAAAATACCACTTTTAGAAAGTAGGTATTTTTTTGCTTAGCCATCCTGTGTGCCTCTGCTAGGGTGTGTATGGACTGTCTGGCTTTGGAGTGACAGGGGCTGGGGATGTGCCGTGGCTCCAGAGAATCTGGATGAGTCAGGGCTGGGCTGAATGGACCTGGGCTGCATCTCGAGTAGTGGGAGGAGATTTCCTTGCACCTGAATGGTCCTGGTCTGCTGCAGACAATGCTGCCTCCGCCTCCTGCTGGGAAGCTGGGCCAGAGAGGACCAAACTGGCTTGGATGGACAAGAATTAGGAGGCAGGATTGTGGCCTCTTTTCCCAGAAGAAGCAAGGGACACTTCAGTGGCTTTGGGTAAGGAGAGTAACCTCACCTACGCTGACATGAAGGGAGCCCTTCTCACCAGGTATGGTCTCACTCCTGAGAAGTACAGGGATCAGTTTAGGTCCAGTAAGAAGACTGATGCCAACACTTGGTTAGAATGTGTGGTTTCGTTTTGCAGGTCACTGAAAGGCCGGGTGAAGGGCAGTAATGTGACAGATTATCAGGGTCTCTACAATTTGATTGCATGGGAGCACTTGTCTAGTCTATGTTTTGCAGAGCTGCGCCAGCACTTGGTTGATAGTAAGCTGACTGACCCCAGGAAGCTTGCTATGGAGGCGGACCGCTGGGTGAGTACCAGGGTCCACAAGCAAGTCTGGGGGAGACTCAGCCAAAGGTGGGCAGGGTCTCCAGCAGAAAAGTGGGGGGGGACAAGGGTAAAGCACAGGAGTTCTCTAAAGGGCCCCAAACTAATACCCAGGGTAAAGGTTCCCATCCCCCCAGGAGAACAGAAACAAGGGGTCTCTTCAGAAAAGCCTGCTGAGACCGGCCCCCGGACGTGCTTCACCTGTAAGCAGGTGGGTCACATAAGGGGGGACCCCCAGTGTCCCAAGAGGGACCAGCTACCCACTGGTGGGCAGACCAAAGTGTTGGCTAGTGTAGCGCTTGGGGAAGAGGGGTACCCACAGGAGGGTGGGGATCCCACAGAAATGACCCTCGTCTCACTAGGGGACAGTGAGATGGTCCTGGGAAACCAGGTGCCCCCTAACACAAAGAAATACAGCACCTGGGAAACCATCAATGGGAAAAGGTTAGAGGCTCTCAGAGATACTGGAGGCAGTGTGATCTCAGTCTGGTGTCACCTGGTCCCTAAGGAGCAAGTAGTCCCCGGGGCATTCCACCAAGTAGTTGCCGTGGACAACTCAGAGCACCAGTGAATGGTGGCGCAGGTTCCCTTTGAATGGGGGGGTCTCAGGTCCCTTGAGGGTGGCTGTGAGCCCTACCATGCCTGTAGATTCTCTGTCCCAGAGAGGTGGTTTCTGACCGTGGGACCAATTTTATATCTAAGTATATGACATCCCTGGGGAAGGAGTGTGGTGTAACCTACAAGTTCACCACTCCTTACCACCCCCAGGGTAACAGTTTGGTGGAGAGATTCAACCAAACCCTTGAAGGGCATAATCAAGGGTCTAACAGGACCCATGAGGCGTAAGTGGGACGTCCTCTTGCCATGCCTTCTTTTTGCATACAGGGAGGTACCACAGAAATCATTAGGGTTCAGTCCCTTTGAATTGCTGTATGGGCACCCTGTGAGAGGACCTCTTAGTTTGGTCAAGGAAGGCTGGGCGGCAGCTCCCAGGAAAACTCCCCAGGATGTATTAAGCTACATGCTGGCCTTCAGGAATCAAACTGCCCGCTTCAGGAAACGCGCTCAGGCGAACCTGGAAGCAAGCAGGAGGAGATGAAAGGCTGGTACTACCAGAATGCCACTCTGGTAGAGTTTCATCCTGGCCAGAAAGTGTGGGTCATGGCCCCAGTGGGACCTTGTGCCTTGCAGGACAAGTGGACTGGACCTTTTGAGGTGGTGGAGCGCAAAAGTGATGTCACCTACCTGGTGAATTTGCAGACTCCCAGGAACCCTCCGAGGGTCCTCCATGTGAACCGCCTCAAGCCTCACTTTGAGAGGCCCGAAGTGAGCATGCTCTTGGCGACAGATGACGGGGTGGAAGAGGAGAGTGAACCTCTCCCTGACCTCCTGTCCACCAAGGAGCACGATGGGTCAGTGGAAGGTGTGATCCTCTCCCCTACACTGACCCCAGAGCAGCAGGGTGACTGTCACCAATTGTTGGGACAGTTTGCCACACTGTTCTCTCTGACCCCAGGTGTTACTCACTGGTGTACCCATGACATGGACACTGGTGACAGCCCTCCTGTAAAACACAAGATTTATCGGTTGACTGATCGGGTCAGAGTCAGCAACAAAGAGGAGGTCTCTAAGATGTTGGTGTTAGGGGTGATAGAGCCCTCCAACAGTCCTTGGACCAGCCCAGTGGTCTTGGTCTCAAAGGCTGCTGCACCCGGTGCCACTCCAGAACTGCAGTTCTGTGTGGACTACCGTGAGCTCAATGCCGTCACCAAGACTGACACGCACCCCATCCTCAGAGCTGATGAGCTCATTGATCAGTTGGGAGCTCCCAAGTTCCTCAGCACGTTTGATCTGACGTCTGGGTACTGGCAGATTGCCTTAACCGATGGTGCCAAGGAGAGGTCAGCATTCTCAACCCCAGAGGGGCATTACCAATTCCGGGTGATGCCCTCTGGATTGAAGAATGCCCCTGCCACCTTTCAGAAGTTGGTCAACCAGGTGTTGGCTGGACTTGAGGATTTCAGTGCCACCTACCTGGATGACATTGTGGTGTTCAGTTCTAGCTGTGAAGAACACTTGCAGCACCTCTGGGAAGTGTTGAAGGCTCTGCAGAGGGCAGGCCTCACGATCAAGGCCAGTAAGTGCCAGATCGGGCAGGGCTCTGTGGTGTACTTGGGACAGTAGCGGTCAGGTGGCACCCCTACCACACAAGATTGACACCATTCTGGTTGAGGAGCCCCCCCAAGATCCAGACAGAGGTGAGAGCCTTTTTAGGTCTCACCGGTTACTACAGGAGATTTGTTAATGGCTATGGCACCATTGTTGCCCCCTTAACAGAGCTGACTTCCAGGAAGCAGCCCAAGAAGGTGATCTGGACTGAGTCCTGCCAGACAGCTTTTGATGCCCTGAAGGCAGCCATGTGCACGGCACCCGTGCTCAAGGCACCCGACTTCTGCAAGGAATTTGTCGTGCAGACTGACACTTCAGAGCATGGTGTGGCAGCGGTGCTCTCACAA
This sequence comes from Calotriton arnoldi, assembly GCA_963921515.1. Classification (NCBI taxonomy): domain Eukaryota; kingdom Metazoa; phylum Chordata; class Amphibia; order Caudata; family Salamandridae; genus Calotriton; species Calotriton arnoldi. The sequence goes on from CAWUFW010000277.1 coordinate 4,778,226, forward strand.
CTGAACGATGAGGGCCTAGACCAGCCTGTAGTTTTCCTTAGAAGGAGACTACTCCCCAGGGAACAGAGGTGGAGTGCCATAGAAAGGGAAGCTTTTGCTGTGGTCTGGGCACTGAAGAAGCTAAGACCCTACCTGTTTGGGACTCACTTCCGAGTTCAGACAGACCACAGGCCTCTCGGATGGTTGATGCAAATGAGGGGTGAAAACCCAAAACTGTTGAGGTGGTCAATCTCCCAACAGGGAATTGACTTTACGGTGGAACACTGCCCTGGCACAGAACACGCCAACGCTGATGGCCTGTCCAGGTTCTTCCGCCTTAGTGAAGAAAACTCCCGGGAGGTTGGGTAGTTCTCCCTACTTTCAGCTGGAGGGGACATATGTTAGACTTGGCATCCTTTGGCATGTTTCCCCTGCTTTTTTGCTTTCTGACCTCCCGGTTTTGACTCTGTTTTTGATGGTTTAGTGTCACTGCGCACTTTCTCACTGCTGTTCAGTGTTAAAGTGCAAGTGCTCCTGTTGTAAATTGTTGTTATGGATTGGTGATTCCATGATTGGTTATTTGATTTACTAGTCAGTCCCTAGTACAGTGCACTGTGTGTGCCCAGGGCCTGTAAAGCGAATGCTGCTAGTGGGCTTGCAGCACTGGTTGTGCCACCCACACTAGCAGCCCTTCAAAGATAACTCAGACTTGCCACTGCAGTGTCTGTGTGCAGTCTAGTACTGCCATGTCGACTTGGCAAGTGCACCCACTTGCCAGGCCCTAACCTTCCCTTTTCTTACATGTGAGTCACCCCTAAGGAAGGCCCAAGGTACCCCTGTGGGCAGGGTGCAGTGTATGTGAAAGGTAGGACATACCCTAATGTGTGTGGCATGTCCTAATAGTGAAATACTGCCAATTTCGTTTTTCACTATTGAAAGGCTATCTGGCCCGTAGGAAAGCATGGGAGTTAATTTATAACATCTTATGAATATAACTTCCCATTGGGACCAGATAGGAAAATAAAGTTTAGTATGCCTGAACTCAGAATCTAAAGATGCATCTTTTAGTAAAGGTGATTTTTACATTCTGTGTTTGAAAATACCACTTTTAGAAAGTAGGTATTTTTTTGCTAAGCCATCCTGTGTGCCTCTGCTAGGATGTGTATTGACTGTCTGGCTTTGGAGTGACAGGGGCTGGGGATGTGCCTGGGGATGTGCCATGGCCACAGAGAGTCTGGATGAGTCAGGGCTAGGATGAATAGACCTGGGATGCGCCAGGACACCCTTGGGTAACAGTGCGCTTTATAAACCTATATAACATAACACAACATAACATTTAGAGTAGTGGGAGGAGATTTCCTTGCACCTGAATGGGCCTGGTCTGCTGCAGCCAATGCTGTCCCCGCCTCCTGCTGGGAAGCTGGGCCAGAGGGGACCAAACTGGTTTGGACTAAGCACAGACACTCTCTGCCTCAGAGGACAAAGGAATTTGGAGTATAAATATTGGGGCCCAGACCCCAGAACTTTAGAACTCTTTTGGAACCAAGAAGACTGTCAAGAAGAAGAGCTGGAGAAGCTGTGAGAAGAGACTACCACTTTGCTGTGTGCTTTGCTGTGTTGGCCTGCAGTGGCTGCTTCTGTCTTGGGCAGTGAAAGGACTGGACTGAACTTTCTGCAACTTCCTTTTTGTGAGTTTCTCCAAGGGCTTGAGGTAGAGCTTGCCCCCTGTTCAAGAAGTCTCAGGAACAGCAAAGACTTCAAGTTCATCTGTTACCAGCACTGGGGACTGTGTGTTTTGTGCTGAAACATAAGAAAAAGCAACCCGACGCAGTCAACGATGCCGCTGCCGACTCCGTGTCCTGAAGGCACCGCAGAGGGCACCGCCGCACTTTGCACCACAACCCTGGTCTCACTGACAACGCCACCTGACGCCGCCACCGAGCACCTGCTTGCACTGCGACCTGTGGGCACCGCACTCCGCACCGCCTCGCTTCACGCCGCCGCCCTGGTTTCCCCTACGCCGCCACTCCACACCGACATAGACGCTGCTGCTTGCACCATGGTTCAAGAGCACCGCTCGTAAGTTACACGATGCACCGTCCTCATCCTGCACCGCAGCCTTGGCCCACCGATGCCAGCGCCATCGACTCCAGTTCGTCAGCCGACGACAGTGCTTCAGCAACGACGCCGCTGCTGCTTGCCCTGCGACGAGCACCGCATCACTTCGCACCGCAGCCCTGGTCTCACTGACGCCGTTGGTCGACCGTCACCGAGCCGTTGCCTGCACCGCGAACTGAGGGCACCGCACGCCGCACCGCAGCCCCAACGCCTGCCGGCGCTCCCGACTTCAACCGCAAGCAGTTTGATCTGCAACGCGTGTGACTCAAGGGCCCGACGACTCCTGCACTGACCTCCGGAGCCGACGCCTGCCTTACGGGGCTTGAGAGGTAGCCGACGCCCTACATTTCTAAAGGTACTGTTTTGCCAGTTTTCCCGACACCGTAGCTGGCCCGCGACACCGCGGTCCGCCAGAACTGTTTGGATTTGTTGTTCACGACGCCGTCATAGCCCCAGACAGAGCTATCGACTTCAACGAACTGTATTTCAAGTCTATTTTGATTACTGAAGATTTCTGAGAACTGTATGGTGGATTTTTATCGTTTTTGGTCTTGTTTTGGATATATAAAAATATTGGATATTTTTCTAAACTGGTGTGGTGTCCTTTTGTAGTATCTCCACTGTATTACTGTTGGTTATGTGCAAATGCTTTACACACTGCCTATAGGGTAAGGGGGTGAGCAGGGGTTATTTTAGGAGTGTAACTCCCTTATCCTGACTAGAAGGAAGGGGCCCTACTTGGACGAAGGTGCAAAACCTTGCCAACTAGAGACCCCCATTTCTAACACTCCCTGACTTATCTTTGTGCTCAAGGGCCCCTCGCAGCCCATTTTTTGGCCCTGTTCTTTTTCCCAGGAGATTTGTATCATTCCTTGGGAAATTTCTCTTTTTTGTTGCCTAGTGTTGTTTTAGGTATTTTGTTGTTATTTTTTTCCACCAAACAGGTTTGGATCAACTTCCTTGTGGACTTTCGACTATTTTCTCACTTGGCTCTTTTCTCCCTCCCGATGTCAGCAGAGGTTTAGTGCTGTGCTGATTATCACCTATGCAATCTACATCATTAGTAAAAATCTATACAGATTGTCAATGAAGGGGTTTTCCCCTTGTGGGTATTCCTCACAGCTTTGACCCTCTAAAGTAAAAACCTGACACCTTTTCACATATATTATTCTTTCCAAGGTGGCATTGTGGCTACTGGGAGGAGCCTATATTTCCTTTGACAATCTTAACGGACACTCACAGACCTACATCGTGTCCAATACTTGACAAAAAGCCCAGGGCATGGACACTGTAAAACGGTGAACCACGTGGAAAACGAGGCACTTATGCATTACACCGAAGAAATTAACTTCTATGTAAGGAAACGCAACATGAACTTGTGATTGGGCTACATGAGCCTGAGTATACAAATGTTTTTGCTATGATCACTTACTGTACTCTCTATTTGCTTGAGAATTAAGGACTGCACAGATTAAACTGTTTAAAATGATATATGTGTATGCAAACTTCATTGATAGGCCCAGTGCCCCTGAAATGCTTCGGAGATACTCCCTGGCAGAGGCCTTTGTGCTTCGAAAAGGAATTGGATTTCATGGCAGCACCTTTAACGAGCATCACACATTTTCAGGTTGGGATAAGTTCTGGCTTATAGATTGATACATTCTTTTAGGTCAGTCATCTCAGCTAGCCCTTTTCAGGTGGATGGCTCACCAGTGGAGGAACATCCCTTAGATGCCAAGCTGCTTAAAAAGTGTCTGATTAGGGCCCCCTGAGCTTCAGTATACAGAATTATGGGATGTCAATAGAATTCATAAATCTTTCTGAGGTGGCCTTCAAAAGAGGACCTTTCTAGAAAGGCTATTTCAGACAAACTGACTATTGACTATGTTGTTAAGCTTGATTTCCTGTAAGACAAATCCTAACACTGGAACCTTCAGGGAAGATATTTACGCCAAATGAAGCCACATTTACTGTCAACAGGAAGACAAAAGCTGTATCCAGAGTGATGTCTTTTATCATAGTTTTCTAGGTAATCCCAAGTTGCGTGTGGTTCAATGCTTCCTTGCCTATAAGGACATGCCCAGAGGGTATAGACATAGGAGGTCAGTCAGTTGCTTATTTTTATCAAAAAACCCTTCTCAGTTTTTTTTTCTCCTTCCTTGGCTAGGTTCACTGGGAAAACGGGAACCAATAGCAAATGCTTTGGGGTGCAACCTGTCGGAAGAGGTATGGCATCCAAAGCCTTTATATTTGTCTATAGATTGGAGGACATTCTAAATTCAGCAGTGGGTCATCTGCGTCAGCTTTTAAAGAATTCGGTTTTAAGCCATTCAGAGATGTTTTCTCTAGTGTTGAGTAAGCATTGCAATAGCATAATCCTTGCTACCATTCCGGACATAGAATACAAAATGTCCTCACTATCGTAAAGAAAATTTAATATTGAATTAAGGAGGCAAGGGCCGAATTAAGGAGGCAAGGGCCATCCGGCCAAGTGTAAATTTCGCTATTATTTTTTTACTGCTCCGGTGTGAGTGGTGTATGTTATGTTATTTTGTTTGTCATGACCAAAGTTGAACTGTATACAAGTTGTGATTCCTTAGTACTATTTAAGAAATGGAATATGCAGAAAACATTATTATGATGTGAAATTACGAATGGAATTATTAGTTAAAATCGTGTTTTTTTGGGGTTGATGCATATCTCTTTTGGTGACCAGGACAGACCAGAAGCAGGACAAATAAGGACGTTTAGACCTGTTTTCCAGATGCAGTTGCTGTTTTTCGTCACAGAGAAAGATGGGGAGCCAGAGAATGATGGTCTTTATTGATGTTAATGTGTTGTTATAGGTGATATGGGTAATTATGTTTTGATTTTGATACTATGAACACCTGTTATCCGCTGCTCATGGGAGTTGCAGTTTGTTGAGATACACTGGCTGCTGAGAATTAAAGCAAGGAATGAAAAGCATAATCCTTGCATCCCTGTCCTCAGTGTATTTTTAACTTTCCTTTAAGAGAGTTATGAATATGTTTGATTACAACAGGCAATTTTTCTGTTAACATTTAAAATGTATGTTACTCCTTTTTAGGGCTCGCACCTGCGTTGCAGTGCGCAGCACTGCTCGCGCAGCGAGAGCCCTTTTGTATGGGGTTCTGAAAGCTGCTCATGCGTGTGGTTTTTCTTTCCGCGGCTGCCATTGGCTTTCGCGTGCTTTTTTTTTAAAAAGCCAGCACGCAATTGGGCAAAGGCGGGCGCATGTCCCGCCTTTGCTCCGCCCATTCCCGTCGGTGGCCAGCACGCGCAGCACGCGCAGCAGCGCACGTTCGCTTCGCTGCCGCGCTCCCTAGCCCCCGCTCCTCTGTGGTGCACGCGCACCACTGGTTTTTTACAGACTGAAGTCGCTACAACGACGGAGCAGCAAACTTCCGTGTTGGCCCAGAGATTCCAATCAGCTGAAACCCCGGCTGTCGAGAGAGAGTAGCGTCAAGGGAGTTTCAGCTCCTTGGCCAGCGCCTGACATGTCAGCGGAGGGAGGGAGTTGTGCACACGCGCAGGCCGCATCTCTGACAACATTCACACCCTGCTGTCGGCTCCCGCTGTTCATTCACACATCCCCGCAGCTGGTGATACAGTAGAGTACACAATAGCACGTGTGTATCACTGCACGTACACACGACACGAGTGCACATGGGGTCACATATCTAGCTGTGCACGTCACTGCAGCTGGAGATACAGCGAAGTACACAGAGTAGCACGTGAATCGCTGCACGTGCACAAGGCATCTACTAGCTCTGTGCGTTACTGCAGCTGAAAATCCAGTGAAGTACACCGAATAGCACAGGCGCATCGCTGCGTGTACCGAAGAGTTCTCGCGATATCACGTGAATCACTGCACTACACAAAAGGGCCTGGGGCATCGCCTACCTTCTAGCTGTATGCGTCACTGCAGCTGAATATGCAGATTACCCCACGTGTTTCACTACAACTTTTTTTTTTTTTTTTACATAAGAGTACACAGTTGCAAGTAGCGCCTACAACATAGAATATAAATATGTATTGATGCAGAAGAGCGCCCGGCATACCTCGCGCGTGCACTTGTGCTTACACAAGGTGTAACGAGTGTCGTTCCAGCTGCAAATGCACCAGTATACACATGAAACCACATTTGTATTACCGTATTTGTGGGAGTACACAAGCTATTCTGAGCGAATCATTGACGTAGACTCGGAGTACACAAGTGTTGCACCACACTCATACGGGCTGTGTGTCGATGCAGGCCATGAGTTCGAATACCGGGAACACCAACACAGCCGCCCATCGTTCAGAGGTCAGCAACTTCAATACCGTTAAACTGGGTAACGGTCGCACCTGCTACTTAAAATCGTCAATGTTACGACAACATTTGTTACATAGAAGACATTAATATTATTATCATTTTCATTATCATCATATAATTCTGCTGTGTTCACGTTTTGAAAGACGTGCGATTTGTCCCCATTTCAACGAATCCACTTAACCTTTTTTAGGTCGAGCCTCGAGTAGCGCGCAAGCGCTGCTCTGCGAGACTTTTAGTTAGGGAGTTTGAAAAGCTGAGCAGACGCTCGTGCGTCATGGCCTTTTCCCTGCGGTTACGCGCAAGCAAAAGGCCATGGTGCACGAGTGTGTGGTCACGCCTGCT